>CAKAOJ020000007.1:2617500-3817500 GCA_916701645.2 Sebastolobus alascanus
CCCTTTTCCGCTCAAACAAAGCAGATAGCGCCACAATTGTGCAGTATTGATAATAATTTGTCATGCTCTGAACAAGTGGCAGTTTATCTTTTTTAGACTATTTCATGTATCTCACAGCGAGAACAAGAGAGACATCTTAAATATATATCTTGACACGGTTGCCGTGTTATGTTAATATCAGTGTTAGCCTAATATAACTGGTTGCATATTTCATATCCGGGAAGAGCAGACAGAGCTCTTTAGAAATCAATTTTCTTTTGCTCCATCACCATGTTCGGAAACTGGCCTGCTGCCAGATAGGGAGGGGATGAGGGAAGGAGAGGGGGATATTGTGGGTACATTAGTGAATGAGGAGAGAAAAATATGCTTATCAGATATGGAATTCACTCTTTTCCATCTTTGAATTTGTCTAAATAAGTTATTCGCTTTCTCAAAACTTCACAGATATTCTCACAAACACACCAAGGAATAGATGCAAGAAGAAGCACAGGACATGCACTTGATCATATGTCAAAGCTTCCTATTTATATAGGCTAGGGTGCTGCAAGGTCATGCCATATTTAATCCATGCTAGTGTGTGCATGTGAGTGTGTGTCGCACAGCATGCAGTCCAAGCTCATACAGCAACAGCATATTCCTTTGTATGCATGTGCGTGTGTGTTGGAGATGCACAGCATGCAGTCCAAGCTCATATCAATAGCATATTCCTTTCTGTGTATGTGTGTTTGGCCATAATTTGCACAGCACATGAGCACAGCACAGCGTGACGTTTATCTGTATGCCGTCTTTGTAGATGACGGTACTGTGTGCATGTGGAGACTATATTACTCGTATAACAAATAACTCACCGCTCTATCGGAGAATCTGTGTTGTATGTGTAAAGGCTGATGGTCTCTCTCGCTTTCCTTGGAAATGGTTCTGCAAGAGAAAATAAACAAATGTTGCCTTATCATTTTTCAATTCCCACATCATACACATATTTAGAAAACATATTGTATTCTGTGAATCAAATTGCAAAGGAGGCAGACTTCATGTGACCGACACCGGCAGTAGTTTGTAGGGTAGTGTGTGGGTGATACTACAGTAGTAGTAGTATTATTTTTCTCATTTGACCTTATTTGATTGCTTAAAGGAACAGTGCGTAGGATTTGCTAGTATCTTGCAGTGAGGTTGAAACTGCAACCAACTGAAGGAAAGCTACAGTGGCCGACGAGAAGATGCGAATGGCCCTCTCTAGATTCAGTTGTTGTAGTAGCGTACGTTATTTGGAGAAGAGCCAGTGGTTAGAGTTTGTGTGTGTACAAAGGAAGTGAGTGGTGAAGCAAGAGAGAGAGAGCAGCAGCGACGAGAGCAAGTAACGTTATCGACTCCGGCCCAAGCATAGAAAGTTAACAGTGGTTGGTTTGTCCTTTCTGGGCTACTGTAGAAACATGGCGGAGCAACATTTTCAGGATACACTAATAAAAACATACTTATTAATATTATACTCCATTTCTGCTAATAGATCTCCCTAATTGTTACACACTGGTCCTTTTAATCTAATATAGCTCAAAGTTGTTTTTCTTTTCGTGTTGTTTTCAACATGGACTTTATTTCCTTTGTTTGATCACTTGATTGCCGTGATCAATGATCATTGATTGCCTCACTGTTCTTGTAGCTCCAGTTTGCTGGAGGCACTGTTCTCTAACAAACTCTCAAGGACCAAGCAAGCTCTAACAGTTGAACCCAAAAGCTAAAATCAATTCTTTCAATGTAACAACACTCACACTGTCTTAGAGAACACAGCTACCTGCAAACTGAATAAGCAAAAATCTCTACAGTGTGAAAGTTACAATCAATCCCGAGGATCGTATAGTCAGCCCAGCACGAAAACAACAGAACTTGTCCTTTAACACTACACACTGCACTTGCCTTACTTTACCCTGACCTTGACCTGTGTAATTATTCCAGCACAGTTACACACAGTAGGGCATGTAGGCGGCCATGCATACAACAGAAACCAAGGGTGTATTTGTAAGGTTTCATAAAAACACTGTTACAGACACACACATGCAGAGACACACACCTCTTACAAAAGATGCATTAGTAGGCTGTTTTTAACCTTTGGCTTATTGTCGGGATGCCTGCAGGCATGGCAACTTACATTCACTCAAGTTAACACACACACACACACACTGACAGACACTTAAACACATATAGTTGACCTGTGATTGACAGTTGGTACTACAAGGATATTCGTGTACATGTCCCCTCAGGACCAAAATACATCATTAACTCTCAGCCGTGTTGTACTAAAACTATTTATACACCTGCTTTATAGTCCAACCAGCATCTTGCCGTAATATTCGTACTGGTCGAGCCTTTTGTGCAACAGAACAATGAGCTTATTTTACTAATTAGTAGGAGGGAAAGTATCATATTGTTAATTAGCTGTTTGCAGTCATATCAGTTCAGTAATGGAGACAAATAGAAAGAGAGTGAGAGAGGATTGAGATTTGGAGGGAGGAAAGTCATTACAAAGCATTGTTTGGCTTGTGTCACTTCAGTTGTTCCACTTATTGCAATTTTATGCCTGATTTGTTTTCTTATTTTTCTTTTCAAAATCTTTTTATTTTGTTTATTAGTTGTATGTCTCACTGCAGCTCAGTCTCTTAGGTAATAAATGTCTTTGTGTTGAGGTGCACGTTGCCTCATGGGAAATCTGTTAGTTCCCTCCTCCATTTTGCTCTAATCTGCCCACTGGTATAATACATATTGCAGGGATTGACATTAAGCTTTTTCAGCCCTTCAGGCAAGTATCTGAGATGTTTTACTTGCCCGATAGCCAAACTGACTTGTCCGAAATGGAAAATGTAGGCCAGTTGAAAAATAAAACAAAATCAACAGGGATATGGACGATTATTATAATTTATTATAAGTACAAAACATATTTTTTTAATATGCTCTCCTCAAAGCCACCAGACTCCATTGACAGAAACAGTAATTTTAAATTAACTGTTAAACGCACATCATTCAAACTCGACAGAAACACAATAAAACACATAAAAACTATCTTGGTTAGTCTTTCCACTGTTCCAACGATCACCAACTCTGGCTGCTTTTTACAGAAGTTTGGCATTAGTAGTTTTAATTATGTATTATAAGCTGTTTAGAGCTAGTGTTAGGAAGTTAAACAGGTCATAATTCCCTCTCTAATATATATGTTATATTGCTGTGAAAACATCTCCTTCAAACAACTGTATTTAACCAAGTTTCTCGCCAAAAACTAGATTTTACAAGATTACATTTGAATACATCATGATAGCGTTATAATTTAAAGTTGCCCATTTGCCCATTTTTACTGAATACAGCTTGATTATAATTTAACTCAATGCAATCGTTGTTAACATTAGCTGTTAGCTCCGTTATTTAGTCAAGCAAGACTGTATGTGTTGCCCAACGGCTGCAAACAGCTAACAGCTAACAGCTAACATTAACTAGCTCTGCTTCTGCCAATTTCAACACAGATTTGTTGTTCACAATGTAGCATTATCAAGGATCAGCGACTAGAAAGCATTAATGCCGATCTCCTGCTTGCATATTTTTCCGAATATCGGCCGAAGATCACATTTATTTTTCACTTGCCCGATTGGACAACTGCATGAGGTATTCCACTTACCCGAACACAGAGTTTACTTGCCCCAGGCAAGCGTTAATGTCGAGCCCTGTATTGTACTTTGAAATACAGTATAAGATTGCTCAAGTGCGTGTTTTGTTTGGGTTTAGGAAAACACATTTGAAAATATTGGATTATAATATTATTCTTAGGTGCTCTGCACTCTCTGCTTATCAAAGGCAATGTGTGTATAACTGTGTGTGTATTATACTGAGACGACCACTTGCTGCCAACATTCAAAATCCTTGAAGTAATTGCTTTTATACTTACTGCAATACCATTATTAAAGTCCCTCTTTTAATCGATTGCACCATTTTCTTGCTTTTGTTGAATCCTCAAACTTTGACATCAGTGCGGTCTCAGGTCCAATACACTTGGTATTGAATCTGGGTGTTTAGTGCAAAACACCAAGACGCTGTTTAGTCTTTAATTGCTCTGCCGCTTTCAAGGGGAAAATATGGAGATGAGAACTGTGCCAGGAAAGTTACACTAAACAGAATAAGAACATTTGGACAGAGTGTGCCAAAGTATAAAAACAGTGCAATTAGTTGCTAATGGAACAGATAGACCCCAACAGTTTTGTTGCCATTCAGCATAGCACCCCCCATATGTTACAGTAACATAACAACCACCATTCAAACTTCAGGCCGCCTTCGTCTCCCCCCATTAACTCAGTTACCGAACACACACACACTCAGATAGACACAGGGGGGTGGAGATGTGCTCGGTTAAACTGGGAAAACTCAACTTTGCCCGTGATAATAGTCTTCATTCACCCTCTAATGAATCCATATTGTGGCCTAAAGCGGTAGATCTGCTATTAATACCATTAACAAGTAATGGCCCAGAGAGAGATTTTCAGAGATAAAAGCACCACAGTACCCGCAGGAATAAAAAGGTCTGATAAAAGCAGAGAGGTTACAAAGTCTATAAGATAAATAAATAAATGAGATGAATAGAGCTGACAAATAGATAGTTTGCTTCACAAACTGCCTTGCCCTGAGAGAGCACTAGTGGGGACCTCCTGTTCAATCTCATTTATCCACTGATGAACAAATGTTCTTTTCAACTCTAGAAACTCAACAAAGAACCAAGAAGAAATCTAACTTGTTTGCTGTGCTATTTCACTGCAGTATCTCCTATAAATATGACTGAGACGGAACAAAAGAAGTGGCATTCAAGGACTTATTGCACTACTTATGCAATGTGGTGCAATGAGCTATATGCTAACATCAGCATGCTAACATGCTCACAGTGACATTGCCACCATGCTGATCTTTAGCAAATATATGCTAATCTTTTTCCATTTTCACTATCTTAGCGTGTTAGCATGCTAACATTTGCTGATTAGCACTAAGCACAAAGTATAGCTGAGGCTGATGTGTCATTAAACCCAAATATTGGACAAATTGACATTGTTACCTGCTGATGGCACGGGAAAGGTCAGATGACCAGCAAAGTTATTACAATTCATCCTGGGAAGGGAATGAATGTGATAGCAATCCATCCAATACTTTTTGAGACATTTCACTCAAAAAAACCCCAAACAAATATAAACTTGCACCTCATGGTAGCGTTGGAGTAAGTGTTATGGGATCACTAAAGTCTAAGAAGCACAAATGTCTGTACAAAATGTTCTTGAAGAAGATTAATTATACACACATCACGTAGGTGCGAGACAATCAGAACAGCGTCAGTAAAGAAAAAGGTAACGCCTGCACACTACTCCATGCCACAATGTTTTTATTGACTACTTTTCGATCCTACTTTCGATCCTACGCTTTGACCTGATGAAGATCCAAGCAATATTGAAACGTAGTCAATAAAAATATTGTGGCATGGAGTAATGTGCAGACCTTTTTCTGTACAAAATGTTGTGCCAATCCATCAAGTAGATGTTGAGATATTTCACAGCATAAGTGAAAGTAAAATATAAGTGAGAGTATTGTCGGACCCCTCCCACATCCTCCACTCTGAGTATGAGCTCGTACCATCTGGCAGACGATACAGAGTCCTCAAATGCAAACTGAACCGTTTTAAAAACTTGTTTGTGTCCATCTCAATCAAAATTTGAAATCTTAAATAATGTTTCTTGAGGCTGTAGGGTTGTGCAATAGCGTCATGGTGTTCTTATTCTTGTTTTTTATCTCTTATTTATGCTGTTTTATATAGATGTTGTGCAATATGGGTAATGTGCAATATATGTTGTTTGTGGTTTACATTGTTACAGTATGTGTTTTTCTGTTTACATGTTGATTGATATTTGCTTTTAATGTTTCTACTTATTTATGCTGCTGTGGAGCCAGCTGAGGGTGTGCAGCACTGAGTCCAAGACAAATTTCCCCAAGGGGACAATAAAGTGTATCGTATCGTATCGTGTCGTATCGTATCGTATCGTATTGTAAAACCTTGAACTGCTGGATCACCAAAGTCATTAGGATTCATAGCAGGATTAGCATGTTTCCTAAACTAAAACAGTTAACATGAAAAAGTCAGGGGTTCACTAAAGCTAATACAATTCATCCTGAGGGGTACATGAATGTCTGAACCAAATTTCAGAACAACCCATCCAATAGTTGTTGAGATATTTCAATCTTGACCAAAGCGGTGGACAGACTGGCCGACCGATATTGCTGTCAATAGAGGCACGCTGCTAGCGTAGCTAAAAAGACTACGATTCCAACATGCATCCAACAACACTTGGTTGTTTGATACTCTGCAACAGACACACATCAGTCGGTGCCATATATGTTCTGATGTTCAATAACCCAGTCCAGTCCTAGGGTAATTAACAAAAGAATGAGTAATAATTCCTTTTCTTGTTTTTAGGCTGTATTTATTCAGTTTTGCAAGGGAGACTGTACACCCATCTAAAATATCATAAGACTTATCTGCAAGTATCCCTAAGAGGAATTAGTGCCTCTAACTTCAAGTTGCATTGTAATTCATTCTAGTTGTAAGGTGCATAATACAGAAGCTTATTTTCTTTCGCAAGAGTAGATAAGTCGAGCCTACATCATTTCTCATGAATAATCCCTGCCCTCAAGGCCATATTTCCACCACTGGGAGAGAAAAGAGGTAGAAGAGATGGGGAAACGGAGATAGAAGGATGAGAAGCATAGTGTGAATATCTGTGACTACTGTGTTTTTGTGTCTGTCAATATCAAGATGCTCCATAATAACTCAGAGAAGTCCAAAATAGAATTTGGGGCACAACAAGCAGCGAGCAAAGGGAGAGAAAGAGTCATAAAAACACAGACAGACACACACACTGACTCAGGGGGAGGAGTGTGTGACCTGACCTTGGCATTAAGTGTGTTTTTTTGTTTCTTTACCACACTCTGTCTCTTCCCAAGAAAATCTACCCTCTTGGTGACTGACTGTGCTGAAAGGAACAATGGGGGAACACACAGGAACCCTTATCACATATTTGTCACTCATTTTGGATATTTAGCTTTTAGCTCTTAGTTTTATTTTCCACTGCGAGACTTGTGTGTTTGTACCCTGGCTGTATTTGAGTCTGTGTATGTTTGCAGTTTGCAGCTTTGAGCAAGAATAGTACAAAGCGAGCTCCTGCAGTGCACACAGAATGAATGTGGATTTGGGTTCAGACTCGAGCTCCGGCTCCTTTGAAGATGTTATTCCCTCAGTCTAGTACCTTTGATTGCTACTGTACAAAGGGTAGGGTTGGAGCGAGTGTGAGGCGGGGAGAGGGGGGGCAGACGAAGGGAAAAGTGTCTGAAAGATTACATTACCAAAAGTGAAACAGGGAAGGAACTGTAATGTGGAACATCAAAGTGTCATGGCAGAGTGCCTTTGCAATATAGGGTTCCATATTATTAACCCTGCAACCCTTTCTCTTGTTATACCCACTAGTGACTCATTAGACAGGTCATTGGCTCACAGGCTGGTGTCAATATTTCATCGTCTGTATGCATAATTTGACAGTTAAATCGGAGCAGCACTTTCAAACGAGAAGTGAACTATTATATATAAAATGTGAGCGTAGAAAGAGGGAGAGGGGAACAGACAGCCCAGTTCACAGCCACCCTTCTGATGGAGCAGGATGGAAAGATCGTGGGAACTTAAAGGGTAACTTTGGTATTTTTCAACCCTATTTTCCCATGTTTTTTGTGTCTAAGTGACTAATGGTGACAACAATTTCTGAAATTGTTCCAGTATTGAGCGAGAACACTGCAGCCGCTAAACGGGCTGCAATGTAATCATATCGGGCAACTCTGCACCATCAATTTACGTCCACTAAAAGTGCTTGTTTTTGCCACTGACAGGCTCAGATTGTTATTATAAGAGTCTGACAACAACATGGAAAGGACCCGACAGAGAAATAAAACATTTTTACCTTTACCTTGATCCGGTCTGTTTGTTATTGTGCCCTGTGACCTGTTGTCAGTGTGTGCCGGTGTAGTCAGTTTGTTGTGTTGGAGTACAGAAAGCGCGGCTTAGTGTTATCTACATTTTCAATGTCATGGCTGAATATTTAGGGCAATTTTGACAATGTGGATGCGATGCAAGATTTCCGAAAGAGACTTCTCCTTGAGCGAGACTTGGTAAGACACAATAACAAACAGACCGGATCAAGTGAAAGGTAAAGAAAAATGTTTTATTTCTCTGTAGGGTTGTTTCCATATTAGACACGTACTGTATAATAACAATCTGAGCCTGTCAGTGGCAAAAGAATAAGCACTTTTAGTGGACGTACATTGACGGTGCGGAATTGCCCAATATGATTACATTGCAGCCCGCTTAGTTCTTGTTCAATTCTGGACCAATTTCAAAAATAGGTGTCCCCATTAGTCATTTAGACACAAAAACATGAGGGAAAAGGGGTCCAGGTTGAAAAATACCAGAGTTACCGTTAATGAGAAGCCCTGCTGCCCAGACCACCTGCTGTCCTCTCTCTTTTTATCCCTCAGTCTCTCTATGTGTGTCTCTCTCTCTCTGTGGCCCATATTTCTGTCTTTCACTAGTTCATCTCTTGTATACGTTATACTAGTATACCAGGGGCATCAGTAGCTCAGTCTGTAGAGACTTGACTTGGGTCCCAGATGGACCAGGTACAGAGTGGTGCCAGTTCACCTCCTGGGCACTGCGAGGTGCCCTTGAGGAAGGCACCGAACCCCTAACTGCTCGGGGCGCTATGCTATGCTATGTAAAGCAAGAGAAATAACAACAGAATTTCAAGGGGACAAATAAAGAACATTATTACCAATAAAGGTGTGTTTTCAGTTCATAACTGAGGATGTTAGGAGTAGAGTCTCTGAAGCTCCCCGTTGGTTTAAAACATTACACTATATCACTGTCACTACAACTGGGCTCTCATTTAGTACAACGCTATCTAGTTGCAAGTAATACTACAAACTAATTAATATTCTAAGCCTAGGCGACAGAAAACAGTTTAAGTGGTTGCATTTACTAGACAAGAACAGAAAGCCACGTCCAATTCAATGCCAGCTTTTTAATGAATGGTGGGCCAGAGGCTGAGATTTGAGGGAGGGCTCAGAGTTCACATCCATGTTAAATGCTTGATGTGGTCTTAAAGGAGAATCCCCTAAAGGTTAATTCTGTCTTCAGATGCCTCAGGCTTTCATGCATTCTTTAAGATTCATCTAGGTTCTGTAATCCTGTTTTTAATTGAGTTTTGTGCTTTTTTCATTTTTAATTTGAGCTGTAACTTTCATCTCTGTCCTCTGTCCATCAAAGTTCAGAAAAATAACAAACAACAAGATTTATTTTTTTAAGTATTTAACACTGGCGTTTTAATGCTTTACTAATCTGCTTCATCAGGACTGTGTGGGTGTAGTTTCATTTGATTGACAATGGCCTGACAACCCACCAACTGTCATCAGATTGTGAATCACATATTGCAAAATCCTGCTTGGCGCAGTATGCAAATTTGTCTAACTGAGCTCCCGCCGACATAACAGCAAAGACAAGCTGTGGCTAGTAGCGTCCAATCATATTCATGAAGGTGTATAACACGGCCAATAATACCTGAAACACCGACACCGCTCCCTCCGCAACCCCAACTCCATCCTCATGTGCTCGCTATAATTTTGGTATTGTTGACTTACTAACATTCAATAATCATGTATGACTAGTTCTCCCAGCAGAATCCCAGAATGTCGACATTATGAATGACGCTTTGGACTGTACAGCCCTGGAAAACACCCGCTCGGATGATAGGCTATGACATGTTGTGGGCATGCAGACGTACTGGTGGGCTAGCTATGCCGGTCTGGGAAATCTCCCCGCGTTGACTTTCCACCGTTCTCTCGGCTTAGTATCCCGTAAAAAAAGTTCTCAACCTCATGTCCACGCTGCCAGCTAGAGACATGGTGGAGGCCTGATGCACAGCTGCAGCTCATAACGCTGCTGACTGAGCGTCTCTGTCGGGCGCATCACCTTCAGCATGTGGGTTCGGCGTGGCCACCTCCACCGCCTCTCCCAGCGCCCTCTGGTTGTCATTAGTCATTGAAACATGCTTTGAAAATGCTCCATTCTACTGATATCTAGAATGTGACTACACATTGTTTTTATTTCAGGTCTTTATTTGATAGTAGATCAATTAAATTTCACGTGCTCGATCAAATTCTTAACGACCAATTTATCGATCGTCGATTAATCGTTAACAACCCTTCACTGAATGCACAACATGCTCTTTTTTGTGGAGGAAATCCCCGCCCTCGAAACAGTGCAGCGGAGCTCTTTGCTTGATGGAATTGGACGAGAAGACGCTTATTGTGACCAATCAGATTGTGGTTTGCGTAGCTTGGTTCTCATGACTAGTAGTAGACGGTCGAACAATGGCGAATGTCAAGTATTTGTGATCATAAGCGGCAAAGCCCACCGATGATAATATATTTTGAAGGGAAGGGGTTGATAAAAAATGGCATGTTAATTTATGTAGTGAAGTGGTGCACACGTCATAAGAGTTCCCTCAAAGAGCAGAGCCTTCTCCGCCAAAATCTAACTGTATAATCTTTGCTATAAATGGTCAATAAATTCGGTCATCATTGATTACATAGTTTCCAGTGACCTCTGTGTGCATCTGAGCGAAAAATAAGATGTCAATAATACTGTAACTCTAGAATGCTGAAATATAAAGAAGGGATCGTAAGATGAACTGAAGTATCGTAGATACTAAATATAACACAAACCTATTTGTGGTTCATGCTGGTTTAGAAATTGCTGCTAAAGATGCAATAATTAGATTCTCATAACATGCAGTAACAGCCCATTGAACAACTGCTGTGGTCTGATATGGTGGGAATGAAACCAGTTTTCCATTAGGACCTCTAAACCATTGTAACATGAAGACATCACGTCCGGCGCACCAATTATAAACCTCCAGTCCCCCTCCCTCTCTTTTTTCCTCTCTCCTTACCTCTTTCATTATTTTCCCCCACTATCTGTCCCTCCATCTTTTCGCTTCGTTAGGCCTGCCATGCTATTAATCTCACCAACAGATTGCCTCTATTAATTAGTCGACATCTCTCATCTTGCATGTAATAATCGGAGGTAATAGAGATATTAGGAAGATAAGGATATTTCTGCCGTCACAATCACTTTTAATTAGCCTGAAGATTAAGAGATAGACTGGCTGACGTCCAGACAGACAAGGTCTTTTTCTTGCCACGAAATCTGGGAGGACACAAATTCTGCAGCAAATCCAATGTGTCACTCTGCAAAATATATCCGTTCCATCGTGTCTCACAGGACACTTCACATAGTGAAGGTAATAATGCGTCCGTGCCACTCTAGACAAGACAAGTTTCCGGCTTGTCGTCAGTGACATTTCAGAATGAATATTATCCCTCACAGACACGTATATCTTACTGAGCAGACGTAAAGGTAATAATTCTAATTCAAATGTGTCTGCATTGTCATTGAATTTTTATGTATGTGGGTCGTACTGTACTGTAGGATCAACTACATAATTGAGGAAGTGTCTATACAGCATGTTTGTGGTTAATTGGGAGGTCCAGGGTGCACTAAACAGACAGGGAGAACAGACAGGGGTAATTACCAGCAGTGTGTGTGCTCACATGTGTGTGTGTGAGAGTGTGTGCGTGGCTGTGCATTGGCTAAAAGGTAATTACACACTAGACTTGAAATAAATAATACCAATTACTGTCACTACTTTTCCCTGCTGACACATGGAGTAGATTTTATCTGATCTCATCACTAATGTTGCAATTCTCAGGATACCGTGTCGGATAAAAGACCCTATTCTTTCAACGTTACTGGAGCTGACCTCTGCAGCGTTCATGTATCTAGCTCTATTAAACACTTCACCCCCCCGCAAGCACCCTGTCCTGTCGCTTCCTTGGGGCGAGGGGCTCATCCAGTTTAATGGTTGATGTTCCTGGACCATTCCCTCCAGACCCGTTACTCACCCTAACCCTGTCAGAGCAGTGCCTACAGGGCACACATAATGAAGAGAATAGAAAATTGAACACAAGACCACAGAGCATCATTAAGCCATTTTCTATTACGGTACTCAGTATAAAAGTGAAAGAGAACACTGCTGCCAGGTTGTTAAGAACCCAGAGCCACGGCTCCCAGTGGGACACTCAGGTCTCGATGGTTTTACTGGTTGGGCAATTGTAGCGCCGACAAGGTTTAAGACACCGTTTCTCACCGGGGGAGTCTTGCTGGAGACCTTTTAACAATTTACTTCAGAGACTGGAGTCCTCAACCAAAGTTGCTATTGGCTATACTGTACCGCTCTACGGCATTATTATTTCCTGCCACTGTTCAGAAATTTATGCAAAGGGTGAGAATGGTGGATAAGTATTTCTTAGCTTGCAAAATTGACTGTCAAAATTCAAATTTGGGTTGGCAAGACATGCTTTGTGATTGGTACTCACGAGAGCCCAGTGCACAAAAACTGCCGCAGAGTAGAGCTTTGTGAGGACTGTGTGCTGACTCAGCGTGGAGTTGAAGAGATGAAAATGTTTATCGCAGAAAAGCCAAAATATGACTTTTTTTTTAGTCCTCTTTGTTCTTTTCACTTAAAGGCAGAGTCTGTGATCTTGAGAAACTAGCAAGGGTACACTAGATTTTTAAAAATGATCCAACCAAGAAAACGAACCCAGTGTTGCCAACTCTTTTTCCATTGAAAGTAGCTAGCAGCACGAGCTCCAAAAGTCCCTTAATCTAGCAAGAAAGTTGCCCAGTCGGCATCACTGACAGCCTGTCGCTTCAGGCCTCCCTCCAATGCCACTCCCCCAAAAGTATCATAATGAACGTAAACAACGAACATGGCTATTGTTAGGACTCACAGCTGTCAAGCTAGCAGCTTGTGGAAGACTCCGGTGACGGGCAATGAGTGCACGGGCAGGCAGATAGGTAGCCCGTCCAATCATTTCATTTGGCCCGAATGTAATGATTGGACGGGCTTATTACAGTCCTATGACAGCCAAAGATACCGGAGTATTTGATTTATTGATTGCTGTCAGGATGTAAAGAGAATTTCAAGTAATACAACAAAAATGTTTGTAAAAAACCTTCCTTTAAATGCAAACACAATGATTTCAATACATACAATGAGAGCGCAAAGAAGCAACTGATAAAGATGGCTGACAATATTTGGTATTATAACCTGGCCAGAAAGCTAAAACCCAAGTTTTGCAAACTTTCTAAAACTCTTAAACAATGTTCCTGCACTTTGTTTAATTTGTATTACTGTAGGCAGAGGTGGAACATGTCTAACATCCTGATTCACCACTGTTCAATTCACAGGGTAATATAGAGGTTTTGTTACTCCATTTTTTTTTTTTATTGTCGTTAGTAGTTATATCACAGATTATGCTTTTATATATCAAATATATACACTTATAAATGTGATGCGTTTCTATAACTTAAACTCTCAACAATGCATTATGTAGTTAAGATTAGGACCACCTTGACCAACTACAACATAAACGTGCTTATAACACATTTATGTATCAATAAAGCAACATAAAAGGGCCCATTCTTTACAATGAGTACAGTACATAGCCTGTACTTTTGATAATTAAATATTACTTTATAATGGAATATATTTACATTTTGTCTTTGAAACAATTTAGGTTTCCCTGGCCTTTACATTATCAATAACCATAACTAAGGTAATCTTTTTTCTAGCTCCATGTTGAGTGTTTCTAAATAAGTCCAAACATTTAAGAAAATATATATATATTTAAAAGTTTATTGCTAAGATAAATGCAGAAACTCAAGCCAGAGCCTCAGGCCACTGTTTCCAAGACTGGAGCCAAAATCACCCGTGAGAGGATGTTCTGACAGAGAGGATCAACGTATATTTGGGCTGGACTGTCATGATGAATCTGTCATTCTGAAGGAAAACTATTTCTAAATTGAGACGAGATACATGCATGCTCATGCACACCTCTAACACGCACTGTAAGGTTCACTGACATTTTATTCCGTCCTGCATTTTAATCATATTCATATTTGCGTATGTTTGGGCGTGTGTGTTTGTGTAGTCCCAGATGAAGATGAAGTCTGCGGGCGTCGTGGATGGAGGCTTGTTCACAGACAGCTATTGTAACATCTGCAATGCCCAGCTCATCTCCGAGTCCCAGCGCACCGCTCACTACGAGGTGAGTCCGTCTCTGCTCACACAGGAATGTTCGCACAAAACAAAAAACAAAAAAATGTTGCGTTGACGTGCATATTCCTGCACTGTACACTTCATAAGGCATCAGCCTTATTTGTACCAATTTGTGCTTGTGCCGTTCTAAGCAGTGCTCATCCATTATACATAGACTTAATGCAGCATGGTAATGCTATTCACTTGCACACAAACAAACACACACACACTGTTTGTTTTAATGTAGTCTACCTCTCAGCAGACTCCCTAAGAGTAATTTAATGAATGGCCATTCAATAATCAGCCCTGTGCATTATTTAACCGGGATGTATTTGTGTGTGAGCACATACGCGCGTGCGCTTGCGTGCATGCACCGCATTGAGGTTGTCCTTGATTACAAGACACAATTGGGATTAACAAGCATGCTAATGAGGGCTAGATCCTCATCTGGAGAGAGTTAAGCAAGGACGCCGACAGTGTGCATTTGTCTGCACGCAAGTGTACCAACCGCATTCAATTGAAAGTTATGTTTGTCTGCCTCTCAACCCAAGTCTGACAGGAACACACAGCCTTGAGTTGTGCAGAGAAAGCTGAGTCAGTGTTTTTCCTCAGTGTCGCCCTTTACAAAAAGTCTCTGTAGAGGTCAGTAGATCAAGAAGACAAAGCAAGAAATAATCTGAAGGCTGGGAGTTTTCGCGTGTTAGTTTCAATAAGGATAGAAGGCAAGGAAAGGCACATTTCATACACTTGGTTACTGAAAGTGTTTTACGTAAGACACAGAGGCAACAACAACAACAACAACAGGCTAAAGAAGGGAGTACTATCATGGGGGATGAATTATTGAGGAGTCCAGGGTTCTGGAGTTCTTCAATACAGACTATGGCAGTAATGCACCTGAAGCTCTTCAATAACTGCCGAAAAACAACAGAAGAATAGCTTGTGCACTTGAGCGGTTTAGTTACAACAAATAACAGTTAGCAATTCCAGCTAGCTAGCAACGACTATCCATAAACTGACTCACATAGATGGACTACGAGTAAGACAAAAGTTTGAGTCTTGCTCATGTTGCTCCCTCACCTTTACACATCAATCCTCTCACACAGATTATTTAATGGTCAAACTGTACAGGGATCAGATAAACGCCGCATCAAACTCTTCATTTGCACCCAATGCACACCACTGTAACAAAATAGTGCAGTTCTTGGTGTTAAGGATGTGAATGTGTGAATCGTGTGTGAGTGAGATACATTCTGCATGTTACAGCTACACAAACACACAAGGATGACGTGACATTTCATGAGGACATTTTTTTTTTATTTGTCCTCTGCCCTGCATGCCTGACTCCCCCAACTTGATTTGACACTAAAAACCAAGGAAGAAGAGACAGAGAGATATGTCCAGTCCATTAGGGGAGGGTGCTCACCGAGGGTCAGTGCAGGGTAACCATGGTGACACAGGGTCCCGCTTTTAGCCCATATCCCAGAGCCATCAACTCCATGACCATTTATGTACACACCTATAAACACAAGGATACACTCAGCCTCACAAACACACACTCGCACAAGCACTGACAAAATGCATTAAAGTAGTCTGACAAGTGAGGAGGCATGTGAGGTAGCGAGAGAGGGGGGGGGGGGGTGATTTCATGTCCCGAGGGCAGACGATCCAATCTAAGCGCTGGAGCAGCAAGTACAGTGTCTTGTCAGAGTCTCCCATTTGCTTTCTTTGTGTCCTGTTCAGCCATGATATACACTTTAACTTACAAGTACATTTTCTTCTACAAAGCTTAACTCCACCAATCACATGATCCACATGAGCCCCTCACAGGGACTTCCAGTTCTGGAGAGTTCTTAAGACATTTAATCCAAAGTTTAACATTTTTCACCCTTGATGCTTTTCGTAACCCCAATCTTGACTTGTGCCCCTGCACACTGTGTCGTACAATAATATGTATTTGATTGCATGTGTGGCAGTAAAGATACAGCGTAAGCACTTACATCTGGAAAATTGCCCCAGCCATGGAATTTATCGATAATAATAGTTGTTATGTGGTAGAAACGGAGTGAAGGTCACAGAGCATGCCAATAAAAGAATAATGTATAGAGCAAGATAGCTGTGTCAACCTCTAACACAAACACAGAGCTGTCTAAAACACGTACACATACACTAATCTTTACCCGGCAGTATGTCCAGTGATTTTCAATGTTCTGCATTAAAGTGACTTTAGCAGCTTCAAGGACGGCTCACTGTCCTTTCATAGAAACACGACTGTACTGTATAGTTCTGCTCATTACAGATTACAGAGGTTGTGATGGAGGCAGACAAGAACACCCACAGACAGGTTGGGTGAATTTACAACGATAACAAATGAGTTAGCAGCACAAACAGCCGTCGACAGCACAGATACGCACTTGAACCATCTTCTCTCCCATAGCTTTTAATATGATGCAGACTCATTTCAATCTATAATTCTATTAATCATTGATTCCACAAAAAGAGATTTTTTTTAAAGGCACCAGGATATCATTGTTTCAATTTTACTGTTATGTGTGTAGGGCTATGTATTGGCAAGAATCTATCATGATACAGGGGTTACGATTAGGGCTGTCAAAGTTAACGCAATAATGTGTAAACGCAAATTCGTTTTAACGCCACAAATTTCTTTAACGCAATCGATCTTGCGGAGGTTGTAGCGGGCTCAGTCTTAAAGCTAGAGTGAAGATACTGGCATCATATGAAACTAGAAAAACTAAGGAATCCATTAGTACTATGTCATACTAGCTTGTTGTGAAGGAGGTTAAATAACACTCCAATCTTGCACTAAATTTTGGCGAGGAAAAACTGTCATGGCCATTTTCAAAGGAGTCCCTTGACCTCTGACCTCAAGATATGTGAATGAAAATGGGTCCTATGGGTACCCACGAGTCTCCCCTTTACAGACATCTCCACTTCCATGTTGATAAGAGTATTAAATACTTGACAAATCTCCCTTTACGTTACATTTTGAACAGATACAAAATGTGCGATTGATTCGCGATTAATCGCAAATAATCATGGACAATCATGCAATTAATTGTGATTAAATATTTTAATCGACTGACAGCCCATGTTACGATTCAATATATTGTGATATTTGCGATACTGTAAGCAAGGAGATATATTGCCATAGTATAAAGAATATACCGCCATATGCATAAAATAACTAAAAAAAAATTAACTTTTTTATTCAATCAGAACAGTGGGATCTGCATTTATCACAGTCCCTGTAGCATCCAACATCACAGCTCTACTTTGAGAGGGCACATAGGGCGCATCTCTTTGAAAAATGATATAAAGTACTGAGTTAATCTTTGCATGCAAACTATTAATTAAAAATCAATACAGTGTTTTTAAGGATTGATACAGTATCACAAAGCATAACATAATCTATATTTTTTTACACCCCTATATTTGAGCCATCCAAATTATTGCCTCACTTTGAACACTCTACGGTTCCAGTGTGTAGGCCTATAGGTGAAGTAAAGAGTCCTTTACATGTAACGACCAACCGCTTCCCCTTTCCCAACATCTTACTCAGGGCTCCCAGAAAGCTGAGGATGTCCCGGGCCATTAGTCAACAAGCCGGGGGCAAAATGTCTGCTAGCATCATCAGCTGAAACAGAGATAAAAGCTTGGAGGGAGTAGCCAAGGTGGAGTGACAGTCATTGATTTTTTTTCTTCCACTTGGCTCTCTTGATAAAATAAAACTCAGTTCACTGACTGACACTCTTTCTCTCTCTCTCTTTCTGTCTTTCTCTCAGAGTAAGAAGCATGCCAACAAGGTGCGCCTGTTCTACATGCTTCACCCTGAAGACGGAGGACCACCTTCCAAGAGACTGCGGCCAGATAACCCAGTATGCTCCCACTGAGTGTGTGTTTCTGTGTCTGTTAGGGATGTTAATAATTAACCGTTTAACCGTTAACCGACATTAAGCATTTTAACCGATTAACACTATCGGTTAAAACGGTTAGAAGAAATTTTAATAATTCATTAAAAAAGCTGAGAAAAACTTGTCACTTAAAGGAGAAAAAGCTGGTCCACCTTAAGAGAGTCTGAGCCGGCGTTACAGATACAGGAAGTTGGGTCGCTTGAACGGAGGAGTTGTAGCCTCGTAGCATTTATTCACCGACAAAGAAACTGTACACACACTATCTGCTACACCTACGTTCACAGCTATAACGCCACCGACGACACACACACGGTCTGTCGGAAACTCGCTGAAGTTAAGCCGCGCTGACAGACCGTATTTGTGTGACAATGGTGAGCACGAAGCTACCAGCAGAGCTACAGATGCTAACGTAACACAAACACACACACTGTTTGTCGGACAATCGCTATCGTTAATCCGGGCAGACAGAGTATCGTTACGCCGGGCAGACACACAGCTGACAACCTGCTAAACTAAACTAAATGTGCGGTGAAGACTTTTATTTGGAAAGTGGCTGCATGTCCACGACACTACACGAAGCACCGTTGCTGCTAAGTTAACGCTCCCGGACGGGTCAACCGGGGACTCAGTTGTCTGTTGTGCTAATACACTGCAGCTGGCGCACCGCTGCATGCGAGGCAAAAATCTTGTCGGTTAACGGTTAATAAGCGGTTAACGAGGGTCGGCTATCGGTTAAGAACATTTTTCAAAATTAGCATCCCTGTGGTCTGTGTTGCTCAATGAACAGTGTTAATGAGATTTTCTCACCTCAAATTTATATTTTCTAACTTGATTCAGACTTTCAAGCTTTTAAGATTCATTAGTGCACGAAATGACTCAAAGATTTACCTGTTTTGCAGTCTAATCACAAACTGAAGTAACTGAAGACAATTATTTGCATGCTGAACTTCTGGAGCACGTTTTCATGTATTTAGATGACCTTAGTTGACTTTCCTCAGTCTAATCCTTTCCTGGGCCTAGTGTCCACACTCAGGCTTGGCCACTGCAGCCACATGGGAATATTTGTTTGATCTGCTGTGCAGTTGGGCGCTATAATTCTCCCAAGAGAGGCTATGCCTCAGCTGGGATGTTTCTGGCAAGATTTAGTGGAGGCAGACGCCACCAAGCAGCTCTATATCGGACTATTTCAGGCTATGGCTAGGGAGGCCAGTGTATTACCAATGTTTGTGTGTCTGTCTGTGCGCGTGCTGTAGGTGGGCCATTGTGTCTGTATATTTCTAGGGCCCTGTTCTGCAACTGTGGCGAATGCTGAGGTTGCACTAGCATCCGAGTTGAATTGTTGGGCTTCGAACGTGAAGTACAACTGCTATTTAGAGGGTCTTTGTGTGTGTTTATGAAAAAGGATTGTGAACGTAATAGACTATTGTGAAGGGGGGGCTTTACTATAGTACGTTGTGTGCCCCATTTATCCGGCAAGCCTACAAGTCCAACATGACATAATACACACATACACACAGAACACATACAGTACACACTTTGAGGACACAGCTGGTGGAAAAATAAAGCTTATCAAACTAACTGAGAAATCTAGCTGTGCCAGAGAGAGAGACAGAAAGAGAGAGAGAGAGAGAGAGAGAGAGAGAAGGAGGGGAAGAGGTGGAGCGTCTCCAAAAACAGAGTAGTGCCACAGCCAAGACCCTGAGCCGGAGAGCAGGACCAATTATCTCTGTGCGGCAATGACCCCTCTGTCCTCCACTGACAGGAAAAGAGGACACTCATAATAAAAACTAAGAAACTAAAATGGTTGCAACTTGATGAATGAGCAATGCAAAGTTTAAAACCCCGAAAAATACTGTTTGTGGCTGCAAGAAAACATCTTCAAAGGAAAACGGATTAAAGTTATTTCAGTTTCCAACTCTCAATTAAATCCAGCAAGGCTAAAGCATAAAGACAGATCAGAGTTAACAGTTTCAAATATCAGGAGCCAGAGCAACCAAGTGGGGTAGGATTTATCTGTTAAAACAAGCAAGCAGCAGAGCCAGGTTACTGCTTTAGACACACGTGTTGATTGATTGATGTTCTTTGTTTGTATGCGTTACCTTGACTTGGTCTTTTTCTGTTTTACTATTCAGAAATTCCTTGTGTCCATGGATGGGTTTGTTTCCTCACAGTCCAGCTCGTTCTCATTCCCAGGGCGTTAAATAGTGAGGCTTTGTCACGGCCGTCCTTTGGCACCAGTATGAAACGCTCCGGGCGTTCCATTGACTGCAATGTAAACCAGCGGCAACAGTAAACCATCCGAGAAAGTCTGCCAGGAGTGTGGTGACGTAGTTTTAAGAGCGAAAAGACACACAAGGCGGGTGGGAGGGGGGTGGATAGGTCCAGCAAGCAAGGTTTTCATCCAGGAGACCGCTGTTCGTGATCCGTGCGTCATGTTACAATCAGCTGTTCGTTCATGTCCCGTGGTCACAACGTTCAGTGTCATTTTAACTCTACAAACGTAGTAGTTTTAAGCCCAACTGTGTAGTTCTTTCCTAAACCTAACTGTAGTGGTTTTGTTCCCTAATCCTAAAGTGATGCCGAGGGTAACAACAGTGGTTTTGATGCTGAAAATAAAGTGACGCCAAGGGGCGGCGGTATGTGACGAGTTGGTTATGACAACGTGTTGCACAGTGTGCGCCTCAGGGCTCCATCCTCTCACCATTTCCTTTAGCCATATTTATCCAAAGTCTCTTTACATAATCAGCCAGAACCACTCTCGAAGATAACGTCATTACCCCTTTTTATCCACAGCAATGAGATCAGTCCTGAATTGTAAAACATTAAGGGCCAGGTTATGCTCAAACAGAACTAGCTCGTATGACTCATATGGTGCGACAAGCCGGTCGTCAAAGAGAGGAGAGAGATAATTGCTTGAATGTTCGAATAACGCTAAATATTTAGACAGTCTCTCCTGGAAGGCATTTATAGTGTTGTCGCTTTTGTACACATGAAAATAGCTGTGTAAAGAATAAAAAAGGAGAGCTTGAGAGAGAAGCTCAAACCTGCTTACTATCTCACTGCCGCACGCCTGGACAATCGCTGTGTGAAGTGGGTGTGAATGTTGGATTGTCGGCATCGGAAAGTTACAGAAATTGTCGGACACAGCCCTCCGTAACTCCCGACAACGGAGAGTTGTGGGGGAAAGTGGTTTTCCGAAGCTGTTCGGAATGATTTCATACTGTAAAAGTCTTGAAATGGGCACGTATTATGTTTCTTACTCAACCAGTTTTTCTTAACACAAGCTGTGCACTAGATGTAAAAAAAGGTGATGCACGTGCACCACACTGCAGACACAGGCATGTCAAGGGCACATGGGTTTACAAACACACTCACACGTACTGTACTGTAGAAATATACACACCTGCGCCTCCATCTGTCTCCCTAAGTGAATAAGACGTGACTCAGCCCCTCCTGGCTTTCATCTCATATGGGACACTGAATACACACCAACAGACCATGTACACACGCAAGTACACACTCGCGTCATCTGCCGTACTGTGAGCGCCACAGCTAGCAATTTGTTCATAACCTTTCACGCGGAGATGTGACATTGATTATCTGACAATGCTGGAAAAAACTGATATAAGATGAACGCTTCTCCAGAGATGAAATCCTCGCCAAACAATTTGGAATAAACTTCTTTTATCTCTTTCATCTTATTTCTCTCCCAGGGGAAGATTTGCACATCTTTTCTCTGCTCTTCATCTTAGTGTTTTTGCCCCTCTGTTCTCGTACTGATGGACATGGTGCAGTCCAATGGGAACAGCAGGAAAGGATTTTCGCAGAGTGAATGAAATGCCAGCGTCTACCCAGTGTAAAAATGCCATGCCTTGAGGTTTGTGTTGTTTGTGTGTAGGTGAAAGTGTTTGTGACCGAACAAACATAGAGAAAGTAGGTCGTAAAGGTGCTCCCAGATGAAAGGGGAGGGGACTTTATCCCTTTTTCTCCCCTATTCTCCACCCTGCTCTCTCTCCGGCAGTTTTCAACCTGCGCAAAGGGCAAGAGATAACAAAATGCTTGTTTTTTTCTCGCCTTTTATTCTCCTCTAATGCTATATTTGCACTGTCGGTCCTTTCAATTTACACTTTCAACGCTTCTTCAAACTCCAAATGAGAGCGTCTGTTTCCCTGTGCTGCTCCATGTGTATATTTAGCAATGTTTCCCACTGCGCCTCGACACGGAGCGGGGGGAGAACTAAGGAGGAGCGCAGAGAAAGCAAAACAGAAGGAGAGGAAGATTAACACAGCTAATTAGGAGTCTATTGTTAGGTGCATGAGCAGGATGAAGCCACCCAAACACAAAATATTCTGCGATACAGGCACACTGTCTGTGATAAACAGGCAAACATGCAGCATGCGCACGCACAAACAGAAGCACACTCGACAATTAGGTCGCATGCAAATCAGTCACAACAGATGTGTGAGGTGCGACAGGTAGAGACAGCGAGGGGCAAAATGCAGAGATGAATACTGAAATGAGCGAAGGCAGGAATCTAGAAATCAAAAATGAAGGAACAGAAAGGTTGATGACTTCCAGCAGAGACAGACGATGGAGGAAAACAGTGAGTCAGAGATGCTGTTTATTGTTTTAAGTGGTTCAGTAGAGTGGCAGCTGTAATGAGCTGACAATTATTCATATGTCAGTCACCCACACATACTTGTTTAAAACTTTCCCCGCACTGTCACTAAATCCCTCGTGTAACATCTGCCATTGAGCGACAGGACTTGCGCTGCCGCCTTCTTTCAAAGAGCTGCTTCTTTGTGTTTCAGTCCCATCTCTGTCGACTGATCCTTTTTACTTTTCAGTGTGTTTTGACAGGTGAGACCACTGCAGGCTGCCACAGATAATCAGCTCAGCCTCATTGTCCTAAGTCAAAAATAAAAGCATTCAGTTGTGGGACATTGGCTCACTATGGTTGATTATCCTCATCCTGGTAGATTTGGGTAGAACAAGATCTCAGCAGCGCTGCCCATGGGAGGGAAGAAGTAGACAAAGTAGGCAATGGGGGGGGGGGGGAGAACAATAGGATGAATAGTGGAAGAGACAAGAGGAGCAGAAAGTACAGTAGAGAGGAGGTGGAACAGAACAAGGAGAGATGGTAATGAGGAAGCAGGAGAAATGTAGGTGAGAGGGATGGATGGAGTGAGGGGGGGGGGACTTTCCTTCAAAGGAGAGGAGAGGAGACGTGTCCTCATGGGCGCTAACTAGGGGTGGGAAAAAAATCGTTTCACCTATGTGTCGTAATTTATTTTTTTTTACGATTTTGAAATAGATTTTTTTAATGCCAAATGAATCAAGCTTCATTTGAGTCTATGCGGAGGTAGAAGGAAGTTACCGCTTTTATTGTTGTAGTCTGAGTAACGTGACGTCATATCCGTTCCGTATCCATCAACCAAAACAAACCACAGCTGGCCGCAACAAGGAAGTACAAAGCAGCGGAGGGTCCGCGTGGATACGACTTGAACCCTCACATATTAAATCCAAAGTGATAAACACTACACATACAGTGAAGTATGGAAACACTTTGCCAGGAAAAGCAGAGCTAGACATGATGGCTAAAGCTGCATGCTAACTCTGTCATGGACAGGAAACATTATCGTATTGCGGTAACGTGCGGTCAAGCCAGCCGTCACTCGCATCTCTGTGGTCAAATTGGCCGACGCTACAACTGTAGAGCACCCATATACTGACCCAGCCCCGATGGAGCTGACCATGGATGTATAAAGAGACCGGAGCTGACGGGAGAGCTAGCGACTTATTTCAAAATAAGGTGTTAACAAAGGGAACTGTATATACAAAATACATATATGTAAATAATATTGACTGGATTATATTCACCAGAAGTATAAAACAATACATGTGCCTTATAAATTAAAAAGAAAATACCACTAATTTGTGAGGAAAATGTCTATTCTTTAATTTTTGGGTTGCTGGAAAAAAATGTAATAAATAATGCCTGACAATGACTGATATATTTGACTTCAGGACATTTCTGACTATATACATGCTGAATATCAAACATTTTAATGTATTAATTTAGATATTTTACAAAGTAAAAGTCCCTAGAAGCGTATGATTCAACTTTTTCTCATGGTTTAGAGTTAAAAAAGAAACAGAAATCGCAATATATTGCAATATCAAATCGCAATACATATCGAATTGGCACCCAAGTGTCGTGTATCATCCCAGCCTTAGCGCTAACCGTCTCTCCCATGCCATGATACAGTCATGAAATAAATATAGATAAGCTGTTTTTAGTGCTTTGTATACAAACACACTCACACACCCAAACAAATGTGCCTATACTTCCTTTCTCTTCCTTTGGCAACATGAGACAATGCTTCATGCGCTAATAAAGCACAACGAAATTAATTTGTACCAACTGAGAAGGAGAAGTAAATTGAGTTACTGGTGGAAATGGAGGAGGTGGGGTATGGGACAGTTCAGAGCAAGTCTTTAACATGATCACAGCGGGGACAGACACGGGGGAGGAGAAGAGGCGAGGCAGTGGAGAAGGAGGAGGAGAGGGGGGTGGCGAGGGCCTGCCAATACAGATAAATATTTCATCCCACAACACAGAGAGAGTCACTGAGACTGGTGCCCAGAGGGGGAGGGAAGATGCGGGGAGGGAGAGAGAGAAAAAGGCTGAGAGTGAAGGCGAGGCAAAAAGACAAAAAGCTAAAGAAGAAGAGAGCGAAAGATAAAAAAAATAGAGAGAAGAAAAGAGAAAGAGAGAGATGGGACAGCTGAGGGACAAAGCTAGGCCTGGGAGGTAAAGGTGTCCTTAACTCTCACATCCACTGTCCGTGATGCTAACCAGGGCTGACACAAGACACACACACACATTCACAAACAGCACACACCCACACACTTAGATATGGTGTCCCAGACACTCTTCTATTATTGTCCTCTATCTCGCCGAGACTGAGGTTTCTCTACTTCGGCTCGACTTGACACCTGGAATAGAGAGAGCGCTGGTGTGAAAAGAAAGACACAAACAAACACATAGAAAGAGAGTTCAGAAGAGGCAGACAGACTTAAAGAGAAATAAAGCCTGGATGAACAGACAGTGAGAGGGTGGAGGTTCAATATGAGCAGCGAGATGAAATAAGAAAGTGTAGAACTTAAAAGATTGCACTGAAAGCGTGAAATATTGCTTCTCTTTGAAGACATACAGGACTTTTTTTATTTTACTTTGAACCATCCCTGTTTTAATTCACATATTTAAGTGTGTGGGCTGCCGAACATCACACCCATATGTGATTGTTTACAGCAAGATCTCATTCCAAAACCATGGATATTAATATGCTGCTCCTCTGGCAAGGCTGTCCACAAGATTTTGGAGGCTGGCTGCAGGGATTTACTTCAATTCAGCCACGAGAGCATTAGTGAGGTCAGGGGCTGATGTTGGATGATACAAGGCCTGGCTCACAGTCTGACCTAATTCATCCCAAAGGTGTTGGATGGGGTTGAGGTCAGGTCTTTGTGCAAGTTCTTTCTCTACAAACTGAGAAAAGCATGTCTTTCTAGACAGCTTACTTTATGCATGGGAACAGGAAAGGGCCTTCCTCAAGCTGCTGCTACAAAGTTGAAAACACACAACTATATATTATTATATGCTGTTTTTATTGTATAGCATTTTGATTTCCTTTAACTGGAACTACAAGGAGCTTAGCCCAAACCATGAAAAACACCAAAACATGTGGATTCACACTTATAGTGTCTATATGACCCCCCTTACGCCTTGTATTACAAGGCATATCGTATCCAGATTGTATCTATATATGATTTAACACGCTAACATTTACACCTGTTATTAATATATGTCCTCAGTGTCCACATTGAGATCTGATTGAGATCCGATTGAGATCCGATAGTTCTGTCTGAAAGGTCTGAGAGGAAGGCTGCACTACACGCTTGCTGCTGGGCTCTGCCTGAGAGACGGTGCGTAATGTGTGGACACATTGGCCTCAAAACGCTTACATGTAGGTTAGCGTTTAGGGGAAGAGGGTCCGCAAACGGAACTTTGATGTACGACATTCGCACACAGAGGGATGAGGTGAGGAGACGCTGAGCTCAGACAGAGCGGTGGCGGTGATCTCTCTGGTCACTGCGGTCCAACGACTGGAGGAACCACTGCAGGTTGAGCCCGGCCGAAGGCTCAGCAGCTTCACTTCATGCACGGGCACACAAAAGCACACAGGAATGCTGCACCAGAGATTTTAGCTCCGGAGCACAAAATTGGCACTCGGGACAGCCATAGCATTATTTATACTGCATTATTCATATTTCCGCCTGCGTAGTTGTTGTATATGGATTGGAAACGCAACTGCATTTACACTTGTGTTCAATATGGTCACAATGCGGCCCTGACCACCTCCGGAGGTGGTTTGACCGATCGGATCACAATCCGTCCTCAATGCATTTTGGGTGCATTTACACCTGTACTTTCATGTGGTCAAGCACTATCCGATTGCAATCCGATCATACAAAGAGTAATTTTAATGCCAGGTGTAAATGGGGTCTCACTCTGCAAGCAGATCTTGTATATTCCCCTGCTCCGTTTAGTTCAACACAGTTTTTGTTAGTAGTTTTGTGTTGTAGTTTTTCTCATCCAAGAGTTTCTGTAGGGTTATTTCTCAGATTTTCCCAGTTTTTAAACATTTGTGCCTGTTAAGGACAATGTTTTCAGGCGAGTGCCATGATTCCATCAATCATTACTGGCAATTTCGGATGATTTCTAAAAACGACTGGATTGGTGTCATTATCCCTGACATGCAGCCTAGAGTATATTTTAGTTTTTTTCTTGAGTTTACAGTAGTGTGTTTTTCTATAATGATGGGCAAAAACAAACAGAAAATCTAGAGAGAAGGAGGAATATTGCTTGAATTTGTGTGTGTGTGTGTGTGTGTGTGTGTGTGTGTGTGTGTGTGTGTGTGTGTGTGTGTGTGTGTGTGTGTTCTTGCGTATTTGCATGGGTATTTGTGTTTGTACATTTGTGTCAATCAGGCGGTTGGTCTTTTTGTTTGTGTTCCCTCCCTCCCACGGGGAGCAACTCCCCCTCATCATTAGTAATGAACCAGCAGCGGTGAAAGGGCCAAGCCACAGTCTCAGCCCAGAGAGACAGATGAATATTTGATCAGCCTCCTCTTTGCTTTTGCGTGCGTGTGTGTGTGTGCGTGCGTGCCTGCGCGCGTGTTTGTGAGAAACAGACAAAGCCCACGAGGTCAGTGCAGAGTGTACAACTTTCCATTTCTCATCTTCTCTCCTTTTCTCACCTTCACCTCTCTCTGCCTCTCTTTTCACATCATTCCTTTCTCCCCTCTCTTTTCCTTCTCACCTCCCTCACCCTTTCCTCACCCGTGGTCCATTTTTGTCTCATAACACCTCTCCCTCTCCACCACTCTCGTTAACCATCTCCCCCTCCTCTCCTCCTGCAGGACTGTGCAGAGACAGAGGTGGACAGGAACAAGTGCTGTACCTTGTGTAATATGTTCTTCACCTCCGCCATTGTGGCCCAGTCGCACTACCAGGGCAAAACCCATGCCAAGAGAGTCCGCCTGGTGCTGGGGGAGCCGCCCAGCCTACCCACAGACATGACCAGCCCTACAAACACAGGTATCTCACACCTTCTACCTGTCTCAAACTCACTCTTACAGTACTACAACTAGAGCTGCGATGCTTTCATCGTGATCACAGCAGGTATACAGCAGCAAAAGCAGTTGAAGGAGTGACTGAGTGCCAGTTGAGTTTTGGTAAACAAAGAGAATAGACTATCAGTGCTAGTTTGTCTTTGTCTGTCTGTCTTCTAGTCAAACATGAAAGTGAAACTTGACACATCTAATCTATAAAACATCCAAATATAAACTGGTGCTTTGCTGATCGATCAACCCTTTCAGTCCTAGCTGATCAATACCTCTATTGGATTCCAATCATGGTGTTTGCACACCGAGCCTGTCCTCCCTCAAGACCAAGGGCAAATAACTCAGTCGGAAAACACACCCTCACCTCTGCTCGCACATGTCCGTGTAATCCAGACATCTGGTATTTACAACATGTGTCGCTGGACTGAGAATCCTTTTTAGTTCAAAGCATACATTTTTATCGTAAGTGGATTCGGAAAGCTTTAGTCATGCTTCAGTCAAAACGTCTAGCCTGGATATCAGAGGGAAATGTCTGCTAACATGCCAGAGGCCCAACAAGTAAAACTTTGAAGGTGAAGCTCACAGGCAGCCTTTCATTTATAAAGGTCTTACAATTAGTAAAAAATGCCCTTAACAAATCGAGATATCCGCAAATTAATATTTTTGCTCATGATTGTTTAAGATTAGCTTTTTTTTTTTAAGTGTCAGCGCTGGTGAGTCGTCTCCAGGGGAGCTTTACATAATGTGATTCAAATTAGATTCAAAGTGAAAATTCACACAGCTATATGCACACAATCGCTACAAAATGTGAGTGTTATAATCTAGCCCCTGAGATACTTTTGCTAAACTTTGGCCTACTTTTTGGAAAAGTGTCACTTCTGCACAGCCGTTGCCGTGGAGTTTCCGTGGGTTTTTGTGACAGTGGAACCTGGAGGAAAAGAAACAAGAGAACGAGAGCAAGAAGAGAGGAAGAGTGACCTGGGAGAGAAGAGGAGGATTTCAGGAGAGATTAAAGTCAAAAGGAGCCTTCATGATCGCTCTGAGATGAGCGCTCTACACAAGACGCACAGCCAAGCTGACAGGCTTGTGCGCACAGAAACGCACACATGCAAGATGACTGATGCACGCACATTCATACTAGACATTCACTTGCATCTAAGGACACATGGACGCTAACATACATACAGAAACACACTCAAACACAAACCACAGTGAGGAGCGAGAAAGCAAGGGCCATGTGTGTTGGAGAAGCCCTTGAGAGGTGGAGAGCAGAGACTGTACCTGTGTTCCCTCCCCTTTAACACATCACACCACACACTCCAACCACCTCCTCCTCCTCCTGCACACACATACACACACTATCACGCACACTCTCTGTGCCCCACTCCATGAAAAACACTTACTTCTGCTCCAGTGTGCAGAGATCACAGTCATGGGAAACGAAAAGGTGGGAAAACATGGAGGGATGGAGAGGGAAAATACACCCGAGGATCTCTCTCCCTGTTGCTGCTGCTCAGCACGTGTGCTGTTCAACAGAGCTGTCACAGCTCAGGAGCTTCACTCATGCACGGGCACACACGAGCACACAGGAATGCTGCGCCCGAGATTTTAGGACGGCCTCGCCTTTGAGATTAATAGCAGAAAAACGACAGTAAAAGAGTTACAGGGTTGTAAGCGAGATGATAGTGTGGCGAACACAAGCGAAGGGAATGTGAGTGGGTGTGGTTGGTGAGATGAGCGGAGACACAGCCATAGATACAGTAACTATGTGAACAGAGCCCGAAGACACATCAAGGTATGAGCAACCAATCAGCGTGCAGGGCTAGAGTCAAGTCAACACAGGCGCCGCACACACAAAAAATGATACACAAGCTCACACACCTCACACTCACTGACCTCACTGGTCAACACTTCATGCATGCTCTTCATTTGTTAGCAGTGAGCTGATGGTTGTTGTGAAAGAAGTGTTATGACTCATTTGGGCTTAAAAGCATGTGTGAGCGGGCTTTTATCCATGATATAAAATGTTTAAACATGCTGTATTGTGGCTGTGTAGTCACAGTCGTTATAACTCTAGAGTCATTGACACATTGTACATGGCGGATCGGCACATTTGGATGAGCCATCTGGCATTATGAGCTTTCTCACACAATTTGGCTGTGGCCCTAACACCCCCTCACTGTGATCAAATAAACAGTTTGAGCAGGCATGATGTCTTTGGTACACGTACTGTACCTTATACACACACAAGCTGCCTATTCTGGAGCTTCATTAATGCACACACACACACATACAAGCCTTAACACATTTGCTCAAGCGTGGATTATACATTCAATCCGCCACCCAAACACCCACATGCACACACAGACGCACGTGTGCAGCCGCACGCACATTCGCAGTCTTCGCTGCGTGAGCCACAACCGCGTCCTGTGGACAAGTCAGTGCCCGTTGGCTATTAATGGGCAATCACCATGGTAACCAGTGTCGTGTCACGAGTAGCAGGTCACCTGGAAGTCTGCCTCTTTTTTTCATCCCCCAACAGGGAGGAGAGGAGAGGAGAGGAAAGGAGAGGAGAGGAGAGGAGAGGAGAGGAGAGGAGAGGAGAGGAGAGGAGAGGAGAGGAGAGGAGAGGATGTAGGAGAGGAGAGGAGAGGAGAGGAGAGGAGAGGAGAGGAGAGGAGAGGAGAGGAGAGGAGAGGATGTAGGAGAGGAAAGGAGAGGAGAGGAGAGGAGAGGAGAGGAGAGGAGAGGAGAGGAGAGGAGAGGAGAGGAGAGGAGAGGAGAGGAGAGGATGTAGGTTAAAACAAAAAGATGAAGCTGTAAGATTCAGTCGTTCAGTAGAAAGCCCTTGCAGACTGGTCCCTGGAGTGCTGATGGCTTCCTCCCGACCCTCGTCTATGTTCCACAGATATGGCCCGAAGCAATCTATTGCTCTTTGCTCTCAGTCTCTATCAGTGCGATCTAAACCTAGAGCTTTCAAATGTACAATGTGTGTTTCATCTGTGTCTGTGAGAAAGACAGCGTGTGCATCTGTGCGAATTTGAATGCATGACATTTTCATGTTAATGTAATTTCAATATTTTCAATTATCAAAATTTTCATTTTACTTAATTTTCGCCTTAAAACTCCATCTGCATTTGATTTTATGTTAATATGATCCCCCAATCTCTTCCTTCTCTCTCCCCCTTCCTCCCTCTGCGATCCCTCACCCCCCCCCCCGTCTCTACTTCCTCTCTGTTCGATTCTTCCCCCAGATTCCTCCCCTTCCACCCCGCTGCCCACAGACCCCGCCGCGTGCCCCCCTCCTCCCCCTGACCTGGCTTGGCCCTTGGCGGGGGTCGGTGGAAACGGCGGAAGAGAGGCCGGGAAGTACTGCTGCCTGTGCGGAGCCTGGTTCAACAACCCGCTGATGGCCCAGCAGCACTACGAGGGCAAGAAACACCGCAGGAACGCAGCCAGAGCACGCCTCCTGGAGCAGCTAGCGGGCAGTCTGGATGCCACGGAGAGCACAGGTCAGCCTGTTGGCCCCGCGCCCGACACAAGTGACAAGTGAAGGGCAGCAGGGGTGTTACGACTTTGTACGAGGAAAGACGATAAGGGGGAGATCACATTTAAGATCTGTGGCAGTGAGGGTGGACTTCTGAAATGTTCATATGCCTTTCAATGTGGTGTACATTTCACAGATATTATACTGAGGTAAACCACACCAGTTATTCACGGATAAAATTAGCACCATCAGCCAGTTACTGTAAAGATCGACTCATTCACATTCGCCAGGCATTTGGATAAAAACAAGGGCTCTATGTGACCTACTGCCTTTCTCCCGTGTCCTTGAACCAAATGTGTTTCCATTAAATCAGTCCAGAGATCCTCCCTTGGATCAACCCCCTCTACTGTCCCACTGTAGTAAAGGATTTATGGCCCACAGATGGCTGGAATACCTTCTTTAAATTTAGATGCAGAATTGTAAAGTTTTATAGGAGGGTCGTCATAATATCAACTTTCCTGAATTAAAGAGGGACTCCACTTTTATATGCCAAAGTCTGTCTGTGTGGAAACAGTTGTATAATGTCATTTGTGGCACTGAAGGAGCTTTAACGACATTATCCAGATATATATCGGCTTGGGTGTGGAGGCTACAGATTTTTATTAGAAAGCCTACGTAACAAATTGGGGCATGTAGTTTGAAACAAATGGGCGATTACCAGGTGTGGATCCAACAAGAAGACGCTATCGAGTTGCATTATTGTAACTGTAGGAAGAAAGCATTTTTGGTGCTTGACCCATACTAGGGACGCTAGCGACTATAAATCAGCATATCTCGGCGTCTGTTGATCAACTCTGACCCTTGATTTTTTAATTATTCTTGGGTTGGGTATCGTATAAAAAAATTCCCTTAAAAGTGACCGATACCAATAGAGTACTTCATTCGATACCCATCATGTGAATGGAAGCTGTGTGTGTCTCACACTGGCTAGCTAATCGCCGCCGCACTGCACGGCGCTCATACAACGGTTACCGCTAATAATGCCGTCCCCCCGACCCTCGGTTGCAGAACTGCGTTGAAGCAAAACCATAGCAACCACCCTCAAGTTCCTCCCCACCTTAAGTGTTAGCACTTGTTGCCGTTGTTAGCGCTGTAAGCACCGTTAGCTGCTGGCCGTCGGCTCAGACATCTGCATGTTCAGAGCCGTGCGCAGGCAGTCAATTCCAGCTGTATGGGTTGCAGCTGCTGCAGTAGTGGGCCAACCAGACGTCCCAATTAATCGAAGAAAGCTCACGGTGATTTGCTGTGAGCAAAACAATCATCTTTTTCTAGATCTGGGCACAAACAGGATCAATTACAGGTATTGTTTGACTGGAGATTGTGGAGAAGTTTCAATACCAAAATTTCGGTCGATACCTTATATTGTAGGTATCGAGTACTGATACCCAGCCCTAGTCCCCAACTTAATGGAAATGTAATACTAAATCATTAGAGTACTCTTGAAAGACATTTACTGTGTAAATAATCTTAAGGGTTGGACCCTAAGCCAATAAAATTAAAGAGCTCATCTATCATCCCGAGCAAATAGTTGTCTCTCCCTAATTAACTGTATATCTCAGCCCAACTGAAACGTTGACACATCTTATTCATCATCTGTGTACCACAGTCCAACCTTTTCATGTCAGTTGTCTGGGGTCACAGCCCCCTCATATTACAGAACAGATTTCACACTTCGTAGTACTAGCATTGCCATGTGTTAAACTGTCAAAAACAAGTAATGGGACCTCTGTTGGCATGCTGCATATGGCACATACTTAGGAGAAAATACACTACACAGTGCAGACGCTTAGGCAGCTAAATAACAACACCCTGATATTTCCGCTGAAGACTGAACATTAGTCCCACATAGCATGTTACAATCAGGAACTTAAGTAAATTGAAATTATTTCTTAATGTACATTATTAATTGGTAAAACTGAGAACAAGTTACAGTCATCATAGCAAGTCCTGGGTTTTAATTACTATTCTGTGACTTCCTCTCCCCCTTAATTCCTCCCCTCTCCCACACAAACACTTCCACGCACAAATGTAGCAGTAAGAGGACACTGATTCACATGCTCATACACACATTTCTGCCAGAAGGGTATTCTAATGAAATTATTAATAGTCTTTGGCGCAGAAAGTGCTTTTCCTTTCAGGGTTCCCATGAGTGATATCGTCTAACATCATCCCACTGCGACACGCAGCCCGGTATGCAGCATTAGTGCCACACAACACCTCCACTGCACACGCATTCAAATTTGACGCACTCGTACCGCACGCATAGACTATTCAAGTCCTCTGTGAGCCGAAGCCGCACCATTCGCTTTGTGCTCCAGGTGCCATGACACAAACCATCATCTCAAGAAGCCAATCATATTAAAAGCATGAGTCATGTTGCCGCCTACACTGGCTCAGAGGCTTTAAGTGGTGTCATGTTGGATATCGTCCTCCATCCACACACTGTGACCCACATCCCACTACCTCAGCTGTTTTTTGGGAGGTTTTGACTCCAAATCTCAGCATATAACTACAGAAGACATTTAAAATTGTAAGTATACTGTACAACAGACATAAAAGTCACATTTTCCTTTTGTTTGATCAAAGATACTTGCACTCAGCAATGCTCTACTGCAAAGTCTATTACCCGTCTTCTTTTCAAGGAAAATGAACTGGATTAAGATTTCTAAGTGAGCTCGCCGCTGACGTGATCTATTATATGTGCCATCAATCAAGTGTTTGTTCTTGTGCCTTTAGTCTGAAACACTTCTCTCATCGCAAAACGGCTCCGTTGTCAGTAGTCGTTTGTTCTTCTTCAGCTAGACACAATTCCATTGGTGAAAGATTCTCACATCTGATTGGCTTTTGTCACCACTTCAGGTGTGAAGTCACAGGTGTGCCATGTGTAATCTCAGAGGGAGGGTCAGAGGCGGGGTGGCAGCTGAGCTAAGAGAGAGAGGAGGGGGGGAGAAATGAGGAATTCTGTCTCAGCCAAGTTTTACTGTGTCCTTTTGTCCTCCTTTCCCCGTTGTGAAACTGTTTTCTCTTTACACTCTGTTTATTTTTTTTCCCACCGACCTTCCTGCTGCTGTCTTGTGTCCGTGCCTGTTGTTGCTGTGGTGGTTTTGTGTGTAAATGCGTGTGGGTACACCACTAGGGGCTCCGATCTCTCGTCATGTCTCATCTGTCATCCTCATTAGCTCCCCACGAGGCACAGGTGAATTATTTACACACCAATATGTCCTCTCTCTCTCCAAACTATGGCTACAGAGCCTGCCTCGCTGTATTGTCTGGTTGTGTCCTATTGATGATACTGTACCTTTTATTTATATCAACGCCGTTTCTTACTCTTGGATTTTTTCTGGTGTAATTGCGCGGACAGGGCACAGGGGAGACTGTCGTTATTTTCCACGTTTAGGTGCCAGACAAAACCCTTGGCGATGGATTACGCAGGTGGATGAGGGAGTTGCGGTGGGGGTGGCTACTGACGAGGGATGGAGCCCGGCTGACACGGCTGTGTTTTTACATAAATCACGACAGGGGTAGAAACCCCTCAAGACAGATCCGGCGCATTGTCTCCTCTCTCTGGAGACTCAGTAGATAATTAGAAGCAGTGAGATAAGCGTCTAGGACTAGACTTTGTGTGTGTGTGTGTGTGTGTGTGTGTGTGTGTGTGTGTGTGTGTGTGTGTGTGTGTGTGTGTCTGCATACTGTATGTGTGTTCGTGAGGGCCAGAGAGAGGGTGAAGTACCAAAGCAGGGAAAATTGTGTGTAATTGATGACTGTGCCTGAGTTGGGAGACAGAGCTGACCTCCACTCCCATGAGACAACACTCGCTGTGACACAGTCGCACAAGCAAATCAAGCTTATATACATGCACACATAAACAAGATATACTGTAGGCATTGTAGATCCTACATATAAACTAGGTCTGGGTATCGAAGCTCAATACTTTTTGAGTACCGATCAAAATGTTTCATTAACATCAAGTATCGAAAAGTGTCACGTATTGAAAATTGGCATCTAATTCTTAGGCTTGTTTACTTATTCTTTGATCAGATATTTCCTGATTTAAGTTAAAAAAAACATTCGTAACTATAGACAAATGTTTTATTTAAAGCTACACTAACCAATATCTTTATGTTAACAATGGTTCAAATGACTACACGTGAGAGGGGTGACTTGTAGTGAAGAACCTACAGAGAACTATCGCCCGACTCTACGGTTCCTCTAGGCTCTACAGAGCATTTTAGCATTTCTCAGCTCATTGTTTAACAGCTGGTATCTTCAGTCTTTTGACTCACTCTCACAGCTCTCATCAGTGTTGTTTCCAGCTGCAGCTGTTTTCAGCGAAAAAGCTCTGCTGAACCCACTGAATGCTACCTCCTCAGCACCAATTCATAGTCACCATGTCACGGCGCTAAGCTGCCCTCCACTGTCCGCTAATGACAGCTCAGCCAAATTGTTAAAGAGTTGTTGTTCAATTTGATGCACAAACTGAAGAGAGGACAAGCCTGTGTTGTGCAGAACGAAAACCCAGAGGGGAGGAATGTGGATTTGTGCAATTAAGTTAGACGTGCTGCCGTCCCTGGCGAGAGGCACACTAGCAGACTACACTGACTGAAACTGAACACCCATGCAACCAATGACTACGACCAAGCTAACTATCTCTCCCATCTCAATGGTCAAACCAGCTCATTTCATTTACATCCTTTTCCAGACATTGCTTCGCGAGCGACGTTACTACGTCTGCTCTGCATGTGTCTGTGTCCAACTTTAGCGGCGGCTGGTTTAACCGCGGTGATGCGAGTGACAGCTAGCTTGACCGCAGTAACCAACATTAATTTCTTGTCCTTCACCTCTCAAACAAAAGCATTAGTGACCCATACAGATCAAAAGTACAGATAACTGTAATGTTACGCTTTCATCTTGGCAGCAGCATAAGGGATGGAGTGTCCACAAGATATAACGTTAAGTAGCTAAACATCGGCAAAGTACAGCTCCGGGGACGTAGCTGAGACAACTTTTCAACTAGCTAGCCACACTAGCTAACGCTGTCTGGTTATCAAATCCTTGATTATAACAGAATATAGTAACTTTCATCACTTCTCATTTTTAGAAATGCCAACGCAAGAAAACGCGTTCTTTGTTTAGATTATCAAACGGACAATGGATCATAGCTAGCACGCTAGCGAGCTAGCAAGAATTAATATTCCCAGGTTCGTGTCCAGTGGCAGACAGCATTGCATAGTGAAAGCGAAGCTTATAGGAAACCAATCTAAACGCACATTACATAAACAAAGAACACGTTTTCTTGCGGCGGCCTCTCTAAAATGAGCAGTGGTGAAGGTTATTTCATTCTGCTATGATCAAGGAGTTGATAAGATAGCGTGCTAGCTAGTTGAAAAGTTCTCTACTTCCACTTAAATGAGCAGGTACTGTATACGAGTCACACATGCCTAAGACTTGCGGTTTGTATATATATATATCTTTGTTTTTTCCTCATTTGAGAGGTGATCTAAACACTTGTGGGTTGTAAAAAATAAAGTTTTGACAGGCTTTTGCAGTAGCTCTGTGGAGTTCCCAGTATTGGCAGCAAAGTTGGAACGGTGTTTTGCCTTCCAGGCTCTGCACCAGTCACGTGACTGAAACCTATGAATTGGCAGACAGACAGCAACGAGCTGGTGAATAAATTGGAGCATCTAGCAGCTAAAGAATTAGATATTTCCCTCAGGAGTTGGTGGAGAGTGAATATTGGACATACACTTATCATCATCATCAGCTAATGTTACATTGTGTGAGCTACATGTGTGAATAAGCAATAAGCAACAAAAGTTTTATTGAATGGTTTTGATATCAGTCCCAAAACTCAGGTATCATATTGGTACTGATCAACACATCAAGCATGTTGAAACAATACCCAGCCTCAATACATTCTATAGTCTACTTTGAAGAACGATTAATTGGTTAAGATGAGACAGAGGACAAACAACACAAACAGACTAATGAGCTGTAGCGTCAACCTGAAAAATGTAGAAGAATCTAGTCATTATATTTTGTGTATGATAATTTTTTTGTCTAAAACTGATAGTCTTTCCAATTACTGTCACGTTCTCTGCAAAACTAATTAGTCTCTCTATAGGTCCTTCAAAGTTTGCTGCTTGGTAAAATTCCACTTGGATTCAATCCGACTCTCACCCGAAGCTCAACCCCTCTCTGCTATGGTATTTGTGATATATTCCAGTGAGACGTACTGTCAAGCCTTTGCTTTGCAGACTGTTGGTTTTGATTGCATCTCAATGGGCCTCTTTTTGGAACCAGTTCCTTTTTAATCTTGCAAAGCACATGGTAAACTAATGGCGTACCACAGCACAAAGGCTCCGAGGAGCTCTGAAAACACTTATGCCTGCCTCCTCTGTGAATAAAACTACAGAGGAATACCATACAGTGAGATTCTCAGCTGCAGTCGCGGCCCCATAGGAAGGAAGGGGAAAATGGAGGAAACTCTACCTTGAAATTACCCATATGTGACCTGATGTTAAGCAGTGGTTGTACAGTGTGTAAGGCTAATTTACTCCCTCTGTGTCTTAAAACCATCCGACTATTTAACCAACAATGTTCACGCAACACTAGATTTTACAATAGTCAGCGCTGACCACGACCTGTAAACCCTTGAGACTCACAAATAAAAGGCTGCAGTAAGAGCTTGGCAGCGCGTCCTAATGGAAAGAGCCATGAACATCAAGCTCCGAATGGGTCATTAATGTTGCTTGAGCTGAGACTTAGTTCCGTATACATCAGACTCGGAAACTGCAGGAAGATGTTGCATTTCTTTGCAACAAGGCTCTTGAAAAGGAAAACATTTCCCCAATTTTCTGTGCACATAATGTAGCTCATTACTTTTTTGACAAGCATTTAGGCGTCTCCATTCCAGAGGTGCCAGCAATGCCAGAGGACTCTGTGCATTAAACGACAGTCACAAACTGCTCCACACCCACCGCCTCAGCTCATCTCACCCCCTCTTTTCTCTCTCCCTGGCATATCTTCTTGTGTAATTAACAAGGCTTAGAGCACCCTCACAAATACTGCTCATGCTCACAAAAAAAACCCACATCCACAACCCAGCGCTGCATGCTGTCAGTTGCGTTGCACACACACTTTCCCTGCATGTAATTAACATGGATTAGTGCTCAGTGGTTTCTTATGCCAGAACTGCTTTATTAACCAAAAGCACAGTGTCTTGTGCATGTGGCCATGTGTTTGTTTATGTTCAAAAGACTGGCACACGCGCACATTATCTGGCACAGACACAAACTGCAGCATATTGTACATCAGTGCTGCTCGGCCACGCAGTGGGGAGGTGACATCAATCAGGCTAAAAGCAGGGAAGCTGCACACACACTTAATCGTGTATACAAGAAAAGACCTCTTTGTGTAATCCTTGCGGCGGTATAGAATTACGAGGAAGAAACAGAGAAGGAGAACGAGAGAGAGAATTATCATTTCTTTCTTTTGCTAAATTATCTCTTCTCCAATTAATAGCCTTTTCATTAAGAGAGAACAGAAGTAATGACATTTTGGCAGAAGAGGATGTACTATCTCTTTTGTTCCTCTCTTTCACGCATGTAGAATTAGTTATTGGCTCCTAATAGATACAAAATATCAGCATTTAAGCCAACACAGTGCTTACTCAAGGCAACTAATTCAGTCGTGGCTGTTTTATAAATGTTTGTCCTTAATCCCACCCCCCCCCCCCACCCCCCCAACTCGGACAACAGGGAGTAGATATGCCACATTATGCAGCTCCAGCCCAGTCTAAATGACCTCCCACCACTCCTGACTATATCACAACTTCATCTCCCAACATGCTTCACCAATTACCGCCACAGAAGGTCAGAAAGGTGATGAAATACACAGACATCTCATAAATCTCAAGGAAGGATGACAGCAGAGAAAAGGGCACCCACGCACAAGCGAGCACACCCGATTTCAGCCACCACACCCAGAATTACACATTAATCGTCAAAAAATGAAAAAAACAAGGAGGGGAGGGAGCATGGACAGGCTGGGGGGGAAAGGGCTTCAAGCAATTCGTTTTTGACTGTTTTGTCATAAAAACCCTGAAGTGTCAAGGTTGCTCATCTCCGATGTGAGATCTGCAGTGTGCAAAATGAGAGAAAACAAAAAAATAGCACTTCATTGCATCTCTGACAGAGAAGACTACGCAGCCAATTATGTCATGTTGCTGATTGGCCTATCCTCGTCGACACAGAGAGCATTTCTTCCGCTTCCTCTGCCCTCCTCGTGAAAGAAAGACGATTTTGTGCTGCCATGCCGTAGTTACCACGTGTAAGAGGATGTTTTTTGGGGGTTGGTGGGTACACAGGTCATGTTTTCTCCTTTGGTCATTAAAGCCCAGCGTACTTTTTACATCACTACCGCTGTGTGACAACTCATTATCCGTACCACGTCTCCGTTTCCTCCTTTTCGTCTTTTTATTCACGTTATTCTTCTCCGGAAATGTTCCTCTTTTCACTCATTCCGTCTACCTAACCCTCCGCCCGCCCCTCCTCATCTCTCTTCACCCCACTCTGCTCTGTCAGTATCCCCGTCCTCATCCATCTATTTTTGGGTGTTCATCTCGACCACCTGCAAACCCTCTAATTAGTTCACATCTGTGTCTGAGCCGCACCATCTCAAGCATGCATTCACCGATACACAGAGCTACACACGTACACAACCTAGTGCACTATTCTTTTCTTAACCCATAGGGTCCTAATTCTTCTCACCCGGTTGAAGTTCAAGTTTCAAAAGGCACCTTCAAACACACACACACACGAACACACACGGACACTAAAAAGAAGCAGATGATCTAATGATCTAAAAATGTAACTGGCTTTCTGCTAATGATCAGTCTGATCAAATCTTTCTCCAGATGCACTCTAATTAGGAAAATTACCCCGCACTGTGGAGTGTAAAAATAAGACCGACTAAATAAGACTTGTCAGTTCAAATTTATATTGTTGCTCATGTTGGCCTCACTGCTACTGCTGCTGATGATCCAGATGATGATGATGACCGGAATTTTTTTGAGTCACACTTATTGAAAGTGCCCTTATAGTAACCGGTGTATCTGTGTGGTTGTGTCTCTCCAGGGCTGCGCAGTAGTTACTCTTGCAGCGTCTGCAGTGTGGTCCTCAACTCCATCGAGCAGTACCATGCACACCTCCAGGGCTCCAAGCACCAGACCAAGTGAGTACAACTTAACGCTTGACTGGCTTTCCACACAAAGTGCTAAGAAAGTGAAACTTGCCAGAACAGACAATCCGACAATCACGTCCACTCCGTGCGGCGGTCAGCCAGGTGTGTGGAGGTGTGAGAGTAGGCAGGTTTGAACTTCACTCTCAAGGTCTTTCATTTTTCACACCACTTTTCATTGCCCTGAGACTAAAAAGACACAAGCCCTCTCGGTGAGAGAGATAAGGGAGGCAGTGTGGCGCAGTCAGGAGGAGGCTATGACGACAGGCTTTTCACCTGCAAGTTCGGCCATTTGAAACACGTAAAACCACTTTTGAACTGAACACAAATTCCTTTTCCAGTCCTGCCCTATAGAGCGCTCCAGGGATGACGTATTTTTGTAGGCCAACCAGGAAGTTAGCATCAACAAAAAGCCAATGATGATACTTACACATTTTGACACATAAAGGCTTCAAAATTCACGAGTGGGATATTTACTGATGTAGAACTAAATGTTAAAATCTCTAAAGCTTAAAAAACCCATTCAAAAAATCCATTGACTTCCAGACGAGGGGGAACCGGAAGTGCTAAAATGCTAACTCATTTCCGGGTTTTAGGAATCATACCTGTAGCACTCTATAGAGGTGATGCATATGATGTCACACTATGGTCACTGTGCCAGTGTGCATTCACATGAAAAAATAGCACAATGGTAAAAATCTGTCCTGCAATCAACTGGACAAACAGGTTGAGTAAGAATAAAGGTCTTTGCACGCCAACTCTGTATGTTTTATGTGCGTTTTTTAAATCCGTCTTCCGATAAAAATCATTACGCACAGAAACCTTGCACACTCAGTCTGATGCGTTTTATTATTCCCTTTGTTGCGAAAATTCGCAATACGAGACAAAACTGAATTAATTACGTGTGTGCAATGGATAGCGTTAGTCCCAAACGGGGCTAATGAATGAATGACAATAGCAAGAAGCTATCGTAGAGAACAATCACTACTGCCTAATCTTTGGTACAGCCTTTGTTTTGCGAGCATCCTCGATTCCAAGCTGCTCTACAATCACCTGCCACAATCTATCTCTGTATTCTTTTATTTCTTTATTGTAAAGTGCTTTGTGCTGGGAGACAAAGTGAATCAATTTATCAGATGCAATTTTAGATGACGATGTTTGCACCAACGGTGATTCTGAGTGGTCAAACAAGCCTCTTTTGCCTTTGGAGGGATGCGAAAAAATGCAAAAAATCAAACCTGTTCCGAAAACTTAAATGACGGACGAAAGTTTCTGACATGGTGTGTAAACGTGGTAGACACAACGTGAGGTCGTATTTATTTTTAAACGTGCGATAATTTCAGACAAAAAAATACGGATTTGGTGTTCAAAGGAATTAAGAATAAGTTTCGTACAAACTGCCGAGGGCTAAAGACACAATGCACGGTTGGCATGGTTTGTCATCATCAAGATGATCCAGATGTATCCAAACATTAGACTATTTTAAACATGTAGGTTTCTTTCAGACAAGAAGATCATTGCCTCAGTATTTCTACTGCGGTTTTTGGTGGACAACAGCACAGGGAAATAACTGAGAGACTGACAGTTCCACTGGGCAGCATTCGATATTGCTTGTATTACAGTGTTGGATGCGTAGGGGTACATCTGAAATATCTGATGAGTGAAATGGCACAGCTGACATCCACTGAATGACTTCATTTATAATACACATATAAGCATGTGGAGCAGACTGAGGCAGCATAATGGAAACAGGGTTATTTATTATAAAGAATGGCAGTCGCACAATGAGATTTGGACATTTTTCATTACCGATTTTAGAGAAATGTTATCACAGCCAATGTGAGGGAAATCATATTCACCAGCAGGGAAGACAGTGTGATATGGAACAGTTACATTTCATGCATTTACCATGAGATAGCTGTGAGCGTGGTTACAGGCAGTGTTGTGGCGTGTGTGCATGTGTGCATCTCTTTGTATTAAAAGCAATGTAATGGAAATTAAGTGTGTTATGAATGGAGTATTTGTTAGATGAAAGGTTGCTTGAGGATAAAAGTTTGTTGTTGCGGCTGCTTCTTCTTTTCCTTTTGTCTTTTTTTTTTTTTTAGAGAGAGAGTCAAAGCACTTCAGCTGAAATGTCTGTATTTATCCGCCCTGAAGCATAACTTGTCTGGGCTGCACACACCAAACTTCTGCAAACAAGTTAACTGTTAGAGAGTGGTGGGTGTAGTGAGAATAACAACGGCAATAACAAGGATGAGAAAGGCAGAGAGGAAGGAGGGCAAGACGAGAACAGAAAGTTTCTTTTAGCCATGGGTAAATCCAAATGCCGGTCACTGGAAAGAGCAGAAGATTTATATTATTTAGATGGGAATCATCATGTATGCTACTTTAGCTACATAGACTATACAATACAGTGTGTGCTATACAGTATATGGACAATAGCTATAATTGTCACATTTATCTCCTGTCTATACAATACTCTTAATTCACACACCACAAAAGCTTCCATCATAACAAGGCACTCAGCCTTATAGTCAGTTTCAAGGGTTATTGTTTATGAAACAAGAAAATGCAGCCATTTGGGTGATGGATGACCTGTACATAGAGCAGATTTTCCAGAAATGATTTTGAAATAATGCAGATCACTGCACAAATATACAATAGATTATTTTTATTGGAAATTTGTCAAATAATCTTCCCTCTTATTGCCAGATTTTAATCTAATTTTAAGAACCTTTGTGGGACTCAATAATAGACTAATTACCTTAATTCATTTGACATGCAGTGCCAGCACGTTTTCATCCCATCTCGTCACATACTGACACTTTGTCAGACCTTCTCTCGGTCGCAGTAAACACATGCTTAACGTTGTGAATTAAACAAAAACACTTAGGTTTAGGCAACAAAACTACTTAGTTAGTTTTAGGAAAAAACAACATGGTTGGACTTAAAATTACTACGTTTGTAAAGTGAAAATGTGACTTGACGTTGTGAACACGGGACATGAACGAACAGCTGATTGTAACGTGAAAGTGAAATGCAACTAACAGCGGTCTCCTGGATGAAAGCCTGTGTTTGTTGGACCCATCCATCTTCCCTTTCACCCACCCTCTGTTTCTCTTTCGCTCTTTAAACTACGTCAACGCAGAACTTTCTCTGAGCGTTTACTGTTGCCATGGATGGGTTTACATCGCAGTTAATTGAAAGCCCGGCACAAAAGGGTGCCTTGTGCGTTGGTATCACATGGCGATGGGCCTGACAAAGCGTCAGTAATTTACGCTCTGGGAATGAGAACGGACTGGCAGTGCTCCATTTAAAATGGTTTGTTTAAGGACACAATTCTTGATATAATTGTTAACCTCGAGGAACTGAAAATCGAAATTTGTGTAAATGAATGACGCTAAAGCTAGAGGTGAGGTATAGAGGTAAAACTGTGTAAAACTGGGCTGAAAACAGCACAACCTAAGACATTCAAGGGAAAGTTTAACCTGAAGCCCAACAGTTAAACTTATTTTTCTCTTACCCAGAATGCTATCTGTCCATTCAGAGAGCTTCAGTGTGATTTGCTGAGGTGCAGAGATAGCAGCTCACATCAGTACAACAGAACTTAACTGGGATTTGGTTTTTTGACGTCAAAGCATCAAAAAGTACATTAAACATTTTCAAGCAGAATGGAAAGATTACTTGATGTACTGCACAGAAGCTCGTGTGATTTTTCTTTCTTAGCAGAGATAGACATTTGTCAGGTGTAGTTTGGTAGAAAGTTCTCAGCAAAACTTCAAGACAAGGTTTGGAAATGTCCATAAGTAACTGCATTATCATATTCTCAAAGAGATGTTGTTGAGTAGCAGGAAAATATGTTTTGTATTTTTAGATGAGACTAAAGGTTACAGAATTTATGTTTGCAGAAGGCATCATCAACTACAGTACCACATGCCACTAAGCAAGGTACTGAACACCTAATACAGCTCTTCACTCACTCTAAGTCAGCCTGGATATGAGCGTCAGCTAAACTCCTAAAAAGCGTGATTGTTGAGATGTATAATCTCTCTGCACAGAGGCTGTAAATCAAGGAAAAGATGGTGCCTCATAACTCTCTCCTTCTGTCAGTTTCACTGCCGTAAAGCGGAAAAGAGGGCGAAGCGAGAGTAAGCAAGACTGATAGACACAGGAGAGACAGCATGCACCACAGATGCGGAGAGACAGAAGGACACATCATGTTTTGAGATAGAGGCAAAACAAATGAAGAAAAAAGCATAGAGATGGAGAGAGCAGGAGAAAGTAAAACTAAACTGCTGCTGAGAGAAAATCTCCTTAAATTGCAGTGAAAAGTGGAGCCAGAGAGATAAGGAGCAGATTTGGAGTGTAAATTGAGGTGAATCCAGTGTTGCTGACAGCTGCAGGGCTCTGCTGCTTAGGATGGAGAGGACGGATTGACAGGACATCGACGGATAGAGGGCAGTGAGAGACAGACAGAGAGAGGTACCAGGGAGATTTACAGCGGTATTGCTGATAGGTCACTGGATAGAAGGGGAGACCGTACCTCATCCACCCTATCAGACAGGCTTACAGGAAGTGGAGGAAGTTTGGTGGAGAAGGGTGCAGAGCTGTTCAGTCTTATTTCACAGCAGCAACAGAAGGAGACGATATAATACTGAAGTTTTGTAGCACAATGAGAGTTTGGTGACATTTTTAAAGCAGGAGTCAGCAACCTGAGGCTCCAGAGCCAAATGCGTCTCTTTAGCCCCTCTCCAGTGGCTCTCTGTGGCTTTGATGAAAAAATGATATGGAAACGAATAAAAGTTATTTTTTTAACATTTAAATTTTCGTTTCACTCTTCCTGTTTTGGTTGCACAATTGTTGTCGCACTTCCTTTGTGCCGTAAATCGAGCCTTTATTTTCCCATGAGACTTTACTCGGTAGCAGACAGAATTGCATAGTGAAAGCAAAGAACGTATGTTGATAAATAGTGAAAGCCAATTGTTCGTTCCATTGCAACGTCAGCGCCCAGCAGCAGAGCTACGCTTTCGCCATTTTTGGACTGAAAGCGACTATCGGACGCCATTAAAACGTCCGCCTACAAAGTGCCGTACAAAAGTAAAACAAAATTATTTCTATTCTATTGCCAGAATTTTAATGTCTCTACCGAAATCGCCTGTGTTGAAAAAATATTATAAATATGCATACTATTATAACTATTTACTTACTTACTTATTTATTTATTATACTTTTTTGCCCGGCCGCTTCCCAGAGGAGAATAAAGTGAGCGATGGACATAAATGGAAGTTAGAAAAATCCAGCACACAGATTTTGAGAGGAATCTCAAACGTTTTCATGTCAAGGACTTTCAAAATCTAGATATACAACAGACCTGAGACCATGGATATATAAGTGGTTGTGTACTGTGTGTTAGTAAATAGCCTACAACTACATTAAATTCTGTTTATGTCATGCTACTAGCACTACAAGCTAATGGCCAATAGCCGGATGTTTGGGAACAGAGACGTTAATACATCCATCACAGTACAGGCTTACAGCATACAGCCCACGGGTGTATTTTAAGATAATAAAAGTGATGAATTACGGCCAATATATTCATTATTACAGCTGCATACAGCTAGCAGGAAGCTGGCAGAACCGGATATGTCATATGAGGAAAATAACTCTTACATGATGGCTATTTACTGTAAGTGTTCATACTGGGAAGTTGATTTACCTAAAAAAAAAAAATCCTCTGATTTACAGACGTCTCTTTATACATCCATGGTCATAGACTCATTGGCGACAGCACTGTTGTCAAAAAAGCACCGGAGTTTCATCGCTTTGCTTCTGTACTCTTTGGTGAAAGCGAGGCTTATAGGGAACCAGTCTAAACGCAGATGATGTCATTATTCTATAGCCATTTCACTGTGCATTCAACATTTATTTCATAATGATAAGTGTCTATTGCCACTTAAAGCTCTAAACACTGAAGTCTCCCAGACTTTTCTCAAGACTTCAAATTTCTAAGGTTCATTGTCAACAGATTTTTACCCAGATGTTTTAAAAGGAGCAAGTCAGAGTGAACTTATTTACACAGAGATTTTATGTCCCTACATATCCAAAAGTTCTTGTGTTTCCAGACAGTAGTTTATAGAAAACAAGGTCTTCTTCTGATGAACTGTACACAGCTGCTTACATAGTGTGCAAGCATTGCATTACAAATGGTGATTTTTGTATTTCTAAAATTACATTTTTACCCAGATGTTTGTATTATTGAATAATGAAACCTAATTTCCACCCATTTCTTAATATTCTAAATAAACACCCGATCAATCCCCTGACTTTTTCAGTATAGAAAAGAGAAGAAAATGACAGTTTTATGTAGTATATTGGAAAGGGGACATCACTTTGTTTGTGACATTTGGGGCTGAATCATTTATGTGGCTCATGATATGAGACTCATATTTCACATGTAGTTGTATATTATGTTTATATGTAGTTTAATAGCAGAATAGAAATTTTGTTGGACCAATAATATTTAGAAGTTAGGACTCTCGATTTTTAATGTTATGGATTGTGTTAAGTTCCCTTAAGCAGCTTCTGCAAGATTGCAGAGTTACAGACGATGTGCATAAAGTGTGAAAAAGTCCATGAGAGAGCCCTCAAAGCACAAGAGATTTTACAGTGCAACAGCCCTCGCAGACTTATTTTGCAAACGCGTGCTGAATTCTGCTCAGTCCGTGAGGGTGAACACTGGCACTGGAAATAAGTCTTGCCAGCTCTGTTGCACTGCTGGATCGATCCTCTGGGAAAAATAGAACAAGAACAAAGGTTCCACCTCATCGACCTCACTTCCTCTGCCTTCACCCAGTCAGTCAGGTGAAACACAATACGGGAAATGTGTTAGAAACCGCTTCAGGCTAAGTCTCTCTCAATCACACACACACACACACATACCCTAACCATTCCTACATCAATGTGCATTACATCTTAGCCTTTGCAACACCGCAGTAGCAGGATATGGTCGCAAATAATGCCCCTTTCACACTGTAGATAAGTGTCATTTTTCTGCTGATATGAGAGTGCAAACACTGTCATGCGCACACACATGCATGAACACTCTGGCTGCAGCATAAATATAACACTAGACAACCTCTAAGGCATTGCAAGTTTGGAAATAAGAGGACATGAGGGCCCATGAATGAGGTGTGTGTGCATTAGTGTGAACAAGCTGTCTGATTATGGAGTGTTGTGCTGCACAAAAATGTGGTTTATATTTTTGTATAGCTATGTGTAGATGTGTGTGTGCATGTAGAAACGTGTGTGAGTACTTATGGAAAAGAGGCTATTGAGATTGTTCCGTTCATATCTCTGGGTTGTTTACAGGGTGGACAAGGCTTTGCCAAAGTGACGCGAGCTCTTCCACCCTAACTTTGACTGAGTGTGTGCGCGTGTGTGTGTATTTTTGTGGGTCGTGTGTGTTATTTCACACTCAGGATGAGCTTTGGCTTGTGTAAGGAGCTTTCCGGAAGAGACGAAAGCACGGCTGACAGCGGCGGGGGATTAGCTCTCACCGAAGAAACATCCATGAAAAGTGTGTATGTGCATCTACGTCTATTTATGCGTATATGTGTATGTGAGATGTTTGGCATTAGGAATGTCACAAGAGGGACCAAGTGTGCACATCCAGGCAAAGATACTCAGGTGCGAGACAAAAATACAGGGGCAGAAAAAGAGAAATAAACTATTTATTTGGAGCCTAACAGTGTGCAGGCCTCCTCTGTGCCCTGGCATTAGGAATGTGTCATCATAAAATAACAACAGATTTCTCTATTCTTTAAACAGCTGGATGCATCTATCTGCCAGCTCTTCTTATCTGTACCATGCATCTGCTTCACACACAGTTCAGCTGCAGGTCTTTTGAAACGCTGCAGACTGTCACACAGTCGCTACAGACTGGCTGTTGTAATTGGACCGGTACAGGATGATGACAGTAGAGATATAACTGGATAAACTTGGCAGAACATTTTCACAGTTTACGGTGTGTTGCAATTAAGCCAATGCACTTAGCTGGCCGGCAGACAGAACTGAACCAGATAGATGAATACTAAATCCTCATTCCCCATGTTGGTTCCTGACTCAAGTACTACTAGTAAAAACGAATGGCTAGTTTAAAAAAGTGACGATTAAAGTATGAACATAAGGCCGTCAGCGGAGAGGAGCTGAATTGGTTTTTACAACCTTGCAAAATCTGGCAAATGTTCTGATGATGGCAGGCTGTTCCCAGCAGTGACTGTATGCCTGCGCTCATAAAGGAGGTCATTTTTAATCAAGTTTTAAAAGTATAAATGTATATGTACTAGGGATGCACTGACACCGGATCGGATATCGGCCCCGATACTGACTCAAATAGCTGGATCGGATATCGTTGACAATGGGGCTGATCTATTCAATTCAGCTCTATGTTTATATACTGTACTATATACAGTACATTACAGACTTGAATTGTAATTCCTGTTCATTTTGAAGATTTTTTTACCAAGTTGCTGGTGTACAATTTATTATTTTAATGATAAATAACAATGTACATATATGTATTTATTCGTCACATTTAGTTTGACAAAATTAGGAAAGCAATGTTTAAGTCAAGTTTGATGTTGCTTTAAACATAAAGGAATGATCCCAGTCTCTTCCACACAGTACACTGGTATCGGATCAGTACTCGGTATCGGCCGATACCCAAAGCCCTGATATCGCTAACGGTATCGGGACTGAAAAAGTTGGAAAGGTGCATCCCTAATATGTGCTGCAATTACTGTTTGTATCTACTAGGTGCGTCACGATTCTCCAAATCCACGATTCGATTTTCGATTTAAACATTGTTATACTATGGAGTCTTGATTCGTAAAGATCAACAGATCATTGGTTTTATGCCCTGACAACTGTCGTTTACACTTTCAAATTCTTCTTTAAAAAGAGAACTGAACTCCCTTTTTATTTAGAAAGTGTTTCAAAAATTAGATTACAACAGTCTACAATATAAAAGCTGCATCTTTTCAATATCAGTATCTGTGTGACCCACCTCAGTACAAAATCATTACAAAAACAAAACAGAAATCCTTCTGCAGTGCATTAGAGTGTGCTGCAATCTACAAAAATACGGTTTGTTGTCATTTACTGTCGCGCTTGTTTCTCTCCTCTCTTTTTTCCTCTCTGTCTCTCCTCTGATTGCTGTTTGTCACCTATGGGTGTCACCGAGCACATAGGCGGAGCTTGTGTCCACAGAGCTGGGAGACCAGACGGCACACAGCAGTCCGTTAGCTTGTTGCTCTGATTAAAAAATGTTGAGCAGAACGAACGTGCATGTAGGCTGAAATTCAGCTGTGGTGTTGTTCTGTCGGGAGATGTAGTGACTTGATTTTAAACCAAGTAAGAGTAGAAGAGCTGTGAGTAAGGAAAAGTAACTAACTAACTTAAGTCTGCTAGCCGCCAGGCTAATTCATGCAGTGTAAAATGTCATAGGCATGCAGGAAGTGCCCCGAGTATTGTAGCGCCAGTAGTTTAAGTTTGCTGTTTTATGTTCCAAAATGCAAATGTTACTTTTGTTAGAGTTTGTAATGTAATGTCTCTGTTCAGAACAACGTGGCTTATGTTGGTAATTGTGATTTTTGTGCTGGTTTATAGTTTTATAGTTTTAACCATGAGTGAGGTGGCTGTTACATTTCTTGAGTCAAGCTGTATTTTTCCTTAAAACCTATACAAGTAGGCGGAGGCAGAGAGAGAAAAAAATGCTGATCCTGCTTTTAATTTTGATGGCCGAAATCCGAAGCTAATTTCGATCGATATCTGATTTAGAATCGAAATCGTGTTACCCTTGGTACCTACCAACATTAATACCAATCATATCTGCTTATTATTAGCATGTCGATTTATCAGCCAGGTTCTATTATATACTGTAGATCCTTCTCTGGCTGGTTCAACATTGTTCCTATTAATAGTAACCAGTAGTCTGAGCCAGAACAAGTGCTGTTTGAGAGCTCATAGTCACAGTACAGAATATCCTCAAGGCTATGGTGGCTTTTATGTAATGATTACCAGCCTGAAAAGTTTTTGTCCAAGTACACATGCATTACAAATATATTTTTAAAAACAGAACAAAACAAGACCGGTCACTAATTAGCTCCGTGGGGGTCCAGAAGAGAAAACAAAGCAACCAGTGACACGCAGTTTACTTGATGGGAACTGTCAGCAGGGTTGTATCTCTGACCAATGACACTGCGTGGCTTTAACTACCCGTATAATATTATTCATGCTCACATTGCTCTCTGGGATTGTATGGCCTTTGCTCTCTGGTTGCTTTTTTCATTACACAATTTCCAACCTCTGGCCTTCCTTTGTGTGTGTTTATGTGCATAGCGTGTGCTTGTGTATGAGTGTGTGTGTGTGTGTGTGTGTGTGTGTGTGTGTGTGTGTGTGTGTGTGTGTTTGTGTGTGTGTGTGTGATGTTTATGCTGATGTTAAGGCAGGCCCCGAGGGTACGACGCTGAGGTCGGGGACAATCCATTTAGCCTACTCACCCTGGTAATTATTCAGCATCAGTATCACAGAGGACACATACACACAAACTACCAAACAAACTAATGCACATTTAAGAGGGAAAGGCACAGAGAGAGAGAGAGAGAGAGAGAGAGAGAGAGAGAGAGAGAGAGAGAGAGAGAGAGAGGGCGGCAACGAGTGTGAGAGATTACAGTGCTGAGTGTAAAGCTACTGTGAATTCAAATGGTTGCTATAGACCTGCTAATAGGGCAGGTTTGCTGCGTGCATGCGTGTGTGTCATGGTAGAGTATGTGTGTGTGCGTCCTCTCCCAGCTTGAGGCAAGGTGAAAGGTTAATTCAGGACTGTCGCCGGTCAGCTCTCCTCTCGCATGCCTCCTCTGTCACACCTGAACACACACACACACACACACACACATACATGCCTTCGGCTCTCCTCATCTGCCCCAAAGGCACTTGTCATTGTGTTCCCTCACACCTTCCAACCAAAACTCGCATAAACACAGTTTTTTGTTTACACACAGTCCTGAGCATCACTGTCTGCGATGTTAAGAAGGTGAGGGCGATGAGGGGGGTGGGGGGGGGGGGGGAATCATGCCTGAATCATGACTCACAGCTCCGCTCCCTTAGCAACTGCCGGACCGCGTTTACCTGGCGCGCACACACGCAGCGTGCCAAGGTGACCTTCACATCCTCACAAACACTTCCCTTGGACACTGAGGCACACGCACTGTCTCTGCCCTCTCTCTCACACATCCTCCTATATATCTCACATCCCACATGTGTGGCCCTGGGACAGATTATTGGACCTTCTACCTCCCTGCAGTGCACTGTCCTTGGCTCCGTCACCTTTCCTGCCCTCCTCCTACTATTCCTCACCTTGTACCTCCTTGCTCAGACGCTCACTGCATCCAAATTGTACAATCCACATACTAATAATACAGTCAGTATGAAGATATATATATGAAAAGCGCTGTATGTGAAAGGTATCAATATGCATGCAAAATACAAGAAAACATTGGGTATGTAGCCGACGCTCACTACACAGTCAAAACAGTCCAATGATTCTTTGTACCATGTTGTTCCCATAGAAACAGTCGAATCAGAGGCATTTTCAAAACAATATGACAGATAACAGTGGGAGGAGTGGCAGCTGGAATCTGTTAACTCAAATTTATTATTATTGAACAACTTTGTGACAAACGTATAGAGCTGAATCTAAATCTAACAGATTTCTTTTTCTGGCATTATGAACGCTCCCTGCTGCTTCTACAAAGTTCTGAAACAATCAGTCAATTCATTGATTTGTCTGAAAATTACTCAGCAATCTATTAATCTACTTAGTCATAAAGCAAAAATGCCTGACATCTGTTGGCCCAAGCTTGTAAAAATGTGAAGACTTTCTGCATTTCTCTGTTTTATATCATTGTAAATTGAATATCTTCGACTGTTTGACCTTGAGCTCCAGGAAATGGAGGTCCAAACATAAATCTGAGCAGTCCCAAGATGATTAAATGGATAAAAAAAAAAATTGAAATGATATATTTTTTATCTGTGTGCTTTTCTTACTTTCGAAATGTTTTTCTTTTTTCCTGTGAGTATTGGATATTTTCACCTCTTTACTTTTCTAAAAAACCTTCATATGAAACAAGCTGAGAAGGAAAAATCACTATTTGGTTGAACTGCTCATGAGGGCAGAAGCAATTATTCAATGAATCCGTTAGTTAAATCGACAGAAAATTAATCAACAACTTTTATAATCGATTCATTCTTACAAGTCAGGAAAAAAATGCAAATCATTCTCTGGTTGCAGCTTCTCAAATATGACAATTTGCTGCTTTCCTCCGTTTTATATCATTTTAAACTGAAAATCATTGGGTTTTAGACTGTTGGTCGCACTGTTGGTTCTCCCTCCATCTTTGACACCTCTTTCTGCCCCACGCTGTTTTTCCTCTGCCCCTCTCCTCTTGTTGTCCTACCTGTCCCCTCCCAGAGAACAATACAGGCTACCAGAGTCACGCCATCCCACCCCTCACAGAGACCAAAGTGCTAGATGAGTCCTGACAGAGCAGACAGGGTGGAGAGGCCACTGTTTTAACAGCCATTACCGGGATAGGTGCTGACAGCTAGGGTGCCTGTGCATCCCTCCCTCTTTCTCTCTCTCGCCGTCTCAGCGTTGGAAGTGTGTGTGTGTGTGGGGCAACGCTCCAAATAGGACACAGCGGAGGAGTGGCATCTTAACAAGGACTGTGATGAAAATGGCCGAATTTGTTGTGCTGCTTGGGGGACGAGTTTTCATTTCAGGATTAGACCGATGGCCACAAAAACGGAGACAAACATGTTATTCTCACTTTATGTGTGTCTGATTTTGTTTGTGTCTCTGAACAAACGCAACACCAGACAGCGCTAAGCTCATACTGAGGAGACAACATTTCAAAACTGCATCCCGAACCAAAGTTAAAAAGCTCCTCAATCTAACAATTATACAAAAAGCTGCCAAGATGAAAGAGGTATTGTTTTACATGCGCATTATAGTTGGGATTTCTGCTTTAACAATCAGGCAATAGAATAAATGAGTCCATGCTTGATATTGTTGTTTCAGTTATACTTTGCAGATCAGCTTTACTGCATTTAAATCCCCTTGTCCTATGGGGGGGGGGGTCCAAATAGATTTCACAAAAAAATGCTTAGTCAATTAGGTGGGTGTTGCTTGGCATGAGCTTCAATCCAACTTATCTCTTTGCTTTAATTAAATGTGCCGTGTTTGCCTCTGGAGTCGCTTTGTTTCACGGCGATAAAGCTACAGAATGCAGCCACAGCGCCTGTCATCGTGAAAAACAATCAGCAGCTGAAGATAAAGGCCAAATCCACAGTAATTATTGCACCTTAAACACAAGGATTTATGCTCATATCTTTCTCCTTTGTTTTAATTTGGGGAACAGCCAGATAGAAGGCGTAATAGACGGCTGTAATTATGAGAAGATTGTGAAACAGGATTATTGGTTAATGCTTCACATACATTACAGCGGAGCCGTCATTCCCGGCGAGAGGAAATCCTTTTCGGTGCAGCAGAGGAAATAAAGCAACGCAGGGTTGCAGTGCCACACAGACTGCACATTTATCTTGATACATTAGCAATGAGGAAGTTGTTGATTCTGTTATATTAAGAATGGCATGAGACATGAGATTTACAGGTAAATGAGATTACTTCCCAAGGACAGAGCACGGCAGAAACACAATATCTTTTCCCCCAGTGGGCTGTGGTTAAAGAGCCCTGTCTTGTTGGATCTGCTTGTGTCAGAGGCAAAACAAGACTAACAAATGATTTCCTGTGTTTTGTTTTCAGCCTGAAGCAACACCAGCAGTAAGCCACGGAGACAGGCCACTCTGGAGAGAAGAAGCGACGAGGACAGAGATTATTGGAATAAACAACTTCAGAAAAAAGGACTTGTGTCGGAAACCGAAGAGTATGAGAAAGTAGTGCAGAGTAACTTCAGTGTGCGTGCGTCTATGTGTGTGAGAGTGCGCGTGCCTGTGTGTGTGTGTGTGTGTGTGTGCGTGTGTATGGGTGTCGTCATGGCATCCATGCACGCATCTGAAGTACGCATGTGTGGGTCATTGTGAGTGTGTTTATTTCTATCTTTGATCTAAAAATATATCTCTGAGATTTATTCAGCACCTAAGTGTTAAGTGATTTGAGTTCTCGACACCAACAGCCGTCAGAAGAAGCGGCTGCATATTGCCATATAACTCCTGTGTGAACCACAATCCTAAAATTGAACTGATGTCAGTGCGTTGCCCAGAGTGGTAATAATCATTACAATGATAGTCATAGAGCAGCAGTAATAATAACTCTGTAACTAGCCGTCCCCCAAGTGCTCTGACAGTGATCCAGGTCTCCTGTCTCTACATGCATTTCATACACAGCGATGGTGGCACATGCATGGATCACTTTCAGACCACTTGAGTCTTACTCAGGCCCAGACCTTTAAATCCAAGGACAAGAAACCATCCCAACAACCTCAGCCATTACAGATTGCATGGATTTCCATAACTTTAAAGGGTATTTTTGGTTTGAATCTTGTGTTGTCTAGTGGATTGGTGTCACTTTATTTCAACTGGTGGATGTGTCATTTTGAAAACCCATCTTTTCATGTATTCCATATCATCAAAAGGTTGAGATGTGGCATGGTTACAGTACAGAAGGCAGTGGAGAAAAGCAGCACAAAGACTTTTAAACTGCTCTGAGGTGAGGGTCAACTTTGTGAATCATCTACTGTTGAAAACATTCCCACAGCACTGAATATTGATGTCAGATGCAGTCCGGAGGTGACAGAAATTATCTTCTCTGTTGAGATGGGCGACATGTAGATAATATTTTTTTATTTTATGGACAGAGAAAAAACTTCACTCCCAATCCATGTAGCAGCCAATGTACAATACAACCGGGATGTAATTCAATGCATGCAAAATGTAAAAACCTTGCATTCACTTGCCTTTTTGAAACCTATTGCTTGCGCGTTTTGGCAATAGCGCTGCTTTCTAGTGATAGCATCGTAATGCATTACTGCACATGCTTGCACCTGAGCAAAGAGGTCACCTTTTAGTACTGAACTGGCTTCTTTTTGACATCTAATTTCTTCATCAAAAAAAGAAAACCTTTTGATACCTAGAAATTAGTCACCGCTGTATAACACCCCTCATCTGTGTGTCTTTAGAATGTCTGTAAAGTGAGATTCAACGATGGTTTGTAGCATCATAAGACTAGCAAACAGCTCCACTTTCCTGCGCTGGCACTGAGCAGCATTTCTCTATAAGCTGAGGAAAGAACTGAAAAACACAGCAGTCAATGCTAAGCTATCAGATGTTTTTTTCTCTGTAAACACATTAAAATGTTTTTTTATTTTGTGCTTTGTTCATTTCACGGTGAAGAGCGGTAACAACGAGTGACCTGATTAAAAATTGTTTTTCTCTCTGCAGACATATGGATGAGTAATGGTTTTATGCAATCACACTGTAATATTAACAACCATACAATGAGGGTTTGAAGTTATAAGCAGTTTGTGTAAATAAGCAGTGGCTGCAGGTGAAGTTTGTGTTTTAAGAAGTACAAGAGTTTTGTATTCATATTGTTTATCTGCACTGGGCTACAGGGCGTTAAGGGAAATGTGTGTCTTATGGATATCATTGAAAAATACAAATATGCTGGCACTGAAATAAGAATAAAATGTCTTTTGGTTGGTCGTGTTTTTGAATGGATAACTACTGTATTAGTGAAAATAAACTCATCCTGAGTCGAGGAGTCGGTGATGATGGACCAAAATCCAGCGTATGGAAGACAGCGAGTGATCATAGAGGGATTTTGATAACCGCCGTTTTCATGAAGACAACCACAATCACCACAAAGACCGCCCCCCTCAGAGAAACATCTATATGTGACTGTTTGCCAGTGGGTTCATAAAAACAGCCAAAAAGGATGATGCAGGACTACAAACTGTTGGATTTTAACATGACGTCTAAAGTTACCAACCCCTCTGTTGTTGGTAATGCCATAAGAAAAACACAGAACAACAAGTCATTTGGCGTTTTCGATATGCACCATGACTGTTTTGATGACTATTTACACTGACTCCTTTCTCTCCAGCACTGGTGTGTTCACAATAGCAGCGGCGTCTGTGTGTGCCGATAACACGGCCTGTGCAGGAGATGACTGTGCCATGAGTCACATATTTTACCAGATGTTACATAATATATGACAGAGATGTATCTATGAGTAGGAATTTTTGTGATATGATGCTTGCGGGTGTGTCTGTGTATGTGAAGCTGTCAACTGCACTGGCAGTGGGAGGCTCGCTGTGAGCTGTGTACCATGAGCACATTTGTAAACACACCTGATGATGAATACAATGAAGATGACAACTATATCTATTTTCTCTTGCAAAATCCAGACCTGTGTTTTTTTCTTTTTCTTTTTCTGTGTGTTTGCACCACCATGTACGGGTGTGAAATTTTGCTTTTACTGGCAGCGATCATCTGTTACCACACATGCACAACCTCGAGCTTTGCAGTATCAACCACACAATAATATTTACCTTATTAATCTTGCTAATTAATCTCCTTTTACTTTTAGTGTCTCTATCACTTTGTCTCGTCATTCTCTTTCCCAAACCTTCTTCTTTTTCTGTAGAACTATCATGCAGCACCTCAGGCAAAAGGTACATCAATAAGAGATATGAGATGTGGAATATGAGATACAGAAATCCAATGATATCAATGAATATTTGTAGACGAGTAATAATGTGGGCCAACAGTGTGGAGAACTCCAGGCTGTAAAATCTGACTCGCTGGTGGCACAGAACACACAGATATGTTATGAAAATTAGAACCGGTTTCCCGTTCTGCCACCATCAGAGATGGCAGCATTGAACGCAGTCTCCTCCTCCGACTGAATTTTAAAATATCCTGCTAATTGGTGAATAAATCCCACTTAATATTAAAAACAGTCAGAAAGCACGATAGCTATGGAGAAAAAAGTATGAAAAATACAACAGAATTAAACAAGATTGATGACGAACCGCGAGCAGCAGAACCCAGTGCTAACGGGAAAGATGGCGAAAGGCAGAAATGCAACGAAAACGCAAAGGTGAACATGAAGAGGATTCTACGGGAGATTCTAGACTTCCGAAAAGGGAACAACCGCCAGCTGGACGATATTAAAGACAAGATCAACGAGACAAACCAGAGAATCGGGGAAGCAGAAGACCGCATTGACGCGGTGGAAACCAGACTGCAAACAACAGAGCAAGTGGTGCGAAATAGGCTAAAGGTTCAAACTCAGTATGAGGTCGTCGATCACGAAGGAAGATCAAAGAGAGAGAATATCAGAATAGGTGAAAACAATACGAGCTTCACTGACGGCTGGTAATAAGACAAGATGCATCAGGATCAGTCTGAATCAGCTCAGCAGGAGACAGTGATTGATCGATCACATCATACATTTGCTTCGCAGTAATTAATCAGAGCGGCACAAACTTAGGAAAAATGAAAACCTTCTAAAGTCTTGCAAGTTAGGAGAGGTAGAAAGAACAAACTTCCTGGCGGAAACCCTTAATTAAAGATTTTATTAAAGCGTTTATTATTAAGAGTGTTCTAAGGGGGATATTTTAATTATCAGTGCTTTCTGGTGGATAAACTGTGTTATGGTTACACTGTTTCCAAATTACCTCAAACAGTTTGGGAATTTAAATAAAATTTCTTACATGTCGGTACCAGTATATCTGTAACAAGCTCAAATCGGCTGATAATATCGACCATGCTGATGCATCATTCATGCTTTAACGTATCGAACTGATGTTTCTTTATGGGACCGGCTGCAGGCACTCCCAACCACCTTCATAAACCTACAGTATTGATTCAAAAGTCATATAGCCTCAGCAGGAGCTTGTTCTTGTTCCTGCCATAACACTGGATTGTCTTATACACATAACATACTTTCACCATGGTGACAACTCATCATTAATTCATACAGAAAAGTAGAATATACATGAAAGTGACAAGTGTTAAAGGTGTGATCTGAACTGCGTGTGTGTGGCTGTGACTTGTGGTGGGAGATCTAAAAAAAAAAGCAGAAATCAAGCCATTTGTTCTGATCAAGCAATTAGCTGCAAAGCTTAGTTCCCTCAACAAAGTTTCCATAGTAACAAAGCCTTTTCTGCTGGATGAGGAAAGAGAAGCGGAAAGTTTGAGGTACTCTAAGAGCACCATCACAAAAAAAAACACACATGCCTCCTTTGAAATCTAGTTGAAATAAACGAGTATAATAACCGACCGACTTTCATTACGAGTGCAGTTACACTGAGCTGCAAAGTGTCTCCACAATGGAGCAAAATGTTCATCATCTTTCTTGTAAATTCCTTGAATGGAAACTATAAACTTGTTGTTTACAAAGAGCAGAACAGTAAATGCATGAAAAAAACAAGTGCAAGCGAGAGAGAGAAGAGACGGCAGCAGGAGGGAGAGGAAATCAGTGCGAATGGGAGATGCTGTGCGCTCTTAATGGCTCACTGTAGTCAACAGGAGATGAAGTAAATAAAACATTAAAGCTGGTATTATGTCTTTTCCACTGCGCCATCCAACCTCTGTGTATCATAAGTCAGTGGGTGTGAGAATACTAGGCCACCACTCCACTTAGCCCACAGTAGGGCATGTTATCTCTGCTCATCCATATTCATGACCCTATCACTGTAACCCGGGGATGTGTTTCTGCAAAAGGTACCCTCTCTGCTGCACGGTAGGTGCAGCTCACGGCTCGGCTTCTTGAACTCCTTCATTTGATTCGACGTTGGCCTGGATCTGCCTCACTGTAGAGTTTGTACTGAATTAGCGGTGCTAATTGATTGTGTAATCGTTGCACACCACACGAAGGAGTATCAGTGAGTCCCGTTAATGGTAGCCAGAGAACCAGTAGATTGGATGTTACAGGTTCCTCTCTGTGACCCCGCACAACTGCATCATTATGAGGAGCATTTGTTGAAAATGTCAAGATGGAGATATGGCTTAAGTTGACATTTTAAAAGGACAAAAGGGACACAGGGGTCGCACAAAGCAAAATATCTTCAGAAAAGACAGCAGAGTGACGATTTCATTACTGCACAGCACTGTCTCTTTTATGAGAGTGAAGCTATTGTAAACACTGAGTCACCCTTCCTGACAACTGGTAAGTAAACAAACAAGAATTGCTTTCAGGGGAGAACAACGCTGGCTGCTAACATTTCTGAACTTCTCTTTGATTTAATTGTACTTTCATTTAATAGAGTAATAACAATCCCTGCCTGATGGAAAAGGTTACCCTGGTGATGTAGGTGTAGAGAGACTGATATTAATTTATAACAAATCTCTTTCAATAATCACAAAGAACAGACAACGAGAACAGGACAATCTTTCTTTTGGTCTCTGAATACACATAAGAGACATTTAACCTGCACATTTGAATAAACCCCTTCCATAAATCAAAGACATGCAGGCTTATAGTTTAGGCGTCTCTCACTTCACCCGTCACATGTTGTGTCTGAACGCCCCTAACTGGCTGTAGCCGACGACAGCGGTGATGTGACCCTAAACAGCCCAGTAGCAACAGATTTCCACTCCGCCGCTCTGCTCCACGCAGCAGGCTGCTCATTGTCAGAGCCTGTCAGAGCTTCCCTGTCAAAAATCATTGTCGCCATCACAATGTTCAGCCCCACAGCCCCGGCTGGCATTTTAGACAGTGGATCACAGGCTGGCGGGTGACACAAGCAGCCAGACACATAAGCGGCACGCAGCACTGAATGCATCTTGCATCAACACCAAGGTACTTTGGTGTTGTGCTAATTCTTGAGGACAGAGATGGGATGTTAGAGCAGCAATCTAACATCTCTGCAGAGATACCTGACCTGTCCGGGTTGATTTATTCATGCAGGGCTACAGGCTGACCTTAGACCTGCTGGCACACATTAAATGTTCTTTTAAAAGGTCAAGGCAGCTGAACCAGGTGAGAAGTGAGAATGAAATGTACAGTTCTGGATCACTGTTGTCACAGATTAGACCCTATTACACTGAATATTTGGTGCTATTAACGGGTTGAGCTTGAGCAAATTTTCTGATCCTACACACAACATCCTTTCAAAGCTCCTGATGGTTTAGAAATAAATGGGGTGTAGGGATAATTTTTTGTATCAATTATTTGAAAGTTTGATAATAAAGTCATAGCTAAAAGTTAAGTTGGTTATTTCCATCATAAGACACTCAAAAAGTAATTTCCCTGCAAAAAAATAAAAAATCATTTAGTTATAAATGAATGAGTTTAAATGAGTTTATAAATGAACTCACAAATTGTGTTCATAATTTTTATGAAAAACGTTGTTGCCGGTGCCAATTAGTGGAATAAAACCAGATCATACAGCCATGCTAGTGGCTCTGTAAAGCTGCACTACAGTGAGCATTTTGAGCTTAATGCTAACACCGCATGCTAACATGTTCACAATGGTAATGCTAACACGCTAACCATGTTCACCATCTGAGTTTAGTGTGTTAGCATGCTAACATTTGCTAATTAGCACAAAACATAGTACAGCTGAGGCTGATGGGAATGGGAATCAGTTTTGCAGGTATGTAGTCATGAGCTGAAGTATTGGACAAATAAAAATGTTGGTCTGATGGTGGAGCTAGATGAAAAGTTGACGGATCACCAAAGTGATTATAATTTATCCTGAGGGGGGGCATGAATGTGTGCACCAAATTTCATGACAAGGAAAAGTCAGGGGATCACTACAGTCATTAGGATTCATCCTCTGTGGGCCATGAATGTTTGTATAAGATTTCAATCCATCCAAAAGTTATTAAGATACTTCAGTCTGGATCAAAGTGGTGGACCGACAGACCAACATTGACATCCCTAGCAGGGGTGCACGATATATATCGGCCGATAATACGAAGCCATATTGCTTTCATTGACTTAACAAGCGCAGCATCTACACACTCCGGTACCGTAGGTGGCCGTATGCACCTTTAAATTTGGTTTGCAATCCACCAATAAACGCAGATGAGAGAGCCAAACATGTCGTCGTCGGTGTGGATGTTTTTTTGCTTCACAGTTTCAGAGGAAGACAACACAATTAAATCATCCATCTTTGCTCATTACATCTTAGCCTTTCTTACCCTCAGGTGTGCATAAACTACAGGTTATGAACTTCTTTTTAAAATACAAAAATGTGAAATCATCGGTTATCTTATCAGTATCAGCCATAAGAAGCAGGTAATAATTGGTTATCGTATCGGCTGAAAAAAATCCCTATCGTGCATCCCTAAACCGTAGAAGAGCCATGCCGCTAGCATGACTAAAGATGGTTTCAAACCAGTAACTAATAGTCACGGTATCACACTTTTAAAATATATCTTGCCCCAAATTAAAAGCTTAAAACAGTTGAAACTACATCTATCTAAATCTCAACCTATTAGTACCTACCTATCCTATTTCCCCCTTGTAAGGAGAACAAGATTCAAGACTCAGCAGTGAACCAAATGGTTCGAGTGAGTCATACAACAATTTTTCAGTCCAGCTGCGTTCAAGGTCAACTGAAACATTAAAGCTCAGTAAAATAGCAATACTAATGTTAAATACTGTGTTAACATGAATGTCCCTGTTGTAAATCGGTGTCCTATCTGCTTTTGTGGCCAAGGACAATAGTTACATAATAATGGCATTATATCTTCATGAGTAAACCTGGCAGATTACTCCAGTATTTTTAACCTTGTTTTAAGCTAAAGACAACAAGGCTGTATCTCCAGTCAAGCAGAGACATTGTTTTGGCTTCTGCTATAATCCAAATCTGTCTCTTGCTGTTTTTGAAATGAGGAAGCTTTGCCAAGTGCCAAACACTCCTCCAGTAAAAAGCTTTTTGCTGTTCATGCTCAACGGCTGGCCAGAGAAGCTTTAATTAAAACTCTGATCTGACTGTTTCAGCCCCTGCCTGCACCAGCGCACATTTAGAGGGGTCTGTGTGCGAACGTGAACGTGAGTGCAAAAACAGGTTTTTTTTGCACATTCATGTATAAATGTAAATATGTGTGTCCGCGTGTATATTTGTGTTTGAGTTAAGATTTATGTGAGTGTTTTTGGCAGATATCTTTTCCGATGAGCGTGCACCCTAAAGAATTCATTACAAGATGCACGCTCCATCTAAAATTTCACCATCTGGAGACTTTCATGACAAATCAATCTTTGCTCGGAGGAAAAGCCATTTGCTCGAAGGAAAAGTCATTCAATTTAAATAAAAGGGGGCATCTTCAGACAAGTTAACATTTGATACAGAAAAAAGTTAAATTTACTGTCTACCAAAAAAAAAAACTATTTACATGAAACAAAAAAGGATCGAGTGTAAGCGTGTTATAGGGACGTCCCACAACACCTACACTCATCCAAACTAGACCATGTATAGACTGGGCCAGTGAGGCAGCGTTTGGCCTAATAGCGTATGTATCTGGGCCTCGACTCAGGAGGGGGACAGGCGGTGTAATAAGTCTGTCTGTCGGCTGACGGCTACATCTGACGGTTTCCCCCCTGTGACTGCTGTCATCTCAGCATCCTGCTCCCTGCCTGCAGAGCGCACCCCAAACCAGGGATCTAAATCCGTAACCAGCATGCAGACAGACACACAGACACATACACAGACAGCCCGTCTGCAGCTGAAATTAGGTTGTCAAAGCTAACAAGCAGCTAGTCGGGCGCTTTGCCTCCCTGTTAACCAAATCCAATCAATAACCACAATTGCTGGAGCCGACGCGCAATGGCCGAAATGTATCTATGAATGTAAACAGGAAAATCTAACTTGTCTCATAAAATACGTCAACATTTAAGAGTTTTTGTGATTTAATTTTTTTTCCCTATTAAGGAGACACTAAGGCGTTAAGAGAACTATGTTTGGGGCATTTTTTGCTTTGACTGACAGGTGCTTGTTTATTGACTTCTCTTCAGCTCCATTTAGTTTGCTCATCGTTGCCTAAATTTAGCTTTCTGTCTTCATATTTCTGACAGGATGGCAGCAAGACTGTGTATCAAATCCAGATTATTCATATTCACTACATAATAATTTTTATACGGTAGTTTAATATTTCAGCAGTTAGCATGGGGGGGAAATTAATGCATCTTTAAGATGTGCATCAACAGACTGCGACTTTGTAAATGTAATGTGAATTAGATTTATAGTAAAGATAACGATTTTCCAAAGACATCATGCTTGAGTCTAATTTTTCCTGATCTTTCTGGAGCCGTCTCACTGCTAAGTGCACTTTGTCTTAATCTTTTAGCTGTAAGCAGCAGCTCCATTTCCAGTCTTAATTGCATCGTGGGAGAATAGGGTCAATCAACACCACTCTCAAGAGTCAGTCACAATTGAGTATGCATACTGACATCTTTAAGTACACTTAATTTTGTCAGTTTTCAAGTGTTAACAGACTAAATACTAGAAAAACGTTGAGGAAGAAGTAGGTTGTACCATGAAGTTGGGACAAAGATTCAACATCGAAACATCCCTCTAGAACCATGTGAGCGATGTCAAATAGGGATGGGAATCACAGAGTACTTCACGATACAATACTATCACGTCATCACTATCATAACGATACGATATCACGATACAGCGATTCTGCGATACTCGATACATTGCAAGATAATCATCTACAATACATCACGATATCTGTGTAACTGAAGAAAAAAATACCCCTAAAAAGGTAAAAAGCAGGAATCATGTATTTATTCACTGCATTGTGGTATCCGGTCACAGAATGTGACAACTGAGATGAAACAATTTACAACAAAAGTTCATAGTCTTAGCTTAGTGCCTCTTTAACACACACACACACACACTTACAGACACACACTGACTGCAACTTGTCCATGTCCACGTGTGCCGTCACTCTAATATAAAATAACGCCAGACTGCCAGAAAGCAAAACACTTCTGGGGTTAAAATGCTTAAAGGAAGGATACAAATATGCCTCACTAAAATCTTTCTAATCTAAATTGATATCTCCTTCATAAGTTTTTCAATGTAAATATTTGAAATAGTGTTTAGAGAAATAAATATCTACACTATCAAATAAGTTAAAAACAACAATGTGTGTGGCTGTTTCTTAAATCTGCTTTGTTACGGGCGTCCTGGCAGCTCACTTACCATTAAGGCTGAGTCCTACGGGGTTTGAGTCCGGCCCAGGGTCCTTAGCTACATCTCATCCCCTCTCTCTCCTGTACCTCTCCAATCTGTCTCTCTCTATCAAAATAAAGCAGAAATGCCAAAAGAATTATCTTAAAAAACAAAAATGGTGTGGTGTGAGGCCCGAAGACAAACCAGATGTTTTTACAGTATACACACAAATACATTTTGATCAAGTAATAAAAGGCAGGGTCAGAGGTCTGTTTGTGTCCGATGTTGAATAGGGGAAGTGGTGAGCGGTTGCTATGGTTACCATGCAGAGTTAGAAATTAGCCTGAATAGCGTTAGATCTAGTGAGAGCAACACCTACGAGCGCCCCTATCGCTATCTTAAAGCCGAAAGACCGGCATCAATAAATATACGACAGACTAAATTATTATACCCGCTAGAAATATTGATGAAATAATGGTTTGAGAGCACCGCGAGTTACTCTCAGCGGCCGTTTAAAGAGCCGAAAGACCGTCACTATGATAAAAAAAAATGTGAGGCTGCATTTGAATGGTAGTAATATGCTGTTTATAGGACCTAGAGTCAGACTCTCCTCGACCCACGAGGTTCTGGATTTGAAGAAGCCACTCGGCCTCCGTGCTAAAGACGCTAACATAGCTAACTAGTTTCTCTTCAGCCGTTCCAACACAGCCGTTTAGAATGCCTGCATGTTTTAACAAAAATATCAATATTTGACACTAGTGTATTGATAACGTATCGCAAAAGCAAATAATACAATATATTCCTATAACGATATTTTGTCCCACCCCTAATGTCAAAGATGCTACTTCCATGCTTTACTATGCTGGTCCAAATTATACACATGCATACATCTACCTCTGTGGCGGCTGTAGCTGAGTGGGTTCAGTGGGAAGAGTGGTCGTCCTTTAACCGCAAGGTTGGTGGTTCGATCCCCGGTTCCTACTGTCTGCATGTCGAAGCGTCCTTGAGCGAGACGCTGAAGTCCAAGCAGCTCCACAGACACTTTACAGCATCCCACTGCACCTAAGGAAGGGTTAAATGCAGAGATCAAATTTCGTGTATGTACCTTTATATGACGAATCTATAAAGTTTAAGTTTTACTAATGTACCTAATGAAGATTACATCAGTGCACACCTGTCTGGGTGCGGTGACTTTGCTGCAAAATGTGTAAGATGTCAGGCAAAAACTGATTCTTGGGCAGAAACACCAACAAATCCACACTTTCAATTAAGAGTTTCAGCTAAGCAGAAAATTACCTTACAATCATGAACACGACCAAATTAAAGGTGTGCACAGTAACAGAACAATGCACCAGGTTTTGTAATGGGTCAGCATTACTGTATGTGTGTGGGAGAGAAAGAGAGAGAAGCCCTAGTTGTATTGGAGTAACACTTCTCAGACTTCTCACCAACACATACAGTGCCGTCAGTAAGTAGCAGGACAGTGACACATTTTCTGTTATTTGTGGCTTTTGTACTCCAGAGTATTACATTTGAAGTTAAAGAAAATCTTTGAGGTGAAGTGGTGACATTAAGCAACTGTGCTGTGCAAACGGTGCTGACACCCTTACTGGGTGAACAGTGTAGAAATTGAAGCCATTTTTATACCTATTCTGTTCATTTCAATTCTATTGTAGCAAGACAATAATCCTACATACAACCAAAGCAACAAAGGAGTTTTTATGACTGAACTATGGAATATTCATGATTGACACTGAAGACCAAACTGAAGAAACAGACCCTGAAAAAAGCAAGAAGTAAACATGGATACAGTCCAAGAAGAGCGTCACTACTGTAAGTAAGACATCAAATGTCAATATATTTTGGTGGTCTAAAACTGGAGAACTGTGTATTACAAAGACTACAATTCCTACTCATCTAAAGTGAATGTAATCACCCCTAAATTAAAGCTAAAAATCGGTACTTTAACCTCAGACTTACAGTTGTGTCATTCTAAGTCAAATTTGCTGGAGTACAGACTACAAATATATCACAACAAAAATGTGTCACTGTCCCTATTGCTCACAGACTGCACTGTAGCTCGGGGTGCAACAAATAATTGTCGTAGTCGACAAAAATCGATGATCAAATTAGTTGCCAGTGAATTGAATTTGCGATTAATTGATGATGGTAGTAACAGTGCTGAGTGAAGTGAAATGCGTGAGCGCGATGGCAACACCGATCACGACCAAATTTCATTCATTCTTAACATCCGATCCACACTCACGTCCACGTCTTTGTGTGATTTAAACAGCTGTCTGCGTTTGGGAGTCTCAGCCGTCTGTACGCATGCAGCTCCATTGTTAGTCAACCGATGCCTTAAACAACCTCAAGTTAAATGTAAAAGCTGATAGCTAAATAAGAGCCATTGTGCAATTCATAATCCGATTGATTATTCGACCATCAAAATAGTTGTTGCAGCCCACAACTGTAACTGAGCAGCAACGATGAAACCATTTTCTGGAGCATACTATAATGTGCATCACAAATGTAGTACAGTTACACTGACTCAATTTGAAGCCCTTTACTATATGCTTCATGTGTTTAAGGCCTTAAAAGTTGCATAAAATGAATAATTTAACAGTGAAATGGATGAACTCTATGTATGATATACAACCCCTCTCCTCTTTAAAGCAGTGTATTAATGGGTCTTGGCCTCAATCAGCCACTGTTGTAAAAGTGAGCCGAATGAGACGGAGTATAATGCAGAGCCATTAGAACACTAAAACGCACTTAGCCTTCATTAGAGGAGGAAAAAGTCGGAAGTGACTACATGGCAAGCAGACTCATCTTTTGTGCCGGTAAATGTAAAAGGCCGGGGAGTTAACTGGGCTGAGCTCTCCACGAGGAGAGATATATAATCTTTTAGGTCACAAACCAGAGAGCTGCTGTCATCACAGTCGCTGTGGGATGAAAAACACTGCAAGGGTTTGAATAGACTGCTAATATATCTCAGATCCCAAGGGTGGATGATGTCATTCCCCAAAATCTGCGGCTGTTTTGACGTCCGTGCGAAGGCAGCTGACAGTTCGCACATGTGAATCACAAGCCTCACTTCTTGCGTGTCAACACACAACAAACCAAAACAAGGACGTTGATTCTGTTTGTGGACTAATCCAAATGCAAATGACGCGATTAAGCGAGACCGCCTGTAAAAGTTTGCTAAACAATTCCAAACAGTGACAACCGATATGAATGAAAACCTTAAGAATGGTAAACATATTATTTATGCACTGGCATTCGCGCTCCTGTCATCAGAAAGTGCACGCACACAAGCACATACTCCATGACAGGTGCCATCTTTCTGAGTCATAAGATCCTCAGAGACTAAATGTGAACACGTCAGCTTACAGGCATTACGGCTACCTCACTGTTCAAAGCTGTCACAAGGTCGCCCTGACCTTGAACAACAGCTGCAGTAACATCAAAGTTGAACTGAATCTCATGTGCGACTGATTTTAAAAGTCTCTTGTAAGACAATAGATTTATTAATTGCAATTTCTTACCATCATGTGTACCACTACAATTGTAATACAGCTCATCAGTGACAGCATGTTTATGTGATTACATCTTCTTACTAGAACACAAAGGACTAATTGCAAGCATCTTTTGCCAATCAGGCCTTTCATTTAAAGATAACTGTTTGCCAACAAGCAGTAAACAGATGCATTCATCTGAAAAGTAAACGAGAGGCTCGTTACTCCGGCTTTGCAAATGCGTCTCCGTCTGAAAATTTGCATTAAACAAACACAGCCTCCTACCAACTTCTCGGTAACAGCTTACTTAAGATTCTGAGCACAGAACTGTGGGAAATTGCATCACAACTATGTGACAGGTGACGGAGCGGCAGAGAGTCACAGAGGCAGATGGATGGACGGGGACAGCAGCGGCACTGTTACTGATTGGACCGCTTACCCTGTGGGTACAAATAGCGGCAGAGGAAAGAGCGAACGTGAGAAGGGAAAGGAAAGTATGTTTTTGCATTACAGCTTTGGCCAAACACAGGTTTTCTATTAGATGACAGATGACACGCTTCGCACCCTGCACACTGCAGATATCACTCAGCGCCGCCCTTACCTCCTCCTCCCTCCCTTCTCCCTCACCTCTCCATCTGGCTACTGCCTCATCCCAATTTTACCCCCTGCCCGCCACCGTATACATTCATACATTGTCTATTTCTCTATCAGCATGTCTTCCTTTCCAGCGCCGAAGCTCTAGCCAGCTATGTTAATGAAGTTAATCGGATTGTCGCCTGCGGGGAAGCAGCACAACTTTCACAAAGTTCCCAGTTAATTTTACCTTAATTCAATCAGCAGTTGCCTGTCTTCCTCTATTTTGTGTGTGTACGTGCATGGAGGGACACAGAGTGTGTGTGTGTGTCTTTGTGTTTGTGTCTATGCGTTTGGATGTGTTTTTTTCTCCCTGAGCTGCATCACCAGCAGTTTGGCAGAAATCATCCATAATCATATTTGCCACTCTCCCTCTTCGTCTGCCGCGAGCACAAATGTGGGACAGAATTAGCAGCGAGTTTCCTTCCCAGTAATCTCGAGCCTGTGATCAACTCTCCTGACAAAGTCGGCAGATTAAGTGTTGACAAAGACCACTCTTAAGGGTTGTATAAAGTGCTGATAAAGACACTCTGAAACTGACACTGGAGCTTATTGCCACAGAATTGCCACTCGAGATATTTGAAATCTCAAATGCGATGACCTTGTCTCGGCTTGTCGCCGTGGCCTTTCAGTAATGACATGGACCAGGTGTCAGAGGTTAGTGGCACGACGGCGGCGTTAGCTCCACCATGCATTGCTACGAGGGAACCTCCCTGAGGATCCTGTGGCCCGGAGAAGAGGGCGTTACATATTTCACTCACTCACAAGTCACCAACACATCCACACTGCATACCGTTGTCTCACCATGGTCCTTCACCCTGTGGCCTTGGTTCCAACTGTGTGTGTGTGTGCGTGTGTGTGTGTGTGTGTGTGTGTGTGTGTGTGTGTGTGGGGAGGAGGCATGACTGAGTTAGTTCACTATGTGCCACAGATTTTATAAGCAGTGGCAGGTCTCTCCATATTTATTCTCCCCTGACAGTGACCTTGCTGCGCTGTCTCCACACTGTCTCCACCCCCTAAGTCTGAATGCCAGCGCTGTCAATCAAACAGCCTCCTCACTCCCCCCCCCCCAGCGCTACCTTAGGGGCTATTCTAATGAGGTGCATGTTGGCATTATGGGACAAAAGGCTGCCTGTGAGACTGTTTCATACAAGGGCAGTCATTACGATGTGTGTGTGGAAAGAAAATAGAGACAGTGATAGCAACTTTAGTCCAGCTGTTCGGTACATAAGCAAAAAGAAAGAGTCTTTTTTCTCTGTAGTAGTGCAATACAGCACATAATAAGAGGACTGGATATTTTTCAATACAGTCCCCGATACGAAAACAATGCTTTTTGTGATAATAACACGTTAACGCAAATTCGTTTTAACGCCACTAATTTCTTTAACCCGTTAATGCAATCGATCTTTTGGAGGTTGTAGGGGACTCAGTTTTAAAGCTAGAGTGAAGATACTGGTATCATATGAAACTAGAAAACCTAAAGAATCCGTCCGACTGCCCGGAAGTAAGTTAAAAACGCTCTAAATTTGCGCTAAATATTGGTGAGAAAAAAAAGGTCATGGCCATTTTGAAAAAGGTCCCTTGACCTGAAATGGGTTCTCTGGGTACCCACGAGTCTCCCTTTTACAGACATGCCCACTTTATGATAATCACATGCAGTTTGGGGCAAGTCATAGTCAAGTCAGCACACTGACACACTGACAGCTGTTGTTGCCTGTTGGGTTGCAGTTTGCCATGTTATGATTTGAGCATATTTTTTATGCTAAATGCAGTACCTGTGAGGGTTTCTGGACAATAATAAAGAAAGCATATTTCCCCAGTCCATGCTGACTATTAGTATTAAATACCTGACAAATCTCCCTTAAAGGTACATTTTGAACTGAAAAAAAATGTGTGATAATTTGCGACTATTCACAATTAACCATGTACAATCATGCGATTAATCGATTAAATATTTTAATCGATTGACAGCCCTACTTTTTTCATTTAACACAAGGAGTCCAAATTGTTCTCTCTAAACACAAACAGCTGCACAAGAACTACGCCTGAATAAAAGAAGGTAAGAAATTGGCAACATTTTGATTTAAATCAGGAACTATCTGCTCTTTGACAAAGTTCAGTCATCCATCGATATCCAGCCCTGCACACTGAAGGTAAACATTTACCTCGCCCCATCTGCCCATTTTTAATTATCCAAAGTTCAGTTTGTTGTCACTTTGTCTCCTCTAAGACTCAATTTCTGCTGCCAAATGCTGTTTGAGGAGACTTGGCATGAGTGTGTGTTTGTGGATCTGCAGCAACAAACGGTGAGACGGTAGTGCCAGCTGTTTGCAGTCCAGGCATACAGAGGAACAATATTCCTGGGAATTAGTGGCGGTCACACTGGTATTCTCAAACACACACACACGCACACACCTTCCCCTCACAGCAAACTCTGAGAGAGACGATCAAAGAGGATTTACTGTTTGCAGTGTCAAACCTGCTTCCCGTTTCTCTTTTTTTCTGATCTTTCCAGATACACACATGGCTCTCATGCATGCTCACACACATACACATACACCATAAACTGCATCTTAAAAGGTGGTCGATCAAACATTTAATTTTCCTCCAGTGCTGACAAAGGCCTCTCACCAGTGAACGGAGACAAGACGCTTTTATCGACTGGCGTCCAGAGGGCCCCGGCAGCTATTATAGCAGCAATGAGTGACTGGACCAGTCAATAGACTTTCTATTAGTGGACTGCTCAGTGCTCCCTCAGCCCCCACGCCAGCACACACACAGTGAGAGGGAGAGAGAGAGTAGGGAGGAGAGACTTGGGAGCTCTATGAAGGTCAGGGAAGGAGCAGCAAACCCCCCTGAGGGAAATGTGTTGTGTGGGAGCGAGTGTGTGTGAGAGGGAGGACCAGGAGATCAATAAGAGGAATAAATAGGCACTGACACCAAGCTCACATATCAGAGACACGGAAACTACCAACTACTAAATACACGGACAAGTCCTTCCTCATCACACATGCACGCAAAAACAAACAGATTACTACTCTGTTATTGACACATTAGTAAAGGATGAATTCTATCCACCCACAAAGTCATGTTTACACTGCAGTCCGACACAGTAACACATGACCTTAGCTCTTATATATAGTAAGCAGTATGTGAATGTAATGGCAAGGCTTCAGTGACCTTGGTCCTGCCTGCCCGAGGCAAATTTAGACTGATCTAGATGAGCTGTGAGGTACTCGCGCTGCTTCGCTCTAACAGAGGGAGTAATAGCCAAGGCTAACACCCTCATTCATCTGTGAGCATCTCACATAATTCCACCTAGCATTAATGATGCTACACTGCTTAAACAGACGAAGATTAATCTGACAGAACAGAAGAGAGAGAGTGAGTCAAACAGAAAAACAGCAAGGACCAGGAGCTCTCCAGAGTTTGACTCAAGCTCCATGCAGTGGACTTTCAGTCCATGTTGAGATACCAAAAAGAGCGTCTAACTTCACATTAAAATACGAAGATTCTGACTTTCACCTCAGTTCATTTCAGATAAGATAAGATAAAACTTTATTTAGGGAAATTGCAGGGAAATTTCAGTGTCAGTAAACTCACGTGGAACAGTTCATCATGTGAATCATTAATAAAAAATCTATCAGCAGCCATTGTTGTTGAAAATCTACTATAACTCTTATGCAGCTGTTGAAGTTGGTGAGAAAAAGGAGCAGGAATATGTATGAGTGATAGATACTATTGTACCTTACCAAAATATACCTATATGTTAGCTGGCTGGCATCAAATGTGGCTGAAGTAGCAAATAATATCACATTTGGATGTAAATATTAATGTAAATGTCCCATAAATTTAATTAGTAATTTTCGGTTATTGTTTTATTCTTGTTTTTTGTTTGTTCTTTTTTAAGAAAATCTGTCTCTGGCTTGTGTTATTTGTTAACTAGCGGTGCAATCCCAGTTGAAACTGTATTTGGGATGATGCTCAACGTAACTTGAGATATAATAATAATGTACTGTATATGATACCTACAAAAATATATGTATTTATTAACAAAGCAATTGCTAATTAAAGCTGAAGTAGGCGAGATTTGAGCAAATATGATTTTAAAAAGTTATTTTTATAAAACGGTCGCTATACCGTGACAGTAGTACATGAAACAGGTAACCTGAAATAAACCATGTTCCTCTGTGTCCTCCGGTGCTCCTAACGGCATCTGCAAGATTTCATAGACCGGAGGAAAACAAGCAGTAAGAGCTGATCTGAGGTCTGCTGTCTATGAGAGCCGGCTGTCAATCACTCGGAACTCCGACCAAACGGTCAAACTAGGCAGCGCTGATCAAATATGAATCAATATTCTGTTACTGTAATGCCTATTTCTCGCCTCAAATGTTTTCAGAATCATCTTGTAGTGTACTGTTTAGCTGTAAAATTAGAACGTTTGTGACGCCGCCGCCATTGTGAAATCTGGTGAAGGAACGCCAAGTTCCGCTCACATGACCGGAGCACAGCCAATAGGAACACTCTCTCAATGAAATGACCTGTGATTGGTCAAAGTCTTCCGTCATGGGCTAGATTTTTTAAAGCCTGAAAACAGAGCCATGATGAGGTGCAGAAGTCTAGTTATCTCTCAGAACACTTGAACTACAATATGCTGAAAGGTTATTATGGACTTTTTGCCCAATGACGCCAGAAATATACTGCCTACTACCACTTTAATAGTTATGTGTCATTTAGTACATGATTCAGTCATGTAACTCATTAAGTAATATACTATTTCTTTATTTACCTTGTTTTTATTTAGAGTCGACATTTAGCAGATAGTTCGAGGTCTGTTCCTCACTAGTTCCTTACTAAGGATTTTATGTACCTTGTTATGGAAGTTTGCATACTAATACAGAAAGTTATGGATAATTGAGTAACAAAAGCAAATAAATATATGCAACTCAATTGACCAGTTTCTTAATTTTTGGGATATGAACATTAGGGCTGGCAATCACTGCATTACCTCACGATTCAAATCATAAACAGCAGACATTTTGGCTTGTCAAAGTAGGAAAAGCACAGGCGTTACTGATAACATTAACGATGGCTCTGATCTATTCTGTGAGCCATAACAGTGTGACAGTGAGCCAGCATGCACAACACCACAACACTGAAACTAAAGCAGCTGAATCATTTCAAACACATCAGATTTAAACTAAAAAGTTGGCAGTTTTCTTGTGGGAAAAGATAAAACTTTTAAGGTTTGTCAGCGTGGCAGATTCAATGTTCACGCTCCATCGGCTTTTCTATCCAAACAAATCGATTAATAACACATATTAAAAAGAAATGCTTCAGCAAAAGTGACAGAAAGACAGAAAAGTCCAGGGTCGACCACACAAATGGAGGAGGCAAAGTAGCCAAGGTCTTCAATGAATACATGAGAAAAATGTGTGCACACTAAGAAAACCTTGGCTCAAAAGCATGCTTCTGAATAAAACATTGAGACTGAAAATAAATAGCTAAACAATGTATTAGAAAGGCATAGTACTGTAACTCATGACTAAAACTAGCAAAGGCTAGTGATACAAAAGAGATGTGAGCATAGCAGAGATAGGCTGAATCGTTGTGAAGCTGCCGTCTCTCTAAAGCCTTTTGATCTTTCAGTGTTCAAGACAGATGACCAAAGTCCGACCAACGCTTTCCGTCTGTAGATGTAAAATGTCAAGCTGGGATTAAAATCCAAAGAAACAGACTGTTGCATTTCAGACTCGATCTCTGTTCCTTCTGTGCCTCTCTGATGTGGTGCCTGTCTGTATAAAGAGCAATGACCACACTGAGATGTGTCACTAACAACTATTTGACAAAAAACACATTTCTTTTTATTTTCTTATACTTAGAAACTGCTCTTTACTATGCAGCGTGCAGTATTCACTCTAGTGCTGCAAATGGGAGCAACACAGCAACCTTGTTCTTGATGTAATTACAATGAATATGCATTTACTTTCAGGCTCCATGTATGTTCCTTTCACACATAATCGGATGGGGCAGCACCGCAGCTGAGCACAAGGACAAACTAAACAGGAGCAAAATTAGGAAAGACGTAGAGGAGAAAGCTTTCACTTTCATTTGAATAAGTAGTGACAGTCACTCAGAGCTCAGATGCTGTGTACATACAGCTGCACACAAGACTTATACTAAAAGAATAGCAGTCATCGGTCTATCCTTCAGTGGAAATTAAAACTCCACTGAAGTTCAACGCTTAGTAGTGCTTTGATCCAATACATTCAAGTGTCCTAAACTAATGATATAATAGACGAAACATCTGAAATAATTAGATTCTTTTAGTTACAAAATATGAGATGTTTGACAAAAATGTATTACATTTTTTTCCCATTTGTGAAAAAAGGCTGAATTGAAACCTGAGAATGTAGAAAAACATGGATGGCACGTCTTACAAGTGACTTACTATAGATTTCTAAAGGGATATTTTGAAGCCAGGAGTTTAGGTTTGTGCTTGTCAAAGTCTTCGTCAGATATTAGAGTAAGAAAATCTAAATTTGTGCAGTGACCTGAGGGGAGCTGACGTGGGAGAAATAGCAAGGACAGATTCACGTGACCAGTGTTGCGCATGAACATGCTCATGTTTTTGATGAACGGAACGTATCCGTTTGCAACCAAAATGAGCATGAACGTGAGCGTCATTAACTCTCGGGACAGTTAACAACGCTTACACTGTGTGGCCGGCATGCCAGCAATCAAAGGAGCAGCGACAGGCATCAGCCACTGTCTATTCCGTCCCCGCCTTTAAGGTCTCAAAAGTCAACTTTTTGCGCGGGACCGCATTTGTGCATTTACTACATGCACATGCCTGTTTTTTTATGTGCGCGGGTTTCGTTCACTATTATCATATGCACAAGAATTACAACGAAGCAGCCGTTGGCCCTTGAATCTCAGGCTCCCTTCAATAATGCTCATGACCATTATAATGGTAAAGTGACATAGTGATGAGCTCAGGAGCTACAGAATTCAAAAGTGTTATGGCCTGTGGTATGAAGCTGTCCCTGAGCCTGGTGGTGCGGGACCGGATGCTGAAAATAAGTCTGAAAGACTAAATGCCATACAGTAGCATCTGACCAGTTTAAAAGAAGAAAAAAAACGAAGAAATGAATGTGAACTAGGTCATTTTTTGGGACTGTGAACTTTGTTCAAAATTCTAAATTATGAACTACTGTGAACTAGTTCATTTCAAACTGAACTTTGAACAAATAAATTGCTCCAGAATTTGTAATGTGTTCTGTTCAGATCTGCCCAAATAACCATAGAGAAAAACAAACCAGAGTCTGATTCAGTCGGACTAACCAGTGCAGGTGTGAAAACGCCCTTATTTTTTCTTGTGGCCAGGATCTTGAGGCTTTTAGTGGAGCAGTATCAGAAGGCCAATCTGCATTATCTTCTTCATGTAGACATGTTTGGTGCCTCTGTGATAGAACAACCAGTTAAGGGGTTAAATCTGTTTCTGTTTGTTTGTCTTATACATTCAAAGTTAAGTTTCAACAGAACTGTTAGGTGGATCGATAATGAGAGAATAAGATTTATATTTTTCATGTTCATTTCTTTTTGAACTTCTCACCCAATCTCTTTGTATAATGTTACATGGGAGACTGGATTAACTCTGGTCTCTGGGGTAAATACAGCAAAGTGGTAATCTGCTGAGGTGTTTGGTACCGTCTGTGTATTCAGCTGAGCACAATAGAGCCAGTTGGACTGCCAAGCTCAGACATTTAAAGGGAGAAAGCTACATGGGGAATGAGAAGACAGCTGGATATCATGCCACCTGACACTGGAGAAGAGTTTCTGTGGGAGGGGAAGGATGAAGATAACTGACAAATACAACTTTGTCTTCTAGGTTTTGTTCATTCGAGTGGCATTATTCCAACACTGACTGGTATTATAGCAGAAAACACAGACGCTGCTGCAAACGCACAATCAAATGCTGATGGCAGGTACACAATACGACACTAGCGGAAGTGGTGTGATTTTCAAGACATAAAACATTAGCATTCGGATGGAATTCACACACCCATTCACAAGAACAAGTCACACTGTTTTAAACACTTACAAACACAATGCAGCTATAGAAAGGGAGAATTATTGTTTTGTTGTCAGTATATTTACCAGCATGCTACGGAGGAAGAGTGTCCAAACTCTTTCTCTTTTTGTCTCACACAAAAACACTTTCATTCCACCGTCTCTTACTTTGAGTGCAAATTCCTGCAGGCAAAGACATTAGCAGCAACCTTCTGACAGCTTAATCATGCGTCGCAAAAATGTGATGGACTGAAATTAGAGGGACAAGTCAGGAACACTGAGTTCGCAGGACTTTTCGACATGTCAGTTCCTTATGCTTCATTAACACAGAAACCTTACCACACACACATTACACTGACACTTTCACCCCTCACTTACTCCTTGTGTGTGTGCTGTATGTGTCTTGTCATTTCAAGGACGTTGAGCCCAGTCCTCTCACCTTTAGGTGGTTTAGATAATTTAGGGTAAGGTTAGAGTTGTTAGACAATGAGCATTAAGGTTGGCTTGTTATGTAGAGGGTTATTAAGATCTCTGGGCGTTGGGACAGTGATTTCTGACCAGTGTGCCATCGCAGACTTATGTGTCTTCAAACTTAAAATTTAAATAAAGAACTCTGAATATACGTAAGGGAATTATGATAATTTGGATTTCTTAGTAGCCCAATGGGTAATGACAAGTTCCAGATGTCATCTCATAGCACACCTCATCACTTTCTCCTTTTCACTGGATGCAAGGTATAGCACAAGTCTTTCTGCAAGTTTTTGCAAAGTCATCATTTCAATTGCAAAGTCAGCTGAAATAAGGCAGAGCAGGACGGTTTAAAAATCAAATTCAGTGATCTAAATTTGGACCATGTTTGGTTGTGTGGAAAATAATACCCAGCCAGACAGTACCATGCACTATACTCCTCTTTTTTAACAAGTCTTCATAGCTTAACAATGATATAGGTAATCTGTGCATTCCAACAACAGATGAGCTTTTTCTGATACGCTGCCCTGTGGCTCCGATATGGTAAGATTTAAACAACTAAAACACTTAGTTAAGGTAAGGAACAGATCAGGGTCATGTTTTAAGGAAACCAATGTTGACAGACACACACACAAAGTAACACGCTGTGCTGATTAGTGCTGTCGTTTTTTTTTTCCCAAAACTACCATTTTAATCTATTTTCAAAACTGACTTGATATAGAAAGCATCTATTCTTTAAAGCGATTATATTATACAGGGTTTCGGGGGGGTGGACCTATCCCAGCATGCAGCTGAGTGATAAGCAACAGAGAACACCCTGAACAGATCCCCAGTATATCACAGGGGTATCACACACATGAACAATACATTCACACTCACATTCACAACTATGAGTAATTTCACTCCAAGTTTAACTAATTTGCATGTCTTCGGACTGTGGAAGGAAATTGAAGCACTCGGAGGAATTCAATGCAGACTCAGGGAAAACGTTTTAAATCCATATAGAAACACTCCCGCCCAAATTTAATGGGTATCATGGTGACAGTGCCATCATCAGTGCAGCCAGGATAAAAGTTTTACAGTAAGTTCATTAAAACAAGCTCAAGTTTCACACTGAAGTCGCCCTCAAGAACACAGTTGATGTGTGGTATTTTGTAAAGTTTTAGTGGTGAGACCACTTCCAACTTTCAGATACTTGTGTGCCCTGTTGTGGAACACAGTAAGTATGCTAGGATGGTGTCGAATGACAATCACATCGACGACTGCTCCGCCGCGCACACCGGCTGTGACCGCTCCGTCCTCCTCGTGGCGATTATCTCGTTAACGTTATGGTTGCCTTATAACATTGGGTTTAAATCTGAAATATTGCCAAATAGGCGCTTTTCACTTCGACACCAAATCCTCTACCATCGTCTTGTCTGTCAACTCTCTCTCGTCGAGTGTGTGTGAAATTTGACTCCTGCTACTCTGTGCTGAGACTCCGTATGGAGCAGACACTTTCATTTTCAGATTGTAGCGTCCGTCGTCCGACTATGTATTGATAACATGGCGCTGATAAGCGAAAATTAACTAAATGGGTTTAATTTCTGTAAAAAAAGCAAACGACTGTGGGGACTGTGGGGACAGTGGTGACGGTGAGGACGGTGGGGACGGTGGGGACGTAATGTAATCAGTGTATGCTCGACCACCGTGTAACACCGACTACTGCGGCAATCCTAGTGTGTGTGCTGTAGTGTGGCAGCGGCACTGTCCCAGCAATGAAACGAGGGAGATGAAGAACGACAGACAGAAGAACATTACAGCCTGCTGCGCTGCACCGCAAAGCTTCGAATAGCTTAGAATATTTCTCACCGAAGCTTCGTAGCCCAAAAAATGGTAGTCGGGACATGTCATAAATAAATTGCTATCTATCTATCTATCTATCTATCTATCTATCTATCTATCTATCTATCTATCTATCTATCTATGTCTAGTGTGTCATGTGCATTGTGATCAGTATAGTACAAACACAGTGACAATGGGACAATCTGAAAATACAAACAACTGCCCAACACTGAGTGGTGTCATGGAAATTGATGTGGTTGATGACAGTCTACACAGAAATCCAAAGACACGGGAAGGTGCATATTTAAGCTATGATTGTAGTACCAGAGAGCCCTTTCCTGAACTCAGCTGCAACCGCAGCACTACCAACAACACTGACAGCGGTTGACGGTGCTGCTCTTAGAGGCAGAGTACACCATCACTAATCATAAATACCACCTCAGCAGCTCAGCGGCTCTCTCATTATGGGACACTAGCGGCTGTTGTGCCCTGCTCAGGAAGGTTGGGGATAATTGTTGTGGGTGTGGGGGTAATCCTTGTGCTTTTGAAACAATTTCCAAAACCCAGATTGGCTTGGCAAAGATAGGGAGACACTGTGAGCAGCAGGGATTGTGCACGAGTCTGTAAGTAAAGGCGCGAAAGAGAGGCAGGGAGAGATGGAAGAAGGATGAAGCATGGGCTGCAGAAAAAAGAAAGCGAGAATCGTAGATAGAGAGGTGGAATAATGGGAGGATGAGGCATCAGCCAGATGGAGGGGAGAAAGACGAAAGAAAGATATGAACAGGAAGAGAGAGCATGTGCCATACACGCACGTGCCAGTGCATGTGAAGTGTGTGCATCTGTGCTCGCTCGCCTGCTCTAGTGTGTGTGTGTGTGTGTGTGTGTGTGTGTGTGTGTGCTTGTGCACCAGACTGAGTAAGCCTCCCTTTATTTGCTGTAAGGATTAAGAGGACAGCTCCAACACATGCACATTCTCAGGCTTAACGCGTTGCCAGACTCTGAGGCACACTCACAACAGCGGGTGTGTGAAAAAACTGTGCACAAACAGGCACACGGCTGCAGAAATGATGAGCACATTCAACCACTCTTGTTGAAGGCTCCACCACAGGATCAGAAGCGAAGACAAAGACAGTTTAATACACGGAGTGGGACGCTTTGAGGGCCAAGACATGCTGTTGACACTTCAAGAGGGTTTTGAAGTGATTAGCATTGGCGTCCTGGGGACATTTCATATCTTTAATTTTGAAATTGGGGTCTGTTGAGCAAAGTTTCTTCCATCATCTGATTCTGTGTCTCCCTGAGGCAGAGCTGTGTGCTCCTGCATGAGGAAGCTTAACCCAGTATGGTCACACAGGTCAAACACTATCATACCAATTCCCTGGGTTTGAGTAGCTGCTAATCTCAGCAGGCTCGGGACTGGATTATCCAATTAAAAAACCCTGACCCCTGCAATGACCCACTCAGCACCAGGCACAGAAGCACATACGACTGCCACTATGAGAGATAAAAGGAGCAGGATTGGATTTTTTTGGGTGGGGACAGGTTCTGTATTGTATCTGAAACAGGTATTGGAAAGCTTTCAGGCAATTAGTTTCTGCATCATGTTGGAGAAAAATGGGTGAAATGCATCCAAATTTGTGCTATTGAAAGGATTATTTTCTTTCTCATTCAATCTCATTTTTTGGCTTCACTTGAAAAGGTACACTCACTGGTTGAATGTTTGTTGGAAGTTTCAAAACATTAAACATTTCGAGCTGAAACGATTAGACGAGTTAGTATAATCAACAGAAAATGAATCTGCTTCTATTTAGATGATTGATTATACGTCTGATGAAAAATTCAGTGGTTCCAGCTTCTTCAATGTGAACATCTGTGCTAGTTTCTTCATGTTTTCATGATATTAAATTGAATATCTTTGAGTTTTGGACTGTTTGTCGGCCAAAACAAGACATTTGAATAAATCAACATATTTGCTATGAAAAGTCGTGATGGGCCTTTTTCACTATTTTCTGACATTTTATAGATTAAATAATAATTGATTAATCAAGAGAATAATTACGTACATTACGTACCCAGCGTCCCCACCTGTCGTTTTGCTTTTTTTATAGAAATAAATCCCATTTAGTTAATTTTCGCATATCAGCGTCGTGTTATCAATACATAGTCAGACGACGGACGTTACAAACTGAAAGTGGAAGTGTACAGAGTCTCAGCACAGAGTAGCAGGAGTCAGATTTCACACACTGGGCGAGAGAGAGTTGACAGACAAGAAGATGGCGGAGGATTTGATGTCGACGCGAAAAGCAAAAGCTCGTATTTGGCAATATGTTGGATTTAAACCCAAAGCTATAAGAGAACCATAACGTTAATGAGGCAATCGCCATGCAGAGGACGGAGCCGCCACAGCCAGTATGCAGCTCCAGGTGGAAACCTGCGTCCCCGCAGCGAAAGCTCAACCAAAGAGGCCAGACACACAGCCATCCAACATTAAAGATCAAAGTAAGCGCTGTACAGATACAGAGCGCCATCTTTTCTTGTAAAATGTCCGGTGTAATCGGTAACGTGTTGTCACAAGCACTGTTGTCAACCGGTGGGAAAATGTCCTCACCGTGGCATTCCTACTGTAGCCTTAAATTTGCATATTTAAAAAGGAAAGTGCTGAATTTAAACTTTGAGTTTAAGCTTTCATCTTAGTGCTGATAAGTTAATCACCACAAAAACAATTGCAACATTGCTGGATCAAGTTGTTAAAATATAAATGATTTGCTGTTTTTCTCCATTTGTAATTATTGTAACTGACATAACGATTAAATATCTATAAACAAGGAATTTGAAGAGTGTGGGCTTTGGGAAATTGTGATTTGAATCTTTCACCTTTTTACGGCCTGAACTTAATATAGACTAATCGTCATGCAGTTGCAGCCTCACTTATTATTCCGAAGCCATGAGGGAAGATGTTTTATTGAGCTTTCACTGCCAGATTTGATTTGTGATGTTATCAGTGTGCAGCTTTACAGACTACGGAAAGAATAACAAAGAGAATAATCATCATTAACAACATGCAGGCTGATTTTGTGGATGTCACATCTGAGTGTAAGTGTAAAATGTAAAATGTAAAAGCCATACACTCCCCCGTTGATAACTTGTGAAGACAAGCTGCTGCAAAAGTGGTTACAGATGGAAGTGTCAAGTCTCTCATAAAGTCTGATAGATAAAGATAAAATACTAAAAAAGTATGCAGTGACACCAACTAATAAAGAATTCCAATACATACCATCATACCATCTAATCAATGTCTACCAGGCTGCACATGAAAATCTTCAAACATATAGAAACTTGTGTTATTGGTTACTTTATTAGTTCAACTTATTTATTTGCACAATTTAGAATTCCATCTCGTCTTGTTCATTATTTTCTTTTGCCTAAGGAGACAGCGTCAGTCAACTGTGCCCTCGCTGATTTGATCAGAGGAAATTGTTTTCATTTTCATAATCAGAAACCAATTTCAGAGGCTTCCAACAGATTCACGGCAAGGCTGCTGCATGCCTTCACTGTGCACTGATGTTTGTTTACCGCGCTCACTTCACAGCGCAAGAGATTTGCCAGTCAGACACACACATCATCTTCACATAAACACAAACTCATGTCTGTGACCTATATATGAGTAAATTGGCAATGCGGCAACTCTTTCACCTCAGAATCCAAACAGACTGAGCCTCTGTTCTACCTCAAGGAGCAAAAACATCACTGTTTGTAAAGTCATTCCTGATATTAGCTATTACTAACAGATTCCATTTCATTCAGAAATACACAAGAGTAAAAGAGTTGAACATCCTTCACTGCCGCTACTATGGCACAATGCTTCTTCTGCAAGGCATTGTTGTACCATGTAAAAAAATTAAAATAAAAATCAGTCTTGCATCATCTAAATGGACAGAGAGGTGTACCGTTTTTCTGAAATGTTCTTTAGCTGCCACCTGGCCTGACCCAAAACACTAGTCTGCCAAACAATTTAATTATGTGTATAATTGTGTGTATTTATATAAAATATGTGCAAAATGCTGATCCAGTGGCGTAAAGTCATGTTAGAATCTGGTTCTTATCTCCATTGTACTCCTTGCACATGCAAATATCAACGCCCACATGTTGAACACTCAGCCCACGTATTCAAATACAAATTAGAAGGCAGTAGGTAGAGTGCAAACTTCGCCAACGCTGAACAGTGCACAGCATCCCATAATAATTCATGCGTGTGCACTGTTTGACTTTCTGACAAAACAACACTGGACTGAAACGCCCCTTGGCAGCAGACTAGAAATTCTCTCATGTCAAACTTTTTCCCAAGCACACAAACGCAGCATAATAGTGTGAAAACAGTAACCATGTAAAAGCAGAAATCTGATCAGTTGCTCTTTTAGACCGACGTAAAAGGGATGAAAATGTACGCGTCACGTTTGTGAGCACTAATAGAAACTCGACTGAGGAAAAAGGTATGCACACACTATGCCAAGGACTTGGGCCCGTTCACTGTGTGAGAGTGAGCCAGTTAAATGTGCGCAGGAGTGCGTGTATGTGATGCAAGCAGGGTGTAACCAGAGCTGAGAAAGTTTCCTTTAACTCAGAGTGTCATGCTGGCTTCTTGTCCCACACCTTCTCGCATCAAAGACGAGCCAAGAAGAACAGACGCATGAGAGGATGGGGGATGAGAGCCAAGCTGAGGAGGAAAAAAAGAAAAACAGATGCAACGCTTTTTCTATGACGGATAGCTTAACCTCCTTCTGTGACTACTGCCAATTTTAGAAACAGGCAGTATAAATACAGGTTCGCTTTATCCTCAAGGTCAAGGTAACTGCAGCTTGATAATAGATTTGAAAATAAAGATTTTCCTTGCTAGTTTTTGAAGAGCAGCACAAGCACAATATAAAAAGGTGAGAAAACCTTTTTGTATTAGACACACAAAAACAATCTTTGATTAGAGAGCAGGCCAAAAACTTGTACACTTTCTTTCTCAAGGTTCTCCTGTGCCTTTGATTTTGCGTCTTTATAATAAATAGTATTGCAGTGAAAAAAGCTCGACAATTGCTTTAAACCTCTGGTCACAACCGGAGGATTCCTTCCAGCACTGCCATTACTCCCTGACTTTCACTGAAGGTCACGCCGCTCTGAATGAATTTCAGCCACCTCACAAAGCCCCCAAATAAAGACACAAGTTATGGTTTCTCTCTATTTTTTGGGTCAGTGCTTTTATGAGCGCGGGTTTTTGGCCGGGAGAGAAAGAGAGGCGGTTGGTGGACAGAGAACAAAGGAGCAGGAGAACAAATGAATAGAGGAGCTGAATAATTTAATTTGGAGAGCAGAAATGTCATCTCAATTAGACCGTGAGATGAACTCAGCACCTCGCACGCACGCCCGTACACGCACGCCGAACGGTAGGTTGTGGGAAATAGAGGTGACCTGAGTTGGAGGGATAGATGGAAACATAAAGAGAGAAAGAGACGGAGGGAGCCATCTGCCTCTTGCATTAGTGCATTAGGAGCTGCAGACTCGCTCCAAGAGAGCAGTGCTTGAAGATAAAACAAACCTCGCACACTCATCACTCTCAACTGAGCCCCTTGTCCACGCCGACAAAGACAGACACACTAGCGCATGCATGTACACAGACGCGCACTCACATTGAGAGACCTATGAAAGCATGTCCAGCCCTCCAGTAATAAGCCTCTATTTGACAGCTCAGAAACCACATTTACACCATCTCTCTCCATCCCTCCCTGGCTCGCAGAGCTCGTTGCAGTATATTTTAGGCAGAGGGATGAGAGAGGCAGCGGAGGATGAATCCTCTGATTAATGCAACTCTCATCCCTACTCTAATCCCCGATTCAAGCACCTGTCAAAACAGGAGATTTCACTTGCACTTGTGAAAACCTTCACTTAAATCACACGCACACGGGAGGCGCATGATGGTCACGGCATACTTGCTCAACCAATATACAGGGTTGCACACCCAAAAGACGTATAGTCCAAGATTAAAGGCTTTGTACAGAGAAGGAGATAACATAGATTCACATCTTGGGGCCACAGAGTTCGAAACCAGCTGACCCTTCTAACCTGTGGCATCACTGGTACCTCTTTACAACCTGTGGTGCATTCTCGCTTCATGAATAAGTATTGACACCTTTATTTCCACTAGTCCACGTCTCGTTAACTAACCCCAGGAGGCTGTGTGTGTGTGCAGAATCCTGTGTAAGCATGGGGCAAATCCCAGGCTCTGGGGCAGATTAGTGGCAAGTTACGTTGGCACCTTGATGGAAAGGCACAGTAAATCTGAGGCATTCACAACCCAGCAGGCGCATGGTCTATATCAGCATCGGCCTAGCACAAGATTTAGTGAGTGAATCAAGGCCTGGCATCACAGCAAGCAATAGTGACAGGGACTGAGAGGGCGATATGACGATATATATCATCAAAACGATATAAGAAATATCTATCGTTTATATAATTACCTCCGCCAAGGCCGAATTCTAGTTCTATATCATTTCTATCATGATGTCGAAAAACCAGCAGCCGAACTGCGTTACAGCCATATTTACGTCATTCGGACGACGCTTTACATTCTGATCATCATAACGTTGTCATGATGTGTTCAAATGTAGTCTTGTAAAATGTAGTTGTTTGAAGGAGATGTTTTCACAGCAATATAAAATAGATATTAGAGAGGGAATTATGACCTGTATAACTTCCTAACAAAAACCAGCATGCAAACAATAATAAAGAAGTGGATGTTGAAGTACCTGGGATTTATTGTTTTACTTTTGTTTTTTACCGTGGTATTGAAATGGTATCGAGAATCATGGAATTTCACCGGTATTGGTATCGACTACTAAATTTCTGGTATCGTAACATCCATAGTGTAATCCTATGGGAACTGACAAAACGCTTAAAATGTATTGCGTGGTGAAAAGCTTTGGGTGCACCTAAATTATGTGCTGGTGCACCTAAATGAAAAAGTTAGGCGCACCAGTGCGATGTAAATCGTTAGTCTGGAGCCTTGCTTATGTAGGAACAGTATCTCTGTTGAACTACATACAACAGTTAACGGATAAATAAAAATAATCTATGGAAAAGCCGAGCACACCCCCAGATAACACAAATAATAATTAAATGTATAGTGGTGCATCTTCGATTGGTATGAATGTTTGACGCTATCACGCTACATGTCCATTACTTGTACATTGCAATGACACCAAATGTAGACAAAGCAGGTCTAAAACCAGCACAAAAAGCTACTCTCTAACCTTCGTTATTATAACCAATGATATAATAATCAGTGAGGTTATGGAGGCTTTACATGCAGTTTAGACCAGGATGTGTATACAGTATGTATACATTATTATGGGCCTTAATATCTCCCACCTGTCCTGTAAAATCCCTTTATCAGCTGTTTTTGACTCATATTACATGTGCTGTCCCCTAAGCTTGGCCTGTATTAATTTATTTTTTGAAACTGTTCATTTTGCACTGAACTTCTGAATAAAATGAGAAAATACTCAGTACTTTTCATTTGTCAAGTAATTAATACACACAGGAGTAGACAAAAATAGGCTTTACCATGTGGCTTATAGATTATTTATTTATTAAATTACCAGAAAATGTGCTATATCATGATATATATACAGTATCGTTATACGAAATGAGCTATATCGGGATAGAAGATTCTGGCCTTATGGCCCAGCCTTACTACCATACTTCGTTGCCCTCCCCCATAAATCCTCACATTTGATGTAGATCAAGGGAAGAACGCAGGATAGGAAAGCTCACAAAAAGAGGTTAATGAGATAAAAAAAAACACATACAGTGCATTTACATACAGTTAAGCAACCTGGTTATTGTCAGCTTTCTGCTGTTACCTGATTTCTTAAATGTTATGTAAATGAAAAACCCAGTTTCAGGTTTACTGAGTTATCTGGATAACTTTCTGAATAAAACCCAAAGCCCCAAACATCTGGAACATGAAGTCACTCATTTCGGCGCGTCAGTCTGATACGCACATCATCCCAGAGCCCTGTTTTGCAAACAAAGTGTTGGATTGACAGACAGATATCGCCCTCCCGAGAGCCATAACATGGATAAAAAGCAGAGCTGTAGAGATTTATATTTAACACTTATTGTTGAAGATGGTTGCCGCAAGAAAATAAAAGCCAATAAACAATAGTAAATCATGTTGCAATTCTTGTTAGGCAACTCAGCAGAGATTAGAGATGAAAACTCATTAATTATTTGTAAAAACCCAGAAGTGATATTCATTTTGCATGCTAGGGGTAATAAACAGAACACTCCCATTACACAAAGCATTGAAATCAAGGTTATGAGTCTGCCAAACTGCGATATTATACAGAATCTCAAAGAAACAAATGACAAAGTAGAATTTCCCAAACTTATGTTCTCTGAGCTTTTTTTTCCAGATTATGAGCTATAGCGGATGTCATACCGTGTGTGAGGTGTTGCTCTGGGAGGAGGATGGAGAAGAGAGGGGGGTTGATTTCATGACTAAAACAAGCCCCCAGGCCTCTCCAGATGCCTCATCTGAATAAATGAGTCCTTTTAATCAATAAGTCATCTACCCTCTGTGAAGAGTACTGAGGCTACACAATCATCCAAGATAAATACACATCACATCCATACACATGCTTGAATATAAAACACATTCATAATGAGAGAGAGAAACGGAGACTGCCAAAAACAAAGAACTGTTTTTATCATGTCAAAATCCTCCAAGATAAAGCAAGCTTCTATTCATAATGATGGATATGGAGGAATTTCCTCACCCTTCTTCTTTTAATTAAACCTTGTGTATACCATTTCACATTGGCGGAGCTTGTAATGCTCATGTCATCTTTGTTATGGAGCATCTTTGAACGAGGCTATGCCCAAAATCACTCCCTCCTTCACTCACTCACTACCCCATATATAGTAGACACTACGCAACAGCACTTTCAGTATAGCTTCAGTCTTCAACCTAAGCTGACTTAGCCACAATCAGCCACAAAAAGTGAAAACACTAGTGTGGGTGCATGGCCTTTAATAGTCAAGTTAGCCTGTGGACTGACAAGAAATAGCAATAAAAATCATAAAATGGAGAAATCTGACTTGTGTTTATTGTTTTTTGCATTGATGAATTAACAGAGCACCTTTCTGTTCTATTAATTGTGGTGTAAACACAAAAGCCAGCTAGCTTATTGATAAGGTAGCTGTCAAGTTGTCAGAACAGAAACGTTTACTGCACATAACTGTAGTAATCTCTGTATATAAAATATTAAAAAAAATCTGTATGAAGACATGAGTGATCAATGAATAATCATCAAAACGTAGTTTATAAATGTTTTTTTTAATATACGATGAATATAGTCAACGTGTTTAACAGCATTGGAGTTACTATGTTTAAATGTACTACATGTTGAAATACAGTCATTGAATATTGTTGAGCTAGATTTTTAAATATAAAACACTTTTTAACCAAGACGCCTTTTAAAGTGCACTTCGAAAAATCATTATTACTAGGGTTGCAAAGGGAAATTTCCCAAGGGAAGTTAAGCTCAGGAATTTTGGAGATTTGACACAGTTTCAATATAAAGAGTGAGCTCCTCTTCACCTCATATGAGAGAGCGGTTGCTAAAGAAGTCTTCTCAAGAAGACTTTCAGCACATCACTGATGTAGCATGCCGAAGGCAGGGTTTCCGCCAGTGTATTGCAAGCCCGCCGACCCGCTGGCCCTAAGTCGACCCCCCCCCGCCGGGACTAACTCAGCGTGAACATACTCAGAGTTGATTGAAGTATCCCTGTCTGATCAGCTGTTCTGAAACCCAAAAATCATTACCCATCCCAAGTGTCCCAATAAACCATGCCAGTGTGACAGCATGCACATTACCAGGACCCTGAAATTGAAGCAGCTAAATGGAATTCAGCCATCATTAATTTTGATTATTTACACCTGTGCTTTTCCTACTGTGACATGTCAAAATGTCTTCTGACAGGATTTCCAGACTAAAACAGCAAAATAAACCAGGCCAAGGTGTAAACATGTTTTTCAAAAGACATAGAAGTAATCCAACTCTGTACTAAATGTAGTTGTGGCTGGTTGTTTACTGATATGTCCCTTTAAGTGTTAATAAGAAAACCTGGTTGTTAACATGACAGTAATAATAGAAGCATTTGTGTTACTCATATTATAAGCAAATCATTAAAATGCATGTAAATACACTGATATGCAATATTATTGGAATTAGAATTGACCTTTACTATATAACTTATATTTATTACAAATAAAAAAAATACTAGGACGACAAAAAAAACATATCTAAGAATTGCCTGTTACTATCTGACTGATATCTGTTATCACAATTGTTTTTTAAATCACAATGATTAAAAAAAACATGATTTGCACTTTCATTTGATTATCATGTTCAGCAACTTGAAAAAAAAAAACAGTCTCTCTGTGGACAATAATATTCCCTTCTTAGTGTTTGAAAGCTTTTTTCAGGTGTTAAGTGTCTCTGAAACTGAACATAACTAATCCACTGGATGAACCTCTTGAAAAGCACTTATAGTCCTCCATGTAGCATCACTCCATAGTGAAGCATCTCCATGACTTCAAAGCTATTTTGCATTTCATTCACCTTCAGTTTGTCAGCTGGGATGGTGCCGAGTCTTTTTTTACTCGCTGCCATAGAGATATCGCCAACAGTGCTGAAGTGACAGACGCCGGAGAAACAATGGAAAGAGATGAAGAGAGGAGGAGGAGGAGGAGAGAAATGGTAAAAGAAAGACAGTTTTGAAAGAGGGTTAAGGGATAAGATGAGCTCTTCCAGTTCAAATGGCCAATAGGTGCAAGAAGAGTCCATCTGTCCCGAATGAGGGCGTGGACGCCATGGAAATTTGGATGGAGGCTCGTGTCGAAATGACAACAGTTCTCTTCTCCATCCTCATCTCTCCGTCTCTCCCCCTCAAAGAAAGCTCTCTATAGTCATGAATATTTCATTTTCATTTCTGAAAAAGAGAAGTGTGCCGTTTGTACTTCTGCTGCTCTGCATACTAACGAGAAGCTCTTCCCTTTTTGGGGGGAAAAAAATCATCTTGTGAAGTAAATCGATGTGATGAGGAGGAGGAATGAAGATGAGGGATGGAGTAAGGGAGAGAAGGCAGGGGGAGCCTCATCAGTGAAGTCAAATTTGCGCTCTGTAACACTGATTGAACAGTTTTGCAGAATTAATCTCACTTTATTGTGAAGGTAGCCCTGAGTGAAGGCCTTCCCTGCCTAGCAGAGTTGGAGAGTTTTCGATGAAAACTCACACCTCCTAAATCTCCAAGGCTATGAACAGTCTGCTAGGCTTCGATTGGGGTCATGCACTGTCTGTATCATGCACAAGGACAGCGAGCTATCTCTTTTTGTTACCGGACAGCCATTTTAGCCATTAACTAAAATTCAGAGTTTTTACTTTAAAAAGTAATGAAAAAACTGCCAGCCCTAACTTCTGTGTGGAGTCTGTAGCGCATCAATTATATGTCAAGATTAGGGCTGTCAAAGTTAATGCGATAATAACGTGTTAATGCAAAGTCATTTTAACGCCACTAATTTCTTTAAATCATTAACGCAATCGATTTTCCGGAGGTTGTACCGAGCTCAATTTTAAAGGTAGAGTGAAGATACTGGCATCATATGAAACTAGACAGCCTAAATCCATTGGTACCAACCATGTCATACTAGATTGTCGCGAAGGAGGATAAATAACTTACGCCAAACTTACGCTAAATTTTGGCGAGGAAAAACTGTCATGGCCATTTTCAAAGGGGTCCCTTGACATCTGACCTCAAGATATGTGAATGAAAATGGGTTCTATGGGTACCCACGAGTTGAGACAATATTTGTCATTGTAATGTGTTGTTGATTGATTTCCAATAATAAATATATACATAAATTTGCATAAAGCAAGCATATTTGCCTACTCCCATGTTTATAAGAGTATTAAATACTTGGAAATTTCTCTTTAAGGTACATTTTGAACAGATAAAAGTGCGATTATTCACGATTAATCATGGACAATCATGCGATCAATCGTGATTAAATATTTGAATCGATTGACAGCCCTAGTAAAGAGGATTGTGGCTTTAATATAGTGTAGATCCTGCCTTACATCTATGCCTTACACACTTACAACTCAGCACAGCCTTGATTGGTTACAAGTTACAACCTACTTCTCTGGGTCAAAGTCATACCTTCACATAAGGCAAAACTGAATAGGCCAGAAGTGTAAATCATTGAATGTAGGGGATTGCTGATGGGATTTTACATCTACCTTTGTCCCTACTTTCTCCACTGCTATTCAGTCTCGCATTGACCATCTTTCTATTATTCACTCTATCATTTAAGCCTTTTTTCCCCTCTAAATGATGTCCTTTTTTCTTTTACTGAGCAGTCTTTTCATCTCTAGGATCTGCCTCTTTTCCCTGTACACTTTTCTTGCAAAGTGCTCATCTTATTTCAGAGGTATTAAGAGTGTGATTCATAAAACATCCAAGGACATCCCTGTGTGTGTGTGTGTGCGTGTGAGTGTGTGTGTGTGTGTGTGTGTGTGTGTGTGTGTGTGTGTGTGTGTGTGTGTGTGTGTGTGTGTGTGTGTGTGTGTGTGTGTGTGTGTGTGTGTGTGTGTGTCCAAGGAGAAGAGCAGCATGGTGCTGCTGAGGCCTAAATCTGTCTCGAACTCTTAATTAAACCCTGGGCTCCAGTGGCCCTAACTTATTAAAGACCCACAGTATGTAACACCCACACACACACATCTAGACACACACATACACACACACACAGCCAGGCCGATGTACTCACACATCTCCTTTAAGCTCACAACATCCCACCTTTAAGCTACCAATGATTTAATGCATCTCAATATTTCACCTTCTGCTGCTGCTTAGTGACCCACTTTTAGAGAAATAAATTATTTCCTGGATTCTTTTAGCTCAAAAGTACTGAAGGAGATTCTGCAGGACGGCTACTGAGCAGAGTTTACCGGTTTAATGGAATTTGTGCTTTATAACTATGCGCAGCTAGGAAAGTGGCAGAGAAGTTCAGAGAAAGAGAACGCAAAGTATGCAGCAACCTTAGCTTGTACAAAATTGTAAAATATGATTAGGGAGAAATGCAATGCTGCCTAGATGCTTTTCTTCCATATATCATGATCATATCCAGCAAACATTTACTGCCAACACCTGGTTTAGGCGAGGGAAAGATTTGTCATCATCGTTAAATGTTAAAAATGTTGACTTCTAATACGAGGCACAGAGACACCAGGCTACATAAGGTAAAAACTTATACAGCCACCCACAACTCTTACTTCTCACGTTTCTATATGAATACCAACCTACTTCCTGCTTTGAAACTGAATGTTGACATTTAGGTAAATCACTACAGCAGGAACACTTACATATATGACCACAACTCATAGGAGACAGTTTTATTCTCCTTACTGTATGTCCCACAGGAGACGCACATAAAGGATGTACGGTCATACACTGTACATTAAATTAACTTTCCCTCTGGTGTAACAGTGACACAGGCACAGCATGTCAAAATATCAACATCCTTACATCATCAATTCCCACCAGCAAAGCATCCATATTCATTCAAACATTATTGATTCCATCCAACATTCGAAACACTGATTCCCACATGATTTATTCTCAGTGTGCTTCATGACTGTCACTATCAGCTGCAGTCATTAACGACAAAGTCTGGAAATGGGAACAGAGAATTACTTGCACCTACTCACTGCTTATATTATTAAAATGACAAACGAATCCACAATCTTTCATAGCACCCTGTTCACACAGAACCTTTCTACATATATTGATAGTTTAATCAGTTAAATTCAAATTAGCTCTCACATTAACACTCAAATTAGCCCACTAAATACTCAACAAGGTCTATTCAATCTCATAATGCCATCCCTGGGAAAGATAATGCATTAAAATAAAATCACTGAGAGTGCCCGCACACCTTAAATATCCATATTCTACCCTTGAAACAAAATTAAGTAGCCTATAAGTTAACCATATAGGTTTCATACATTCACATTTGCAGCTTCTGAAAAGTCTGGTTTCACACAAAAACTATAGATTTTGAAGAAATGATAAGGTCCCAATGTTATATGTCTGTATATGCATATATGTGTTTTATGTGCTTATGTGTGGTGAAGCATGTGTACCGAGCATGTGTGTATGGGTGTATACACTGATCAGCATGACATTACGACCACTGACAGGTGAAGTGAATAACATTGACTATCTCGTTACAATGGCACCTGGCAGTGGGTGGGATATATTCGGCAGCAAGTGCACATTTTGTCCTTGAAGTTGATGTGTTAGAAGCAGAAATATAAGCAAGCAGGATTAGACAAGGGCCAAATTGTGATGGCTAGACGACTGGGTCAGAGCATCTCCAAAACAATTTTTTGTGTTGCATACAAACTGGATGTCATGCTCGTTCACTTTTACAATGTCTGTGCTGCCCTCTTGGCCAGGTCACTCTTGAAAAAGAGATTTTAATCTCAATGAGTTTTTTACCTGGTTAAATAAAGGATATATAAACAGCAGCTCTTGTGGGATGTTCCCGGTCTGCAGTGGTCAGGACCTACCAAAAGTGGTCCAAGGAAGGAAAAACGGTGAACCGGCGACAGGGTCAGACCTCATTGACCTCAAGGCTCATTGATACACGTGGGGAGCGAAGGCTGGCCCGTGTTGTCCGATCCAATAGAAGAGCTACTGTAGCTCAAATTGTCGAAAAAGTTAATGCTGGTTCCGATAGAAAGGTGTCAGAACACACAGTGCATCGCAGTTCTGTTGCGTATGGGGCTGCGTAGCCGCAGACCGCTAAGGGTGCCCATGCTGACCCGTGTCCACCGCCAAAATCGCCTACAATGGGCACGTGAGCATCAGAACTGGACCACGGAGCAATGGAAGAAGGTGGCCTGGTCTGATGAATCACGTTTTTTTTTTACATCATGTGGATGGCAACGCGTTCGAGGTGTTGACTCGGCCTCCAAATTCTCCAGATCTCAATCCAATTGAGCATCATGAGGGATATGCTGGACAAACAAGTCCTATCCATGGAGGCCCCACCTCGCAACTTACAGGACTTAAAGGATCTGCCACTGACGGCTTGGTGCCAGATACCACAGCATACCTTCAGAGGTCTAATGGAGTCCATGCCTCGACGGGTCAGGGCTGTTTTGGCAGCAAAAGGGGGACCTACTCAATATTAGGCAGGTGGTCATAATGTTTGTTTATGCATGTGTACATTTATACACATTTATGTATTTGATTTTATCACCTTGTTCTACCATTTTACCACTTCATTATTATTGATATGTTCTGTGATGTTCTTTTTTAACAGCTAGCTACCGCATTTTTTACTTTATCTGATTTTATTGTCTTGTGAAGCACTTTGTAACATCTGTTTTGAAAAGTGCTATTTAAATAAAAGTATTATTATTATTATAATTATACACACACACACACACACACAAACTCCAGCTGCTCTAATGTCAACTTCATCTCTGCAATGTCCATCTCTCAGATTTATATAGAAGAGATGAGGTTGTCATTAACCACAGATCAAAAACACAAAGCCAACATACACATGTAAACTCCTCAACCTCCTGACACTGATAGTGTATAGGAAATTCATGCTGTTTGCTAACGAAAACACACATATCAGATGCGTGGTGGGTCGCACAAACACACCCAGCAATGCTTTAATACAGGATTTAATTAGTAAAGTGAATTCAGCTGTCGGGACCATCAAAGGAAACTTCATCTATGCACACCAGTGAATCAGTCACCATACATCTGTTGGTGACAACTCTGTCAAACCTGAATTACACTGATACACAGACAACCAATTAGCAAAACATTTATCACAGAGCCAAGACGACTTTTGCAAACCTCATAAAAACAGCAAAACACATTGAGACACTGTAACAGAGGGAGCTGTCCTACCTGGGACACGTTGCTTGTTAAGTTGAACTTTCCCTACAGGAGGCTGTCGCTAGCAGAGCTAACGTTAGCTAACGTTAGCTAGCATCAATGTCGGCTCGAGAGTCTTCTTCCTTCAATTCTGTAACATTGTCCCTGTAGCTAGGATGTTTCCACCTACTTGGATTTGGTTAGACCGCCAACGGAACTCAACCGGAACAACTCTGTGGTCATTATGTGCAGCAGCGCCTCCCTCTGGTGGGCAGAGTACAAGCAGATTACAGGTGTTGTGGCGAAGTCTGTTAGCCCGTCAAATAGTGTTTCCCTCCTCTTAAAGTGGCAGTAGGCAACAATTTTTTGGCATAATTTGGCGAAGAATTCCATAATAACCTTTCAGCATATTGTAATTCAAGTGGCCTGAGAGAAAACTAGACTTCTGCTCCTCATCATGACTCTGTTTTCAGGCTTTAGAAAAATCTAGCCCGTGACGGCAGATTTTGACCAATCACAGGTCATTTCAGAGAGAGAGAGCGTTCCTATTGGCTGTGCTCCGGTCATGTGACCAGAACTTGTCTTCCTTCAACAGATTTTACAATGGCGGCGGCGTCACAAACTTTCTCATTTTAAAGCCAAACAGTACACTACAAGATGATTCTGAAAACATTTGAGGTGAGAAATAGTCATTACAGTAACAGAATATTGATTCATATTTGATCAGAGCTGCCTAGTTTGACTGTTTGGTCGGAGTTTGCGAGTGATTGACAGCCGGCTCTCATAGACTGCAGCTGGGCAGCGGACCTTGTTTTCCTCCGGTAAGTGAAATCTTTCAGATGCCGTTAGGAGCACCGGAGGACACAGGAGGACACAGAGGAACATGATTTTTTTCAGGTTACCTGTTTCATGTACTACTGTCACGCTATAGCGGCCGTTTCTAAAAATTAACTTTTTTAAATCATATTTGCGCCAGTATCGCGCACTGCAGCTTTAAAATGATAGCGCTCCCCTCGGTGGTTAGGGTTGGTTCCTTCAGGTTTAATGGTGCCTTCAAATGAAACTCGTGAGCTCGTGTTTACAACATGGGAAGTCGTGTACATAATGTGCTTTGCGTTCAAGTGGTTAAGTCCTGAGAACACCGCTGCTAAGCAACGGCAATATTAACGTTACTGTCGACGTCTAGAAGCTACAGAGGCTAACAATTTAGCAAGCTAGCAAGCGGGTAACATAATGCAGTAAATACAAAGGCATAATGACAGAGGAAAAAGATGAGGCTGTTGAGAATATCAACATTTTCCTCAAGCATATTATAAAATTACGAAGAATTACGATATACAACTAAAATTAGCGGAGCTTTCAGAAACGTTCCACTTATACGAGGTCGTGAATACCACAGGAGGGGACGCGTTCATATGGACTCTTCTCGTGAACACGGTAAACACGACCCCATTTGAAGGCATCATTAAGGAAGGGGGGAAAGGGGAAAACATTTCCACGGGGAAACAGTATTTGACACAACACCTGTAACTTCTTCTTCTTCTCTTAGTTTACTGGCGGATCGCAAACAACTTTAAGGTGCATACCGCCACCTACTGTACAAGAGTGTGGAACATCACGCCATTTTACAAACCAACAGATATCTTGTCATGTCACAGTAGGAAAAACACTGGGCGTAAATAATCAAATTAATGATGGCGGATTTCCATTTAGCTGCTTTGGCTAAATGACTCACTGTAGGCACTTGAATAGAACAGAGACATCGTTAATGTAATGTGGAACATCTGTGCTTTTCCTACTATGTCAGTCAAATTCTCTGCTGTGAAACAAGCATATAAAGAGGGGTTTGAACCTGGTTTGAACAGACATAGCATGCACTGTGTGCTTTATTATCTGTCAATGTTTATTTTGTGATGTGCAGCAGCTTGTGAGTCTGTGAGTTATGCATTAGTCAGTCCCATTTTATTTATAACATAGCACCTGTGTAGACTTTTTTTCACAGCAGACATCTTGACTATCGTGTAGCACAGGTGTAATTAGTGACATAAATGATGGCCGGGCTTTTACTCAGGCACTTAAATGTAATGTATTCATGTCATTATAGTAGCCAAACACCTGTGCTTTTCTTGCTATGACAAGTGAAAATGTCTGCTATGGAAAAAGTCTATAGTAAAAAAAACAAACATTCAAAATGATTAGAATTAAACAAGTTTAACTGTGTAAAGTTTATCAGTTAAAAATACCATGATGAAATATGGTGTTTTAAAGCCCCCATTCACTGCATCTTCCACTCAGCCAGCACATTAATGCCAATACATTTGCGGGTGATTATAAAGTCATCCAAAAGGCATGTCAATAAGCATCAGGGCTTATAGAAATCACACTGATTTTCTACAGGAAGTGCTTCTCTAGTTAAAAATTTCCTTTCAAAATAAGCTTTGCCCCTTAATATTGACCCTCCATTGGATACCCTGTCATTTGGATAGATGGAGGTCACCACGGGTGGCTGTTTTGTAGCTACTAAATAGAAGCAAACTGATTTGCATAAGACGGTTTTCAGATATTTGACAGCTTTCATTTGTTGTTCTTATTCATTGACAATGAAGAATAATAATAAGTACAAAAATGTCAGCTGGTGCCTTCCTCTACAAGCAGGCTGAATTTTTTTTACAGTCCTACCTCGTTAAATTGGTAAACAGAATCAGGTGCAAACGGTTGAAATGATAAACATGCATGGCACATTTCAAAGGAAAGGATGTGTCAGTCTTAAAGTTTAGACAATCTGCATCAGATGTTAAAAGAAAATAATATCAATGTTAATTGCAGAGAAAAAAGTAAAGAAAATTTGAATTTAAACGTAATGTGTAACCCCTCATGGGCTCATCCATAATAACCTCAGCTCATTTTAAAAAAGCCGAACTCCAATCTCCATTCCAGGAATAACATCAAAACATTTTAGTATTCATTAAGCTTCTTACAGATTTGCAGGCTCTCTGTTTAATTCCACTTTCTCAATTTAAAATCATAGTCGCCAGAGAGAGCTGGGCAGCAGCATGAGGGAGAACAGAGGAGTGTCAGAGGAGACGAGACAAGGGATGGGTCCACGGGGGAAATTGACAGACCCAAAGATGAATCATCTTTGCACCGAGAATGAATTGGCCATTTAGCTCCATGTGTGTGTTGAGTGAGGAGGTTGTTTGTGTCTTTATGTGTGTGTGTGTGTGTCATGCCAGCGCTGGAGGAGACAGCAGCATTTGCCCTGTGACGAGGCCGTGCAGATTGGTGTGAAGTGAGAAGCCAGTTCAGATCTGCGTAGCAGCACTGTGCATGTCACATTGGATCTGATGGCACTGAGTTAAAGGGGAAACAGCGGGGACGTCACATTTAATAGCCCCTCTGTTCTGCTGATGACGATGGAGGGACGAGTCCAGCAGAACACACACTCTGTCCACCAGGACAAGCCAGAGGTGTATGAACCTCTGGTGCTGCTGCACACAAGGTGAGAGAGACCAAAGTCATACTAAACTAGAATTGCACTCGGAGAGCGCAGACCTCCGCCAACACGTGACTTTAAAAACAGATTACAGCTCACAGCTGGTGGTCACGTGAGGTGGTCTGCTTATTAATCCTTCCTAGGCCTTCGGCCTTGGCGGAGGTAATAATAAAACTGTTATGGTTAAAGTGGCAGTAGGCAGTATATTTTTGGCATCACTGGGCAAAAATTCCATAATAATCTTTCAGCATATTGTAATTCAATTTAAGTGTTCTGAGAGATAACTAGACTTCTGCTCCTCTTCATGGCTCTGTTTTCAGGCTTTAAAAAATGTAGCCCCTGATGGGAGACTTTGACCAATCACAGGTCATTTCAGAGAGGGAGAGCGTTCCTATTGGCTGTGCTCCGGTCATGTGAGCGGAACTTGGTGCTCCTTTACCAGATTTTACAATAGCGGCGGCGTCACAAACTTTCTCATTTTACAGCTAAACCATGCACTACAAGATGATTCTGAAAACATTTGAGGTGAGAAATAGGCATTACAGTAACAGAATATTGATTCATATTTGATAAGCGCTGCCTAGTTTGACCGTTTGGTCGGAGTTCGCGAGTGATTGACAGCCGGCTCTCATAGACAGCAGCTAGTCATGGCCATTTTCAAAGGGGTCCCTTGACCTCTGACCTCAAGATATGTGAATGAAAATGGGTTCTCTGGGTACCCATGAGTCTCCCCTGTACAGACATGCCCACTTTATGCTGCAGTTTTGGGCAAGTCATAGTCAAGTGAGCACACTGACACACTGACAGCTGTTGTTGCCTGTTGGGCTTCAGTTTGCCATGTTATGATTTGAGCATATTTTTTATGCTAAATGCAGTACCTGTGAGGGTTTCTGGACAATATTTGTCATTGTTTTGTGTTGTTAATTGATTTCCAATAATAAATCTATACAAACATTTGCATAAAGCAAGCATATTTGCCCACTCCCATGTTGATAAGAGCATTAAGTACAAATCTCCCTTTAAAGTACAATTATAAGAGATAAAAAAATGTGTGATTAATTTCAGATTAATCGCGATTAACTATGGACAATCATGCGATTAAACGCGATTAGATATTTTAATCAATTGACAGCTCTAAATAATACAATAATGTAATATCCATAAAAACGCTCTAAACAGGGCCATTCTGTATAATGAGTACTTTCACATACAGATTGCCTCCAGACATCTAAGAATATTCTTGTGTCTGATATGTTTTTCCACAAAAAAAAGGTTCAATAAACTACTTAGAAATTAAAACTCCCTTTCCCTCTTCTCTCAGAATTTATGAATATGCAACTATTTTCTTTTCATTTCAGGTTAACATCAATCAGCTGAGAGATAAATGTACATCTCCAGTATGGCTTATAGCAGTCAAAAGTGCAAGGCTGGGAAATCATGATGCAATTATGTGAAAGCTCACAGCTGTCAATCATACCTCTGACAGTGAGAGAAAAGAGATTCAGTTGGAGTTAGAGAGAGCTAGAGAGACAGAAAGATGCAGAGAATCTGATCAAAGAGGCATAATGGAAGAGGATAGAGGGCAGAGGAGGGCATCGGTTGTTGTGCTGACTATTCAGATATGAACAGTGGAAAGAAACAGAATGTGAAGGTCTGAAATGAGGCAATGGGCCCTGCTGTAACGCAATCACATGCTGGTGATAAGAAACCACTCGCTCTGCTCTGCTGGTGTCACCGGTCAGGGTTTGAGGACTCACTCTGACAGTATTAAGACGAACTGACATATGCATCATCCATAAACTTTGTTTTATGAATGTCCTTCACAACTGAACTGTTGGTATCTAGTGTCCTCTCCTTTGCTGCAACACTCTCTGTGATTAAAGCATATAAACAAAGTTGTGGATGAATGGCGCCAGCTCCAGCCAGAGAGCTAATGAGGGGGAAAAAAGTTCAGTATTTATGTTTGCTCGAAGACCCGTGGTGACGCGTGCCCCTCGTCCATCATTTGACGACATCACGGCCGCTACCCAGATGGTGGGGGGACACTGTGATTTCCTGCTCCGCTCAAAAAAACTCCCAGAAACCCCGGAGATTTAATTAATCTTCATTTCCCTCCCGCTGGTTTGTGCCGTGTCCCCGTCTCTCTCTGCAGCATCACCTCTCTCCATCTCCGAAATGAAACCTCATGTGGAAAAGCTTCCTGCTGAGCGGGCTGACACACTGTGTGCGTGTTTGCGTAAAAAAGAACCAGCCCGCGTGCACGCATGAGCAAACTGGTGGATTCACATCGCCGACGTTGTGAACACGAGCAGTGAGTGTGAAGCAGTCATTTAAAACCAGAATTACAATCTTGGATCCGATTCAACAACATGAGGACTTTGTGTGTTCTGAAGAGGAGAGACGCTATACCTGGGAGGAAGTTATTAGTCCTTGCTAACATAAATAGCACCTGTCATCTGAGCGCAAGGGTTTAGTCACAACATCAATATGCATGTAGGTCTCAGCGGCTCAGTGCTTCCCACCGCATTAAATATGAGGACAAACACAGAGCAAGAGAACAAGATGAGCAAGTCAGCCCAATTCCTCCAGACCTCCTGACCTTTCACCTGTGCCTTCCTCCTCACCACCACCTGAGATACTAAAATATCCACAACATGTGATTCACATCCTCCTGCATCCATCTCTCTATCCACTCGGCCTGTCGTTGCCGTCTCCAGCGTGGAACCAGACTGAATAATTGAACAGTGAACAGAAGATTCATGAAAAGATTGGCTGCCAGAGCGCTCCGGGGGGCCGATGCTCAACACAAATCTCCAGAAACTGTGAGAGACAGCAACAAACTCATCCATATTTACTGTCTCATCACATCGCTGTGCGCTCAGGGAGTGAGAGAGGCTGTGTGCTTCATTGTGTGATGGTACAGGTGATCCAAATTATAATATATAAGGCTGTGGTGCTGAAGTGGTGTTTCAAATGGCTGCTAGCAGTGCGAAATTGTCTTTAAAAAACAGCCCGTAAGTTTGGAAATCATCAAAGTAGGCAACACAAGAACATCATGCATAGTGTGTGTGTGTGTGCATCAGAGAGACAGAAAGAGGTGATGACAGAAACAATGATAACAGAGCTGTTAAGAGACAATTCACTAAATCACTGTAGTCCAGAAGGATCCCTTTTGGCGTGCAATATGTTGTGTATGCATCCATCCATCCATTATCTGTAACCGCTTATCTTATTCAGGGTCGCAGGGGGGCTGGAGTTGATCCCAGCTGACATTGGGCGAAGGCTGGGTACACCCTGGACAGGTCGCCAGACTATCACAGGGCTCACACAGAGAGACAGACAACCACTCACGCTCACATTCACACCTACGGGCAATTTAGAGTCAACAAGTCCAAGTCCAAGACTGTGGGAGGAAGCCGGAGAACACGCAGAGAACATGCAAACTCCACACAGAAGGGCCCCAAGCCGGATTCAAACCTGCAACCCTCTTGCTGTGAAGCGACAGTGCTAACCACTGCACCACCGTACAGCCGTTGTGTGTACAGAATAGAACAAAATAACATACAATATGGAAAATCTGGATGACGATATTATAGATTGATTGCAAACATATATGAAGAATATGGATCCAGGAGGAAGTAAAGAAACGTAAACGCAACACATTCTCATCCCAACTCGTCACATACTGTCAGACCCCTCGGCTTCACTTTTTGGGCACAGGAAACCCGTGCTTAATGTTGTGAATTAAATAAAAACACTAGGTTTATGCAGCAAAACAACCATAGTTAGGTTTAGGAAAAAAACAACATAGTTGGGCTTAAAATTATTACATTTTTTCAGTGAAAATGTGACTTGAACACGGGACACAAATAGCGGCCTCCTGGATGAAAGCCTTGTGTTTGTTGGAGAGAAAGAGAGGGGGGAAACAGAAAGAAGGGGCAGCATGTATCGTGCCACCCATTTGCTGATATATTTGTTCTCCTCCTTCAACCCATCTCTCTCCTCCCCTCTGTTTACACCCCCACGATCAAAGTTCGGCCCCCTGAGTCTAATCCACAGCCACACACACAGCATGAAAAAACAGATCAACGCTCTGAGCTTCAGCACGTTTCTTCTGAAGATTCACAGGGTTTAATGAAGCACAGTCAGAACCATAAATCATTCACACACATGCACGTATACACTAATGTGTGGTACAGCTGTATCTTTCAGTATAATTAGAGCAGATCTGGTGTGAAATGTCACGGTGATGGAAAGGTGTCATGACAGAAATCTAAGAGGAGAGAGGCATATGGACAGAGAGAGAGAAGTGGGAGCGCTGGCACCGTCATTTGATATGTTCGCTTTGCATCTGCAAGTGTGAATTCACTCAGACAGAGTTACTATATATATATATAAATATAACATGCATGTATATATTTCCCAGTTTGTGACATTGGAAATCATCCTTAAAAGGTTACACTTGTGTGTTTCTATGCAGAAACATAACAAGGAACAGAACAGGAACATGGTTTTTATTCAGACTAGTATAATGGTGGGAAAGCAGATTATAATGAGAAACTGGAGGAACCCAGGTGAGCCCTCTATTCAGGAGTGGTTAACAGAGTTGGAAAAAGTGGCATCATACGAATAACTTTCTTTCACCTCGAGGGACAGGACTGAGAAATATGTGATGAAGTGGGGAGATTACTTGGTATACATTGTTGACGTGGACAGATCTTGAATTAAAGCACACACCATCACACAATACTCACATGCACAGCACACATACACACTCATTATGTGCCTGAGAATTCATTCATTGTTTGTAAATTGCATTAGATAATGGTGCAGATTAATGTAGGAAGATATACAGTATTTAATATATATTTATTTTTTGTTTAATTTTATTATTTTTATTATGGAGTCATTTAATTTATTGTTATTATTATTATTATCATTATTATTATTATCATTGCTGTTGTTGTTGTTGTTGTTGTTATTATTATGCATATATTCTATTTTTTTATTTATTTATATTTTATTATTTTTATTATGCATATATAGGAGTAATTTGTTGCTCAAAATGTGACCATGTTTATATAAAAATTCAATGTAATATTAATTTTTAAAAAAATACAAGGAACAGAATCAGGTACAGGTTCCAGATGGCTGGAAATCAAAGTTATAAGCATCAATGGCAATCTGGCAAAGTGTGGGTGGAAATGGGCGAGTAAATATAGGCTGATTAGGGGAATGGGAAGCAGGTGAGTATGTGGATGGGGAAGGTCAGGTGATGGAAAAGGCCGTAAAGGGGTTACTGCAGGGCAAGAGGGAGTGGCTGGATGGATCTGAAATGACAGAGGACTGGGACAGGTGAGAAAGTCTGAGGGCATCTGGTGGATGGATGGAGAATGGCAATGCAGGGGGCTCTGAGTGATAGTAAGTACAAATGGAAACTTGAGAATTATACTAGGAAAAGAAAGAGACAAGGCCTATACATCCCTATATATTTCACTGTATGAAAAAACAATATTGTTATATAATATCCGCTTTTATATAGTTAACACTGTTAAAAAGCATCCAGTTTAAAATCCATTTAAATGAGCACATTGTGAAAATGATGGCTGGTGAGGGGTACTTGAGCTCATCACTGTGGGGGTGCACCTGACAAAAAAAGGTTTGGGAACCACGGCTTTCATTTATTTATTCATAGAGCATAGCAAAGTTATATATTTTTAATATTCCTAACATGCAGACCTACCATCAGTGAGTGAGCATGTGCACTGTTGCTCATGCCCAACAGTAGTTTCACTAAACTCACCGCTGACTGGCACTGAATCTGGGACATTTTCCATTATGCAAGTCTTCCATCTGCTCATTCTGTTTAAAATCACGTTATATTATCGTTAATTCTGTTTCAGGCAAAGAGAACGAAGTCCTCTCACTTCATTCCATTTTCTTTTTTTGTGAAGCGATGTGTGAAAATCAACAATCATGAAGTCCTAAGTAAACTTGCTATGAACTAATCAATGCAAAGTGTCATTTCTGTAATTGTGTTCTGCTCATCAGCCGCCTACTTGTTACTGCCTGAAAGAGACCATCAGTCGCACACCATTGTGTTTCACGGGGCAATTCAAAAACATTCAATAACCATCACAAAAGCTTCTCTTTGTGGGTTTGACAGACTGAATTGAACGTGATTGGATTTTCCAATGCCTCTCTGCAATAGGGGGGGGAAACTGATTACGTTTCTGAAGCAAAAGAAATTCTAGTGCTGTTTGGAGTGAGGCGGGAACGCAGTTATTGCTTGAGTTGGTCTGAGCACAATAAAGAGGCATTTTCACAATAAACGCTGAAAACCTCTTCGGGGCTAAAGTGAATAGAGTTGAGAGAAGCTGACAACTGCTTATGGTGAAAATCGGCTAACCTTGAAGTCACTGTGAGATGACAGCTTCCCCCCACCCACCACCACCACCACTTCCCTCCTCATCTCACACTGTACATCTCCTGCTAATGTCCTATAGGCCTATATTATATCTGAGTCTAATTATTGATTGATGCAGAGCTAAGAGCTACAGAATAATAAAGTAATAGCCATAATTAATGCAAGGATCCATTAGGGCCATCTTAAAGTGTCATAACTAAGAGATCTGATGCATTAAATCAGTCCCACCAGAGGTAATGCATGTCGAACTGGGACCTGACCTACTCTCTTTCCAAATGACTCTCTGAATGATCCTCACACTCCTCATCCTGATAAAACCAACAGCAGACTTTCTAACAAGGCTGCCCAGTTCAGCTCCAGCCCTTATCTGTCAGTCATTTATCACACTGACCACTTTTTCTCCTCATAACACATCAGACCGATCACAACCAGTTATATGTACATGTGACATTCTGCCAACCTAGGCCCTTTACTGCTGTTTAAAAGCCATTTTTGGCACCAACCACCTACTTGTCTTCTACACCTCAAATAACTTCTCTTTCTCAAAGTGACAACGCCCGCAGGGGACTGTGTTCGCACATATTTGCCTTCGTAGCATTTGAATTAGTCCCTTTGAAGAGAGTAATGTGAATGCAAAGTGATGGGGAAGGAGACGTCTGCAAAGGTGCATGGTTTCATCTGCCACACACGTGTCCTCACATCAGATCGGGGAGGGTTAGAGGGCTTCAGGGGTCTTTTTCCATTAAGGATCTCATTCGTTTTAGCCCGCCGTCACGTCCTCCCTGGGAGCTACAGACCGACTTCAAAGCTGTTGGTGGAAACAGTCTTAACTAGTTTCTATTCTTGGGCCTCCATCATTTAAAGTGCTGGCTTAGCATGTCATACAAAACACACTCAAATATTTGCTCTTGTTCTAATTTCCGAAATGAGTGGAAAGTCTGTAAGTGACAAGCAGGACGTTTATTATTATGTAGCGACCTGCATGTGTTGAATTTACTTCTTAGGATACAACAAGGCTAAGAGCCACGTTAGCAGCTCTGTGAGGCTGTATTTGGGCACAGTGGTAGTTTTAGCTAAATGCTAACATCACCATGCTAACATGCTCACAATGACCATGGTAACATGCTGATGTTAAACGCGTTAGTATGCTAACATTTGCTAATTAGCACAAAACACAAAGTACAGCTGAGGCTGATGGGAATGTCATTGGTCAGTACGTATTTAGTCACATACCGAAGTATTAGAACAAATTGAAAAATTTGTCGCTACATGAAAAGTCAGGGCATCAAAAAAGTTAATATCCTGACATCCTGAGGAGAACATTAGTTGGTGTACTAATAATGGTAATGCATTCAATAATTACTGAGACATTTTGCATTTACCCTCTAAAATAACACTTAAATTAGTAAATTTTTTATATTATGACTTTATTCTTGTAAAGTTATGACTTTACTCTCACAATATTATGACTTTACTCTCATAATATTATGACTTTATTCTCATAATATTATGGCTTTATTCTCATAATATTATGACTTTACTCTCATAATATTATTACTTTAATCTCATAATATTATGACTTCACTCTCATAATATTATGACTTTATTCTCATAATATTATGACTTTACTCTCATAATATTATGACTTTATTCCCATAATGTTACGACTTTTTTCTTGTAAAGTTATGACTTTATTCTCATAATATTACGACTTTTTTCTTGTAAAGTTATGACTTTATTCTCATAATATGATGACTTTATTCTCATAATATGATGACTTTAATCATAATATTATGACATTTTTCTTGTAAAGTTATGACTTTACTCTCATAATATTATGACTTTATTCTCATAATATTATGACTTTTTATCTCCTAAGGTTATGACTTTACTCTCATAATATTATGACTTTATTCTCATAATATTATGACTTTATTCTCATAATATTATGACTTTACTCTCATAATATTATGACTTTTCTCTTATAATATGATGACTTTATTCTCATAATATGATGACTTTATTCTCATAATATGATGACTTTATTCTCATAAGATGATGACTTTATTCATAATATTATGACATTTTTCTTGTAAAGTTATGACTTTACTCTCATAATATTATTACTTTATTCTCATAACATTATGACTTTATTCTCATAATATTATGACTTTTTTCTCCTAAAGTTATGACTTTACTCTCATAATATTATGACTTTAATCTCATAATATTATGACTTTATTCTCATAATATTATGACTTTTTCTTGTAAAGTTATGACTTTATTCTTGTAATATTACAGCTTTATTTCTTGAAATAGTATGAATTTATTCTCAAAATCTCTTTTTTTCCCCCCCTCAATGTTGCCCTATTCCCCACAAAAGTACAGCAGATTGGGGAGTGACCATAATAAATCCTTTGAAACTACATAAAAAACCTGACACCAACCCCTCTTTTTGCATTTTTGCATTTTTTCCTTGTCTTCTCATAAATGTATTTATTTATTTTTCTTTTTTATATTTATAGTTCCAGATTTTCTTGTGTGTTAGTTTTGTCCATGTAAATATGCTCCTTCAGTGGCACATCTAAAAGCTGTAGCTCTGGGGTATAATACAGAGAGATTATGAGATGACAATAATGATCTCTCTTTAATGTTTTTCCTTGTCTCATGTACTTGGGACTTTGGTGTTTAGACCAGGATGGGGATGTTTAAAGTGTGGGCTGGACATAATAAATATCTGATGTATTGGTCCCCTTGCTGTGTCTGTTGGTAGATGGAAATACTTTAGTGGGAAAAGGGGGGTAACTGAAAAACTAAATTCTCTGAGGACTTGCTTTTTATGTAGGCTACTCTATTCTTTTCCCATAAAAACATATTGAAAAAAAGAAGGAGAAGAAGCTATGGAAATGAGCCACACCACTTTATCACTTGCGTCTGCCAGTAAGCACTTTCAGTTTCAACTATTCAGCACCACTTTCCCTCTGAAAAAGTCCTAAATCATCCCAACCATCGAACCACTGCAGAGTTGTTTTTGTTCTCACAAGAGTTCATGTTTATGTTTGGGTGAATTTGTGTCACTTTGTGGTCTGCATGCAAGCATCCGCATACTGTATGTGTGTCACAAAGTGTCCCCATCCCCGAGGTTTTGTAGCTGCGACAGACTCCGTGAAATTCAAAAAGGTCACCGAACAAACCGCTGTCCCGTGTTGTGCTGTGCTCTGTCACATGTTTCTAACAGGTATCGTCCTCCTCCACAGGAGGAAACAAAGCTCGAGGAACGCTGAACTCTCTTATATAGCATAAGGGCGTCAGCTGCACGACTTTAAAGCTGTGCACCCATGCATGTTGCATGCGTGCAAGCAAAAGCACGGCGCCTGCATGCCCGCTTTCTTCATTAACTCAAGGTTGCTCTGTGTATACTGTGTCACTGGCTCTGAGGTCTGTTTTGGTCTGAATTATTCAGATGTGCTTTCCCTCCTTAGTTCCAAACCAGTGGTACATGTTAATGTGAAATTAGTCCCACTTTACCCCGCTGATCTTTATGTGCACATGCTGTTATTGCACATCACAATAAACCAGCCAGATCTCTGAATAAATCACAGTTGCATCATGCCAAGTTATGTGAGTTGATGGGACGCGAGGGCAGAGTTTTCTCCTGATGTCGTTTGAAACAATTTGGGCTAATTGTGCTAATGTGCGATGCTGCATTGACAATGTTTGTTCACCCGCAGTAAAGTATTTTAACTATTCACTACTTCATGGTTCAAACTACCACAAAAACAAACACCATGAAATGTAGTGTGCATTAAACTAAAATAATACAGGGGTCTTACACTCTGCACTGCTATTTTACTATAACCAACTCTCCTATGTTTAATAAAAATGAAAAGTACAGTACGCACACTGACAAACTGACTGTTTTTTGTCTCCTTTTAAATCTAGCTTGAGCTAAGGGTGGTGAGGCTCAGGCGCTGTGTGATTGAAGGTTTGTTCTGCCATTAGCTAGCTTGAGCATACCATCCCATCCATAAATCATATATATTGGAACCCTCCCGTTTTTTGTGCTCCCATTATACAGTATATTTGTGAGAGAGGGATGTAATTTCAGTCATTTATATCAATAGCTTAGTTGTTCTTTCATCCTACTTACTCCATTAATGATATATATACCGTATATAATGATTGATCTAATAATTACCAGTACAACTAGTGCTACTACGGGTGTTTTATACATTTTCGATTGTCTTTGCATTGTGAATATGAAGCTCCAATCTCAAAGGTGGACAAGCCGGAGAGGCTGATCAGCTCATAAGCAAAAAAAAAAGTGGCTTGGTCTTCCCAGGTGTACTTTTCCCAGGTGCCCCAGCAGCATAGGGCTCTATATGGGAAAGGAGTCCTAGAGCTACCCGTCTCCAGTCTCACAGAGGAGTACAAGTGCACCAAAGTAAGACTGGAGATGATGCAAACTGTGTCACGTGATCCATTTGTAGCCCAGGCTGCTCCCACCGAGGCTACAGGCAGAAAATGGACCCTCATCAGAAGCGAAACAGCAGGCAAAGGTGGTGCTAAAACACCGGGACATCATGGGCCAAGTGCAGCAAGGGAGGATTGGCCTAGGCCTTGGGAAGAAAATTATCCCCTAGAAAGAGTTGTGGGAATATGGAGACATTCGGAGCAAACTTCACCATCAAGGCTGCTTATGATGTCTTGCCATCTCGCCCTACACCAGCAACACTAAAACACATCCTAGTGGGCCTAACTCAAGGCAGACACACCTGGCGGCACAGGCTTAGGCAGGGCACATGACTGCAAGATGGTGGGAGACTTAGGCCAGAGGCTCTGCTTCCCAGCTGCGATTGCGTCAACCAACCTCAGATCTTGTGCTATGGTTGGCCTCACTCGTTTACATCATCGAGCTTACAGTGCCCCGAGAGGATGCAAGAGTGCAAGAAACTGAGGTACGCTGAGCTTGCAGCCAACACTCAACAAAGTGGCTGGAAGGCAAAGGTCAGTCCAGTTGAGGTAGACCTCAGAGGGTTCATAGCAGCATCCACATCAAGGCTACTCGGGAGACAGGAGTTGGAGGCAAGTAGCAGTCAAATATCTTTCCAGAGCTGCTAAAAAGGTCTGTCAGTGGCTCTGGATGAAGTGAAAGGACTCCACCTGGGCTCCCAAGTGAGCGGTGGCATCTATGGGGTGAGCCGGGGACGCCGGGGAATCACTGCTGAACCCTCTGGAGGTGTCGTGTCAGCAAAACATCAAGGAAAGAGGACGCCCACTTGATAACCCAGATGCCTAAGGTGTGCAACTTCAATAGTACAGATCTTCCTCTTATTATTCTGTGATCTAAAAATAACAGTCTAGCACTGTAACAAAAGGAACAATTGCATCTCTGATGTGGGTTCAGAAAAAGTACAAAGAGCAAAAGAGCAACCACTTGACACGTGACCCTACCTATTAAGGTACAAGGAGGCAGCTTTTAAACCCCCCTTTCCTCCCCTGCCTCCGCGAATGGCTCAGGCTGCCGGCGTGGGCAATGCAACGTAATATGATGTGATGTGAAGTTGGCTCTGCGTGTTTCTCCACAGCCCAGAAGGCAGCAAAGCATGATGGAAAGGTTTCAGATGTGGAAAGCAGTTTGACCTCATGCATACATATTGAGGGCACCGGGGTCGGAGTTGATATCAACTTTCATTTCACGACCAACGCTACAATTTCAGCTTGAAGTCTTGTTTTCATAGTTTCAAGGAAATGATCTTTCTTCCACATCAATAAAGCAGTTTCCATTTCAAAAGAGTTTTTGTTCTCGAGTCCCTTTAAATTGAGTAAACTGAAAGGGTGCTGGCCCCGGCTCAGCGGGACACTCTTGTTGAATCGTGTTTGATGTTGTGCGTTCACCTCAAAGGGAAGGGGGGGCAGGGAGGCAGCGCCATGCCAGTGTTTAGAGACTGCAGAAGCCAGCGAGAGCTTGAGTTGTACAGTAGTGAGAATAAGAACAAAGGCACACAATGACACAGAGGAAGGAATAACAATGAGTGCCGCGTTGTAGTGTTGTGTGATTCTAGTGTGGCACAGGAGTTGTGTGTGTGTGTGTGTGTGTGTGTGTGTGTGTGTGTGGGTTTGGGATTATTATCAGAGCAGGAGGAGCATGCACTGTATATATCATTTCACTAATTACTGCTCCGTGCTCCAATTACAATGCAGCAGGGACGCATTCAACTCTCAGATCCTTCCTTATGAAAAATCTCCATACGGCTCCTGTTGTCAGTCATACACATGCACAGACAAAAAAAGCTTGTTTCTTCTTCTCCCCGTCTTTCTTTTGAAAAATCCGATCTGCTCCCCATGCTCTCCATACAGCTGTCACTCCTGTCTTTCTTCATCTTTTGTCAGCTTTACCTCGACTCACCCTTTCTAAAATGTCTGGAAAGCAGTAGCAAAAAAAAATGAGATTTGAAATCTGAGAATAAGTTTCTGTTAAAAGGACATGAAAACATACATCATAAAAAGTTATTGGCTCTCAAAATGACACTTATTTGGCTGATTTAGGGGACAAGCTGCAGGATAAATTGAATATATGCTCACCACAAAAAAAGAAGATTTGATCAAGATGCCAGGCAGATGCAAAGTTGATGGTCCACTGCAGATAAACTATAATCTGGGCAGCCAGCCTTAATTTATTCTGAAGAAGTTGTGCTGACCAGAGAAATGAGGCTACAAACATTTGTCATAACAAACACCATGAAAGATCCTAATGGAAATGCGTATATTTCACTGCACAAACACTGAAAAAAGCTTGTATAAGTCACTTTATGTCCCTGTATTAATAGGTGTGAACAGGCAAAGGGCAGAGCAGAACCTGTAAATACTTTGTCTGGTTTACTACTTTGGCCCAAAATGGCAATTTTTTAACCACAAAGGACCGACCTGAGTGCCAGAAATACATGCCATTTACAAAACCACTGCACAGAAAATCTTTCCAATCCAATTTTTCATTAACCTCCTAATTTTGAAAGCATAATGACATTCATTTATATGCACATAACTTAGAAAAGTGCTAAGATGTGCATGTGGCCTAAAAGGCGACAATGTACCACAAAGGAGTCTCAGTTTGCCCCCCCGCTGCTGTTGTGCACAGAACTATAATAGCTACAAGTACAGAAGTCAGCAGGATTAGACTCGCTCTGCAACTCTGTTATAATTTAACCTAGATTTAGATGCTATGTTATTATCTCCATTCAGTGTGTCTCAATGCAAAGTTTTCATTTAATTCTACATCTAACCAGTAAAGCAATTATTACCAAGCACCAACATATCTGACCATGGCGACTCTCTGAGGTGTTAGTCCACTACTACCTCATTGGGATGAACTAAGGAACATCCAGCTGAAGACCCAGGAGCCTGGATCAAGGTGTGTTTTCACTCATCTAATACCTGTTTGGGTCTCCCTATCATGTCCAGGCTTACTGAGGCCCATCAACCTCACCACAATAACCAGCGGTGGAAGAAGTATATTCAGAGTCTTTATTCAAGTAAAAGCACAACAATGTAAAAATACTCCAGTACAAGTAAAGGTCCTGCATTTAAAACCCTACTTAAAGCAGCAGTGGGTAGAATTGGAGCAAATATGATTAAAAAAACAAAACAAGCGGTCACTATATCCTGACAGTAGTGCATGAGACAGGTAATCTGAAAAAATTATATACCTCTGTGTCCTCCGGTGTCCTCCAGTGCTCCTAATGGCATCTGCAAGATTTCACAGACCGGAGGAAAACAACCAATCAGAGCCGAGCTGGAGTTAAAATGAGAAAGTTTGTAACCCGGCAGCCATGTTGAGATAAGTTGAGGAAATACCAAGCACCGCCCACCAGCTGGAGCAAACTTTCTCATTTTACAGCTAAACAGTACACTACAAGATGTTTCTGAAAACATTTGAGGCGAGAAATAGGCATTACAGTAACAGAATATTGATTAATATTTGATCAGCGCTGCCTAGTTTGACCGTTTGATCGGAGTTTGCGAGTGATTGACAGCTGCCTCCGTTCAATGAACAGATGTTTTAAAGCCTGAAAACAGAGGCACGAGGATGTGCAGAAGTCTAGTTTTCTCTCAGAACACTTGAATTACAATATACTGAAAGGTCATTATGGATTTTTTGCCCAACAATTCAAAAAATATTCAGATTACTGCCGCTTTGAGGAAAAGTACAGAAGTATTAGGAGCAAAATGTACTTAAAGTATCAAAAGTAAAAGCAGAGAAATGGCTCCTGTGACTGACTGATATATTATTAGACTGATTTGATTGTTAGTGCTGATGCAACAATGTGTAAGCAGTATTTTACTGTTATAGTTTATAGCAGGTCGAGCTGTAGCTAATTTATCTACTTCATATACGGTTGGGGAGTTTAGTCCAGAGGTTGAGATATGATTAATGGGATAGGAAAGACTAAAAAGTTCTGCTAGTTCTCTTTTTTATATATACTTTTCTCTAATTTGTGCTTTTGTGAAATACTAGATCATTAGACTTCTTTTGGCCTCAAGCTGTTATTTAAAGGAAACCAACTGAGAAGTGAAGAGTGGCTCTTTGGTGGAACTGCTAACAACTAACACATCCAAAATGTAACAAGGGAGCTGAGTACACACTGCTTTTTTGTAAGAGGTCATCTTTAACAATGTATTGTAAGCTGATCATATGTTTTGTTTCATGTGAAATCTTAATTTAATAACCATAGCTGCCAAATACACGTAGGGAAGTAAGAAATACTTCCCACTGAAATACAGTGAAGTAGAATCAAGTAGCAGAAGTACCTCGAGTTTCCACCACTGACCATAACAGTGAAGAATGAGCTGAGCCACAATGCAAACTACTATTTTAGCTGCAGCTATATTACTGCTGGATCATCATTCCACATCTATATTCATAAGATTTATGGAGTGAATGAAAAGTTAAGATAACCTATATAGGCACTAAAATGAGGTTTTCTGTGCAATGAGCTTATTTTACACAACAAGGTGAGAAGCTCAGCGCTTTGAGGATTACCTCAGAGCCAATCTGCTGCTTTCTCTGCACCGAGGGAGTCCGCTGAGGTTTCAGCACCTTTATAAAGCTGCCCTACAGTTTGCCATTGCACCAGGCTGGCACTATACTGAGTAGATCCAGAACACACGGAAAAGGACTTTATTTCCCAGATGACATGTGAATCGCTTTGCATCACCCAGGAGGATATGGAGGAAACTGATGGGGAGGAGAACGTCTGGTGGATGCAGGGTCATCCTAGTCCAAATATCCAACTCCACATGTTACCTAGAAGATAAAGGCCTTCCTGTTGTGTATCCTGATATACTCAGTAGTAAAGACTTGAAACTTGACTTGGACTTGCAGAAAATTACTTGTGAGCATCTCTGCTTTTTAGTTCATGAAAGTATACTTTGTATAATTTAACTTATAGTACTTAGCCAATTATATATGTATTACATGAAGAGACTCGCGCCTTTTGCTATTTGGCTTGATGTTTTGTGATGAGATTTTAAAAATGTATAACATGTGTTGTTCTCACATGCCTCTATGGTGAACGGATAATCCAAAAACTTGATGAATTGAAGTAAATTTATATCAAAACATCCTTTTACAAACTCTCACACACTTTAATAGGCTAATCTATCAAAAAATAAGCACAACAACAAGCCAAGTATTCTTTTATGTAGGCCTATAAGGCAAGAATACATAATTATACTTTTCTTAAGTATATCTTGATCAAGAAATTAATTAAGTAAGCCTATAAGCCAAATATACTTAGACTTTTCTGTGTACTTGTCAGTATGAGCCAAGTATACTTAGACTTTTCTGTTTACTTGTCAGTATAAGCCAAGTATACTTAGACTTTTCTGTATACTTGTCAGTATAAGCCAAGTATACTTAGACTTTTCTGTGTACTTGTCAGTATGAGCCAAGTATACTTGGACTTTTCTGTATACTTGTCACTATAAGACAAGTATACTTAGACTTACTTGTCAGTGTAAGCCATGTATACTTAGACTTTTCTGTATACTTGTCAGTATAAGCCAATTATACTAAGTGACTTTGTCACTATAAGACAAATATACTTAGACTTACTTGTCAGTATAAGCCAAGTATACTTAGACTTTTCTGTATACTTTTCACTATTAGACAAGTATACTTACTGTAGACTTACTTGTCAGTATAAGCCAAGTATACTTAGACTTTGCTGTATACTTGTCACTATAAGCCAGGTATACTTAGACTTTTCCACATACTTGTCACTATAAGACAAGTATACTTAGAATTACTTGTCAGTATAAGCCAAGTATATTTAGACTTTTCTGTATACTGGTCAGTACGAGCCAAATATACTTAAGTATACTTTTGTTAAGTATATCTCTGATAAGTACATAAAAAGTAAACTGAAAGTATACTCTCTTATTTTAAGTTCAAAGGAAGTATACAAATAGCACACTTGAATAAACTTAATTTTGGTAAGGGTACTTCCTCATTTCTCTTCTTGCTCACCTGACTGGGCCGTAAGAAACTAGATTAAAGGGTGGACAAAGTAACATTTCTATTGCATGTACAGGTCAGCCTTGTTAAAATAAACAAAAACAGCTTCTAACACTGAAGTGGACAGACAACAGGTCCATTCAGTCTAATATATTGTTCTGTTATAGTGTGACGCTGCCTGAGGGTTTGGACATTTGCAATGGGGATAAAAACTGGACATCCCCACGTATTCAGGTGATTTGGTAAACCTGGCAGAAGTTAAACATGACAAGCAAGGGTCAATGAGAACACCTATTTGCCTGTTAAAATGAGTCTGCCCTTTTAGCTCACAATATCATATTCTGAATTTTACAGCTCACTGAGGGAAAGTCTGTGCTGTGCATGACAAGAATGAATCTTCCCTGACTCAGTGGAGTGGTCTGCTTTCCCAAAAAAAACCTTTGGTGCCATCTAGTGACAACAAGCCAAGTTACACGATGTCATCATTACCAGACGTGACCACTGGAAGGCAGCATTTGTTTCTGATGCAGCTCTACCAGCTGTTACTAAGCAGTCCTCTCTCTTTTTTGACAAAGTGTAATATCTTAGAGCATCTTTGTGTGAGAAGCAGCTGGAAATGGATCGGGAGAGGAAATGCATAATGCTTCTCTATTCATCAAAAGCTGCTAATGAGGTGCCCTTAAGCAAGGCACTAAACATCCAACTGCTCTCAGTGGAGCTGCTCGGTGGTTAACAGCGGCAGACTGTCGTGCACGCTGCAGGTCCTGGGTATGAATGTGTATAAATTGTTTGCACAAGATGTATAACAACAGTGAAAATGAGCATCTAAAACAACAGACTGACTTATATTATGAAAATATATGTTAATAAAAAACCTGCACATCCATTTTAAAGGAGCAATATGTAATGTATTTACTGTGATAAATCATAAAATTACCATGATAAGTCATCAGAGATTAAAGAAACATGCTAAATTGAAATACTGGCTTCTCTGACAACAATGCTAAAGGCAGTATGTTCTCCTTTGACATTTCCATTTCGGTCCGGGACGTGTGTTTTTGTTATGGCCGGTGTGTCTAGAAGGTAACCCTCAAAGCGGACGGGCGACGGCTCCAGCGTTTTGAATTTGGACTGCTGTTACCCATTTTAAACGCTAGCTGTCAGTCCTACATATTGTTCCTTTAAGCCATTTCAGTAAACATATGCTGAAGCATGTTCATAACTTTCTAAAAATGTTTTATTGATTTAAAATGGTCACTGTGTTATAACTATTAGAGCTTCAACAATTAACCAATTAATCGATTAGTTGTCAACTATTAAATTAATCGTCAACTATCTTGATAATTGATTAATCGGTTTGATTAATTTTTTAAGAAAACAAAGTAGAAATTCTCTGATTCCAGCTTCTTGGATATGAATATTTTCTTGTTTCTTTACTCCTCTATGACAGTAAACTGAAGGTCTTTGAGTTGTGGACAAAACAAGACATTTGAGGACGTCATCTTGGGCTTTGGGAAACACTGATCAACATTTTTCATCATTTTCTGACATTTTATATACCAAACAACTTAATGGATTAATCAAGACAACCAATAAACAATGAAAATAATTGTTATTTGCAGCTTTACTAACTATATAAACAACAAGACAACCAATACAAAGACTTACTTCTTTATTACCATACATCTAAAAATGACAAAAACAGTTTTATCAAAAAGCTTCATCAAGCTTCCAGCAGTCTGATAAGGTTGGTGACATAAAGTCCTTTCACAGGCAAAGTGGGTTTTCACACTGTTACCATGAACATTTTAAAAACATTACTTTTTCAAGTTTCCCTGGACAACAAGGGATCATTTATTATTATTTTTGGTCTCCAGTCAGAGTCGACCGCCTGATACTCCACTTTCAATACAAACTAGTGACTGGCAGAGTTTACTCTTACATGTTCAATCATTAAGTTTGAGTCAACATCTCTAAATGTGCAGTATATGGACATACATTTCTACATCTCATGACACCTAGCATTGCTCCCATTGCACGCGTACCCGTTGATAGTGTTGTGCAGTATACCGCACACATAACCAGGGACATACAGTAGTGGGTAAAACGGGTTGAAAAGTACACCCACAGTGCAGCCTTTATGAAATAAGATGGGGCCATTGTAAGGTGACTTCTTTGCGGTACAGTGATCACAATTACTAACTCATTCACTTTTTGATTTTCACCACTAAACTACAAAACTACTTAAAAGTCACATCACTGTCCATAATTCAGTATGCATGGTTAGTGTTGAGAGGTGGGATGAATTTAAGGAAAACACATAAGGCAGTTGTTGAGAGGTAACCACAATATAAAGTTGGCTGCGGTCGAAAAGTAAAAAAATGACATCTCAATGTCTTTTCCTAACCACTTATCCTCGACCTCGATGGAAAACGTCATGAGGTCAAGGAAAGGTGTGAACTTTACGAATGCGACTGCACTTACACTATAGGCTCCGTAATTATGATGCGACGGCGGCGGGTGTTAGTGACGTGGTTCTGCCGCGGTGAAACTACAATTTTCTGAAGATGGACTACAAAAGGTGTTAAATAGCTCTTTCAGTGACAGGCTGCTTCACCCGCGGGTCGTGAAAGAGAGATAATGCAGGTCCTTCTGCTGCTGTAACACTTTACATCAACATATAATAAAGGATTATCTGACCTAATGTGGACAACCGGGGAAAAATATCACTTCATTACTAAGGTTGGAATTGAAATAACAAAAGTTCATATGATAAATAATGAGTTCTTCTTTGAGTTATGGAGAAGGTGTAGAACCATTAATCGTATATTTCTTCCTACTCCTTTTCGGACGTAATATTTAGTATGTTTACTGTTCATTATATTTGTTATTCTTGTTTTGTTTTTTTACTTATTTGTTACTTGTTTGACATAAATATAAATAAAGTGAAACGAAATGGTAGTCACTGCCCACTCATATTTATCAATATGAATCCCAATTAGTATATGAAAATATTATGCAAGATAGGCGTATCGTTTGTTTTCATGAACGGCCGAATGGTGCGTCGCTTTAAAAGTTGCGGCCGCAAGGAATTGTGTGGCTGCATTATCTCCTTTCCTTGGTCCAGTGTATCCTATGCTAAAGGAGATAACAAAGGAAGCATTGAAGCACCTTTCTTTAGCATTTAGAGAATTCGACCAGCTCTTATCACGGCTGCTACTGAGATACTTCCGGGTCATTTCACTCAGTTAGGAACCCTCCTAAGCAAAAAAGACTTTTCGACCGCAGCCCAGGAGCCAGTCACAGGTGTGTGAGTGCTGCCTTCATTAGTCAGGTGGAGATGTGTCTGCAACAGTGCAGTGTCAGTATACTGCCATCTGATCAGTACCATTAAACGGCCAGACATTATGGTATTATGAGAAACTATTCCATTCTTTCAAACTGCAATACAGTTTCACTTGCAACTGTTGCTTTCCCCAGTTAATACAACCTTTTAGCTCCAGTTTGTAAAAACATCAGAAGAGTATTCAGGAGAGACGAGCAGGCTGTGCAGACTGAAGTGCTGGTCGACTCTCAACACGTACAGACCAAAAGTCAGTTTTGCATCTCAGAGGTTTTGTCAGTGGAGTATTCTGTGGAGGTATCTCTCTGGGTTGTTCCCTCCTCCTCTCCTCAGTCCTGAGCTGGTCCTAACTGGTCTCTCAGAAGTCCCCGCAGGGCCCTGGCTCTCAGCTAGCCCCACTGTGGCCCCCGTAGCTCTTCCTGTCGTCCCTACGGAGGTGTGTCGCCGTGGCTCTGGACTGTTGTGTCCTCCTGCCTCAGAATCACTCTCCTCCACGGCATCCTTCCCCTTGCTGCTTGGCGAGCTCTCCCCGATCCTAAACAAGATAAATAGTGTTGTTGAAAACAATACGGTGCCACGTCATTTTTAAAGTTACTATTATTAATGTTGTGAAAATCATATCAGGTCAGCGTTTTTTTCTACCTGAGGTGATTGAAGGCTCGTAGCCAGTGTGAGCCCAGCGCCTCCCTCCCGTTGGCCCTCAGGCCTCTCCGGTGACCTCGGGCTCTCAGTCCTATCAGTGCCTGAGCCAGTTCAGTCTCATCCCCTTGACCCCACACCAGCTGGGCCCTCTGCTCCGCATCCTGATCCCCCGCCGCCCTGAATAGTCTCTGGAGCTGCCACAGATTGACGTCGCTGAAAATGTTCGCCGAGCCGGCCTTCCTGCTCCTCCTCTCAGCCAGCCGCCACAGCGAGGAAGGGCCCGCCGCCATGGAGGAAGGAGGGGAGGCGGGTCCGGGATCCATCCGGAGCGACACGGGAAAAGGTGGCATACACTGGCTCTGCTCTGTGGAGGAGTCAGTGAGAGTTTCAACTCATTAGGATGTGTTTGCAAAGTGAAAGACGCTTTAAAAAAAACAACATATAAGCACGGACTGCGTCACAACACCTATTTATATATATACAGCTGCCACAACTGAAACCAGTCAGCTGCGAGTCTTCTGCTCTGATTCTTTAATCCTACTTTAGGACGTGAGTGACGAGCGGTGCTTCAAAGCCCATTAGACTGCAGATGGCAACTTCATCTCTCTTTACTCACATATGGCTTCAAGTGGGACACTAACAGATGAGGTATTAGCTGAGTGACCAACATCACGACTGCATGTGTCAGCATTCTTTCAGCTTGACAAAATAATCTTAAGTAAAAGGTCCACTTACTCACACTTTCTCCAGAGCTTTCGACAGCAGATTACGGAGTTTACGCAGGTTGATGAAGACCAGGAGTTGACATCATTTTGTCAAACTTACTATTTGCTAAGTCAGGAATGAAGTTTCGCATTCTCTTTTAGTTAAGCTTCATTCTGCAGGTTTCAAATCTCTTACTTTCCTCATTACACATCTACTATTTAGTCCTGTATATTTCATATTTCTCCAGTATAACCTAGGTCTATCCAGGAATAGCAAGGAAAACACAAACAACTGCTGAGTGTACGTGTATAAGTATATATTTATGGGTGTAATATGGGGGAAATGTGTGTATGTAAGCAGAAGAGGTATATATAATTTACTTTACTTTGCTCTGTAGTTGTATTTGGATGGATGTATTGTTTTTAAGGTAGCTTATGTGATGGTACAGAGTAGTCATCTGTGACTTGTATTGCTATCTTTGTCTTCAACCACAATGGAAATAAAGTTACCCTTCAACTTTCTTGTATCACCCACGACATTTGTAATGAATATTTGTCAGTGTATGATCTGTTTTTATATATATATATATTGATATGTCAAATAAATCAAATAACTCCACTGCTAAACCTACTAAACAGTAAGTGGGTTATTTGAGGACAAACTTGTGATTTTCCCCATCTATTATCATCATTATGGGATGCAGCTGTACACTAACACCAGCACTAACACACATCCACAGACCTATTTTTTTTTAAGTACCCTAGGTTAACATTAACTAAACGCCACAGGCTTCCCCGGTGTCTTCACGGTGTTTGCATCACAAACACACTGGTGCACAGATCCCTTGCAAAACTAAGAATATGAAGAGTCTTTGAAAAAAAGGATCACCTTTTTGAAATCACCTTTGAAGTAGGTCTATTCATACTAAAATATAAAATAGGCTGCAGTGACAGAACAACTTACTGTACTGTATGCACGCTGTGTTTCATACCGCTGCTGTGGGTAAAAGGCAGTAAACAGGAATCCCATGAGAGTCATGTGAAAAACAGAAAGGACTTCTGCTTACCCTGTGATTAAATGTGCTGTGCGCTTAGCTCCTCCAGCACCTCCCTCTGCTCCGCTGTTCCTCTTCAATGAAAGCTCCCACAATGGCTGAAATGCAGCGGGACAGTCTGTTTGTGTCCAGCTTCACCTGCATCCAATTTCTGTCCTTGAGCTGACCGTCACTCATAAATCAATGTCGTCAAACGACCAATGAGCGCAGAGAGGTCCTCTGGTCCCGCCCACCGGGGTTGGGACACAGCTTTATTTCGACCAATCAGGGGTTTGGGTGGGGAGGGGAGGACGGAGGGCTCCGCCTCCTGGCCACGTAGGGTGTGTTTGTGCTGAAATCCATTGACGTCAATGAGCCTGGCTGGCATGAGCAGCGTCTGTCAATTATGCGGGAGGGAAGTAACATGTGAGCATCCTGCGCAGACACACGCAAACAGGATGACGGGGGCTCCTGAACAACACTCTTTCTTTGTTATGTTAGCCTATACTTCCAGTATAATAACAGAAATATTATGTTATGTTATGTTATGTTATGTTATGTTATGTTATGTTGTGTTATGTTATGTTATGTTATGTTATGTTATGTTATGTTATGTTACTTTGTATTGTATTATGTTATGTTATGTTATGTTATGTTGTGTTGTGTTGTGTTGTGTTGTGTTATGTTATGTTATGTTATGTTATGTTGTTATGTTATGTTGTATTGTATTATGTTATGTTGTGTTGTGTATGTTGTGTTGTGTTATGTTATGTTATGTTATGTTATGTTATGTTATGTTGTATTGTATTATGTTATGTTATGTTGTGTTATGTTATGTTGTTTTATGTTATGTTATGTTGTGTTTTATTATATTAAATTATCTTATATTATATCATGTTATGTTGTGTTATGTTATGTTATGTTATGTTATGTTATGTTATGTTATGTTGTGTTGTGTTATGTTATGTTATGTTACGTTACGTTACGTTACGTTACGTTACGTCACGTTTTGTTATGTTAAGTTATGTTGTGTTATATTTCCAGTGGTATAAGAAAAATATTATATTGGGCCTATATTATATTGTAGGCTATTATAGTATTATTATTATTGTTATTATTGTTGTTATTATTATTAATAAACAAAAATATTGCCTACATGTTGAAGAATGGAAGCCTAAGAATGATTACGCTTGTGTTTTGCTGAAATCTCTGTCTTGCTGCCTCTGGCTGCACGTATCAACATGTCGTCATACTTCTCCTTCATATCCTCTCTTCTATCCGAAAACACGGGAGGAGGAAGGTCACGCACCCCAGGGGGAAACTACACCAAGGGGAAATACGTGAGCAGATGAGCGGACATGGATGAATCCAGCAGTCCAGCAGAGGAGGAGCAGGCTTTGAATTACAGGCCGCCCCCTCTCCATCATCCAGCCCCCCAACACACAGACGCTACATTCAACAGAGGAAACGGAAAAGACGAAACACACAAGAAGGTTTTTCATTTCAAAACCCCGGGGCTGTGGAAAGAACAGAGAGTTCCTTTTTTTATACCTAAACTTGTCCACTTTTGGCTTCATCGTCAGACCACAAACCCCGGCCTTCCGCCCCCGTTATTCCCACTTTTTGCACATCTTTTCCCCCAGCTGTTTGCAGCTGGCAGAAAGCACCCGCCCTGTTCGGGAAAGAGGGAACGAGAGTGACCGGAGGAGGAGAGAGATGCCACCCCAACCTCCCCAGTCGCAGGTGAGGAAGAACATCGCGAAGTTCCTCAAGAGTTTCCTGGGAATCATCCGGATCCTGCAGATCGTGTTCGGAGCCGGGCTGTGGGTCACCATCGCCGCGAACAAATACGAGGGATCCATCCACTTCGTCCTGTTCGTCGCGGTCCTCTTCTGGCTCCTCACCCTCGCCCTTTTCTTCCTCACCCTGCTGGACAAGCAGGACCTGGTCCCGCTGCTGGGAGGGGAGCGCTGGTCCGACACCAACCTGGCGCACGACGTGGCCGCCGCCGTGCTCTACCTGCCGGCTATAGGCGTCATGATCTACAAGACGGACCGCAACGCGTACTGCAACCTGGAGCTGTACACGCACCTCTGTCTGTACAAGGTCTACCTGACAGCCGCCGTGTTCGCCTGCCTGTGCTTCCTGGCTTACCTCCTGTCCGTTATTTATGGAGCATGCAGGAAGTGTCGAGGAGAACAGATGGTCCCTGTTGCCATCTGATGAGACTGGCTACAGGGAGGGGGTGAGGGGGGGGGGGGGGGTATGGGTCCTTCAGGGGGGGCATCCACAGCAAGATGAGGAATAGTTAACTTCACTGTAATTTAACTCAACAGCTACTCTAATCACAGGTTTGTCTCTATTGTCGCACCAAACCTTCCACTTCGGCGGTGAGGCAAAATCCCCCAAAATCACTCAGTCAAGGGTTGAAAACACCCAAGCAGCTCCCGGCACAGAGGCCTAGCTATACCCGGGACGGGAGTCTGATGAGGTCTGAAGCATTGTACCCCTTTATCAAGGCACAGGTGACATGTGTTTGTCTCCTAGTTGTAGTCAAGGCCATGCCTCCACTTCTTAAGTTTGTTTTCCAGCAATTTAATGTAATTTTCCCTCATAAAGAATCATTATAACATAGGTGCTTATTATAGTGGGGTAGCAGTATATTCAGTGTTTACAATACAATGGCCATAACATATACTTGTAGATTTGTGTTGGCGCTGTCCATAAAACCTCTCACAAGGGATTCTTCTCATTACCTTTTTTTTTTAAAGTATATATTTTTTATGTGTTTACGTGTTTTTGTACAACAGCAAACTAAACTGAAGGACTAAAACACTTTGTGGATCTCCTTTTTTGACCAGCTCTGTTTTGTTGCAAACAGGTCTATCAGTGCCTTCTGTCAGAATGCTGTATACTCAACAAGGTTGTGACAACAACAACAACAATGACCCAATAATATGGATGTGATTGGTGCTACAATGTGTATGCTGAGCAAAAAAATATTCCTTTAAGTGTTCATTATGCAAAGCCAAAGAATAAAGAGCAGTAAGTGAGTATGTTTCTTTGGTTATGATCATGTACGTAGAAGCATTTAAACAAACCGCTGGAAGAAAACCGTAAATTGCTTTGTTATTTTGAGTTATATTTAGAGAGAGGCTTTTTCCAAATGCAACACAGATTTAGAGGGACTTGTGACGGAAGCCCTCAGGAACTTCCTGTTGGGAGATAAAAGCCTGGCCAATCAGCAGGGATCATTTATACGCCGCTGTACCACTTGACCACATGACCACATGAAAGACATAGATCCTTTCGGCTTATCTAGCAGACGGTGAGAGAATCACTCACACGTGCACACTGACAATGTGCTGTATGACAGGGAGACTGTGTGTTGCATGAGAGTTATCCTACTTTTGGAAACAGTGTGTGTGTGTGTGTGTGTGTGTGTGTGTGTGTGTGTGTAATAATCTGGGAAGAGGCTTGTTCTTACCGGAACAGTCTGTTGGGGTTCTGGAGGTGTGGGCTGAAGTTCAGCCAATGAAAATGAAGCCAAGCAGCGGAAGATGATTCAATGTCTCGTCTATTCCAGTCGGCGTGCAGCTCTTGAAAACATGCTGCAGATTTTAACAGCACCCAACGCCACGCTGTGACAACTCAGTTGGGTTGCCTTTATACAGTCAGCATTACTATGTGCGAACATGTTGTGTAGTCCTCTGACAAATTTGTGTTTATACTTTACACACTTGTTGTTGCTGGCGTGGGCCGTGTGTATGGTGAAAAAGGCTTCAGATTACTCGCACGTAAACACATACTTTTCCTATTTCTCTTCCCTCTTGTACGCTTCCAGCTGAACTCGATGAGTTGTTCTTGGACAGGAGCATTAGAGATCAAACAGTGCATTGACACAGCTCCAGATTCACAATCGAGAATCAAAACAACACAAATGCAGAGATTAGAATACAAAAGCAGCAGATTTACAATACAATAATGAATGAAAAAGAGGTGCTTTTGGTGCTTGCAGAGGATATCTGCTGTAACCTGATTCACACACGTATCGTTGACTTATTTAGTGCCTACATTTCAGAGACCCCCCAAGTGACCCCAAAAAGTGAGCATATAAAGACAGAGACAGATAAAACTGCAAGCAGGGAAACTGTAAAATTCTTTGTTTAAAGGCAGGGTTGGTACAGATTTTAGAGACATTTTTTGTTATATTAGTTTGAATTTTCAGTATCCCAACAGCAATCAATAAATCAAATGCTCTGACAAAAAAAAAGAAAAAAAAAGTCTGTCGCAGGACTTTAATAAACTAATCATTTCTTTCGGCCCCTATGTGATGATTGGGCACTCTGCTCGTGCACTCATTGCGCATCTCCGGAGTCTTCCACAAGCAGCTAGCTTGACAGCTGTGGTACTAACTGCCGTTCTCGTTCATTGTGATATGTTTATGCTCGTAATGATAATTTTGGGGGAGTGGCTTTGGAGGGAGGCCTGAAGCGACGGACTGTCAGTGTTGCCGACTTGGCGACCTTCTTGCTAGATTTAGGGACATTTGGAGCTAGTGCTGCTAATTTAATTGGAAAAGAGTTGGCAACACTTGGCTCGGTTTTACGGCTGGATCATTTTTAAAAATGTAATGTACTCTTGTTAGTTTCTCAAGATCGGCCACCCTGCCTTTAATTAGTATTTAATTTGGGTGTTTTATTCAGTTTGTACTTCCATGTACGGTATATCCTCCTCTGGGTCACCGGCCTATTTTATGCAATGACGACAAGAAAAATCCAGTGTGTTTGTGTCGCGTGCAAGGTGACATCTGTGGCCAGAGTTACAGGAGTGGAGGGGTTAATGTTACCCAGCTGCAGGATATAAATCTAGCACTTCTAAAGGAGGAAAGGAGTCCCCCCCCCCCTCCCACCGACCCACCCTCTCCCCCTCTGAGATTTCCACAGAAGTGTTGTCCTGTCCACGTGTCGGCGCCTGTGGAAACACACTGCTGTATACAACCAAATGGAGACAGTACACAACAGCCCAGTGTGCTGCATAAACAAAGCACCGAATCCAGGGATTCGGTTTGATATTTGAAAGTAACCATGGCGAATCATTTAAGTTCTGGATGAGTCACAACTATAGCGTATGCTGACAATTAAAGGCCAGAACAAGGATTCTCATTTACCCTGAACGTCTCTTTGAGCCCACCACATTAACAGGCTCTTTATTATTACACAGCCCACAGTTTATAGATGTCACGTCAGTTCAAATTGCTCAGTTTTGTGTATGAGAATTTAATCCTCAAGCATCACATCCTTGTCCAAACAAGAAACCTGTGTAATCACAGGTAATAACATGAATTTGGATGTTACCTCCGGACACTATTAGAAGGGTGTGGGCACCACAAAAGTGAGGTTGTTAAGGAAAGAAAACCCAGACAACTTGGTATAACGTACATATATAGAGTCAGGCGCTTCTCTGGAGTGCCAACTGTGTGCTATTTCTTTTGGCAACTCAACCAAGGAGACATTTCCTGTACGCACTCTCCCACCCGTCTGCAAGCGACCAACCGTCCAATAGTCATCATCATAACCCCTCCAAATGGCTCCTCTGGCCCTCCCTGAAAGCACAGCATCATGCACACTGATGCCATGGACTGATGTCAATTCACTGAGAATCTGATACACAGTTTGCTGCCAGAAAATCTAACAGTGAGTTCTGAAGTCCAAACGGATAACAATGACATGACTGTGAGTCATGGTTATGATTAAATCCCTGGCGATGTTATCACTGAGAAATGGTGGGAATGTCTTTTATCGCTCGCAGTAAAAATTCGGACAACTTGTAATGCATATTTCTCTTGCTTCTTGCCTCTCAACATAGCGGTGCACAGAACACAATGTGAGCTGCGGAAAAGCATCAATGGAGCAGATAGAAAACACTTATTCAGATCAATTTCACCAGGCCAGATGATTGCTATCAATGGGATTTAATTCAGGTCTTCTTGCTAAAATAAAATGTACAAATCTTCTAAATATACACCACATTGTTGCTTCAAGAGTTATCATTATTTTAGGAAGAATTGATTTGATCCTGTCATAAACAATATACACACGACACACGTCCAAATATTCACAAAACAAAACAAAAAAAAACTCATGGTTCAGCTTTTTTTTAAGTCTAGATCTGTTCCTAAAGTGATTTCAATCTAAGTGACGGGAGACAATATCCATAGTCCTTGTGTGCAAAAGTGCTTTCTTAAGTTAAACCAAAGCTAATATGAGACGCCTGACTTAGTCAAATCAAGTAGGTGCTTTCCAGAGTTATACGCTTTTTTTTGTACAAGACTTCCTCCTTCTGTTGTCCACCATAGGTACAGTACCCGCTTGATTTGACTAACTGCTGAAGCCTCGTATTAGGTTAAGCTGAACTTCAGAAAGCATTTTTGCACACTAGAACTGATTCAGATTCAGATTCAGACAACTTTATTTATCCCAGAAGGGCAATTCAGCTTTACAATCTACCCAGACCAAACACAAACTCACAGACACACAGACAGCAGCCGTTAACAGTATGTCAGAAACAATAGATAAGTGAATAAATAAATAAATAAATAAATAAATAAATAAATAAATAAATAAATAAATAAATAAACAAACAAACAAATAAATAAATAAATAAATAAATAAATAAATAAATAAATGAATAAATAAATAAATAAATAAACAAACGAATAAATAAATAAATAAATAACTCCTCGTGCCCTGTCCATGGGCAGAGATGCACACTGGCACCTCGTGTGGCCCCGCGCATACTACTACACAGTAATAGAGTAAATAAGTAAATAATATTGTAACATTTGTATACATTGCATGTTACATTACTACATTTAACGAATGTATAGGCTTACCAGCCATGTGAAGAAAAACAGACATTGGTGTAAACCAACTATTGTGGTTTAGGAACAAAATAAGGCATTTATTTAAAAAGGCTACAATCAACATTTAGCAGCCTGACTGGATTTTGTCCCAAATCTCTTATATTGAAATAACTTTGGGAGGAATCTCTTCACAGCCAGTATGTAGAGGAGGAACCTTTACAGCAATCACAAATTCGTTGTGCACATGATTGGAAAAAATGTGAACCTACCCTTTGAACATTTTGGGATTTTGTGTATGCTCGGCATTATTCAAGAGGAAATTATATTTAAAAGATACCTACACTTTAAAACTATAACCCACACTTCTTTTTTTTTTTACTGTGCACAGACTTTCTCACAGACCAGAGCCTGGTGTTACACAGTTTACCCAAATTCTGGGTGGGTAATTCCCAGTGGAAGTGCTCTATCCAACCCGACCGTGTCTGCCTCTTTTTTCCCCAGCTGACAGTCCTCGTCTACATGTACGCACATGAAACATGAAAGCATAGACACATGCATACAGCAGCGCCCCGTTAACCACACTTTCATCAGATACTGCTGAGACGCACATTCCTCTGCTGAGGAGAGGGGAAAGATGGGAAAACAGATGGAGACTGACTGACAGAACAAGTGAATGAGCAGAAAAAAAGCAAGAAGTGATGTGCAAAAAAAGCCTTACGTAAAGATCCAAGCAGGAATCTGATTGACATTTCCTGTCTGTGTAAGGCATGAATGGGCACAGTGTTCCGGGCCGTGTAGTTTGCCTTTGACACTCTCCAGTCTGTAGTTTCCTAACATGGTGACTGGAATTACTGATTCCACATCTGTAACAGCAGCTTTTGCCCACACAATACTTCTGAATGGGCACAGTGTTCATGTGCTGCGTGAGGGCAACGGCAGCCAGTGGTGGGAAATGATGATAGCTATTTATAGAGCCTTGAAAATACCGCCGCTTCCTTCAGTCTGCCAATCCTCAGCCAGGATGTTGAGTGTTTTACAGAGTGAGTGAGTCTGAGAACGTTAGAGAGAAAGGGAGGTATACGACATTAACTGATTCTTGGGCACTGATTCATTAGCAACACCTCCGTCATTCATCACCTGTAATTTTGACCTCACTAAACATCATGCTGAAGAGAGATTTAGAAGTGAAATCCAAGGTGAGACGCCCCCAAAAAAGGAAAACTCTTAACGGACATTGCATCTTTAGAGCGTTGTAAGTGGACACACTGGGAAGTAAAACAAACATTCCTTCCAAAAGTGAATCATGGAGTTCCAGATAATAGCTCTCATGGCTCACAACTGTTTCCCAGCACCACTTTTCCCACAGATTTCACACTCAGAAGCCCAAATTCTCTCACACTCTAGCAGTGAGGAACAAACATAGCAAACAAGCATAACAAGCATATTTTCTCTTCTAATTAAAACCACATCCCCTCAATTTATTCTGGTCAGAAAATTAGCAAATACATGTACTGTATGTCTAAGACCCTGAGATTGGAAAAACATGTTCATTATTTAATATATTGATATTCTTACACTGCATTGTCAGGATTAGTCATAAGAGTTTGGTAGCAACAGCAAAATAAAGTCAAAACCAGAATTACTTCCTCGCGGTTGTATCCCTCCGCCAACCAGTCAAGTTGCAGTTTACATGCATGTCTATCCAAAATGTCATCACTTCATCATTTTATCCTATTAGAAATTTGTGTGAAATTGTCATAATTAGTGTATGAATTCTTGAGATATGTCCAAAAAACATGTTTTGTGAGGTCACAGTGACCTTGACCTTTGACCACCAAAATCTAATCAGTTCATCCTTGCGTACAAGTGGATGTTGGATGTTCCTGAGATATCGCGTACATGCGAATGGACAGACATATGGACGTACAGATGTACCTATGAATGGACAGACAACCCGAAAACATAATGCCTCCGGACACGGCCGTCTCCTGTGCGGATGCATAATAACAATATCCAATGTCCTGAGGAAGAATTGTAAGAAAAAGCATGATATCTAAAGGTGATAGATAATCCCAACATATTTAAAGTCTATAGCTCATTATTACTCAACTGTCCAGACATAAATATAACATTTCACTGTGAACCAATCATTCCTGGCTGCTCAACCATCATTTAATGTATCCACTAGGAGGTGTAAAAGGGCTTCACAGAACATGAATTTGACTATTTCCAATTTGGTTCACTGATTTAAGTTTTGAGTTTATTTCTCATTTTTGCCCTCTAAACACATCCACTGACAGTAGACATGTACTTCTTTGTATTCTTTACTATCTTTCATGAGCCTGTAGAAAAGACAGGAATGCCAGTGGTTTTAACATAATAATAAATAACATAATGAATATAATATAATAAAAACTGTAAGGTGCTCTGCTGATGGCTCGATGCATCTTAATCATAATTTGCTGTATACAGAAGACAATAGTAATAATCTCCTCTATCATCTGGTCTGCATGAAACAGATCAGCTGTTCAACCAAAGCTGACATTGGGCATCTTTTAGACAGCAAACAGCAGAAATCAAACAGCAGAATTACTTCAAATATACTATACAGGCCAAAACAATTTGTTTTAGCCACGGCATATGAGTGTGTAGCTACTATAAGGCCATTATGTCAGATGAAGACAGTGGCACAAATAATAAATTAGTGTTAAATAATTCTATGCAGCAGTTCACATTGGTATGCACAGACCCATATTCTGGGCAATGCTGTAATACTACAGTATATGCCACGTAATAAAACAGCTACTGTGCAATAGCGTGAACAAGATTTGGCAATGTGTCAACAGAAGTTAGATAATGAATCTCAGACTTGGTGAGAAGCCAAACACTCAAGTGATTTAATGTCAGCTTGCAACATCTGAATGACTGGAGTTCACTAAGAGGCCAATTGAGACATTCTTTTGTAATTCATTTTACCTTAAGTGGCACTGACATGGTTGAGTTGCAGTGTGTTTTCCTCATTTTCCTTCTACAGCTATCCTTGTCAATTAGCTGACTCATCTCAGTCTAATTTAAGCATGGAGGTTATAAAGTCCTGTTGAAAGCTCCAGAAAAAGCCAGCGAGTGGACTTGAGTTGGTTTAGTTTTATCAAACCACTCTTTCCACGGTCAAGAATGAATGTTCGTGCTTGACAATAAAAACATTTCAGTTCTTTAAGTTAAATCTAAGTGGCTAGAAAAGCAAGTTAAGGGCTGGGAATGTCCCCATATAGCCTCTCTTGGAGTTCACTGTGTTTATTATTCTATTTGTTGAGTTGTCTTTTCACAAATGCATGTGATTACTTTCACATGCACATCATATGGGGTTGCATTTGCAGTGAAGAGTTCATCTTTTCACATTCTGGGCGAGGAAAATTGAGCTGTGTTTGGCCAGGGGGGAAAAACACAATAAAATGTTGACATCAAACAGTAAGCGGTTAACTATCATGAGATGTTTGGGGACAGAGGTTGTGGACAAATGTGCAAATATACTGCACGTGCAGAATTATAAATCTTTGTGTTACAAACTGAGGTTTTGTTTGCCAATATGCAATGCAAATGCAGTATTCAATTCCCCAATAAAAGCTTCTCCACAAAGGGCCAAACTGCTCTGGGCTTGCTGATATCTGTTCATGAACCTGTCCCTGCTCAACCACGAGATCGATCGCAGATTTACTGATGCTGAAATGACGTAAACGCGTTCCGCGTACTTTAAACCCAGCGAGAAACAGCTTTGAATGGAAGATTAGGAGTAAGTAAAACATATAATATGTAGAAAAGGAGACACGGACGTCGGCAGCTGTAATAAAACAGCGAGAAAACAAAGTGGCAGACAATAGTGGAGCGACTCAACTCTTAAGTAATCTAAAAATAGCCTATAACGTTACATTCACTCACCACTGCTGTTAACTGAAACATTATTAAACCACTGAAGGAGTTATTGTCACTTCGCCTTAAAAGTGAGAGGTGGAGGTTAATATATTATTTAGGAAATTTACCATGGAGATTAATTACAACCACTAATCCACAAAGATAGAATACGACAAGACAATACAATACAATATATATATATATATATATATATATATATATATATATATATATATATATAGCCATGATTAACACATTATGTTACATACATGCTTACAATATGCATTGGAATATTCACTTACTTCTCTTTCTAATTTCCTCAATGTCTTTTTATCTTCATATTCAGGTCCAAGTCCTGCACGTTTTTTTGTGGTTTTAAAAGTCAACTCTTTTTGAATAAATCACTTTTTTCATTGATATTTGCACCTCTGCAAACTTTATTTGCTTTTTTAAGTGTGTGCTGTATGCCTACAGACATCTGACAGTTTGTCAATTCTTTAAAACAAATTAATCTGCACAGCAGGAATTGTGCATGGTGTGTCCTATTACGACCATTATTCATATAGAAAGATAGGATGAAACAAGGCTGGATGTAGCGTACATGTCAGTCTAGTGGAAATACTTATTTAGTCCATAATGTATACGAAGTCAGTGATGTGGTGCTCATAGAAAACATCATTTTAACAGGACCCAGATACTGTACAGCCTGAGAGCAGCCTGACATCGTAGTGAGTGTAGGACATCCACACACCATGCAGAATTAAGAACTGATATGTGTTTTACAGAGTTCACAAACTGTCAGATGTCTGTACAGCACACACTTAACAATACATACTGAGGGGATTAGAAAGAGAAGTAAGTGATAATTTCAATGTACACTGTAATTCTACACAGTAACACAATGTATTAGTTATTGCTATTTCTTTCTCCCCCAGCAGACAAGTGATCCAAGAAAAATAAAAGGTCTAAAAGCATTGCGGTATCCTCTCCCTGTTGTTTCATGAATATACAGAAACACTATATAGTTACTGGTCCAGTGAACTTTATCAGCCATTTCTAATCAATAATATATTCATCAAACCTCTAACAACAATATGAACAACAGTCTTCATAAACACAATATAACCGTAATAAAGACTATCACATGAATGATTATAAAAATAAAAATGAATGATGATCACAATGTTAAAATAACAGTAATGAACTGAATAGTGGTATGTATTCAGTTGAGTACTTATTTTTATTAGCCTGCATTAAAATATGGTATTTTAATGCAGGCTGATAACTGGTTCCTTAGTGCTCTGTAATATTTTAGTTATTACGTTACACCTCCCGTCTCTCATATCAACCCTCGTTTCTTATTTCAAATTTACCGTTTCCCCTCAAATCTTTATTTCTGTAAAATAAAATAAATAATCCTTTATTAGTCTCACGGCTGGAAAATTTGCAGGATTACAGCAGCGAAGGAGGACAGTGCCAACAACAAGAGGCATCAGTAAAAAAAAAAAAAACAAGATCTAATAAATAAGTAAGATATAGTGATAAAAAAAACAAACCAGTATATAAAAATAGCCTGAATGAGTGTCTGGGTTCACATTATATTAATATGAAATATTAAATTTTGATATTGCACAGAATATTGAATTTTGACATTGGACAGTGGTATACATTGATATTACACATGAACGAGTGAATGAATGAATTGTCACGTCTCTGAAGATATATTACATGACTGCTAAACTAGTGACATGGTGCTGCTTCTGGTCATTTGTAATTTGGGTGTTTTAATCTCATTTAGTTACTGGGCTGTCGTAACTACAACAATTGAAGTTACAGTAAATGTTTTACTGGCCAAGGTCACCACCTACAGATGAAAAGGAGGAAGAGCAACAATTGGTTCAGCTGCACTGCTGGTTCTTAGCTTTAAGGACCTTGTCCGTATACTTTTGTCTTCTTAAATGTGTAACTATATACCTCCTTGAGGGGTCATTATGGAATAAAGAAAAGTTATAAGGTCCCTCTGTCAGCTGCTTTATTTAGCTTTGATGTGGGTTTGCAACAGTGTTAAACATGTAACTTAGGCTACATGTTACTGTTACTGTCATTATAATACAACAATAAGTTATAATCACCTTTAAATAATATTATATTTTAATATGTGTTGACTTTCTCACTTGCACTGTTTTTTTTTGATAGATAGATAGATAGATAGAGAGAGAGAGAGAGAGAGAGAGAGAGAGAGAGAGAGCCAGATAGAGAGAGAGAGAGAGATAGATACATAGATAGACAGATAGATAGATAGATAGATAGATAGATAGATAGATAGAAAGACAGACAGACAGACAGACAGACAGACAGACAGATAGATAGATAATAGATAGATAGATAGATAGATAGATAGATAGATAGATAGATAGATAGGTAGATAGATAGATAGGTAGATAGATAGGTAGATAGGTAGATAGATAGATAGAAAAAGATAGATGTGGGGTAATAGAGAAACACAATGAAAAGTCAATAAAGTGCAATGTACAGTATGAAGGTCAGGGAACAGTCCCCGCCGCTGACGCCCACCGCTGTCATTGGTCGAGAAATGAACGAATACGTGTTTTAGCGGAATCTCATTGGATGAGGAAACCAGGAAGTGGGGGAGTAACCAATCCACGGGATAAAAAGTCCTCACCGGTTTCACAGCAAACTAGAGGACCCGTCTTCTTCTCTGGAGTGGGGAGTTGCCAATTTAACATCATCTGCATCCGTTTTTTTAAAAAAAATAGTTTAATTAACTAACTAACTGTCACTCAGGCATATTTATAATCAAGCATGGCTGCCTACAAGCTGGTGTTGATCCGCCACGGAGAGAGCAGCTGGAACCAGGAGAACCGGTTCTGCGGCTGGTTCGATGCAGATCTGAGTGAAGCCGGGGAGAAGGAGGCGAAGAGAGGAGGACAGGCCCTGAAAGGTGAGGAGGAACTCATTTCATTTTGCTGCACTGGCTCTGAAATGCTGTAGGGAGAATGCACGGCTCCGATTGCATAATAATGTCCTCTGCATCAGACCGCCGACCAGCCCACTGAGCGTGTCAGGAGGATGTGGAAGATGTGCAAACGTGCAGAAGTGATGCCTTTATGTGGCTGCTCTGGCTCAGTGCTATTATAGGACCATGGAGCAGGAGAGGTTATGTAGAATGTATCATATAAAATGAAGGTTCCTTTTTAATTATATGATCCTCTTGTTTTTGTTTTTTTTACCTCAGAACAGCCTGCAAAAAGTGAAAAAATATAATACACTGGACAGCAAAGCAGCTTGCATAATGCAATCAAATCATGTTCTTCAATGAACACCGTGCATCTGACTGGCTCTTTTTCAGCAGGAGAACAGGAAGAAATGACAGATGAGACATATACTGTAGGCCACTTATATATACAGAGTATAGAGAGTAGCTTCATTAAACCAGACTGCAGTGTAGCTAGAGCTGCCTGCTAGAGCTGCCTGCAACCATTGGTTGATTAATCAATTAAAGAAAATTAACCAGCAACTATTTTCAAGGAAAAATGCCAAACATTCTCTGGTTCATATGTGACAGTAAATTGAATATCTTCAGGGATTTTTTATTTTATTTTATTTTTTTATTTTTATTTATTTTATTTTATTTATTTTTACAATTTTTTTAACATTTCATAGACTAAACAGTGAATTGATTAATCGAGAAAGTAATTTGCAGATTAATTGATAATGAAAACAGTCATAGCCCTGAATGTAGCCATATCATTAATACTGCATTTATACTGTACATTCAAGAAATATTCTTATTCATTTCTTATTTATATCATTCTGGCATTTATATTTAACACACTTAATAGATCCCACTTCTCAGAATTTTGTATTTACTTATGAGCATTTCGTATTTACTTTCTTGCACTGTGGTTATATGCTATATACTGCACGTATTAATGCAAATATTTGTACATATTTCATATTTTTATATTCTTATTTTTTATTTTATATTTCTTTACACATATTTTGTTTATATTGTAACATTATGTACATATTGTAGCATTTTGTACATAATTTACATGTTACATACTCCTTTTATTTCTATTTTCTTACATTTCTAATGTTTATACAAGAGCAACTGTAACGCCCCAATCCTCCCCCCCTCTGGGGATCAATAAGGTATTTCTGATTCTGAACACCTTGTACTTTCAGCTAGTCTTGGGACTCAGTTGCTTCTATTATTATCTATTATCTATGCTTCTTTCTATGTTATTCATAGTATAATTTATAAGTTATGTTTAATGCAACAAGTGCAGACTTGTTATTCCCAGAAGGCATTGTGGGGAGAAACAAGGCATAAAGAAGCAGTCACAGTATCCAAGTGGAATTTTCTCTCAACAGTTGCAGCCAAAATGCATTAAACTCTCTGACTCTGTCTTTCACTCTCTGAAACTTACAGATGCCAGCTATGAGTTTGACATCTGCTACACCTCCGTGCTGAAGCGGGCCACCAGGACGCTGTGGCTGGTCCTGGACAGCATTGACCAGATGTGGGTGCCGGTGCATCGGACGTGGCGGCTCAATGAGCGCCACTACGGAGGCCTGACGGGGCTCAACAAGGCAGAGACGGCCGCCAAGCACGGAGAGGCTCAGGTGAAGATCTGGAGGCGCTCGTTTGATACCCCACCTCCCCCCATGGGCCCAGAACATGACTACTACAGTATCATCAGCAAGGTAAGATATGATATCTACAGTACATACACACAATCAACCAAGCTTTGTTGGCCTCTGAGGAAAGAAACGGTTTCGTACATATTGACCAACTGACTGCACACAGGCATAACAAAGAAGCAGCGTGACTATAACTGATCTCTGCAGTCAGGCCCTATAATCAGCTGTGTCACCATGGATGAGTGAAATCAGCAGAAACGGGTAAATAATGGATTTAAGCTCTTTTTGTCGACAGCACAGTCAGCTGGAATATCTAAATGTTTTACACATACAACAGCGCAAATGAAATCTGACACTCACACCACACACTGGAGATACAGCTCCTCACATTTTGGTAGCATGTGCCCCAGTGTTGTTACCTAATAGTATGTCCAAGGTGAGTTAATGTATGACTCACTGGTATGAGGTCTGCTAGGTTAAAGTTCAAAGTTCAGTCAAGGTGGAAACAAACTGATCAGAAGTCTGCGTAGACAGAGGTATTCAGAGGTTATGATGTAGTAACTCTAAGCTGGCTAATGGTGGCTTTTCAAAACTAAGTGATCAGCAACATGTTGATAGTGTTATAAGAAGAGTGTCATTAAGGTAGCTGATGCTTTCATGCCTGCAAATAACAATGAACACGTCACCATATTGCTTTAAGAGTGACACTCTAACTATTACTTAAAGGAACAGTGTGTAACATTTTGGGGGATCTATTAGCAGAAATTGAATATAATAACTATGTTTTCATTAGTGTATAATCACCTGAATCGTTGTGTTCTCGTTAGCTTAGAATGAGCCCTTCATATACTCATAGTAAGTGGGTCCTCTTCACGGAGTTCGCCATGTTGCTCAAACCAAACACTGGCCCTAGAGAGAGCCTTTCGCGTTTTTATGTTACCTGAAGGCCACCATAGTTCTCGACACTCAAACTGCGGTAACGTGAGCTGCAGAGTGCAAAATCGTGGTACCGCTAGCCGTCGTCTGACTTCCGTTGCTCCTAAGGTAGAGTTATTATGGTAAAGATGGCCTTTGAGCGAAGCGAACGGCTTTACCACGGTTTTGCACTCGGCAGCTCACGTTACTGCAGGTATGGAAAGGGAGGAGTGAGCGGAGGGGGACTCAGTTGGTTGCAATCTGCAACCACACCACTAGATGCCGCCTATACACTGTACCTTTAATGCATTTAGGCCCTTTCCAATCCCAGATAAGTGTACAACAAGTCTCTATGGAAAAGGATTCAAGACAAGGAGACTAAGAGATCCAGTATTTTTTTTAGGTTTTGCTGTCTCCATTCTTGTCTGTTATGTATTTTACAAATTGAGATTGTCCTCCCTGCAGGATCGTCGCTATGCAGACCTGAGTGAGGACCAGCTTCCTTCCTGCGAGAGCCTTAAGGACACCATCGCACGGGCGCTGCCCTTCTGGAACAAGGAGATCGCCCCTCAGATCAAACAGGGAAAGAGGGTGCTCATCGCTGCCCATGGGAACAGTCTGAGGGGGATTGTTAAGCACCTGGAAGGTGGGTGACATTACGAGATTTTCACCGCAAGCAATGAGGAAATTTATTATTGTCATTTACTTAAATTCTATCACAAAGATCCTGTTGTCAAGAATCTTGGTAAGAATAGTGAATGCATGTAGTATATGTCACGTTTATAATGAAACCTGTAAATGCACTAACTTTGTATGTGCTGCCACCTGTAGGAATGTCTGATGAAGCCATCATGGAGCTGAACCTGCCAACAGGCATCCCCATCCTCTACGAGCTCGACAAGAACCTGAAGCCCGTGAAGCCGATGCAGTTCCTGGGAGACGAGGAGACCGTACGCAAAGCCATGGAGGCCGTGGCTGCTCAAGGAAAGGCCAAGAAGTAAAGACACAGAGAAGCCCTCTCTGTGTACGACAGATTAGGTTGCCCCTAACAACTGACCTCAGTTTATTGCTGTTCCTAAATCCTTATTTATTTTGGATTGTAATACATGATGAGTACACTGTAAGGCAACCTCACTCTACTTGCACGGTGCTGGGAGGGTAGATGGTGAAAGATGGGGAGCCACAGCTCTCAAGAGATTGTAAATATGTTTTTGCTAAAATGGCCTATTAATATGACAACCTTTAAGAGGGTAGCATTGAACTGAAATGGACAGCATTGCTGATAAAGGCAGTTTCTTATCTGTGTACTTGAATATTTAAGTAATTGCCCTTTTAATAATTAAAACAATTATTCAGTAATTTAAAAAGATGATTTATTTTTTGAGAAATACAAAAGCATTTAGTTGTGGTGTCCTTGGCAGGGATGTTGAAGGGTAATTAAACCAATTACAGAAAAAAGAGTGAAATTCTGGCCACAGTCAGATATAAAAGTCCAGGCTACAGTACGTGTTTTGATGCTACACACAGGTGGGCAACACAATTAAGACAAAGAACTTCTTGTTGTGGCCTCAGTTTGCTTATGCTTAAACTGAATGTCTCTATGAGATACTGTATTTCAAATGTACTGATGGTGGTAAGGAAGTTATACCTATGGGTGTCTGATCATACTGACTTCATCATTACCTGCCCAGGACAACTTTATTATTTATTGGATGACTTTAGTGGGATATTATAGTCTATTATAATTTAATTTAATAAAAGATTTTTTTTAAATGAAAGGGACCACCGCTAAGGATGGACGACTTATTTTCTATCTCACTTTTCAAAACATTTCACTGATGCATTTCATTGATAAAGGGATATAAGTTTGCAATCTCTTGAGAGCCGGATGGGACAGTTAGGACAACTAAACAGCCCTTTTTCTTATTGTCTGTCTATGAATGGTATTTGTGTCGTGTCCTTGTATGTTCTTGCTGTCTGTGTTGAGTCTGTTCTTTTTGCGTTTCATTAAGTTTAGTCCAGTTTTAACGGTGCCAAACACTGCATTGCTATCAGCGTTGCACTGTGTAAGTGTTAAATCCATTATTTGGATTATAGCCCCCCAGTTTCACAGTACCATTGTGAAGCACGATTGACAGAAGATAAAAGGTTTAAATTTAAACATTATTTTTGTTACTCTGTTTGGCCGTCTTTGTCTCTTGGTGTAGTCAAGTATTTCACTCAGTATTTATGTGCCTCCTATTCCTACAGTAAATCCCTACAGCTGACCTCACTGCCTAATGAGGAAGCAGTGGTGGTTTTTAGGAAAACAGTGTCCCATTATGTCTTAAAGTATTTTTCTTTTTTAAATGTAATTCCCCTCTGTGTTGGTTCAATGTACCCGAAAGCTCTGATGGTAATAAATATACAAATCTAATGCTGTTTTGTCTTTTCCACATTCGAGTTACATGCTAACATCAAGTCTAGCGTGTGGTCAAACTATTAACTTGCCTTGACTCATATTTACTTACTGACCTATTTTCGGCAGGTTTTTTTAAGCTGATCAGTTAATTTTTAGTCTAAAAAGTACAAGTATTGGTGGTCAAGCTTACTTAACCATACATAAACTGCATAATTAACCCTCTGAGAGCCACAATATACCTGTTTTTGTCTTTTTTAGGGGGGTACAGGGGGGTCTTAACGGGGAGATATGGCAGGTCAACAGTAGATGTCACATAAAAGTGGTTTACATCATCTGAAGCTGGGAGCCTGAAGATTAATTTGAGATGCAGCTCAGCACTGTATGTCAAGTTGTTCTAGACATAAATCAGAAATAAATATGAATTAATTGATAAATTAATTAATTATTTAAAATGAATTGTAAAAGTGTATAAGGGTTTAGAACATTATGATAGAAGTATATGATGGCCATGCTCTATTATGTCTCATAATTTGTTGCAGCAATTTTGGGGTTGATACCATTTGTTACACAGATTTGATACTAAATTTAACAATTTTTTAACCACTCAAGAATTGATAAAAAATGATCAATAATCCCTCCAAAATACCACATTAAGACACCAAGACCTTGAGGAGCAACATAAAAAAAGCCCTGTTCGGATTTGGTATCAAAAACTTTTCACATTTGGAGATTTCTGCAAGAATTGCATTTTTCAGCGATTACATGGCGAGCACTTCTGTTTGGGAAACGACTCAGAAAGCCCCTTATTGTCAATCTACCTAGGAAAGCCATCCATTCTCTGAATGTCCTAGGTCTCTAGTTTGTGGCTGTAAAGTTTCACGAGGCTGTGATTATCCTAGAGGTCACCACAGGTCATTTTATACAGTGAGGTCAAATTTAAAAAAAATAGTCTCACTACAGTGAAATGGCTGAAATGGTGAAATGGGGACTAACTTCTATACACATGAATACAGTTGAGCTCATTGGATCCACAGTTTCCAGTGACACCCAATTTATGTAATTCCAAGACAGTTTAGGGACCCCAGCATGCAGAAATATTCAAACACATCATTTTTAGAATAGGCGAAAATAACACATTTATACTGCATGCAAAAAACTGCATGGAATTATCATAAAGTGGGCATGACTGTAAAGGGGAGACTCGTGGGTACCCATAGAACCCATTTTCATTCACATATCTTGAGGTCAGAGGTCAAGGGGCCCCTTTGAAAATGGTCATGCCAGTTTTTCCTCGCCAAAATTTAGAACAACTTAGGAGTGTTATTTAGCCTCCTTCCTGACAAGCTAGCATGACATTCTTGGTACCAATGGATTCTTTGGGTTTTCTAGTTTCATATGGTATCAGTACCTTCTAGCTCTAAAACTGAACCTGCTACCGCCTCTGAAAGACAGTAAAGTTGTTTGGGATAGCCCATGGGTCTCAGAGGATTAAAGTAACTAATATTAAAATTTTTAAATAATATTTTTTTTAAAGAAATGCTTACCACCCGTCTTGCACCAACACATAAGAAACTCGACCAAAATTAATATATATAAAATAAATGTTGCTTGTTTATTCTGCATTTTATTCTGACAGTTCTGTAAACAACAATGTCCAACCACCTCAAACAGATGACCTACAAAAGGGAGGGATTTTCCTCTGGTCAATGGAAGTGAACAACAACCACTGACTATATAAAACCATTCATATTTTGTACCCAATACCCGGAGGTGACAAAAAAGCCATGACAAATATTTTTCAATCAAAAGTTAAAAGAAATATTTCCTCAGTATAAAAATATCTGAGTGGGAAGATGAACCACAGTTCATTTTGGTGGAATAGCCCTTTAACTTGGAATGCAAAAGTTTCTTTTGGAAAAGGTGAGGCCAAATCATTAATAAGAAACGCAGTGAGGGAGTTGTGGCAGAAGAAGTGGGACACAGATACCAAAGGTATACATTATACAGAAATCAACTAAGGTGAAGGATTTCAAAGGGAAGTGCAGAAGAGAGGAAGTGCTTTTTTCAAGATTAAGATTCGGACATACTGGATTCAAATCAACTCTTTATTTAATGGCAATGTGCATATCAGATAAATGTGATGTTTGTAATGCTCCTGAAAATGTTGAGCATGTTATTATGAGGTGTTGTAAACATAATTCAGAGAGGAACATTTTACGTGATAAGATATATGAGCTAGAACGGGGATGGAACTTGGAAGGGATTTTAGGGATGAGAAAGGAAATGAGGGAATGTTGCAAGGCTCTCTTTAGATAGATAGATAGATAGATAGAGAGATAGATAGATAGATAGTAACTTTATTGATCCCGAGGGAAATTCAAGTTTCCAGCATCACAGTTCCATAGTGCAAACATATTAGTAAAAAACGTCACAGGTAAGTAGTACACATGTTAGTAAAAACGTCACAGGTGAGTTGTACACATGTTAGTAAAAACGTCACAGGTGAGTAGTGTTGTGGAATTTCTGAATACTCAGGTTAACTCAGTCAATAGGAAGGAAGAGGCCCCGAAGCTGCTGATGTCTTACAAAGAAGGTTTATTGAAGCTTGATCAAGGAGCAATTGTCAGGTCTCCACCATTGATGTGCTCTCTGCGTGAAGGTCTCACAACTCTGCCCTTTCCCCCTGGTGCTCAGTGTTTTACCCCCTTATCATGTTTTGACTTACTTGGCTCCTCTGGCATCTCTGACCCTGGATGCCACAAAGACTGGCTCCATGGTCCCTACTACAGACACAGCTGTAAAGATAATGGTGGAGCTCCTAGATAGGACTCCAACCCAATAACGTCAACAGAGGGACACCCTGACCTCTCGACCAAGGAGAAAGAGGAATAGTAGAAAATTCCATCACAAGTAGTACACATGTTAGTAACACGACACAAGTAGTAACAAGACACATGTAAGTAATACAACAAAACAAAATATGCAATGTGCAGAAGAACTGTTAAAGATGAATATAGTGCTGGGTATACAACTGAGATACAGGACTATTTAAAAAAAGTGAATGTAGTGCAGAAAGTGATATAGTGCTGGATAATAAAATATAGGAGAAACAGATATTAAGAAATGTCAGATATGGAATATAATGCAGGATAAGAACTGAGGTAGAGAAGTTTTTTGTAGTGTGCAGAATTAAAGTGGCTCAGTCTATTAAAGTGCACTGTGTGCATTAACTGTCCTGCAGACCGTCCTCCTTTGTCCCCCTCCTCCCCATAGAGGTGTTGTACAGTTTGATGGCTCGGGGGACAAAGGATTTCCTGATTCTGTCTGTGGAGCACTTTAGTTTTAAATACAGGATTAGATCGTAAAATATAGTTGTTGTTGTTGTTTTTTTTTTAATCTTGCCTTTAATATAATTTAACCTGAAGTATCCAAAGCCCTGATGTTACACACTCCGGTACAGTAGGTGGCAGTCTGCACCTATACACGTTGGTTTGCGATCCGCCATCAAATCAGATAAGAAGAAGAAGAACTTGGAATACACACTGCTGGACTCCAAGATCCATAATGCAATTCGCGTAACGTTGGTCGATTCGGCAGCAGGCGGGAGAGGATGAGATGATTTTACCTTTGGAGCTGCATTATTGTCGCTGTCTGTGGCTGTAGACCGCCGGTCCAATCCTCAAAATGAGAAGAGCAACAGAAAATCAAAGAAACACAAACACACGGTAAGAAAACTTACGGACTTTCTTCTGAACTCCATTGCTAAACTGTGAGCGCGTTAGCCTGCTAAGCTAAACAGAGCACTTCCTGAAACAACGACGTGCTAATCATCAATATTATTTAGTTAGCCGTGCACTGTGAGACCGTTATGAGACTTTACGCTATTAAAGCTCATAGCTAGTGTGTTAATGTTTGTTCTGAGAGCAAGTCAGGAACTGTGTTAAGACTTAACGGTAACTAACATATTGTAAACACAAAATAGTAAATACTATAATATGTCAGGTACCTTGCTAGCGTTAGCCTTTTCCTAGTTGCTAGCATAATTACTAATATTTAGTCTTGTGTTACTTTGTAAAACGTGTGTTTGTGATTGAGATTTTCAAGTGGAACTATTGCTGGTCAATAGTACAATGTCAAAGCGACACAAATTGATGTTTCTGAATGTTTCTGCTGTCACTAACGTAGCTCACTGTGATTGGCAGAAGCTGACTAGCAGGTGTCTTCCTTGTGTTGGCTGTTTATGAGACAACCCGTGCTAGGTGTCGTGCGAGGGGGCGTGTCGTTTCTGCAAACACTGCTTCTTTAATCTTCTTATTTGAAAACTGCACTGCTAAGTTGCATTATTGTCGTCTTGGTAACAAGACTAACTGACTAAATGATCAGTTCGACCTCTCTGGCTTTCTTGCAGGACACTGTCAGAATATTTCCCCCCGAGGAATAAAGGTGGGTCCAAGTGTATCATCCTGCACCCTCAGGTGTTGCTCTCCCGGGAAATAGCAGTATTATTTATAGCTACATTTACACCGTGATGCTTGCCTTAACGCGGTTGTTTTTCATGGTGCATTTGCTTTAACATAGCTAACATAGTTGTTTTTACTGGGTGCTTATGAACAGGGCATATATGGATATGATGTGATATGTTGTCATGGTATTTGTTATAATCATGTAATTGTCATTTGCAATGCTGTCTGGCCTAATGCACAAGCTGCTTTAAGTCACTCATTTCAGTCTTTGTTACTAATCGTGTACTAACCTGTAGACTCCAGGCTCCAGCAGAGCTTTGGTGGTGGTGGTGGTGAGGCTTTTTTGAACTGCTTTAAACTTGTCAGCTAGGAAGTAATAGCATACGCATCTTCAGGCCCCTTTTCTCCCTACAGTAATGAAAGAAAACATTTTGTTCGTCAGTAAAATCCTGTTGTTTTGTCCCATTTATTGAAAGAAATTGTTTCACTTGCAACATCTTAATTTGATGAAAATTGAACAACAACTTTGTCAATTGAATGCCACAAAATTTGATGGATGCAAATCTATTTAGGTGTGCCACCACTGTCATCTAGACATGGCAAATATATCTAAAACAGGTTCTTGTCTTCCTCTTGGAGCAGATTCAAAACAGATATAAATTAATGCCTGAGCATGTATAAGTAGTAGTGACAGCATAAAGCCCAAAGAAGTTGTAGAACTGTTTCTGCTTCAGTAATGTAACAAGAAGAACCTTAAGTTGGATACAGAGTGCTCCAAGACATGTAGTGTCACATATCCATGATAAGTTAAACTCACAGTAATATATGCCTACATCAGGAATGGAAGCTTGGGATAGGGATATAGCAGAATTGGGACAAGACTTAGACTGGGATGCAATTTGGGTTAATGTTACCGGTGCTTCAAAAAAAACAAAATCATCAGTATATACTTTTGAAATTTTGTCATAGATCATATCTAACACCCAGAATTAGAATCAAATGGGACTGGTACCTGACCCATATTGCACATTTTGCTCTCAAGGAACTGTTGGCTCTTTTCTACATGTTGTATGGGAATGTCCGGGAGTTTTTGATTTTTTGGGGAAGGTTATTGGTACCCTTGTGGAACTAACGAGGTTACAACTACTAATGGACCCTGCAATAAAAAATAAGTGATAAAAACATGTCACACGACTGATGGAGAAGCCACAGCTATAGTGTCATGGACCCTGGCTGGCTGACAAATGACAACATGTCAACCAGGTCATACTTGGCACCAAATATTTTAGGAGACATAAAACCATAATGCACAAATGTTTCTTCTGTGTTTTAGTGAAGGACCTCATGTTCCAGCAGCGCTCCCGACCTCATTTCACACCGGAGTCTCCAATGAAACCCTCTCAGCTCCCTAACCAGCTTTCTCACTCACCTCCCAGGAGAATGGTGCCACTTCAAAGCCCTGAGCTGTGCCACAGGGACAGACTGGGTGCCCCATGGCACCCTCCTTATCCTCCGGGACCCATCCATTCATCCGGGTTTTTTCACAGCAGCCCAACTAACATTGGTTCACCAGTGAATAGGTTCCATCCCATGCCAAGGGGCAGACTGGGTCCTCCTCAGTACCAACCCCATGAACCTCCAGGGTCTTTCAGCTATACTACAGCTAGCATGCCACAGCCTTCGCCTCCCGGTGTCTTTCACCCTGCATCCCCTCAATTCATGAAGGATTTAAGCAACCACTCCCCGTCTTCCCACACCAGGAGAGATCAAGGCACTGAATCCAGGGTCACTTTGTCTTACTCAGGAAGTCAGAATGTAACGGCACAAAGACAAGATTCAAACAGGGTATTGTCTTTTTTTTATTATTATCTGTCCATTAGTAAAAACCAAGATTTGTTTAAAAGGTGTCTTGTTTATGACCTGTCCTACAATATAGCAGTCATGTGATGCTGAATCGTCGTGGCTATTAACTTTTACTCTTATTAGGATCAATCCAGCGATGTCAGGAGTTCCACACATACTATCCAGCTCCACAGGCCCCCCATGAACCCATCATTCTACACCAGAGCAGTTCAAGCGGTTTGCCCACTGCCCCTCTCGGAGGATTGGAGTCCTGAGAACAGCCAGCGGCCCTCGTGGGGCTACCAGCCTTCTCCGAGTACCCAGTCTTCTGACAGGAGTAGTTGTTCCAGTCACATCATGTACAGCCCTGTAGCCCCCTGCCAGGTAAAATTTGTCATATGTTTTATGAAACCTCCAATTTATGGTTTTGGTAATCGATTTTGAGCTGTTCATTACTCTGCAAGCCCAGTCTCAAACCAGGCTTGTGCGGCTGGCTGATAACGTTCACTCGGGAACTGCATGGTTTGCTGTTCTCAGCCTTTGTAATAGGAGTTTTAAAACAAAGATTCAGGTGATATGGCTTAGATCATTTAGAACAAAGAACATTTGCCAGGTATTTAGTAAGTCAGTGTACTGATATTTATTTAACTGATTCTCTCTTGTCAACATGCCAGTATGAAAATTGAACAGCTAGTTATTTTAAATTATTCAACACATGACCCAGGTGTAGCTCAGTCTTTGATAGTATGGGATGCATAGTAATGCTGTAATTGCTGTTTTTTCACTAAAAGAAGCCTGCTTCTTAAAGAGTGACTTTTTTCGTTTTTTTTAGGAACAACAACATAAACGAACACCTTCAAGTGAAAACTCAATTCCAGGTAATATTGTCAAAGTAAATCTGCCCATTTTCCACTTCTTACTCGTAAAGCTGTGATCTTTAACTTTGTTGGCACTGCAGTGACAACATGCAGCAGGTGTTGAGTTTGTAAAGATGTTTCATTCTCGTAGTTTGACTACACTGAAATTGTCTTTGCCCTGTATGTAATGTGAATTCACTTTACTTGAGTTTGAAGATATATGGCACTGGGAATGTCAACTGGTTTGGCATGTCTTAAAAATTGGATTGACATTTCTCAGTAGCAGAGTATAATGATCATGTCCAGCAACTGTGCCACTTTTAATCTTTAACTACAGTCCACCATAATGGATTAACAGACATTAGAATTTTATTTATTATTTAGAAAGATATCAGCCTTAAAATTACATAAACTTCCCTTCTCTCCTTATCAATTATACATATGTTTTATTTACTACAGTGTTCACAGGAATTACTACTAAGTTCTGGTACTTATACTCTTTAGAAGTTGCTAAATACCTGGAAACATAAATGTGAGCTTTGCATGCTACATATTGCTCTTGGTAACAGATTGCAGTATTTGGGTAATTATCTGAAATTTTTAGGGCTGTCAATCGAATATATAAATAAAATATTTCATTGTGATTAACTGCATGATTGTCCATAGTTAATCACGATTAATCACAAATCAATCACACATTTTGTATCTGTTCAAAATGTACCTTAAAGGGAGATTTGTCAAGTATTTAACACTCTTTATCGACATGGGAGTGGACAAATATGATTGCTTTATGGCAAATATATGTATATATTTATTATTGGAAATCATTAACAACACAAAACAATGACAAATATTGTCCGGAAACCCTCACAGGTACTGCATTTAGCATAACATGGTAAACTGCAGCCCAACAGGCAACAACAGCTGTCAGTGTGTCAGTGTGCTGACTTGACAATGATTTACCCAAAACTGCATGTGATTATCATAAAGTGGGCATGTCTGTAAAGGGGAGACTCGTGGGTACCCATAGAACCCATTTTCATTTATATATCTTGAGGTCAGAGGTGAAGGGACCCCTTTGAAAATGGCCATGCCAGTTTTTCCTCGCCAAAAGTAAGCGTAGATTTGGAGCGTTATTTAGCCTCCTGCCTGATAAGCTATTATTACATTTGGTTGGTACCAGTGGATTCCTTAGGTTTTCTAGTTTCATGTGATTCCAGTATCTTCACTCTAGCTTTAAAACTGAGCCCGCTACAACCTAAAAATCAGGAGTTGCGTTAATGCGTGGCGTTATCTTGTTACAATGGCACCTGGCAGTGGGGGGGATATATTAGGCAGCAAGTGAACATTTTGAACTTTGAACTTTGTTTTGGAAGCAGAAGCGTAAGGATGTGAGCGACTTTGACAAGGGCCAAATTGTGATGGCTAGACGACTGGTGTCAGAGCATCTCCAAAACTGCAGCTCTTGTGGGATGTTCCCGGTCTGCAGTGGTCAGGACCTACCAAAAGTGGTCCAAGGAAGGAAAACCGGTGAACCGGCGACAGGGTCAGACCTCATTGACCTCAAGGCTCATTGATACACGTGGGGAGCGAAGGCTGGCCCGTGTTGTCTGATCCAGTAGAAGAGCTACTGTAGCTCAAATTGCTGAAAAAGTTAATGCTGGTTCCGATGGAAAGGTGTCTGTTCTTTGCGTATTGGGCTGCGTAGCCGCAGACCGGTCGGGGTGCCCATGCTGTCATAATGTTATGGCTGATCGGTGTATATCTTTTATGTCTTTTTCTGTCTCCAGTAGTGGACTTGAACTGCTCATCTCAGAAGAGGCACATGGAGTTCGAGGACTGTGACGACAGTCCCAAGAAACTGTGTCTTCCGGGTATAAACTCGGGCAAAGCACAGACACCAAAACCCGCTGTTGTCGACTCACTCAGCATTTCACTGCTGTCTCAGCCGTCAGCGAGGCATTCTTCAGTCTTGGAACCGTCACCCAAAACCACAGATGGCCATCTGGGCACAGAACCAGCATGCGGCCAATCAACACACTTGGAACTGTCATCCACATTTAAACCCACCCAGTCATCCTGCGCATCACTGTCACTCAAACCTTGTATAAAGAAACGACCACCAATGGGAGCAAAGCAAGCCTATATACATTCCACCCAGAATCACCCTTTGGACTTATTACTGTTGAGATCGCCTTCAGGAAATCCAGGTGAAGAAAGTTTGAAGAAAAGAAGCGAGGAAAGTGATAAAATGGATAAATCAATCACTTTGTTATCCTCTGAGGTTCCTCTGAAGGACACCGGTAGCTCAGCTCATGTTCAGTTCGGCAGCCACCACTCTGGTCATCCTCACCGGAGTACCTCAGTCTTACCAGTCAAGACGCTGAGCAGAGGTGATCACGTGGAGGAGAGCAGAAAGTCGGACAGTGGTGCTCCCAAACCAGCCTCAAAAACAAGTTCTGGTTCTACGAGCTGTCGCGCGGTAGAACGGAACAAAACTCACCGCCCACGAAGACCCGTTGCAGTCCCGAGTGATATAGATGAACTTTTCACCCCTGATCCCTTGACCTATGTAGTCGGCAATAAACCGGTAAAGCCCAAGATGAATGGGATCAAATCCCCCACCTCAGAGAGAAGTTGTTCATTCAGCACTGGTACCAGCTCCAGTACTCCAGTCACTGGATCCTCGTGTCGCAAAACTGGTTCTCCTCATGCAGTGGACACCAAAGACTCTTCCTTGTCATCAGCACATCACCCACAAATCTCCTCGCCAACTATAACTTTACAGCGGGTAAAACTTGAAAACTTAAAATCCACTTTCTCAAAAGACAGTGAACTCAAAAACAGCCCCGTCACTTCTTCAGGCAGGCAGCTTAAGGACGAGACTGTTAAATCTGATGAGATACGCACATCTGTGCTCCCCAACAATGTGAGACCTTGCGCTTTAGAGACTGGATCCACATCTTCGACATCTCATTGTTCTCAGTCTCCACTGCTGGAGAGGAAAGCAAGTGAGGAGCATAGAAAGCCAGTGACTGAAGAGGATCCTATAGATGTGGAGCTGGACCTAGGCCTGAGCTTTCCGTTAGATATAGATCTAACCCAGAGCTCCCAAAGCAGTGAGGAGGAGGAGGAGCTGCTTTCCTTGCAGGAGATGATGGAGCGCGTTACCATGCCAGATACACCGGAGAAGGGAGCCTTCTCAGAGCCCAGTACACCTGGACATCACAGCTGCCTGCCAAATTCTGTAAGCTCCACACGGCTTGTCTTTATTGTACATAAAGTTACGAATGTATGATCAGCAACATGCTGAGCTAAAGGACCAGTAAAACCAGTAAGTTTTTGTTTCCCACAGCAGCCATTGCCATCCACCACAAAGCCGGGCAACTACAAGAACAACCTCGACCAGATGCTGAAGGAAATAAACACCAATAAAAAGTATGTTATGCCGAAGATGTCACTCCCAATACCTTTTAATTTGAGCTACAGTAAGAGCACATGAGAGGAGTTAACTTTCTCCACATTCTCTTTTATCCGTCAGAGTTAAAGAGATTGAGACACAGCTTCTAACTGCATGTAAAGAGGACCTATTGAGGATAGCTGAATATGAGGAGGCTGAGGAGAACCGGGAGGAGGGCGTCTCCACTGAACAAGAGTAAAGCATGCAGAGGCACACGGACGCATCATACCTTGTCACTGGGACACAGTCCTTCCACAGTAGTTAACTCTAATCTGCATTTCTGTCTAATTTGTTTTTCTAGGCAATTCCTCCAACGCTACTCTTTGATGTCCAGTGCAATCAGGGAAGTGGCTCCAGGAGAAGCAGTGTTCAACCTGGAGAAATTTGGCCGGATCTTTGACCAAGACACGCTGCAGCTAAGACGATGCATGGTCAATCCACAGGGGACAGCACAGAAAACGCTTCTTTGGTGAGTTATGTTTGTATACAGAGCAACATGTCTCAATAATTGAAGACTAGATTGCCATGAAATTGCTAATCACTGTCCCCAGGGCCATGATTCTTGATCATTTTGGTGTTCCTGTGACCTCTCATCCCGTCAAGTGTAATATATGAACTAGGGCTCTCAAAGTTACTGCGATAATAATGCGGTAACAAATTTGTTTAAACGCCACTAATTTCTTTAACGCATTAATGCAATCAATCTTTCGGAGGTTGTAGCGGTCTCAGTTTTAAAGCTAGAGGGAAGATACTGGTATCATATGAAACTAGAAAACCTGAGGAATCCACTAGCTTCGGGGGAAGGAGGTTAAATCACGCTCTAAACTTACGTTACATTTTGGTGAAGAAAAACTGTCATGGCCATTTTCAAAGGGGTCCCTTGACCTCTGACCTTAAGATATGTGAATGAAAATGGGTTCTATGGGTACCCACGAGTCTCCCCTTTACAGACATGCCCACTTTATGATAATCACATGCAGTTTGGGGCAACTCATAGTCAAGTCAGCACACTGACACACTGACTGCCTGTTGGGCTTGAGTTTGACATGTTATGATTTGAGCATATTTTTTATGCAAAATGCATAGTAAATATATACATACATTTGCATAAAGCAAGCATATTTGCCCACTCCCATGTTGATAAGATTATTAAATACTTGACAAATCTCCCTTTAAGGTACATTTTGAACAGATAAAAAAATGTGTGATAAATTTGTGATTAATTGTGATTAATCATGGACAATCATGTGATTTATCAAGATTAAATATTTCAATCGATTGACAGCATGTACCGTATATACTGTATATAATATCAAACTGGTCAAATTAGCGCAGCACATTCATGCAATAACTTTTTCTGTTTTGGACACTCTTACAGCTTTCCTCTTGCACAACTCTGAGGCCAATATGTGAACTTGTGTGCACACAAGATATTTCCTAATCTACTTGGATGATAGCACTTAAGTGCTCACAAGGGGTTGAACCCTCTTGATTTAAATGACACTGGTTTTTCCTTTAGGCCAACCTCAAGACAAACTACATTTTTAGCCTCACAAGTGGAAAGGTAAATCTTCAGTGTGTTGTGTTAGCCCCATCCAGCACTTTTTACTGTGGGATGTAGTGAACATTGCAGCCTATATTGACCATTAGTTAAGCTTTAATTAATTAATTCCTCTAATCTTTCTCTCTTCACTGATTTTTTTTTTCCCCAGGTCCAGCCCTGCCCAACTGAGATTGCATGTCAATATTGGATTGTTCCAGGAAGCTTACGACTGTCGCTCGCCCTGTCCAACTCAGGTCACCCGTTTCCTGTTCAAGGTAGGCCCCACGCACACCAGTAGCATGTCAATAGGGATTTCTGGCCAAATGTATGAACTTTGGCAGTAATTCTTTGTTGATCCTGTCAGATGATGTCAGTCCATAGTGAGAGGATGTTATCCGAAAAGATACTACAGGCCCTCTGTGATATTGCCTGCACTACTGCATATCAGATAGGTCAGTGCCCTACCCACCCCACCAAGCTTTTGGTATTTCCTCACTATTGTTAAGACATGCTAATGTGTGTTTTTTTTTCCTCAGTGAAAAATGGAAGCCAGCAGTTTAAAGTGTGGGTGCCCAGTTTGGCCGATGTGGCGCTGGTCCTGATGAATATGGGAGTTGCGTTTGTTACTCTCTTCCCTTTTGAGAACCTGCAGCCTCCATTCACAGAGGGAGATTTGCTGTAAGTAGCGTTCCTGCTTATAGGATTACTCATTCTTTTCCTTGTTTCCTTGGAGGTACGTATCCATAGTAGGTGTATTACCTACAGTAGGTGAGGGTCGGTGTGCCCCCAGCATCGAGAAACAGACGGGAGTACCGACACCGGAGCAAAGCAAAACAGTGCTGTGGACAGGGACGGCAGCCACCTAAAAGAAAGGTCCACCTAAAAAGATTTATATCCGTTTAAGTGTATGCTATATTTATAATATCTTCTGACAACAAACTGAACTGAAAGTGAAATGTATCTATAGATACTGTTTTTGTCATCTGAGCCTGCTGGCTTTGGAGGGAGCAAAGATAAGTTTCACTTTAAGTTCAGTTACCCATCAGAAAGAGAAGGAAAGGGCTGTCTGATGCCAAAGATAAAGCGTTCTACATAAAAAAATATTCTAAATATAGCATACACTTAAACAGATAACGATATTTTTTTAGGTGGCTAAAGTAAGTTTTTCCTGCCATCCCCGTCCACAGCAGTGCATTGCATTGCTCAGATGTCGGTACTCCTGTCTGTATCTCCAAACTGGGTTCACGCCGACCGTCATCTGCTGTAAGAAATACACCTACTATGGATAAGTACCTCATACAACCCTACTTCAAAAACACCCAAAGTATCCCTTTAAGATATGAGCTTAAGGAAGTTTATTTTATTTATTTATTTATTTTTATTTCATACAGTTGAATTTCTGTATTTTGTGTAGGGAGGACATCTATATTAAAAGTGAGAGTCCCTCCAGTAACAAGGAACAGAGCACTTTCCCTGAACACAACTGCAACAACATCTTGAAGGTGAGACACAAAAGGAAACAGGTCTGATAGAAACAGTTTATTGTCATATCTGTGAGAAAGAGAGTTTGGAAAGCACAACTTCTCCATTCAGATCACTCACCCCTTGGTTGTTTCTCCTGTGTTCTCGTCTGCAGTACCTGTCTTACTGTATGGGCCTTTGTCCACGGGCGTACAGCGACGATGAGCTGCTGTTGCTGCTAACTGTGGTGGGAAGGGTGGGCCTGGACACACGGCTCATCCTGCAGTCCAGTGTGGAACTCTACCCTCTACAGTACACACTCATCAACAACATCAGGGACTGGGACTCCATGGTTAGTTCACGCATGCCTCGGATTACTTGAAAGTCATGACATTTGTCCAGGCTGGGAAAAGTTTTGGAAAAACATGAAATTAATAAGAATATCTTTTTTAATATCTGAATAAGTACCATTACTGTACACGGCATATGTGTGCAAAAAAATGTACTATAATCAAATTGATTTACAATGCAGTGCACTGTGTGCCACTGTTATGCTTAACATCAGACAAAACTCTTAAAATGTGTAAAACAAAACGTTGAATACATGTTTGGAGTTTAGTGTTTAGGTTTCAATTTGCTTTGAATCATTTAATTTTTGCAGCAGAAGTGTATAAAATGATAACGTGATATGATTGTATATTATCATAATACACTTTCACTGAGAGTTGATTAAAATGATATTGAATTATCGCTAATTCCTACTGCATACAAATGTACTTGGGAATTATTGTGGTTAATATATTGAATGTACTTTTCATGCATACACAGAAATCACAGAATGTTTGGTCACTAAAATTGGCTTAAAGGCTTGTAAAAGTCGTGGAAATCCACTGACCAAAATGTGCATGTTCTCCTTTAATTCATAATATCATTAATAATTGTTTTACTTCTTTAACTAAAATGTTTTCAGCTGCCCAGAATCTGTCGGGCCCTTACTGATCTGACAGATGACCACCACAACATGTGCCTACTAGTTCAGCTGCTGCCTGACAACACACGTGGAAAGTAAGTCTTTTTATCTGTTTTTCTCTGGCCTGCTCGTCTCCATTTTTTCAGTCTTTTTTTTTATTTTTTATTTTATTGTATTGCACATTAAAAAGTATTCACTTTTTTTTTTTATAGGCAACTGCGTCGACATCTGAGCCTGTCCATGATCTCTAAACTTTTGGACGGAAATTGTACCTACAGACCTAGAGAAAACGAGTTTCAGGTAATCTGTTTTAGTGTGTAACCCAAACCTAGACAGTTTCCTTTAGATCCCAGCGGTTGAAGTATGTACACTTATGACTATCACAATGTAACGAACGTCTTCAGTAATCTTTAGTTCTCCCCTCCTTGCTCTCTGCCATGCTTAGCTCTCTGAACTGAGGCCGTACTTGCCCCGTATGCAACCCTCCACCCTTCTCCGAGGCATGCTGAGCTCCTCCAGCAGGAAAGATAAAGAAGAGGACATGACCACCCTCGACCAACAGGTGAACATAGGCCTCAAACTTCAAAATGTTCCAACCTAAAATTAATTTTAGGTTTTTCTTGTCTCGTTTTTTTATTATGCGTAAGTAAAATAATCACAGAATTTTGACTGAATGATATTGTGAATGCATTTAACATTTTTATTTTTCCATTTATCCGGTGTCTCAGTCCTACTACCTCTGCTATAGTCTTCTGACGTTGGCAAATGAAGCTTCCAATTTTCAGTTCTTCCCAGCTCATCAAAAGGTACGGCTTAAATGATTTCCCTTTTTTTCTGGCCTCAAGTGTTGGACCAATGGTTATTAATCAGCTGATTTATCATGGGGGGGTTTATAATGTCTGAAGATGGTGATAATCCTTTGTGTTAATGTTGCATTGCCTTTTCCTTCTGGCTCTCAGAAGCAGCTGCTGTGTCTGTGCTGGGAGCTGGAAACGCACGTGAAGTGTGACATCAGAGAGAGTGAGAAATGTCTTTACCGCAGCAAGGTGAGTTTGATTTCAAAGAGAACTGCAGGTATTTGTGTCCATCGGTGTGTATTTTAATGTTCAGATGCAGTATGACATTTCTCTACATTTTCTACAACACATTTAAAATGTTGTGCAGCCTTGACAGAGGTCTGCGCTTTCTGAATGCTTTCAAGTTTAAACTTCAACTTTGTTATTATCCCGAAGGGAATTTGGTTTGCAGCCAGGCATCAGTGACAATAAACAGCAAAAATCTACAGTCAAACACACTAAAGCAGTATAAATGTGATTAATTAAATATTAGGGATATTATTAATATGTTTATCAAAACAGGAACAGCCATCTAAAATGAACTTCTTGGTAAGGTAAAGATCTATATCTATTTATTGTATTAACCGATTTTGCCTAGTAATGGCTACAGGGATAAGAGGAGGTCTAGTCGTCGTTGCTTTTGCTAACAATGTGTAAAAGATAAGAAGAATGGGAGACAGGATACAACCTCGGGGAGAGTCTTTGGAGGAATACTATTGACCCTAACACCATCCAATCCAATAATTTGCAATCAGAAAGAATCAATTATGGCTGGATTGTATTGAATGCTGAGGAAAAGTCAATGAATAAGAGCTAAGCGTTGTTTTCAGGGGCCTCCAAATGCTGAAATAAAAAGCACAAGTATGTGAATGTGGCATCCTCAACACCTCTAACTGCCTGGTAAACAAGTTTAAGTGGATCTACCTGACGTTCCAACTGCCTCAGTATCGCTTGTTTAACCAGTTTCTCAAAGTTTTCAAATTCCAACTAGCCTGAGGTCATTCAGGTTAAAAACCTTTCTAATGCTACACTGATGTCGGTGGCAGCAGTATCTCACAAATTCATATCAAAACAAATTTACGCATGTTATCCCTTTTTATCACAGAAATTATTGTTGTTAAATCTCAAGAAAAAGCTGTTTGAGTTATTCAGTAGCTGCTCATCAGGGGTAACAACATACAGAGAGACTATATTGCACTTATTGTGTAGACATGTCATTAAATTCATGCTGTTCCATCCAGACTTTAAGTCATATCTAATTCATTTTGCAGAAATGTTTCTTCTAGGGCTGTCAATCGATTCAAATATTCAATCACGATTAATCGCATGATTGTCCATAGTTAATAGCGATTGATCACATCATGTATATATATATTATTGGAAATCAATTAACAACACAAAACAATGACAGATATTGTCCAGAAACCCTCACAGGTACTGCATTTAGCATAAACAAATGTGCTAAAATCATAACATGGCAAACTCAAGCCCAACAGGCAACAACAGGCTGACTTGACTATAACTTGCCCCAAACTGCATGTGATTATCATAAAGTGGGCATGTCTGTAAAGAGGAGACTCGTGGGTACCCATAAAACCTGTTTTCATTCACATATCTTGAGGTCAGAGGTCAAGGGACCCCTTTGAAAATGGCCATGCCAGTTTTTCCTCGCCAAAACTTAGCACAAGTTTGGAGCGTTGTTTAACCTAATTCTAGTTTCATATGATACCAGTATCTTCTCTCTAGCTTTAAAACTGAGCCCTGCACAGCTCCCGGAAGATCGATTGTGTTAATGCGTTAAAGAAATTAGTGGCGTTAAAACGAATTTGTGTTAACGCGTTATTGTCGCGTTAACTTTGACAGTCCTAATTTCTTCTTATATTCAAGTTTGGCCCTCTCAGTTTTTGTTGCAAACTTCCTTCTGGAGGAAGCTTTATAATTTCTTGGAGACCCAAGACTTAATGTTTTGGTAAAAGGAACTAACCTTCATAGGAATCACATTGTCTACACAAAACAATACATTGCTAGACACCACAAAATTTAGTTAATAAATGTTTTAGATGAGTCCTGAAAGACAGACCGGTCTGCACAATCAACTAAGCAGGTGTTGAATATCTAAACAGTCAGGAATGTTGGGGGGGATTCCTTGACAGGTAGGGCGGGTCCTGATACAGACAGTAGTTTCATGTGAATTTAACTCATTTATTCACAGACTGTATGTTTGGAAACATTTGAAAATTAACAGTTAACAGTTTTCATAAAAACTGCAATTAACCATTTAACCAAATTGCATTTGGAGGTATACACTATATACACATTAGACCTGATCGACATTTAGTGCACAAGTTGCATTTAGGTTTTGTTCCCATGTGTGTCTGTCCAACAAGTGTACCACACCAGTAATGACCAAAAATGGAATTCCTAAGAATTGAAAGCTGAAAAACATTCACTATCATTTTCACTTTTTATATGTTGTGTTTAAACACAGAATATATGCTTTTGTAATAAATGGAGTTAGGGCTGCAACTAAATGTTGTTTTCATTATAGATTAATCTGCTGAACATTTCCTTAATTAATCGCTTAATCTAAATGATGTCAGAAAATAGAGAATAAGTGCCCAAGGAGGCTTCTTTTGATAGCTTGTTTTGTTCGACAAATCGTAGAAAACCAGCAAATATCCACACTTGAGGAGCTGGAAGCAGTTGAGGTTTTGACATTTTTTTTATTAAATAATGACTCAAACAGTTAATCGATTATCATAATTATTGATGATAAATCATTGCTGACTTGGTTTCAAGATGCAGTCATGCAAGCCACTCATTAAAACTAGTGTGCTCTCTAGCAGCAGTGTGTTTGACTTCTACCGTCCTCCTCTCCCTCCAGGTAAAGGACCTGGTGGCCCGGATCTACACCAAGTGGCAGATGCTCCTTCAGAGGACCAGGCCTCTCCATGTACAGTAGTCTCATACATCCTCTTATATGAATATTTTATTTACACTGTGTTTGGCTCTTTAACAGATAAAAGCAATAGTCAGTTAAAATAAGCTCAGTTTAAGAGTCCTCCAATAAAGTCAAAAGATTGTATAATTTAAGATTTACAATTCTGTATTTTCCTCCTGCAGGGTAAGTTGTACGATTATTGGCAGCCTTCGGCCATGGATACGTTGACAAGCAGCCAAGAAGAGCAGGAGATGGACAACAGCGAAGATGGAGAGGGGCCTCTGACGGTGGAGGACGAAGAAGAGGAAACCGATGAAGATGTTCTAATGATTGCCGAGGACGAGGAGAAGGAAGAGGGAGACGATACAATGGAGGACACCAACAAGACGGGGGGCGACATGAAGCCAGAAGAAATGGAGGGAGACGGTGCAGTGGACGACACACAGGAAACGGAGGAATCACCAGAAACCGTTGACGGGGAGTTGAACCAAGAGATGGAGCCTCAAGTACACCAGCAAATAGAGGCTGAAAACATAGACCGCACTGAGGTGGAGACTGAACATCTGGTTGAGACAGGAGAAACTTCTCAGCACAACTAGGTAGCAGCGTGTGATTTAGTTTCATAGAGATTTGTATTTCTTATCAGCACTTGCCTTAATGTCAATCTCAATTTGCACTATCCTCCTCTATCCCTAACCCCCAAGTTTCATTGTCAATGCAAATACTAATTGTATATTTATGAATAAAGTAATTTTAGGAGAGATCGCAAAGTTCATATTTTTGGTTAGAGTTGCACAAGAAATTGTTTTATTGTATGTCTTTTTTTTTTTTTTTTTTATAAGTAACTTGATGGTAAAATCTTATGTAAATGACTTCTGGCTGTTTTCACTTCTTCTGTTGTGTGCAATGTGTCAAAAATGTGGGTTTGTATGTTTTCCATAATACATTACTGGAGTTGAGTGCCCACAATAACCTGTGTTTAATCGGAGGGACATTTTTACATCCTAGTTGTCGTTCAGCTATGTTAACTTGTTCAATTTAAGTGATGTCTCTCTTAAGCCAGTCTGAGTAACTGAAATATGTACGATGTTCTGCTGCAGACCAGCCTCAAGTGGAAACTTGACTATGCAACATATTTACGCTAAGTTATCAGTTTAGAAACATCAGCTCGTTATGAGGTTTCTCAGCCGTTATTGTGTCGTTACCTACAGTAGTTATTATAAAACTGCGGTAGGTCTTTTTCACAGCAGACTGGTCAAAGTAGGGAACGCACAGGTGTTACCGATAACATTATCGATGGCTCTGTCTATTCAAATGTCCCAGTAAATCGTGAACGTGAGACTGAAACTGAACTGGAATTCAGCCATAATTAATATTACTATTTACACCTGTGCTTTTCTCACTGTGACATGTCAAGGTGTATTTGAAAAAGGCCTATTAAATTAACTTTGTAAATAATTTCCAGACACACATTATCTTGTTTGTTGATTTATTGTTATAATTTCACCGTTGTGTTGAATGTATGCATTTTGTTAAATTCCTCTTTTTGGGAAAATATTTTTTTAATGATATGCTTTTTTTATAGCTGTTGCCAAATAGAGAAAATAAACTTTTTTCGCATGTTAACAAAATTCTTTGTTGCTTTTATAAAACATATCAGACAATGTAGTCTACTCCCACTAATATTAGCTATATTAATATATTCATAATATTCTAAGTAATATACAGTAATAATCATAGAAAAAAAAATATATATATTCTATTTCTATGGTAATAACACAGCTAATGCATTTGTGATGGCATTCACAACTTGGCAAATCCCAGAAGTCAAATACTTGTCCCCAGAATGGCCCCAGAATTTGTCCTGATTGATTTTAAAGTGATGATTGTGTAGTCCTACTTTGGGTAAGCATTGATTGACACATTTAGACCATGATTTAGACACACTCCAGATATTACTGTGGTCTGAATTCCCATATTCAGAAGTGTCCCTGTTCTGTAGTTAGTCATTGTGCTCCATCTGAGCACTCCGGTTTGCAAAAAAACAATGAGGTGAAGTAGATTAGCCAATTTATTAACTGTGATAAGTGTCACTGTGGTTTTAGTAGGCGTGTGTGTTGATAATGTGTCTTTCTATATCTGATGCAAGCAGATGGAGAATGCAGAGAAAAATTCATTTTGAAAAAAAAAGAAACTATTTGATTTATATTTTTTATAAATTACAAAGTATGAGACAAATCTTGGCAGGTACAAAATCAGTTTTGCCAAATAATGCGTCCATCTAATAAGTTTCTTTTCAGGCACTTTGAGATCAAACCAGCTGATATTTTGTGCTGTTTTGGCTGGACAGTGACAATATCGTATATGTGGGCCTAATATGCGGAGGACAGGGCCTGCAAAATGAAAATAAATAAATGACTCGATAGATAAATAAATATGCCATTAAATGTACCAAAAAATATTTTAAAAATAAATGAAGGCATTAATTAATTGATAGAATGTAACAAAATTGATTTTCCTGTTTTATTTGCTTTTTTATTATTATTACCTTTGTATTAATTACCCCATCTATCTACTCTATTTAATTTCCCCTTTTATTTATTTATTTATTTATTTGCATTAACTTTAAAATGTATGTGTTTATTTTGGCTTTTATTTATTTAAAATTATTTTTTATTATATGTATTTATTCATTATTAAATTGTATGTATTTATTTGTGTATTTATTTACTAATGCATGATTTTGACTTTGCTTTTTTCCCCCTTATTTATGTCCCCAAACTTATTTATTTATGTATTCTTTTATTAAATTCCACCACTGACGTCATGTATTTTAAACGCCATGTGGCGTTGCCTGCGATGATATTGATGCTATAGTGTTATTGATATTATATATTGATCCATAACTTTGGATAACGTTACAGAAACCACATGTTTTCCTATCTCTACACACATAAAGATCTCAGTGTTTAAATGATTGATTTAAAACGGATCTTCGTCAGGCCCAGATAGGTATGTGTGATAATCAAAGGTATGTTTGATTTTGGAGATAAACAGCGAGCCTTTAGAATTAGCTCTGCCTCTTCGCCTCGGGTTTGTTCCACTCCGCCCCACTTTTCAATGCGTTGCTAGGCGACGGTAGTCAGGTGACTGTCTGCAGACAGAACATGGCTGACCTGTCAGAAGACCAATGAGGGAAAGGCCAAATTTAGCATAATCGATCTTATTTTTTTACGTCGTTTCTGACCACAGTTGAACCGTCGTGGACTGCAATTGACCAGAAGGTTTTCAAGGTAAGCACGGGAGCGCTCAAATGTTGGGGGTGGGGGGGATATATATTACTCTGTGTCGCTTGGAAACAGCTGCAGCTAACGTTGCTTGTTGGCTAGCTAAGTTGAGCTAGCTGCTAGCCACAACAGTCCCCGCTTTCTCTTCCAGGAGGCTATGTGAATGTGAAAGCTAGTAAGAGGAAATAACATTTAGGTAACTCTACATGAACGCAACATGTTGTCTTACGCAAATATGTATATTACCGTATTGCCAAAGCCAAAGCTAGTTTGTTGTATCGGAAGTGTAGCTGTAAAACTACGTTACATTAGTTAAAGGACAGATAACGTTACAAGTTAATATGTCATTTATCGTGTGGTATTTCAGAGTCAATACCTACACACACAGAGAGAGACAGTCCCCCCCCCCCCCCACCATGAGCAAGAAATCACAACACTTTGAATTTATTGTGTCATCAGTTATTTTTTGGACTTGGTCTATTGACATTAAATGTGACTGTGGACTCATGAAGAACCTGAACACATCACACATATAAAAACATTGGGGTGAATGATGTTTGTGCCTGGTTTATTTGACAGAGGGGAGGTTTAAACCTTTGACCAGAGGGCAGCACTTCATACTGGTTTTTCAGTTGATAGGAGGCATTATGTATGATTTATCTGGCCTCTCTGTGGAGGAATGCCACTGTCCTCTCACAGATCTTGTCAACTATTGTTATTTTAGAGCTAAATACAGGTTGTCAGCAATATGAGCCAAGAAAATTAAGTTTTGGAATGCTTTCAATGAAGGTTTCTTTTTTAACTGATGCAGTATTTTGCTATTTGCACAGTGTTTCTTAAGTTTTTGGAGGAACTAAATGAAGGGCATCTACGAGAAATAGTTCTTATATCCCAGTGATAATACCAGCTGTACTGCAACAGTGACCTAGGAGTTGTTCCAAACTTCATTGTCTGTGGATCAGCTACAGAAGACAGCTTGTTGTTGCTGCCATTTAAAGTTTATCTAAATGTTATTTTTCTCCAACAAGCTTTTACATTCAAACAGTCTCTCGCTGGATACATCAAGCAGAGACTGGTTAGAATTTTAGGGCTGTGTATTGGCAAGAATACGCCAATACGTATCATGATACAGGGGTAACGATTCAATATATTCCAATATATTATAATACTGTAAGCAAGGCGATACAAAGTGATTTTTTTTAAATTTAATTTTAGGTAAACTGTTATCGTATAAAGAACACACCAGAAATATACAATTTTTAGAATAGGCAAATATAACACATGTATACTGCATGCAAAAAACTGCATTGTTTTTCTCCCGAACTGCATGTGAAGGGGAGACTAGTGGGTACCCATAGAACCTATTTTCATTCACATATCTAGAGGCCAGAGGTCAAGGGACCCCTTTGAAAATGGCCATGCCAGTTTTTCCTTGCCAAAATTTAGCATAACTTTGGAACGTTATTTAGACTCGCTAGTATGACATGGGTGGTACCACTGGATTCTGACTGAGCCTGCTACAACCATTAAAAATCGAGACAGTGTTTTGGAGAATCAAAACAGTATCACAACATATAATATCGTGACACTCGTGTATTGATATTTTCTTACGTCCCTATCAAATATAGAAATTAAAACAGGTATGTGAGCTGCATTATTATGTGAGAATAATATTTTTCTTTTAAGCTGGGTTGTCCCTTAATGATTTATTAATGACAGGTGTTTAAAAGCCCTTCTGAATTATTAAGTGATCTGATTGCAGATGAGCGGGTTGCCGGAGGGAATAGCAAATGGCCCAAGCAGGAGTGAACACTTAGAGCGAGATGCTCAGATATGGGAGAGACCCTGGACTCTTGAAGAGATGCGGCAGAGCAGTGCTAACTGGTCCTTGGCAGCCGACTCGGGGGTAAGTCAGAAACTTTGTCCCCAGCTAAGAAATAGGCCAAGTAATTCATCATCATCTTTTCTCAAATAGTCAGAAAAACACGTTAGATATCAGAAAGAGTAGTGGCGGAGATTGTGAAACGTGTTCTGCTTTGGTGTAATGAAAGGAACTCTGCAACTGTTGCTGTCTTCATAACTGTTTCTTTTCTCCACAGCTCTTCCTGTTCCTCCAAGACTTCTCCCAGAGAATGCTGTCAAAGACGCACGATATTGAAAAGCAGTTGGACAGTCTGATGCGTGACACCAAGGCCACAGACAGCTGCTTGCACTCTGTCTTTAACGACTTTCTCATGCTTTCCAATACACAGTTTATAGAAAATGTAATGTATATAATTGAAACTTTTTTGTTGTACTTCACGTTTGCTTGTTATACTATAACTGTGACAATTAAGACTACTTGTGCGTTTACTTTTGGAACTAAAAGTTTACATGATGTAATCTATCTGGTAATAAAAAGGTCATTTTACTTTGTGTCCTGTCACAGAGAGTGTACGATGAAGAGGTAGAAGAGACTATTCCCAAGGCTGATGTTTTGGAGAAGCAGCCTGAGCAGGTATAAAGAATTTATTTGATGGCATGGAGAACAACACTTACCAACCAGTATAATAGTGAATAACGCTTTTTAATATTATTATTTCAGGGATAATATGGCCACAGTACGTGGCACACATTATCCACAAGTCTTGTATCGCCCTGTGAAAGTCATTTTTGTTTCCCCTAAAGGAGAAGACTCGAGAGCAGAAAGAGGCAGAGTTGATCCCTAAGATGCAGGAGGCTGTAAACCATGGTCTGAGAGTGCTGGAGTCAGCATTTGAGCATCTGGACATCAAAGCGGGAAACTCTGACTCAGAGGACGAGGAGGTCACAGACCGAGTGGAGGCCATCCTGGAGCCCAAGGTGTGCTCTTAATCTTGAAGCAGTAATTTATGATTACTGCAGAAAAGCATGTGATAACGCATCTTTACATGAATGTACTTTATCCTGTGTGTCTGTTTTTTGTCCTTTTTAGGATCTTTATGTGGACAGGCCACTTCCATATCTGATTGGTTCCCAGGCCTTCATGGAACAGGAGGACGTTGGACTCGGGGACCTTTCAAGTGATGGTAATATACTCACGGCAGCTTCTTCAGGCGCTCCTACATTATACTGTTTGTTTCCCCTAACGTATTTGTATGCTTCTCTTTCCAGAAATGTCAGTTGACAGTGACCGAGACAGTGTGATCGAGAGCGAAGACGGCAAAGAAGCAGTTGTAAGACCTTTTTTTTTTCTTTTTCTTTCACAGTATTTTTCAAGGTTTTTTAATTTGCATCTTGCACAGGAAAATGAAACCTCAATGGATGTATGTATTTATTTATGTAACAGCATTCAGATGATGACTTTAATCCGGAGGAGGATGAAGGTCACAATAATATTAGGAAGGTAAGCTTGGCTGCCCAACCTGCCAAAACACATCAAAGGTTTAAACTGAACAACTTTATAATGTTGTGTTTCTCTTCCCACACTCACCTAGAAGTCCTCCATGTTGAGTTATGAGGACGATGAAGAGGAGGAGGATGAGGATTCTGACATATTCGGAGAATCAGACAGGGATGATGGTGATGGCAACGACGACGACGACACAAAGGTATGCCTGCTATAACTTTGCTCGTGTGCTTAAGAGATATCGTTTGTGAGTGGGTTATTTGTAATTTCGGACTGAAATCATTCAGTTCTGATCTACAGCGGTGGTTCTCATCCAGGGATCCTTGGGGGAGTTCAAGGGGGTCTCCAGAAAAATGGGGAATAGTTTATTTTCACTATTTAATACACTTTAGTAGTGAGCCCAATCTGATTAAGAGTCGTAAAAGTGACTATGCTGATCAGAGGTCTGACTTCCTCCGTGGTTATCTCCTCAACTGGAGAATTCTGGTCTTATTCATTAATCAATCTAAAAACCAAAATCTTTTCAGTTGGAGGTCCCTGAAGAGAAATCTTATCAGATGGGGGTCCCTAGCCTAATGTGCATCAATGTAGGGGTCCTTGACAGGAAAAAGGTTGAGAAACACTGATCTACAGTACCTCAGGGACTTTATTAATCTGGTTGTTTTAATGTCAAATTCAGAACACGGGCCCGTCGTCTTTCGCTGATGAGCTGGCAGCCCGAATCAAAGGCGAACCAGTTAACAAACCAGAAGGAGATCGAGCATGTAAGTCACTGTCATTATCATCCAACCTGTAGCATATCATCTCACTTTTGTTACTCCCACTCTTCACATTTAATTTAAGGAAACCGCAGCATCAAAGTTTAAAATTTTTGAGATTTAAGTGATGACATCGTTGCATGTGCATGCTCATGGCTTTTGTGTTTCTACCATGTCATGTCTTTTGAAGCATTGACATCTAAGAAGAAAAGTAAAAGCAGGAAAGAACCAAAGCCTGCAAAGCCACAGGGTAGGACTTTCATTCATCGTCTTTCGTTTAATTTTGCATTAGTTATTTCCAACGCAGTCCCATTGTTCTCAGTATGCTCCTCAATACTGTTTATGTGCATTGTAACAGCAGCTGACGAGGACAGTGATGACATGTTTAAGCCACCGAAGATGGACGACGATGACTTCTCCCCGTTTGGAGGGAAAAGTGGCCTCTTCAGTGGAGGGAGAGGCCTGTTTGACGATGAAGACGAGGTATATTAAACTGAATGATTTTCAGAGCTGCCTCTTATCCAGCCCCATAAACTGTAGACTTCAGCCAGAATTTCATTTGTGCTGTGTTGCGTTATGTCATTCAGGGGGATCTTTTCTCTGAGGCACCGAAACCTCCCGTGTCCGAAGAGAAAAAGGTGCTGAATGAAAGCACGAAAAGCACAGCTCAAATTGCAGGTAAGAACTAAGACTTTCAAGACAAATATGAGCAAAGACATATGGATTAGATGGGCACAAACGTATAGAAAAACACTGGACTAGCAGATTGACACGTAACTTTTATTTTCCATTCAAGAATCCGACAAACCTGGAAAGAAGATTCCAGCGGGTGCCATTTCAATATTCCCAGGTAGTAGCATTTACTTGTATGACAGCTAATATCAAGTCCGTGTCCGCTTCATCGTTCTCAACTAAACCAAATCACTTTCTCTCCACAGGAAACAGCCTGTTCAGTTCGGGGAAGGACTCTAATTCAGTGGAGAGCAAGGAGAATGGGACTCCAGCTCCTAAGACCAATGCTGGCTCCAAACAGGTTCTAACGGGAGCTGCTGTTGGCGGAGGAGGAGGAGGAGGAGGAGGAGGAGGTGGGCTGTTTGATGACGAGGAGGAGGACGATGACTTCTTCAGTGGTAAAAGTCTGGAAAAGTCAGACTCTGGTAAGTGTGTGAGAATCGGTGCTACAGTCCAGGTTCAGGTGGGATCCTCACTCTCAAACGCCCCGTGTTCCCTCTTATTTCAGCTGGACAGAAGAAGCCCAAGAAAGCTATTGACCTTTTTGATGAAGACGATGAGGATGGTGACATATTCACTGAGAACTACAGCGCGCCGACTCCAGCCCAGAGCAAGAAGGAGGTAGTGGAAGAGCAGGTTAAACAACCTGAGAAAAAGGTAAAGTGTCTCAATGCGGTTGAACATGAGAGTATTGATAGTTTTATGATTTGGTTTGGTTTATCTACATTGTGTTTTTGTGTCCATAAGAGTTCCTATGTTGATGATTCCTTGTTATGTTTAGATGCCAGCAGGCGCCATCTCTGTGTTTGGACCCGGGACTCAAAGCTTGCTCAGTGAGGGCCTGAAAAAGCGTCAGCAGTCTACCAGCGAGAAGTCTGAGAAATCCGAAGAGGTCTGAATAGATCATTGTCTAACAATATACTCATGACAAGATCTAATTTGCTGTGTTTTCACATGCAAAATGCCAGTTTTTCGACTAAAAGGTTTTGCACTGCCTCCTTATACATCATCAACTGGTTGTAGGCCAAAGTGTATTTAAATTTTTTATCTACAGTTATGCCAGTTTATTGTAACTCTATGTTCACTTTTTGTTTTGAGGTCGTGCCCGCTCCTACGTTGACTCAACAAGCTCATTCATCAGATATGAATGCCATTAAATGATCAGACCTGGTTGCAGTCAGTATATTGATGTTCGCTCAGGGTGCCATATTGGAGTGCAGTCTGAGAAAAGGTCAAATTTGATTTAGTTTAGAGGGCACTGCTGGCCTTTACTCCTGTTGATACAGTTTGCTCGGTACCGGTATTTTCTTTCAAGACTAAAACCTCATACTCTCAAAAAAGGAAGTTAGAATTTAAAGAAAGCTATTTAAATTTTCATCTTCATGTTGTGCCATTCAGAACGGGCCGGCTCCAGTTGCTGCGAAGGCTGCTGTCAAGCAGAAACCCCAGACCAGAGGCCTCTTCTCCGATGATGAAGACACACAGGTAAGGTTGTCAAACTTCACTGGGAAACAAAGTGATAACAGTAATAATACATTTTTATTACACTATATACTGTATGTATATTTGCCTTCCATAGGCATCTCCAACTATCCCTAAGAGCCAGTCTAAGCCTGAACCTACAAGCTGGGGAAAAACCAGCAAGGCCCCTTCGTCATTATTTGATGATGAGGAAGAAGAGGTGAGAATAATAGACTAATATTTCACACACTTGGACAAAACTGAATTAGGTTATTTTTGCTGTGAGAACGTTACAATAATCTGGTTCTTCACTTTGCAGGATCTGTTTGCATCTGCAGCAAAGTCTAAATCAAAACCTAATCAAGTTAAAGCCTCTACGCCGCAACCCAGTAAAGCTCTGTCCAGCTCCCTCTTCAGTGATGATGAGGTATGAGATTACAAAAGGTCACATTTTTACTGCTGTATGCCAATATTTATGGGGGGCGGACAATATGGTACATGATTTTGCTGAATATTTGAATGACAGGACCAGCTGGTGAGTCCTAAAAGTAGTGCAGGGAAGCCGGAGGTCAAGACGGGAGGGATGAAGTCCAGTGCCAGTGCTCCTTCCAGTCTCCCCAGTGCCAAAATGTCTCACGAAAGCAGCCTTTTTGATAATGATGATGATGACGACCTGTTTGCTCCAACAACAGAGTCAAGGTGTGTACACTTGTAAGGAGGAACAGTTCAAAAAAACGTCTGCTCACTTTCATCGTACTCTACAGAAGTACACTTTTTTTTTCTTACCTATCCTGTCGTTCTGTCGCTCTTCATATAGTCAGAAGAAGTCTCAGAGAGTTGCTCTCTTGTTTGAAGATGAGGGTGATGATGAAGATAAAGGATCTCTCTTTGGCATCAAACCTGCTGTCAACACAAACACTGCAGCCCCAGCTGCTAAAGTGAGTGCACTGACTTATTGTTTTGTGTTTCACATTCGTAATGAAAAACAATCTTGTTTTGAAGATTGCCTCCAGTGGGCTTTAAAAGGGTTTAATAAGCTCAAGGGGTGAAAGAGGACCATTTAGATCCTTCAATTACACAGAAAAATCAAGTGTGCTCTGTGAGTTTGCCCACGGCAGTGATATTTGAAAAGCTTCTGTAATAGTTCATTTTTAACACCATGCCATTTGCATTATCTCCCACACTGAGATTAAATTCTTTAATACCTGTATTCTTCAGACATCTGCTGTGGCCTCTCAGTCGTCCCCCCTGTTAGAGAAACCAGAGGAGGTTGTAGTTTCTACGACAGCAGCAGAGGACAAGCCTTCAGAGCAGGAGAAGCCAGCAGCAAAGACTCCTGATTCGCTCCCGTCAGCGCCCTCGCCAGAGATCAGGGAAAGTAAGAAGAAGCCTGCCGGAGCAGTCAGTCTTTTTGGAGGCATCGACGTCTTTGCCAATAAGCAGACAAAGAGCCCGTTGGATGAAGCTGACAACGGTGACAGCTTCCTCTCCGAGGACAGCCCACCACCAAATGTCAAGAAGGAGGAGAAGAAGGAGGAGAAAGTCAAAACAAACCCTGTTAGTCTATTTGACAATGAGGAGGAAGATGATTCAGATTGGAATGAACCGATATTCACACCCAGTAAACCCGCAGCAAGCAACACACTAAAGGTCTGTATGATTTACAGTACGAATAGTGTGAACAAATGATTTAGTTGCACTGGTATGCTGTTTCTCCTGCAGTCAAGGTAATAAAATGTGTGTGTGTGTGTATTTTATTTACAGCCTACAGAGGAGCGACCACAGGCAAAGAGCACAGGTGTGTTCCAGGATGAGGAGCTGCTGTTCAGTCAGACGCAGCAGAAGGACAACGACCCGGATGTTGACCTGTTTGCCACCTCAGGGAAATCTGCCGTCAGTATATTAGATCTTCCTTTCTCTTTGTAGATCTGGGGCTTCATTATAGTAACTTTCTAAGTCTGAAAATTTCTCAGTTTAGGATGACATTTAGGATTTTTATTACTGAAGCATGTTTCCTAACTGCATTTAGGAAAAAAAAATCTAATCTTATCTCAGGATAGAAATTAAGCTATTACAAAACTGTCCTAACTTTTTGGGGGGGATTTACCTACCGGTACATTCTAATCAAAGATGCAGGCATGACAAGACGAGTGCTGATTGAAGAATCAAATGTACGGTTATAGTTAGGATTTCTTAAGTTAAGAAAAGATAGGAGGTCTGAGATAGGATAGGACACAGCCATGAGTTTTGGAATTGCTTCTGTAATAGGAAGATAGGATTTTTCCTATCTTTGAAACTTAAGTTAAGATAGGACAGGCAGGTAGTTTTTTTTTTTTCTGTAATGAGGCCCCTGTTTCTTTTCTCTCTGCAAGCAGCATGTTTTTACACAACTGCATGCTGTGTCTAAATGCAGATGCTTTTCACTAGATGGTACGGATACATGACTGTGTTTACTTTTTTTAGAGCTCCAAGCTCGGCTCAGTGAAGCCAGCAGCACAAAGTCTGTTCGCAGATGACGATGAGGATGACCTCTTCAGCTCCATGAAGCCAAAAGCTCCTCCTCCGGTAGCAATTTGATTATTTTCTTGTGATTTAGAATTATGCTGGTTTCCTGCTTCCCTAACATTGTATATTACATCAGCTGTGTGAGTAGTCATTGAACTGAACCACAAATTTTATATCAGCGGGAGAACGTTCATCTATCTCGTTCATTTTCATCCTCAGAAAGTAGCAGAGAAGCCCAGTACACCTAATGACAGAGCACCACTAGCAAGTCCAGAGTCTGTATCAGAGATTCAGGTGAGTCTACTGTAAGCATATACTCCAATAATATCATGGGCTGTTATGTACCTTTTGAGCCATAAACACACATACAGTACCTGTGTCCATGCGGTTATGATTTAGGGTTTATTTATGCATGTATTAGCTGTTTTTTGATATACTTTTTGACATGTTGTGATAGACACACGGTGTGGTTTTACACAAGAAATGCCTTCATTGGATTAAATTCTGAACCTGCTGTAATCTGACCACACAGAAACCTGCACCAAGCCCTGTAAAACCTAAAGATTCCTCATCAAGGATTGGGAAGCTTCAAGTAATATTTTTGTTTTTATTGCATCTTCATTCCTGACATTTCACTCTGATTCCTCCTGAGGAAAGACTTTTCTATTCCCTCTCACGCGTTGTCTTTTGTCTTTTGTGGGCTTTTTTTTCATATTCCAACTCAATAGCTTGGCTACGATACAGCAGCATGACTACCAAGATGAAGATAATTATCCGTTTTGATTTCATTTTGCTAAACTGGAAGAATTTGCTCGCGCTTTCTTTCAGTTTCACAAGATGTTGTTGCATCTTGCTCTCGCCTCATTTCCATCCACAGTTCTGATTTTTTTCATTTTCCTCTGAATGATCTGCTGCTTGTAAACACTCTGACAAACTTTATGTCAAGAGAGTAGTTGTGTGTAGTTAACCGGAAAGTCTGTTTAGTCTTTGGTCAGTTTTCAGGGTCCATGGTGTGTTTTTCGCCTTGATAAATTATTGTATTGTTTGGTTTGATCTTATCATATTCAGGCCAATCTGATGATCAACCCGGCTGCGTTGCTCCCTGGTGCTGTCCCCAGTATGCCAGGGGCTGTAAGTGTCCTCCCTGGCATGGCTCCTAGTTCCTCCTCTGGGGTGTCCAGCTCCAGCCTGAGCCCCAGCCCTGTCACGACCCCTGGAGGAGCCCAGGCAGACCGCGAGGGAGGAGTGAGCTTCGACAGCCCAATCCAGGTTACAACTCTGCAGAGCGCACACAAGGTGTGTTTTTGATCACTGGAGTTTTTTTATCTGTTACCTACAAGTCTTTTAATAGTGTGGTGCAGGGACAACGTATGTTTGTAGGCCAACCAGGAAGTTAGCATCACCCTGGTTCCCTCGATAAAAAGCCAATGGGATTTTTCCACCTGATTTTGGATTATTGCAGAAAATAAGCTCTGTGGCAAACGAACGTTTATGATACTTGCTCGTTTTGTTCAGCAAGATAATTTCCACAAATGAATTTTTGAGGCTTAAATGCAATTGCTAGAAGTAAAAAGCTAACATTAGGCTATAAACGAACTACACCACAGTTGCATGAGCGCGAGTATACACAACGAGGCTGTAAAGGTGGACGAGTCGGCGTGAAGACGTTTATTAGTCTCATTTAGCCACTTGTTAGCAACCGCCTTTTTTAAGACACGTAAAAGCTTAAAAATTAAGGAGTGCAATATTTACTGACCTATTTTATATCATAGAACAAAACTTTAGAATCTCGTAAGCTTGTGTTAACCACAGATCTTATTTCAGGCATCTAACTAAAAAACCCATTGACTTCCAGATGAGGGAACCGGAAGTGCAAAAATGCTAACTCAGTTCTGGGTTTTAGGACTCATTCCTGCACCACTTTAGTGCTTTTTTCTTTCTTGAATTTCTGATGTGATATTGTGAGTGAAAATCTTTTGTCATGCAGAGTCGTGCCAAAGGTTCTGTACAACGGAGACCGCAGTCCAGAGCAGCGAGGCAGCAAGCGGCCCAAAGGCCTGTAAAGGATAAAAAAGAGACAGTGGGTGGAGACGTTCTCGGGCCGAACCCCAGTCCGTCCGGTTTAGCCTTACCTCCACCAGACAAGTCCAGCCAGGCGCGTGCCAGTCCGACACTACCTAACTCGACTGCACCCGCAGCCTCCTCAGCTTCTCAGTCCTCTCTCTCTGAAATCTCCCCCAGACCCTCTGTTCTGACACTACCAGTATCTACAAACACTGGAAAGAAAGACAGTACAGACAGCAGCGTTACCAAGGTGCTGCCGTCTTCTGATGAGGATGACCTTTTTGTCTCGGACAGTCTGTTTGGGGCCACCTCGGCCACTAACACACCCTCCGCCAGACAAACTACCAAGACTACACAACCTCAGGCCAGTAGCGGGGTGGGATTGAAGAAAGACAAAAACACTCCCCCGCCCATTTTTGATGCCAACATTGACGACCTTTTCCAAAAGGTCAAACCGAGGTCAACTACTAAGAAAGCCAAGGCCTCGGCCTTTTTGGAAGAAGATGACGACGATGAGGACATCTTTGGATTGAGCAACAGCTCCACTCCTACATCCACAAGTAGTAAAGAAATCAAGAACAGCAGTAGCTTTTCAAAGCAGGACATCTTCCAGGTACCTTTTTATTTTACGGTGATGGTAATACTGTCAAGGTTTTCTGTGCCCTCATAAGAATATGTTTCATTTCTTTCCTTATCGGCGGAATTTCTTATGTTCTCAGGATGAAGTAGCCACTGTGCCTAAAGTTCACAAGAAGCACAAAGAGAAGAGCCTTGATGCCAGCTTTTTCGACGACAACATAGACATTTTTGCTGACCTGACGGACACTTTAAAACCAAAACAGAAGTCCAAGACAAAGGGAGAGACCAAGTCAATATTTGATGATGACATGGGTAAGAAAGAATAAGACGCATGCACTCATTTGATACTGTCTGTCCTGTGGTCTACCTTTTTTTAAAAATTGTATATTTAACCAAATATTTTGTCCATCTCGCTGTTCTTTTAAGATGACATCTTCTCACCAAGCACAGTAAAACCAGTCAAGAAGGCTCCGCAGAAATCAAAGAAAACATCACCGTCTCAGGAGACCAGTACAGCAGCAGATTCAAGCAACATATTTGATGATCCACTTAATGCTCTTGGTGGGAACTGAACTTGTTGTGTCTGAGTAGCCAGATTTGTACAATTGTGGATTCATTCTTTTGTCATTTGGATCGCTGAAAGATTGGAGATCGGATACACTGTTGATAGAGTATTTATTCATATGAATTCGTATAAATACTGGGGCTTATTTTTTGGCAGATGAAGACTCAAATGAAAATGATTCCAGTCATCTTCTGACAGCACTTCCAAAATCATCTTGGTATCAGATCATATTATGTAACAGTTATTATACAGTGTACTGTTAATCTTTATTATACATAATAGCACTTTATAAGCATACCATATGCTTAGCCTCAAAGCCTGCAGAAATTAACAGTAAATTGTTTTGTTTGTTTTGAAGATGTTTATCCTTTTGCTTTTCCATGTTGAGATTCCATGTCTTTGGGTTTGTGCCATATCATGGTTATGAGAAATGAATGTGTTTACTTACTGTCTTAGGCATTTTGACAATGTTTTTATTAATAAGAAATTCATCAATTTCTTAACTTTGGCTGTGATGAAAAAGGAAATTCATTTTTAATAACTAAAAAGAAACATATTTTATGCTATCTGAAATGAGTGTGATTATTTCCAAGTCACTTGTTTTCATCTGTCTAGACTTAGATATTGATCAGTGTCTGAGATGAGCTGGAAGCCCATTCCGAAGAGAGGGAACTTAATAATATGTGATTATTAACACCATTTCTGTTTCATTTTTGGATGATTGAGGTTTAGTGTTTTTGCTGAGGTCAGTATTATTAAAGAAAAAAAGGAAGAATTGAAGCGTATTAGTATTTAAAGAGAAACCCACCTGGCTGCTTCTGAGTTCTATAACCCCCATAGTAGGTAGTAAGTAAAGGTTTGAAAAACTATAAACGCATAACAAATAAGTTCTTGTATTGGTTTGTGCCTCGAACATGGCATTTAAAGCCTTTTTGTCTTACATATAGGATTGGGACCTTTTTGCTACCATGGGGCTACAAATTGGATTTGAAAACAGACATTTTGAAGGATATATAATTGTATTAACACATTTGTACAGTAAAAATTTCAATTTCATGTGAACATAGAGAAACTTTGTTTTAAGAGATGTTGTAATGGTGCATAGCCTATTAAGTGCTTTAACATTATTATTTCTTCAAAAGATGAAGAAGAAAATCGATTGCTGGCAGCCCATTATCATCATCATTTGCACCAATGATGTAACCAAATATTTTACGTTTTTTTTAAGCCAATTATAATTACAGATTACAACGACTGTTGTGGGAGAAAAATATGTATTTGCTGACAATTTGGGTCCCAACTCAGGGGGAGGATGTGAAAGCCTTTGACCCAGGGTTTTGACAACAGACAATTTGTTGCCCCGCCCACCACCTCACCATCCGTGGTGCTAATTGGTTCCTTTGTCTGTCCATCAACCGAGGTCACAGAGGTGTTGTTCAGCCGCCTCTGACAGGTATGATGGTGTCGCAAACAAGGGGACCGCGGCAGTCTATGTTCCGTGTGTAGTTTTTAGGGTTAAACGTGATGAAATGCTGCTTATGTGTGGACTCGACGTTACCCTCGACAGCTACATCGGACTGCGGAGGACTGAAGCCCGTGGCTGTAGCCTAGCATCCTGCTAACCAACCCACTGAGGAAGGGAAGCGTTAGCCATTGTTTGAGTTGTTGGCTAACATGGCAACGGAAGCTAACATTAGCAGCGTCGGCTAGACGGGTTGAAGCAGAAGATACTGGTAAGCAGGTTTTGTTATTTAAACAAAAAATAATGTTAACCAATGATTTAAACTGAACTGTGAAAACCACGAGGTATAAATACTGCTTGTGTGACCTTTCTTTGCGAAGTTAGCCGCTGGAATAGGCGACTTCTAACTCCATTCATCTCCGTTGTCAGGCAGCTAGCTGGTAGCTACTAGTAGCTAACGTTGACCTATCTCTTCTAACGTTACTATGGTGATGCGGTTAACCACTGTGGGTTGATATAATACCCAGAGGCGATCTGCATAACGTTATAGTGTCGCCTGTTACATGACAGCCTAACAGTTTTCTTCAGATAATGGCCTGTTATAACAACACTCAAGTCTCTGAATGGATACAGGCCTCGTATGCTAACATTATAGAGCCAACAATAAGAGAGATAGATAGATAGTAACTTTATTGATCCCGAGGGAAATTCAAGTTTCCAGCATCACAGTTCCATAGTGCAAACATATTAGTAAAAACGTCACAGGTGAGTAGTACACATATTAGTAAAAACGACACAAGTAGTAACAAGACACATGTAAGTAATACAGAGTATAAAACAAAATATGCAATGTGCAGAAGAACTGTTAAAGATGAATCTAGTGCAGGGTAAACAGCTGAGATACAGGACTATTTAAAAAAGTGAATGTAGTGCAGAAAGTGATACAGTGCTGGGTGGTTAAATATAGGAGATATAGATATTAAGAAATGTCAGATATGGAATATAATGCAGGATAAAGAAGACAGTTCATCTTCAGTGTTGTTCACCTGTGTGTACTGTAACTGTGGGCATGAGAGGTTATTTGAGCTCCTTCCAGACCCCCAGTAACGTCCCCAGTAAAGTGGAAGATCTCAATTTAAAGGGTCAGTGTGTAATATTGTTCCCTAGACAGCAGCTTGTGGACAACTGTGCTCCAAAACACAAAGGGACAAGATAATATATAGCCTATATATTATTTTCATCAGTCCCAAACCAGAAAATGTGTAATGGTTCCAAGGAGAAAAACTGCAACATACAGTATATTCATTTGTTGTTTCTGCTTTTAAGTGATAGTAGAAGGGCATGTCCACATAAGTGTCATTGGTTATATGACATTCAGATGTTGCATTCAGCTTGTCTCCTTTTTTGATGAAAGCATGATTGGACTAACCTGCCTCTCAGGCAGACTGTAAGATGTTGGTGAGTCAAGTGACAAGATGTGATCTGTCAAAGGCTGCGGTCAGGCACAGGACACTTCATACCACTGATCGGCTTATGTAACACACCTGATCCTCTTGAATTTTGGCCAGGGACTTAAATGCTGCTCTGAATTTTTCATGAGAGGGTTGCACGTGTCGGCTGCCGCTGATACATGCCCTTGTTCTAAAAGAATTGCGCCTCAATTTAAAACATATTACAAGACTGTTTAAGTCTTGCAGACAGTTTTTAATTCCATACATGGGCATGTTTTCGTCAGTTAAAACTGGTCCATCCGGCATGTGCATAACTCAATTGTTATGTTCATGTGAATATCCCCCACAGTTGTGCAATGTTTCCAATATATAAAATTGTGTGACCCACCTAAATAGATTTTCCCCCACCCAAAGAGATATTTGTCTGCACAAAAATGCAGTTGAATATATGGATTGATTTAAAAAGTCTGTCATAATGGTGCATTCATGTACAATCAAAAATTGCTTGGCTGGGGCGGCTGTGGCTCAGAGGTAGAGCGGGTCGCCCACCAATCAGAAGGTTGGCAGTTTGATCACCGGCTCCTCCAGTCACATGTCGGTGTCCTTGAGCAAGATGCTTAACCCCAAATTGCTCCCGAAGGCTGTGCCATCAGTGTGTGAATGAGTATTTAGACTAGATCCTGATGGGCATGTTGGCACCTTGTATGGCAGCCTCTGCCATCAGCGTGTGAATGTGTGTGTGAATGGGTGAATGCTGACATGTAGTGTAAAGCGCTTTGAGTGTTCAGAAGACTAGAAAGGTGCTATATAAATGCAAGTCCATTTACCATTACCATTTACCATTATTAGAGGTTAGGTTTTGATGTTATCTGAATACTGAGCCGACTTGCAAATATCATATTTCAGAGCGTAGACTATCACAAATAAATTCTTAAAGCGTCTTAAAGTATATTTAAGACGCTGGATTGCAGGAGCAGGGAATGGTTAAACTAATCAAACCTTCTAAAAAGTTGTGATAATCATACAGTGCTTTTGTTTCTACTCACAGCTGTGGTCCTCCTGCATGATGTGTGACGGTCGTGAGGCTAGTGAGCAGTGCCTGTCCCCCTCTCCTTCATCTTGGGCCAGCCCTCCCATTTAACCACATCCCCGAAGTCTTTCTCCCAACCTGCCAAGATGACCGACAGGAAGGAGCCACCCTTCTTTAATGATGACAGTGTGGGAGCTTTTCACTATAAGCTCCCTTTCTATGACACTATGGAGCTCTTCATAGAGACCCTGACCGGGACCTGTTTTGAGCTGCGCGTGTTGCCCTTTGAAGCTGTCATTTCAGTCAAGGCAAAGATCCAGAGGCTGGAAGGTACAAAACACACAAATGTGTAGTTTGCATGTTTTAGTCTGCTGTTAAGGACCAGTGTCCATACTTTATAAGTCAGGATATTGCACTGATTGAGTCAGAAAGCTGTATCAATTATTTGATAGACTGGGAAGATGAGAAGTCTTTTGTTTGACTATTTTGTATGGTCTATTCAGTCTGTCATAGTCAGTTTTGCACAACTGTATCTTCTTAAAGTTTTTTATCGTTTGTGCTGTTTACTTGGATCATCAGGGCTGCTTACCGCTTAGTGAAGAGCACTTGGTGAAGAAAAAAAATATACAAAAAAAGAAATTGGCTGAAAACTCATGGTTACACTCTAAGTTTAGAGCACTTAGACTTATTGTCACTATACACCTTGATCAGTGTTGAGTAGAGCTGTCAGTTTTTATTTGTAATTCAAAATATTGTGTGTTGGTAAAAATGTAATATTCAATCTACGTATAATGTAAAATCCAGTGTATAAGCGCCACAGGCCGTGCCTTTGTTTCCAGCAGTGGGTGCTCGTAAAATGTACTGTCGCTCTGACCCGTTGCATGCATTGCTATTATTGTTCTCCTCATTTATAAAAATGGAGGAAACTAGTGAGCCATGCTGAATTACACCGCCAAACCATCTCAGAAGACATGCAAAATTGTGGAAAAGGGTCAGGCTGTTTGCTGACTTTGTAAAATGCAACTGCCTTATAATATTACTACAACAAATCTATGGATTCACTAGGTCCGTTCTACAGCGTAGTTAGGATCAGGCTATGTGGGTGTGTTGGCATTCATCTGATTCATTCAGTTCACTCCTTTATTCATTTATTTTGACCTTGGTTGTCCTCTAAGGTTGCTTTTTTTTTTGTAGATCAAGATGACCTTTCATGTCTACATTCTTTCAGTTTTGGTCAGAAAGGCCTCTCTGTGCTCTGTGTGTGAGGAGGTGGGTCAGCCAAGCCAAGTGTGTTTGTGATGGAGGAAACCTCTCTGCAATGAAAGGACCGCTGCTCGCTCACTAACACTGGCTCACCTCCAGCGCCGGGTCAGCGAGTTCACTCATTGTGGGCACAGAGAGCTTCCTGACTATGCATACACTCCATCTCATTTCAAGGAGTAGCTCTGGAGAGCCATTGTATTCATTAAGCTGTAATCCCTCAACTGGAGTCTTATTATTTTGGTTGCAATAATATTAGATACAATGTGTAGACATATAGTATAGCAGTCCAACCAACCTCATGTATTTGACAGTTTTAGCTGTAAGATAAGCAGCCTTTATGGTGAGGTAACACTGTAGCAACAAGTTTAACATTTTTAAATGAACACTATTTTAGTTAACAATGCATCTGTTCTGGGATTTAACCTTTTTCAGCAATTACATGGTTCTGTCTTTAGGGGGCAGACATGAATCATCTTTAGTGGTGTATGGATGCTTCTGTTGGCAGCATTCCCATCTTGCCTGTCTGTCAGATTGGTTAACCTAGTCTATGAAATATGAACAGGTCCTTGTCAACTTTGCTTGTTTTCTCTCTTCTTCCCTCTCTCTGACTGTCCATTAAGGTATCCCTGTTGCCCAGCAACACCTTATCTGGAACAATCTGGAGCTGGATGATGAACACTGTCTACATGACTATGGGTAAATCTATTCCTGCCGACCCTTTCTGTCTTTCAGAGCGCTGACACCGGGGCAAAATCGCGCAGACAACAAGGCTTGTTAGACCAATTACTAGCAATGTGTTTAAAAACAGCCTGTGTACATTTAGAGTCATTTGCATTTGCACTTTAAAAGCCTTCCCGCTGCGGCGGTGACTCAGCCTTAATTCAGTTCAACATATCGCAAATGAGCCGGAGAGTTAGAGGCGGATGAGACAAGTGACATATTGGTCATATTTAGTGAGCTTGCCCCTCCACTCCTGTCAGTTTATGAGATGCAGACCTCCCCCTCCAGTGCTCTTCTGGCTGCAGATGGTGGTATTGTTATGAGTGCTTGTCACTTAATTTTCCACATGAACAGCCTCTGGTGAGATCTTGCTAGGCTCGCATATCACACTGCAGCATGCTTTTGAAGTTTTAGAAGCGGAGGGGTAGAGAAGGCAATGAAACATCTGCTCATCAGAAACAAATGTTCCAGTATAATTCCCAGTAGTGCACTTAAGTTCATCTGGAAATCATCCTGACGCTTGGAGTGCTGTTTACTTTATATCAGAGCATCTCGCCTCAGAAGGAAAGCATTTTATCCTAAAAGTAAATATACTGCCTACTGTTATTTCCTTCTCTCCCATTACAATTGCATAGGCTACACTGGGGAATGGGTTACAATACTCTTCACTTGTTCTGCTGTATTGATCATCAGTCTGTTTGTGTTTGCAGCATTGCAGAGGGCTGCACTTTGAAACTGGTCTTAGCTATGAGGGGAGGCCCAATCAACACCAGGAGAGGTAAGAAAAAGACCAAAAAACTGTGCATTCACATGACAGCTGAACATCTGTAGTTTTAAGGCTCTGACACACCAAGCCGATGGTCGACCGCTGGATAGTTTGGGGCCGTCGGTGAGGGTCCGTTGGCCTAGTTTTTTCGATGTGTCTCGCACTGTCGGCTCTAGGTTTTTTGGCCAATTCAGCATGTTGAATCAGTGGCGGTGCCCGTCGGTGAGAGAAAATCCCTCTGATTGGCTGTTCAGCTTAAACAAATCACTGCACGAGAACAGAAACGGAAGTGAGGAAAGCAAGCCAACGAGTAAAGTCAAGAGGAAAAACACAAGAGGGTCACAGGTTCGAATCCGGCTTGGGATTGCATGTTCTCCCGTGTTAGCGTAGGTTTTCTCCGGGTTCTCTGGCTTCTTCCTACAGTCCAAAGACATGCAGGTTAGGTTAATTGTTGGTTAGGTTAGGTGTACCCTAACCTAACCAACCTTCGCCCAATGTCAGCTGGGATCGGCTCCGGCCCCCGCGACCCCGAATGGGATAAGGATGATGGATAGATGGATGGATTCCAATACACAGATATTTTCACGACATGGCCATCTGGAATAAAGCTAAGTGGTGAGTGAGAGTGGTGTGAAAATGGTCGGCAAACACCGCTTTGTTTCATGTACGTATCATGACAACGGCTTGTATACCCGCAGTCCTCGGTCTTCCGGTTTCCCTTTTTGAATGACGATGTGTGGAGAGTTATTTTATCTTACGCAGGCGCATGTGCTAACTGGCCGTCGGCTGTAGTCTTTGCCGCGTGTTTGGGTGCAACTTGTCGGCCAAAACAAATGCGACGTGAGGCGACACAACAGGCGGGCTTCGTTGCCACTATATCTCTGATGTCGGGTTGGTGTGTCCCCAGCTGTACATTATTTGAAAAGATTTTTTTTCAAAGTAAATTCCCTAACACATTAGGTAATTTTAATATATACCGTTTTCCTGTTGTAACCACAGAACCCCCTCTCTTCTTTTGTCAGTAACCATGGAGGATCCTATCAAAGAGGTGACTGACCTGATGGAGAGCACAAAGGAGGAGGGGTGGGAGAAAAGCCTGGCCAACAAGCAGGTTACATTTGTGGTCTATCGTGAAAACGACCAGCTAAACTTCTTCCGAGTGGTCGACAGGGGAGACGGCACCCTGACCCCTCTGTCTGAATCTCTGAGGTTGGGATATTGTCATACTGTTCTTGTTGTTTTTTAATGCGCAGTTATTATATCATTATATTATTATCTGTCCAACTACTGAACCTATGCATATAAAAGGAATAGAGCCAGGGGTTTGCTCACATTGGTCATCATTAATCATACAGTAACATCAGGAATATAAACAGAGACTATTGCATTAGATTCTGAGTATTAAGAGTGATACAAGGAAAAAAGAGGCACAAATGAGGAACAAACAGGATAAATGAGTAGAATTATCTAATTATACAGCCAGTGTGGAGTCGAGTACTTAACATTGATTATTCAGCGGTAGCTGTGGCAGCTGAGTTCAGTGAGCAGGGCCACCGAAGAGACTGCCGACAGCTTCGTTAGATCACTAATGGGAAGAGTGTCTTCGCCTCTCATATTTTCCAGTGGTGGCTCGGTGTACAACGTGTGTGCAGAGGACGAGGAGGACGGAGAGACTTCTGCAGCTGCACAGCAGAGCCTTGAGAACTCCATCACCATGAGCAAGATGAAGCTACTCAAAGCCAAGCTGGAGGATATGAACCTCAACAAGAAGGTTGGAAGCTACTGGGAATACAGAAACCTATTAAAATTAAACTGCCTATCAGAGAGTGCAAATGTGGCCTCCACACATTATTTATGTTAACACCATTTCAAATGTAGACATGCTATGAAAACAGGAATTGTCCCTTTTCTGTGTAATCTATTCTTCAAGCAGTTTGTTTTTCATTTACATAAATACATGTTTATTTTTCATAAATAAAATAATGAAACCAAATTATGTTGAATATTGCTATCATATAGAATCCTGCTTGTGTTAATCTTAGACCAAAAATAGTAGCCTGCAACCATTTTTTGCATAATGCAGATGTACTGCGCCAAACACTAATTTGCATGTGTTTGTAAGAGGGTAGAGCTTTTCATGACATTCAACTATACTGGTCCTTTAAAGATTTTTAATGCTTATAATTAATTTATACAAGCAGCTTAAATCAAGTGAAGAGATAACCACTAGGAGTTTATAATTATACAGACTGGGGAAAATACTGAAAATGTACAGCACATTTGAGAGGGTATAATCTGACTGTGTCTCTGTCTGTGTCTCTGTCCTCCAGCCCAAGAAGTCGGCAAAGGTAAAACCGCGGCCCCCTGTCAGCCCGCATCCCTGCGGTGGCTCTCTAGGACCTTCCAGCACGCGACACCATCATCGCTTCTTTCGTTCGCTCCCCCAGATCAACCAGCCTTGGCAGTCAAATGCGCAACTACCTCCGATCGCAGACCGTGAACCCGTAGACCCGTCCCCGCCCTCTGCTGCTGCTGCAACCTCTACCCACTTTTCTATCCCCAGACGACCCCCTCCCTCTTTCTCCTCGCCTTCTTGTTATATGCTTCAGGAGGAGGAGCCATGGGAGACGTGCCCACCGTTTGCAAAGATCCGGCCCCCTCCCAAAGTGTCCCGGTTGGACATTGGCAGCACCAGGCTGATGAGGGACTGTGTGTACCCTCAGCTCCCTCCGCTGTGTATCAGGGGGCCACCTGAACCCACCTTTGACCCAGCTGACGCTGCAGGAGAGGCAGTCGGGCTGAGTTTGTTAGAGGAAGCTGCTGGGCTGTTGGTGCCAGAACAACCTGGAGCTTCATTTGGGGAACTGTTAGACCCTTTGAGCCTGGATGTGTCCGCCCAGCCAGAGGGAGGTCGCCGGTCCCTCGAGTTTGGAGCTCAGCACCAGTTGCCGCTCTCCCCCTCCCCACTCAGTACCTGGACACTTGGGACGAGTGATACTCTCACCAGCAGAGGTGATAGGACACAGCTCGGCACACCATTTCATATCAGCCCCCCCTCTCCATTGCCCGTCTCCGCCTCACCATCCGCTTCTAGCAGACCGCTGCCTCAGGCTTTTGATTCCACTCTCTCCTGTTTACAGCCCAACCTTCAAGCACAATCCTCAGCACAAGTGAAGCCTGGCAGCACCTCCCCCCACCCCTCCACCACCTCGCATGCGCCACGCCTTCGTGGTGTTAAAGTGGAGTCGCCCGGCAAGAGGCCAGAGCTTATCTCCAAGAGGGAAGCAAGAGGCATCACTAAGATGGCCAACCAAGCCTGGAAGGAGCCGCTGGGGTCCCTGAACAACTCTGAACTCTTGGCTTCTCTCTCCACAAGGGCTCCAGACAGCAGCAACAGCAGGGACGGCCTCGGTGAGAGTCTGGGGCTCGCACTGGCATTGCCCCCGGCCACTGCCTCAGGACCGGGCAGCCTTGGCTCCAGGCTGCCATCCATCCCAACTAACAGGCTCCTTCAGGATGATCTGATGAGACGAATGTCACCGCTGCACCGAGCAGCAGCCTCTCACACGGTGAGTGCAGTGAGGTGTCAGTGTTTTCTGCTCAGATTTGGACTCGTGGAATAGTTTTTAATCCTCAATTTGTCTTTTATTCTTCTGAGAATTTCAGTGTTTTTGTACATTTTCAAACAACGTATTCTGTAAATTGCTCTCACTTAAATTTGAGTCCATATGCTCATCCCAACCCACAAAGGTAGCAGGTGCCTAAAAGTAATGTAGGAGTGGGTGATGTGAAATTCTTTTTGCTATAATTGTCACAGCAATGTCTTGATATGACATTCACTGACTTGTTGAGGCAGATCTCAATCAGGTTCATCATAGTGATTCAGATTGCTTAGTTGTTTTTTTTTAGTTGATCAAAAACTGCATACATTGTACTGTCAAGTATTTGAGATGTCATTCTGTGACAAAGATCCAACTGATCAGTCATTTAGAGAACTGTCGGGCATGATATCATGAGTTTTGCCACCAGATGGGGTGATAATAGTATATTCCAGCCTAGAGCAAAGCACACAATATAATGATAAAAAAAGAAAATACCCACACATTGCTTCTCAGTTGAAATATTTTATTAAAATGCTGTAGTTGTAGTAAGGTTCAATCATGTGAAATTTAATACATCAAAATGTATTATATTTGCAGCATCCCACATAAGCAAAATCCACAGCCTTGTAAATAAGTTAAATACACAAGGAGACATGCAATATTAGTCATGATTGATGGAAAACAGCTGAACTATAAGAAATCAGAGGTAAGGTCTATAAAAATAATCTTTGAGTCCATCTTGTAATGATCTCCCCATATATTAGGAACATTCAAGTAGTTCTCTCAAAACCATATTAGTTTTATCAATGGTTGTTTGTCTCTTTTAACTGCTGCATAAACTTGAACACCTGTGTATAATTCAAAGTATATATGCCTCACATTTTGATGTATGGTTCATTCCTAGAGATGCTGTTCATACTTTTTATTACATCATTTAGATTTTTCTCAAGAAATAGCACGGCAATTCTTTAATTGATTTGCTCATGTTGCTGTTGTTTTCTCAGGCCACCAACAGTCTTGCATCAGCGGGGGGAGTCATGACTTCATTCGGGAGAATAGGTAATCACCTTTTATGTTTTCATAAAGTACCAGCAAAGAAAGTGTTGCATTGCGGTGGTGGAATTGCACATTTCAGTTGTGGACTTTATAGGCATCTGTTGTACCAGAGTGCATTGTAGCCAAACGGTTCTGAAACCAAGATGCAGTTTTTGAGAGGTGCAGTCGCATACAGAGAGGATGTTGTTATGTGAAAGCCTTCAGCGCATGTTGTGTGAGCGCTACAACAAAGCACTGCAAGGGTTTTAAATATTCATTATTGCTACAACTGCAGAAGCAGCACAAACAACAGAAGGCGTCAAGCCTACACACAAGCACACTCACTTATTTATGTCGACCACTGATATGCACAGACTATTCACAGAGAATAAGGATAAATATACAACAAGTAGGGAGTCGGGGTACTCCTATTTTAGTATTTTGCTGGACATAAGTGTTTTTCTTACAGGCTGAGAATTTATTGATGGTGGTCAAAGAATTCGACTGCAAACAGCATTCAACAACCCAACTAATGACTGCAGTGCCCATGAATGTCTTTTAAGTCAGTCTCCAATTTCAACTGCATTTTCACAGAGTTCTGAAAGGAATAAATAATATCTACCGAAATTATTGACGTTTTTGAGTGGGCTTCCAAAATAAATTCCATCTATCAGAGACACTAAGTATGGTGACTGATGTTCACACCTCCATGAGTCGTTCAAAAAACAGTAATTTAGTCCTCAAAAGATTAACAGCTTCAGGTCTTTTTTGGGGGTTGCCTTTACCGGCTTTACACACCTACACTTTAGTGTTACTCTCGTTCTTCCGCATAGAAGAATGAGAGAAACACTCTCATGTATTTTCTTACGTCTGGACTCTGAAGAGGCCATTCAAGGACAGTCGGACTTAAATCCAATCTGCTATTGTCCTGACTATGTTGTTATAGTTGTTGTGCTGGAAAGTGAGTCATCCCTCCTCTGAGATTGTGTGTGCTCTCGAATATTTTTAAGGGGTCTGTCTATATTCAACATCATTCATGTTTTCCTCAATAAGGATATATTCCACTTCAGTCTGATAAGAGACATCTTCATAATGATGATGCACGGTGCTCTACCTCCATGCTTTACTGCAGGGATGTGCTGGCCAGTTGTAAGCTGTGGATATACTGTACTATCATTTGGCATTCAGGGCACCAGACCAGAGAGTATTTTCACTCATACTTTGAGTACAGTTTTACACGTTGTTTTAGTGATTTCTCTAGGATAAGCAAAAGAAAGGAGATGCATCTAAACTCAAACTGGTCATAATAATCTGAATGCACACAGTATGTAAATGAGGCATTTCTGTATTTTGGCTTTGTTGCCAAGAATGGGTGCTCACTTTGTCGCCATTGGGTAATGTGTAGGTAAAATTGGGACGTCCCTAACTGCTCTGTAAAATCTAATTGGTGACGCTTTATTTTACAAGTCCGGAATTTCCGAACAATTACCAAGAGGTTTCCTGGAAGGAAGTGTATAATATTTCTTAATTTCCAATTGTAAAGACACAAGGAATTATTATTTACTTGGGTTTATTTCAAGGAAACGTTTTCCTAGAATAGAATTTCCTACTGCCTTGTAGGTCTGTCAAGGAAACTTTCTTGGAAATTCTTAGGAAAGTCCACACCTGTAAGAGAAACCATATTTTGATTGGTCTGTAATGCAGATCTATTGTTCTCCAGGTACACCAGCTTTGACAAAGATCTCATTGTGCTTCATTATAACTTTAGAAACTTTTCCTCTGTCATCAGTGACTGAACTTCAGCAAAACAAGCAAAACACAGTCAGGAGCTTCAATGAAAATATCAACACTGACAGCAAGTGACACAAGCCGAGATGCTTTAAGTTACAAAGAAATGTACCTTTGTTTCTCTCGGTGCACCATCTCCCTACAGTGCTGCTGTGTTCTTATCACATCCTCCTTATTAAATGAGTCGGATTAGGTTTGGGAGCAAAGAAAACTTATTTGGGACAACCCTTAATTAAAGGTAATCAAATTCAAGTTGTCTACTAAACAAGAGAATGTGGAAAATGTGTCTGGGTCTGAATATATTTGAACCCACTGTATATCTGCATGGCAGCAGATTAAAGTGCACAAAACAAATAAAAATCCAATCCCACGCCCAGCTGCTTGCCAGCGAGCTTTCTGTACCTTCATCACAGAGCTGTCAGTTTTATCTGTATGTTGCCGTATCCCCACGGCTCACAAACCCTGCTGAGCTGCATGCTTCCACAGACACGATTATCACGGGTACAAGCTGACATAAACCGGTGCTCCCTGACTTAGGAAATTAACAGTTTGTTTTCTGACATATTTTCTGAAATTGCGACAGGGTAATGGTTCATATGGCAAAGCCTGAAAATGTCCTGAAACCAAACAATTATCTGCACCACTTCAAGAATAGCAGTATCACAGCTGCATTTACTACTGTTTACATCTAATTTAATTGACTACAATTATTTTAAAATGCACTCTTGTGCACACTTTATCATTATAAACCAAGCTTGAAATTAATTGTCAGAACTAACAAAGAAACCCTAGATAAAAAGACGTGAATGTGACAGTGTGAATACTGTTTGAGGGATTATTTTCTGGCAGTTTATTCCTGAGGGTATCAGGTGACATTAAGCAGACAAAATGAATGATATATAAAAAAGCACTCTCCTCGTGCTCAGTGAAATGGTAATATGATAGAAACGTAGACAAAACAAAGTAAAATGGTGAAGACTGACAGGTTTTTAGAAATGAGCAGTGAGACTTAAAAGCATATTGCACTTCTGGCCACACTCCAGTGTTTGATTTCACAGCAGGTGTTTTGCCTTTTGACAGCTGGTGAAAACGGCTGCTTTGACATCATTGCTGGGGTTTGGTAAGAAGTACAACATGCCTGAAAAGCACTGAGAAGTGCAATTTTCCTCCCTCAGATGATTCTGTGTTGATCTAACCTTTTGAGGCTTCATGATATCTGTGATGGATCCTAGCTTGAGTAAATTTGAAGTCTGTGAATGAAATGTTAAAGAAAGCACAAATGAAAGCTAAAGTTGTAAAATGATCCTAATATCTCCAGTTGTGCTGTGTGCAGACATCAGGGACGCTTGAAATTATTCACAGAAGAGAGACGAGCTACGTGATTGGGACGTGTGTAGATTAATGCAAACTTTGTCACCACACGATCAGTTATTCCACATCGGCTCCTGTAAAGTAAATAATAAAAAAATGTTTCCTCTATTTTCAGGCACTCCAACATACCACCTACCTCCAGTCAAGGCTCCCATAGGCAGCAAGAAGAAGAGCGCAAAGCATTGCTTCCTCTGTGGCAAGAAGACTGGCCTGGCCACCAGCTACGAGTGCAGGTACAATTGCCTCCAGCATTTCCACTTGCACTCACTCACCCACTCGCCGCCTGACTCTAAATCAAATCCCCCCCCCTATTTGTCATTCTTGTCCTTGAAGCAGTCGTTTTAGTAGAAAGTGGTCTTTTCCTAGTTCATCATTTTGTCTCTCAGCCATCTCTCCAGTGGAAACACGTCTCACTGCTTGTTCTGCCACAAGTTATTAGCATTATCAAAGTTTCTCCCTACGACATCAATCTGGATCACTTCCCTCTCTCGGGCCTTGTCCGGGGCGTACACCCTTAATCTGATGCAACAGTGTGTAACGTAGAGCTTCAAAAGACTAACTGATGCTTCTGTGATTAAAGGAGTAGTGTAATTTACTCAATATTAGTGCTCATAAATGAAACGGATTACAGATAGTAAGTAGTAGAAATAGTGTCGCTCTTTTTTACTAATGGACTGGCACAAATAGAGAGATAAAAGCACATAAAGGAGGCTTTTAGTCTAAGATAACATGGAGGAGATGGAATAATGCTGTGTTCACACTACGAGCGACACAGAAACAGGCAACAAGTCCTTTTCAAAGGAAGCAGATAACATGTAGCTAAAAACTGCATTACGGGCGTGAAGCGCTACAAATCAAAGTTGAGCTGGTTTCAATTGTTTTCAGCGCTCCAACGATGTAGTGTAGTCTTTTGTCGCTCGTAGTGAGAACATAGCTTAAAGGGACTGTTTGTAACTTCTTACACGTATAAATCATTGCGGGTCGGTGTCCCGAGCACGCTTGCGTGTGGCTACGCTGTTCAGACAAGACTCCTACACAAACTACACGGAAGCACCAAAACAGCAGAGTTATATCTAGTGAAGCCCGTCTTGCAAAACAGTGTTGGCCGCGGTCGGAGGACGCTTGTGCAGAATTAAATGCTGCCGCTCCTCAAGACCAACAGAGGTTTCCTGTTTCTTGTGAAGTGACGGGGCTCCGCAGCGAGTTACGTTATCATCTCCGACCAAAACTCCGGTGTCCCCCCCCGTTCCCTCCGGCTGCGGTCGGGAGGCTGAGGCAGGAAAAGCACTAGGATCAGCATTGATTCATGGAGAGACCTTCGTCCAGTCAGCTAACATTACTGCCAAGCAGGTGAAATATAGAGTGATATTGTGGTTTTAGCTGACGTGTGTTGCCTCGCTGTTTTATGGATGCTCGCTCACATTCAAGTCGCGCGTGCACACGGGCGAGCGCGAGCAAAAGGGACGCTGACTGTCGTTGACCACACACCACAAGTATCGCTGTTTCCACCAATTTCTGATTCTTACAAACAGTCCCTTTAAGGAGGGAGTAATGTGACTCTCCATTCATACTCTGCAGAATAGCCTGCTGATTGAGCAGATGATATTTGCTGATGGATTAACAGAATGTTTTTAGTTTCTGACTGCGAGGTCTCTCAAGGAACATACTATAAATATATAAAGTAGGGCTGTCAATCGATAAAAATATTTAATCACGATTAATCGCAAATTAATTCAAAAGACACTCTGTTCAAAATGTACCTTCAAGAGAGATTGGTCAAGTATTTAATACTCTTATCAACATGGGAGTGGGCAAGTGGGTTGCTTTTTGCAAATGTATGTATATATTTTTGTTTGGAAATCAATTAACAACACAAAACAATGACAAATATTGTCCAGAAACCCTCACAGGTACTGCATTTAGCATAAAAAATATGCTCAAATCATAACATGGCAAACTGCAGCCCAACACGCAACAACAGCTGTCAGTGTGTCAGTGTGCTGACTTGACTATGACTTGCCCCAAACTGCATGTGATTATCATAAAGTGGGCATGTCTGTAAAGGGGAGACTCGTGGGTACCCATAGAACCCATTTTCAGGTCTAGGGACCCCTTTGAAAATGGCCATGACAGTTTTTCCTCGCCAAAATTGTGTGCAAGTTTGGAGAGTTATTTAACCTCCTTCGCGACAAGCTAGTATGATATTATTGGTATCAATGGGTTCCTTCAGTTGTCTTGTTTCATAAGATACCAGTTTCTTCACTTCACTTCTAGCTTTAAAAATGAGTCCGCTACAACCTAAAAATCGCAAGTTGCTTTAATGCGTTAAAGCAATTAGTGGCGTTAAAACAGATTTGTATTAACGCAAATATTATCGCATTAACTTTGTCAGCCCTAATATAAAGTATTGTTTCTTGCTCTTTACCTAAATATCCGTTTTATTTAAATCTTTCAGGTGTGGTCACAACTTCTGTGCCACCCACCGCTACGCGGAGACACATGACTGCACTTACGACTACAAGAGTGCCGGACGGAGATTTCTGCAGGAGACCAACCCTCTCGTCAGCGCTCCCAAGCTGCCTAAGATCTAGACCCACAACCCTCGCCTCTCACAGGGGACGACCTGAAGAACTACAGGTTAAACTGACTGAATGGAAGAGATTCTGCAAAGTCATTTCTAGCAGAAAGAAGGAACTTATTCACCACTGTGTGCTTTTTTTTATCAGCCAAGTTTGCTTAAAAATTAAATAAGATATTCTGTAAAGCCAAGTGTGAACAAACAAGAGTAGACTGAAATGGCAAAGAACTAATTATCACTTCTTGACAATGTGAAGATGTTTATCCTTTTTATCTGTTACCTTGTTCTTTTTCCATTGCGTAAAAACAAAACAAACAAAAAAAACCTGTGCTTGTATGTAGGTAGTTTTTGCTAAATATATCTGCTGCACGTTCAGACATATCTATTTTTAGTTTTGTCAGCCTTTTGTTTTTGTTTTTTAAAAGATAGGACCGCTGGTGACTTTTCATTCGACAAGTCTTCAACAGATGCACTTTAGAACTATCATATTTATACATTTGACTTTCCTTATTGTGGGGGGGAAGGATACTTAAATTTCTGTTTGTCTTATGAAGTGTTTATGTTTTTGTCATCCAGATTTTTATATTCTTCACCTCTAAACGTCTTTCTTACATGGGCACATACATACCGACATCACTAATGAAATCTTTCTTAAAACAGAACAGTACACCCACTTATTGATGAAATACTTCATATTTATTAATGAATAGTACTTATTTAAATTCAAGGTTGGTTTTAAAATAGTAAGTATGCAATGTGTGTAGGTGTGAATGTCAGTTGTAATGTGTAATCCTATCAAGTAAACTATAAGAATTGGGGTGGGGTGGGGGGGGGGTGCTTATGGTATTTATGATGTGTCTACAAGTAAGGTGGTTGCCATAAAAAAAAAAAAATCTTTTGTAAGTCTTTTTTATTGCTCAGCTGTTGCAAAAACTTTAAATTCTGTTATAGTATCTACAGGGGTTTGATCTAATAAAGCTTCTTTCCATACATACTGTACATCACTGACTCATGTGTTTAGATCCAACACCTGTCTAATTATATTTCCAATTGACTGATTATTTTTTTTAACAGATAGTCCTGCTGTCCTCATTTCCTTGCAATGTCCTCAAGTCTTGCTGCTTCAGTTCTTCATTACTTTCACATTGAATGTTTGATCTTTCCTGCTGCTCGCCCTTAATAGTTCTGATATAACTGTGAAATAGATGAGAAACTGTTTGTGTTTGGTATCACTGACTAATTCTCGTCACTTAAGTACCCTGTCGTCCTGACGCAGACCCACGGCTAGTTCCTTAGCAACAAGCTAAAATTATTTCTGCCCCTGTTGAATATTAGACTCTGATTTCTAGCCAAAGTTAGGACAAATATAGTTGAGGACAACGTCTTCCTTCATTAGCACTGTGTCACTTTCTCAAGATAAACTTGTGACCCTCTTACTGGGCTACTATCTGCTCTCTTCTATTCCTCAGCAGGTTGTGTGTTATAAGTACCACAACAAGTTAAAGGTGCAGTGTCGAGGATTTGGCGGCATCTAGCTTCAATGTTGCAGACTGAAACAAGCTGAAACTTCTCCCGTGTGCCAAGCATGTAGGAGAGCTACAGAGGCCAACACGAAAACGCGAATGGCCCTCTCTGGAGCCAGTGTTTGGTTTGTCCGTTCTGGGCTACTGTAAAAACATGGCGGCCGGCTCTGTGAAGAGGACCTGCTCTGTATGTAGATATAAACGGTTCATTCTGAGGTAACAAAAACACAACAATTCTTATTTCCAGGTGATTTTACCCTAAAGAAAACATGCTTATTATATTCCATTTCTGCCAATATATCCCCCAAAATGTTACACACTGTTCCTTTAACACCCTTGTTTAAAAAAACATCCCTGACAAAAAACAAAAGTGGTCAAACCTTTCAGATCTGGTTCTGATAGGACTGTCCACAGATGGATTGATCCCACTCTGCCTACTGCCACATTTTCAAATGCAATGTCTGCATAATAACTTTGTCGAGGAGAGCACTTAAAAGCTGTAGTTTTTCTTTATGCACACATGCAAAATACAAACTAAGGAGTGGAGTGCAGATAATGTTGCAATGAGTAAATATGAGAACACATTGTATAATCAAAAACATAAATATGTTCTCTTTCTTTGCTGGTGAGTCACGGAGTAGAAAGGTTCATTGGAAAGTGGCGGCGCTGCTCATTATACACTTTGCTTTCACTCTGGATGCTGTTCCCGTGCAACAGACAAACCCTGACCTGAGTCACGTCTCAGTGTTTTAATCTTCACTTTCCTCCTCCATGTTGTCTGGCTTTGATCCAAGATAATTGGGCTGTGCAGCATATACTGCTGAAACACTGCTTAGTCTCTCCTGGCAAATAACTGCACCTCAACATGGAGAGGGCATATATTTTTTAAAAAAGGAGTGAGTTTACAGGCATCTTCAGATGAATTTTGGAAAAATACATCCTACTGGTTTAATTTCAAACTCCTCAGTGCAGCAGCAAGAAGTACCACGCAACGTTTATTACGCAAAGTTTCTGTCAATTTGAAGGATTTCTTTTTTTGACAGAATTTGTCATGTGGTCTACCGAAAGTGGTGACTATATATACTGTATATAAAAAATACATTTTTAGAATAATAAACATTTTAAAAGTAAATTTACGAGACACTGGGAATACTCCAGAGCCAATTGGTGGCCCTAGCCTCCATACACTGAAGCCTGGCTACAAGGGGCCATCACACACACACACCAATACCTTTCAGCTCAGTTCGTCCAATACTTATGACCTGCAAAACTAATCACATTCCCCTCAACCTCAGCTGTACTTTGTGTTTGGTGCTAATTAGCAAATTTAACATGCTAACATCTTAAACTAAGATGGTGAGCATGATCAATTTAACACGTGCTAAACATCAGCATGTTAGCATGGTCATTGTGAGCATGTTAGCAAGCTGATGTTAGCATTTAGTTAAGTACAGCCTCACAGAGCCGCTAGCATGACTCGAGTGTTTTCTTTTATCCACAAGATTATAGGAGCTTATTTTAGATAACGTTTGCATCCTCTAACCTTCACTAATTGAGGGTTACGTAATGTATGATCCCTGATGGTGAACTTGGTGCTCGTCACAGTTGAATGAGTGAATTGAAGAGTGAGTGACCCAAAATTGTGACTATTCTGGTCTCTGCAACACGCAGAAAAACACTGAAAACACACTTTTCTGTGCTGCTGTAACAAACACACTGCAATACTTTGCAGCTGACCTGCAGATTCTATATTTGGCAAACCAGTCTCAAAAAAGGGCAAAGGAACAACACAGTGAAAGTTTAAAAGCTTATTTTATTATCTATTGTAAACACCAAAATCCAGGGGAAATTACTTGTCTCGTGGCAGTACTAATTATCCCTGATTACTAAGGGAGGAAAGTGAGTCAGTGTCCTAGTATAGAGGAGAGGGGAAGAATAATCCAAGACCAAGGGTCAACTGCGCTGCAGGTTGGTTGCTTCTTCAGTCCGTTAACTTTCAAACATCACTTGATGGCCGTCTTCTGAGCCACACCATGGACTACGCTGGCAACACACTTCAGACTCAAGGAAACCCAACTCGGCCTTCAGGCAGCGGCGTTTGGAGCTGATCCTGCACACGGAGAACACAAGGAGAATGAGAGAGCAACATCTGCTGCATGTGACTTAAAGCTGAAGTAGGCGAGATTGGCGCAAATATGATTTTAAAAAGTTATTTTTAGAAAACGGCCGCTATATCGTGACAGTAGTACATGAAACAGTTAACCTGAAAAAAATCGTGTTCCTCTGTGTCCTACTGTGTTCTCCGGTGCTCCTAACGGCATCTGAAGGATTTCACTTACCGGAGGAAAACAAGGTCCGCTGTCCAGCTGCCGTCGATGAGAGCCGGCGGTCAATCACTCGCGAACTCCGACCAAACGGTCACATTAGGCAGCGCTGATCAAATATGAATCAATATTCTGTTACGTTAATGCCTATTTCTCGCCTCAAATTTTTTCAGAATCATCTTGTAGTGTACTGTTTAGCTGTAAATTGAGAAAGTTTATGACGCGGGCGCCATTATAAAATCTGTTGAAGGAAGCCAAGTTCTGGTCACATGACCGGAGCACAGCCAATAGGAACGCTCTCTCTCCCTGAAATGACCTGTGATTAGTCAAAATCTGCCGTCACGGGCTAGATTTTTCTAAAGCCTGAAAACAGAGCCATGATGAGGAGCAGAAGTCTAGTTTTCTCTCAGAACACTTGAATTACAATATGCTGAGAGGTTATTATGGAATTTTTTCCAAATTATGCCAAAAAATTGTTGCCTACTGCCACTTTAAGTAGACTACAGAGTGGAGGCACACTCGGGCACACCAGCCTTCAATCAGCACCTGAATCATAGCAATTAGCTCAGCTTGGTTAACAAAGCCTTCATTACAAAGGGAGGAAATTTAGTTTGAAAGACATGGGTGTTTACAATTGTGTGAGGGGCCATTAAGGGAGAAAGTCAGAATAGGCCTATCTTGGCTTCTGCTGCATCAAGTATGACCATTGTTTTCTAAATCTGTGTCCTGTGAGTCACCAAACTTTATGAAAGTGCGATACTAAATCTCTCTTTCAAAAGTGGATTCTTTTCATTCTTATAACATAGTGGGATATATACATTTGATTTGGTTTCCTTCAGCTGTTTCTTCCGTGGATCAGTCCTCCAACTGTTCCTGTGCTGTGTGTCACATAACAAACCAAATGCCTATTTTCTACTTTCTGTTTCAGGATTATTCAGCTTTCCTCTTGCAACTCTGCCAAGTTCTGCAAGTCTATATTTTCCACAGACCGAAAAACAATGCTTTTTTTTTTCTTCTTCTAAATATGGCTTTTAGAAGAAGAAATCCAGCTCAGCGAGGCTGGCAGTGGACATACTGAATACCATAATGTGTACAGGACTGGAAAGGATTTTAAAAAGATATAATACATTGTGGGTTAATGATTTCCATTTAATAGTATTCCATTAGGACAGCTGAACTGTGCACTGTGCCTGGAAATGTTTCAGTTGCTTTTGTGTGATTTTGGCCTCTAAAATCCATAAAAACAGCATTTAGTTAAATAATGTCCAATATAGGCCTACAGACTAAGATTTGTGGTGCTTTAATCATAATCTGCAGTTAAAAATGACTATTTCAAGGTTAAACAAGAGCAACTCTTAACTCTGAGGTTTGCATGCTCTGGAATAATGAGGAACAGTGATCACAAGTTGAAACTAACCCACAGGAATGTGACAAACAGAAAGTAACCAGTAGTTTGGTGGCGTAGGAGCTATTCTTTTGCTGTTAGTATTTAGTTGTTGTTTTACTAATAATAAGTAGTATTGTTTGACTTTATTTAGATTTGGTTTTTGATAGTGTTCTATTTTGCTAGTTATTTGTTTAGTTTAATTATTTTCTTGTTTAGTATATTTAGTTTTTTGCGTAATTTGTATTTTGTTTTCTTTTGTTTATGAATCGGGTAAATCTGTGGGCACCCGCGGTTATATACTGTAGGTATGCAGGTATAGGACCAGCATCCACCTGGGTGGGCTTATGTTTTTTTACCAGAACAAGAGAGGCAGCAACATCCATGTTTTCTTTGTGTTCGTTTACTTGCTTTTTTTTGGTTAAATAAATCAACAGAAACACATACATTTTGCATGGACAATGGACTCTTGGATAACTGCTACTATTAATGCAACTGAATATGATACCTCAAAGTCCTTTTTCATCAAGAATTGTATTTATTCCAAAGGTATCTACGCTGGAATCAAAACACAATCCTTAACCACACAACCTTGTGTGTTCTAAATAATATCTGTGCTCGTGTATAACAGTGTCAACGTTGCTGAGTCATGTATGCACAGGGCCGCAGGGATCAAAACACGAAAGAATCAAGCACTACCAGTATGACAGGTTCACGCAGGTAAGGAAGCAGGAAGGACATGCGCCAGGAAAATCTTAACACTTTGAAAACAGAGGGTAATATTTTACCACCCCCGACCCTCCTCATTTCCAATCTCACCTACTGACAGGCACACTGACCTCATGGGACGAACTCATCTTCTTCTACCCGTCTGCCTACTCCCCATTTGTCTTTCAAGCACTACCCCTTTCTTCCACTCTGTATCTCTTTCTGCTTCCCCTTTATTATGAACCTTATCTCGTACACATTTGGGACTTGGCATGTCAACACCCTGCTGCAGCCAGTCCTCCCAGCTAAACTAACACACCCTGCTCTTATATCTGTTCAGGATAAATTCTTGTTTGTTGGCCTTTTTGGGAGGGTTGGGTACACCAGTCAAGCTCAGTGTAAATGACTACATGTAAGTATCTCTCTGTGGCAAGTAATATTTTGGATTTCTAAAGTCCCGTAAATGTGGTGAAAAGGCTGTTTCAGTATCACCAAGGCAGCTGTGATTCACCTGCCTGCTTCTCTGCACATTCACCATAAACAAACCACATCCTAATCTTTCCATGCCAAGCAGCAAGACAGCCTGTAGCCTGTATCTCTCTGACGCAGAGACACATGCATGACAATTTGGCAGACTCACTTCTGAGGTGCCCACTTTGTCCAGACAGAGCACAGAGGCTCCGTTGTCCCACCCCAAGGACGGAGTGGCGGACTGTGCATCAGTAATAAGCTCAAACACAATGTCAGGTTTCAGAGATAGAGCCGAGGCTCTGAGTCAACAGAGGATACATTCCCTGGTTTAATGAGTGAGCCTCTCCCAACATGCTGCACTGAGTGAGGAGCTCTTTTGGTGTAGTTACAGTAGCTGGTGTGATTCACTAGAGTCATACAGTACACTGCAGCCCATTCATATTCTGAATAATGACCATTGTATCAGAATATATTAATACAGTCTGACTGGATTGGAGCTGGAGTTGTTTTCTATAGGCTAATAAATCTATTATGTAGGCTAATTCGTTAAAATCTACTGTTATAATAAGAAATGTCTATAATAACGAATTATAAAATAATAAAATATGTTTATCATCATCACATCATCATCAGCTTTAAAGGAATAGCTGGACATTTTGGTAAATACACATTCACTTTCTGGAAGAGAGTTAGCTTCGCATAAAGACTGGAAACAGGTGGAACCAGCTAGCCTAGCTCTGTATAAAGGTAATAAAATCTAGCAGCACATCTAAAGGTCATTAATTAACATATCATATGCCTATGTTATATGTTTAATCCGTCCAAAAACGAATGTATAAAAATGACAATTTGGGGTTATGTGCTGGACTACTTCTTGGCCAGCACCATATATGGCCCGGATGAGCAACTTCCTGGAGTCTCCATTGATTGCCTGGCAACTGCTCAGAGCCAAATAGTCCTACACAAAGAGGGGAAATAAGTAAGTAAGTAAATAGTTATAATAGTATGCATATTTATAATATTTTATTGTTCAACACAGGCCATTTCGGTAGAGACATTAAAATTATGACAATAGAATAGAAATAATTTTTCACTTCTTAGCAATATAAAACTGAGACTTGTCCTTGTTACACTTTGTTTTTTGTATGAATTAAACAAACAATGGCGTGCTAATAATAGTGCATTTTAGAGGTGCTAGTAGGTTGCCTATATTTTGCTACCTCTGGGCAGAGTCAGGCTAGCTGTTTCCCGCTGTTACCAGTCTTTGAGCTGAGTGAAGCTAAGCTAACCGGCTGCACTAGGGGGCAGTGGAACGAGCTGCTTGCTAATACACACCTCAGGCAGACATGTAGCAACATTAGCATCCATTTAGGAGCCTGTTTTCGTGTCCACCTGATGAATGTAAGTCCAATATTCACACTTCTTTTAGCTACATTTAGGTTTCTAGGAACTCCTGAGGGAAATATCTGGCTCTTTAGCTGCTATATGCTGCACTATGTTCATTTTTCACCAGCTAATGCTAATGCTAACGGACAAATAGCATAACTTATACTATAATGTTAGTCGGTTTATTGAGCTATTTATTTTGTTGTTGCTGAAAACAGCTCCCTGCGTGAAATGTGGTTGTTAAGAGTGGTGATACTGAAGTAAAACAGTAAATTTAATTTGATTTAAATTTGGGGAACTGCAGAGTTGGATGATGCTCTGTGGGTCAGCAACACCTTTAGCCTGACTTATGGTTTATATATCTTTATGTATTTCATGTTTTTGATGTATTTTATATTTTTGTTTTTACATATTTTATGTTTTTAGTATTTTATGGTTTAAATGTTATTTATATTTTGATGTATTTCATGTTTTTGATGTATTTTATATGTTTTTATGTATTTTATGATTTTGATTTATTTTATGTTTTTAATGTATTGTATGTGTTTTTGATATATTTTATGGTTTATATATCTTTATGTATTTTAATGTTTTTGATGTATTATATATTGTTGATGTTTTTATCTGTGGCTGTTTTATTTTGTACAAAATTAAACCTGTTTGGATTAATTCTACATTGATGTGGCACAGGTTGTCCCACATCAACACATCTCAGCCCCCAGCCCCATGACTCACTTTATATTAGGCAGGGGGTATTTTTACTGTATTTATTTGTGATAATGCTGCTTGACTGAAGTCTGTCATATTTATTATTGTGTTATATGTATTTATTGTATTTTGGATTGTACTTGAAACTGTGATGTTATATTGTGATCCTGTTCTGATGTTATGTAGTGTGTCTATTGTGTCTTTTGTGTCAGTGTTTAGGACTACAGATGGAAATTAGCTTCCCTGCTAAATCTGGTGCACCCATCTTTTTGTTTCTATGTAAACAATTAATGTCTGTGCACACAGTCCTTTTAAACCAATGAAATAAAATAAATAATGTTACGCACACATTTCTTGGGGACAATAAAGTGTATCTATCAAGGTAGGCCTATGTATTTGTTTCACATACTCAGAGTAACTGATGAGTGGAGTTTTAAGTAGCTACATTGTATCTATCCTACTATCATCCTCATCATAAGCTGCTACATTTTCCAGCCCTCATTCCACCCGCGTGCGCCGCCTGTCCTTTAAATTCATTATTTCCCTTTGGATTTTTTTTCAGTTCATCTTAAACGCGGAAGTCGGTGACGCACCACTACACACAGCTGGTCAGAGGGGGCAATGAAATAAACAAAACGTCGTCATTCGGTGCCAAACACAGCGGTGAGTGTCCTCTCTTTTTTTTCTTCTTCTGTTTAGTTGGAATATGGACCAACGTTTGGTCCAATGCAGCTCTGCGTCCGTCCGTCCAAACTGCTCCGTCTCCAATGCGCCTCTCGCTGTATTAAAGCCAACCGGAGGCGGCTGACGGTCGGTCGGTCGGTCGGACGGACGGACGAATGTGCGTCTGGACTGAGCTGGGATGTGAATGTGTGAGAATTAGATGTTTCTATTACCCGCTGTAGAAGCCGAGAGTCGGTCCCCGGCGACGGTCACCGTAAGCCTTTTGTGATTAAGGTATGAAAATTCAGTTTTAATGTCAGCGACTGGTGCGCTCTGCAGCAAAAACCAGCAACGCGTTTGTGTCCGCTGCAAAAAAGCCTGCTGCTGCTTTTAATGTATGTATTGCTATTGGGGTTTGTTTGTCCATTCAGCATGTGTTTGTGACTCAAGAGAAGACGTAATGTTGACTGTGTCCGAGCAAGTCTTTGTTAGTCCTCCCCGAAGCTTTGTGGAATAAGATGGGACTCCAGGTCATGGAAATATAATTTATTGCACTCCGACATGATTAAGCATTGTTGTATGGGATATATTAGCATTTCTTCACATCATTGCAGTCTGGGATGCTGTTAACCTGCATTTTAATATATATATATCATATGTATATATGAGGGATCATAATGTGATACAGCAGTGGGTCTGTCCCTCCTGAGTTTACCATACTGGATTGACAGTTCCCAGTTGGTGAAATTTAACCAATGGCTTACAGCAGCTTCCTTTGTCTCTCGCAGAACATTTGCTAATGTATTTTCACATTTACTGTATAGACTTCAGGTTTGAGGTGCACTGTCCGGCTGGATGTTCCCTTATTATGATCCATAATAAAAACCAAGCGGAGCGCCCTATAGCTGCACTGCTTCCACAGGCTGCAGCTGCTGAAAAAACAATCAACAGTGATTTTAGTTTTATATAATCAGCTTGACACCAACAACACAGCAATTCCACACTCGGATTAAACTGTAAAATGTTGCTTTGCCTGATAAATAGCGAGGTTCGTACCCTTTTCTGCCATCAGTGAATTGTTACAGTGGCTCTCACATTACACTCTGTCTTCTCATTGGCGGCAGGATCATCTTTCCTCAGTTTGTTCCACCTTACACTCCAGTCCTGCTGTGTGCCATGATACCTACTGTACTGTATAGTCCATGCATGTGTAGTGCAGTTGCAGCTTGTTAAAATCATTTTAAAGCAAAGCGCTCTTGTGTAAAGCTTTCTGTCCTCGCTACCACTGTGTGGATGCCTGCTGTGATATTTATTTTTTCAGTGGGAGTTGCAAACATTTCACTCATTTTCATTCCAAGATAACAAGTCTAGGCGTCATGTCAAAGACAGCTTCTTATAACACCACCTTTTATCGTGATGCAGGCTTCAGTGTGTTGTTCAGCTACTGTCAGGGTTAGAGGAAGAGCCAGCTGTGCCTGTGTGTGTTACATCACTGTAGCCCTTCGTTATGTCTTCGCCAGTGTTGTGAAATACCGAGGGCTTGTCGCGATAAGAAGCCTCATTGTCCCGTCGGTATCTGTGGAGTGTGCATGCATAAACTTGCAGAAAACACAATGCGTATTCTCTCTGTTGTGCTGCTGTGTAACTAATCCCGCCTCCCCACATGGGATTACCGCATATAGATTGGCTTCTTTTCTGCACAAACACTGTTTAAGTTTCTGACACAGTTGAGTGTTTGAACAATAGCAACAGACGGTGGCTTTTTTTGTAGGCAAGCAGTCGGAGCTCTAATCTTGGTTTCGTACTTGAGTTGAACAAAAGAAATATCATGACTTTGAATATAAGTAATTGGGAATGCTTTTAATCTACAGTAGCAGAAAAAAAAAATCAAAAAGGAGAAGTCAGCCTTTTTATTCATGAGCCGCTTTCAACTAGTCAAAGTTTTCATGTGGAGTGCTCAGATATTTTATATTTTGAGTTGAATTATAGCAATGATATCAAGTGTTCAGGGATTGATTTTTTTGTTTGTTCATAGGAGACCGTAATAAGTAGAAAACCGTATCAAGTGACTTTTAAAGTGCTATATATTCAGGTGTCTTTTTTTCCAAAAGTTTGACTGCACTTGCACCATGTATTTACAGTATAAAATCCTTTTCATATAACCACATCGTACGCTTACGACAGTCCCTCCTCTCCCTCTGGTTTCCGCTTCCTGGCCTGGCCTTTCTTCATGACTGGCTGACTTAGTGCCCTCTGACAGTGAAGGATTTTGCAGGTATCAACAAGCATTCTGCCGTTTTGAGAAATCTCATCTATTCCAGACCCCGAGCTGTCAACAGACTCTGAAGTCATCAGTCGTCCTGTCAGGACCGACTGCAGGGAGAAATGAGAAAGTAAAATCATGATTATGATTCCAAATGGGAGGAAGAGGGCGACTGAAACTGCGTCTGCTTAAACTGCTAAAACTGCCAGTGAATGAGCCTGCAGTCTTAATGGACTGTGCCATTGTGTGCTTGCAAATTAACTCATACTTTCTGTCTTCAGAGATAGGTTCTGAGGAAAGTCATTGGAGGGCGGAAAGAATGCAATCAAAAGTATCTGAAGGCTCCGATAGTAGCTTTCTGCCAATTAACTGCGGTCATTGTTTGACACAATTGGTTGTGATGGTGAAATGTGCCTCCCACAGTATTTTACAATATGGAACAGAAGATGTGTTTGACAGCCCCTATTGTGCTATTCTATAGAGGTTTCAATCAAATTCAATTTTAACGGCAGCCAAAAACATTTCGACTTGCAGAAGAGTTTCAGAAAAAGGTTTTTAGCTCTGGTTCACCCAATCTACCCCTCTATTTTGGCTCATTAGTTTGTTCCAATAGCTGATGTCCTTCTTTACTAATCACATTGAGCATGTTTCATAGGGCATCGAGCTGATATTGAAATATTTTTATTTGTGTTGACAGATTTTTCAAGCATAACCAACTTTTTTTTAGCTAATGCGGCTATTATTTCTATTGTCGATTAATCTGTCAGTTATTTTCTCGACTAATTGTTTGGCCCATAAAGTGTCAGACAGCAGTTGATGCCCATCACAGTTTCCCAGAGCCCAAGTTAACGTATTCATGTCTTGTTTTGTCCAACCAACAGTCCAAAACCCAAAGATATTAAATTTCCTATCATAGAAGACAAAAAACAACAGAAAATCTTCAAGTTTAAGACGCTGTAACTAGTGAATTTTTGGCTTCTTTCTTGAAAAATGAACTTAATCAATTATTAATTTTGTTGTCGATTAATTTTCTGTAATTGTTTCAGCTATAGCTATTCCTTTTTTTCAATGATGAATTGATTTGAACAAATTAGGTTAATCTAAAACATTAATTTATTTTTGTCATATTGTTCGAATTAAGTAGATTATCCTTATCAACTTTGTCTCCCCCCAGTCTCTCTCTCTCTCTCTCTCTCTCTCTCTCTCTCTCTCTCTCTCACACACACACACACACACACACACGCACACACACACACACACAGGCGCACTTCCTTTTTTGTATTTCCTGTATGTTAACCCTGGAGGAGGAGATAATTTTCTAGGTTAACCACACCACTTGTGATTTACGCCCTACCCAATCAACAGCAATCTTCTTTAGCCCTAATACATTTCTATTTCTAATGTCAACCTGTTTCAAAATGGCACCTGCAGACGGCGTTCTCTGACTCACACTGCATCTCTACGTCCGCTGCTTACCCCCTATCTCCTCGCTCTGGTGCTTAATCTGTAAAATAATATTGATCGCATTCTGCAAAGAGACAGGAAATGGATCCAGCCAACAAAAATCGGTCTTCATGCGTATCCTGTTCCCTTTTACAGGAGTGTGTGCGTGCGTTTTTCAGGATATGGGTTTTCCTGTGAACCTGTTAGTCATTGCCTCTCTTTACTAGACATCCAGCTTAGCAAGTTTTACTTTTTGAATGGCTCCTCGGCTAAACTAATTAAAAGTCTATTAACAATATCACCGCCATATGGCTGCCTGCAGTAGTATCACAAGGTTTCTAGTGCCTCGTAGACTCTGTGCAGCTGTCCCATACTGCTTTTGTTATCTGATCCTGGACTATAATCGTATGAACACGTCCCCTGCTAGTCTTGTTGTATCAGCGTCTGGCTGGGCTGTAATCTAATAACATAATAAAGGTATGATACCGTGTCGTTTCTCTTTGCCTCCCTTGCACTAACTCAATCCTGGCCTGCCCTGCTGCTGTGCCCCACTGTGGCTGGTCTTCGTCTGTAGGGAATAGACTATTGATCCGATCTAATGACTTCCTGCTATGGATGATGTCATACACCCCTGTGAACTAAACCTCACTGGAGTAATGCTAATGGCAGTAGTTAGAAACATTGGTTGTAGAACAACAGGAGTGTCTTTATATTGATATTTCTTACAGATCTTAAGTAGCCTTCCTCGCTCAGACTTCCAATGTATGTGTGTGCGGTTGTATATGTGTGTGTTGCGCGGGTGCAATGAAATGATAATGTGCGGGATGAAGAGGGGGAGTGCTCGACAGCTGCTATACATCAGCCGAGCAGAGGTGCTGGCTCAGCTGAATGGACCGTCAGATGGCACTGCTGCAGGTAGCGGGCTATGGTTGATGATGTCATTAGGGCTTTCACAGTCTCCCCAAGGTTTCTGTCTGCTTGTGGCAACGAATCATGAAGAGGGTGTGGGGAAGGAGCCACAACAGTACAGCAATACTGTGTGTTACTTTAGCCAGCAAGACACAACACACACTTGTGCAAATACAATGGCTAATGTGTTTGACTTTGATACTTGAAGTATTGAAGGATTCAGAATTACACTTCACTGGTTTGTGCTCACCTGCTGCTCTGTTAAAGTGCTATCTGGATTGGGAATGGGTTACAGATGGATGACAAATGAAAGGAAAACAAAGTATCTCGGCAAGTTTCCTGAACAGCTTCAGTGCTTCTTGGCATAGATTCTCCATGTCTCTGGTGCTCCACAAACACCATTTGTGCATTCAAACACCTGTTGGAGCCTTCATGTAGTTTTTAGTTTGTTTTACTTTTATCTGTGGATGACACAATTAATGTATGCCTGCAGTTCTAGCACTGACCACAGGGTGTAACATGGACATGAAAGTGCATATAGTTAAGCTCTCCAGCTCTCCCATTAGGATCAGGTGTGTGTGCGAAGGAGAGCCAAACAGTTTTTGGCCGTGCCGAGCCGAGCCGAGCCGAGCCTTGCCATATGAAACCTTGTTGAATTAGATTCCGCTGAATGGAAACCGGGGAAGAGCTGGATGGTGAGAAGTGAAACTGTAAATAAATGTCACTGATCCAACGTTACACAGCGCACTGGACATTGGTTTGTTTTTAGAGCACGCATCCGAACAAGTTCTCCCGTCCGCCCCTCAGTGGCTTATACATTTTGGTATGTGTTTGTTAAAAAGTCACTACACACCAGTATTCCTTCCCTTCATCTGGTGTTTTGGTTATAGCCCGTCCAAAAACTTGCATAGGTGTTCAATTGATAGCGATTGTCCCGTCATAGCTGAGCAACAGTAACTATGCATGGCAGGCCTGTCAACCTTTGGACTTCTACAAACGTGGAAACGGTGAGCTTGGTGCTGCAGTAAGAGCGATACTCTGCATTTAAAGAGTTTGGAGGATGGTGTATATTTTGTAGTCTTCCAAGACCATTAAAAAAACACGAGCAAAAGTGTTGGGAATGGATTAAACCGTGTGTTTATGTGTTACTACCTAACTGAGCACTACTTCCAAAGAGCACATTATAAACTAACTACCTTAGTTTGGGATGTTACATCCACAGTGTTGTATTTCCCCACTGCATGGAAGCCTGTCCTGGGTGCTATCAGGAGTGCAGGCGGCTCTGTCCTGCTCTTTATTATATTTGGGGGTCAATTAGGTTGAGAAAGGGCAAAGGGCGTAGCATATAATTTACATCATTTCCATGCTCATCACACCATTCATTGACCCCTTAGACCTTGTATGGAAGAGTCTGCATTAATTCTGTTCCTCCTCTTGTTTCTCCAAGTCTTCCCTTTAATTTGTCACCTGTCTGTGTCTGATTGGTAGACTGAGTGCAGACCTTACATATTACTAGCCTACTTAATCAGCAGTGTTGACGGCGGCGTCTTGAAACAGGAGCAACTGAAAGCAGAGTGATACGACAGTGTGGAAATAGGGATGAAAATTGCCCTTAAGTTCCGCATTAAGAACAGAGGCTCTGCGTCTTTCATTTATATGGATGTCTTGTAAGTGTCTGTCGACAGTCTCTCCAGTTGCAATGTGACTACAGTATATTTGGATGTACTGTATATAGCCACTCACATTTATTCAGACCGTTTGCGTGGCAGGACATCAAACGATACTTGATGCATTTTTTGAAAGCTGTGTGACTATAAAGAATCAATCAATAGAAAAACATGTAGCCTTTTTATGATAATATAATTCATTGCGTGTTGAAGCTTACTGTTTTCCTTAAATTTTATTCACAGAGTAAGAGTAAGAGTTCAGCTTTTAGTCTTTTAAGCTAACGCACTAGACTGCATGCTGCTTTACATATCTATCAACTATTTCTACAGCAAATTGAAAGCCAGACGTCTATTTTCATTACTTTTGTTGGAGTGAAATGGTTTTGATAGCTAATCCATCATATCTATCAAACATGCTTCCAGAAATATTTATTTAATTAATTGATACACACACTGATTTCAAAAGTGTTAATGGCTTCTAGTGCATTCATGTGGTAGTGATAGCCTGACAAATGCAATATCCACATTAACTGCCACTACTATTTTTGAGCAAATAAGAATCATTTTGATCGTTGTCAATGATCAGAAGTTCCTTCCTCCATCCAATCACACTGAAATCTGACTTTTCAAATCAACAGTAAAGTTTGTACTCTGATCATGTTAATTTAACCGTAATATTCAATGTAGTTTATTTTCTCTAACACAAGCAAGTCTCTAGTCTGTACACACTGAGTTTCAGAGACTAATGGCTGTCTTGCAGTAAAGAAAGTATGGTATGATGGTATGCTTAATTGATAATCTGTGACCTTTCCGTGTAAATGCATTTCTTTTTTTAGCCGCTGTCTGTCCCACTGATATTATGCAGCAGCAACTCATCTTATAGGCATCTCGTGAAAGTTTAAATTGTCCTCTAAACAAGCGCCAGCAGTGTTTTGTTTGGACTAACTGGAGGGAAAACTGTGTAATTGGCCTGAGCAGCAGCAGCAGCAGCCACTGTGGCTTGGCAGACAACGAAAATAGTTTACATGTCATTGTATTTTAAACTCCGATTGTCATGCAATCTTTGGGAAATGCCGTGCAACCTCTGGAACTGTTTTTGGGGTTTTCTTTTTGGAACATTATCAATCCACCATTTATATGTGTAATTTACTTGAGCGCTTTTAAACAAGATCACATAACTGCTTTTGATGTGGATTTTTTGCAAACCGACAAGGAAATCCCAACAGCAGATTCCCCGCTGTCATTTCATTATGTATATCAAATGAGTTTTATTACTAATGAACTTTCTGTTGTTCCCCATGGATTGTTTGTGCTGGTGGTGTTGGCATTGCACAAGCTGCTTGGAATTTTTACTTAAGTGTATTCATGACTTAAATCTCATCAAATAATACATTCATGTCAGACACAGTCCCCTGTTAAAGCAGCACAAACAATTCCAGCTCTAAATCTCTACTGTGCCTGAGAATACAGCACAATTCTTCGATTTAAATAATTAATTCATCCTGTTATTGCTTGTGCAAATTAGTTTTGTAGACATAATATGATGTAGTAGGTTGAATTAGTTTTTCAAGCAATAAATGAGTTTGTCTGACCAACATTAATTCAGTTGAATGAATGCTGAATAAGGTTATGGGTTCTGAGGCTGACATGACACTGCTCTATGTGACATTTTTAGGGGTTCACACAGGCAAATGTGCTGATTATGGCTGACCACCGCCCGTTTTAGCCTCTTGGCTTGAAGAAGTTCTGAGCTGAACATCTTAAAGCCCTCCAAGTCACTGTTTGACCAGCAAACATTGTATTAGCATGAGTCAAACTTGTGCAACCTTTGCACATTGATAGATTTAGTTTTGTCAGGATGTAGGCCACAGCATCAGGGTGGGTTATTTTGGAGCCACGTAGGTCTGATTATCCCCATTACAGAGAGATGAGGGGTGCGTGTGGAGGACGCTGGGGCGCTTTGTCAAACCAACCTGACATCTTCATTTGTTCCATTGGATATGGCTGCTGTGAGGAAAAGTGGGAGGATGAGGGTCTAAATCAAGACATGTCTTGATGTGTCAAAGGCTGTGTGATGAATAACCCACTCTCCGTTTGTGCACCATGTCTCATCAACCAAAACGTCGACGTCTGATCTCCAGAGACACTAAACACATATTTTCCACATGTGAATAGTGGCACGTAGATCTGCAACAATTAATTAATTAATCAATTAGGTGTCAACTTTTGAATTAATTGCCAACTAATTTGATATCGAGTAGTTGGTTTGGGTATTTTCCAAGAAAAAAGTCATATTCTCAGATTTCAGCTTCTTAAATGTGAATATTTTCTGGTTTCTTTACTCCTCTTTGACAGTAAACTGAATATCTTTGAGTTGTGGACAAAACAAGACATTTGAGGACGTCATCCTGGGCTTTGGGAAACACTGATCAACATTTTTCACCATTTCCTGACATTTTATAGACCAAAAAACTAATCGATTAATTGAGAAAATAATCGAGAGGTTAATCGACAATGAAAATAATCGTTAGTTGCAGCCTTAGAAGCATGTAGCCGGCATGCAGAAAGTTCTGGTTTTATTTGCAGAGATTTCTAGATGTTACAAGAGTAGAGCTGAAACAATTAGCTGATAAATCAATTGGCCAGATAACAGATTATGAGTCAGCAATTATTCTGATAATCATTTAATTGTTTCAGTGATTTTCAAGCATAAATGCAGAACGGTCTCCTTTTCCAGCTTTTCAAATGTGAGGATTTGATGCTCTTCTTAGGCTGTGATAATGAACTGAATATCTTCTTGTTAGGATGAAACAAGCATTCTGAATTTGTCACCCTGGCCTCTGAGCAATTATTTCCCTATTGTCTGACATTTTATAGACACAATGATTAATCAGTTCATCAAGAAAAGAGCAGACCAGCGGTTCAATCGATGATTATGATGTTAGTTGCAGCCCTTGATAGAAGCAAAGGGCTTTTTGTAGTTTGGTGTGGTGCTCAGCTCATTGAAAAACACAGAAACAATGTCCCACTTACTCAGGATAATCCACAGACCTTCGTGTGAACAGTGTTTATTGACTTTTTCAAAAAGTACTTCGAGGGCAAATTTTCCTTTTATCAGATAAAGAAGGATAGAGTTGACAGGAAATGAGGGAAGAGAGAGGGGGAATACCGTGCAACAATTTCCTCGAACACGCTTGAAGCGGTTCCTGCTATTACACGGTCAGCTTTTAAACCCCGAGGCCACGAGGACGTCCTGAAACTGCTTTCTAATGAAGAAATAGTCCCTATAAAAAGTGACTAGCTTTAAGTGAGAAAATATGTCTTATATGATTTGATGTAATATGGGTGAAATGACCTTTTAAGATTAAGACTGATTCTCTTCCACAAGTTTCAATATTACGTTTTCTTGTTTTTAGTGTCTATAGTTGTGGGTGAATTCCTCATTAATCCTCAACTAAGTTGTGACGTTTTTCAAGTGTAAGCCTCCCTTGAGTCACGGATGACTTGATTATTTCATATCCTGTAACAGCAGGTATGAGGAAATGTGGAAACCTTTAGTATTGTATAAGCAGCGTGACTGGTCTCGGAAAATTTCCACCTGTATAGTCATCTTCCTCTGTCAAAAAAGAAACTGATTGCTGTGATAAGTCTAGTGATTGCCTGTAAGCATTTAGTGTTTGTTGCTTGCTTTATCCTGTTTTTAGAGACTTGAAGTGCTTGGAGGTTAAAAATGGCTTCTTTGTCCTCATTGCAGTACTGAATATGCACTATGGATAGCATCTTTAAACATAATACTAAATCCTCTCTATCTCTGAGTTTCAGAATATCCCAGTGTGTTAGTGTGCGTCTGTCCCTGTCATTCATGTCATGTTCCCTTAGTTTCTTGACGATTTGAATTGCTTATTATACCCCTGGGACAACGTAGTCGGGGTATATAGCGCTCCGCGTGTCCGTCCGTCCTTCCGTCCGTCCTTCCGTCAGTTCGCGTGTCACACCTTAGTTTCCGGAGCAGAACTCGAAAACTATTTAACTTAGGAACTTCAATTTGGTATGATGGTTGACAGTGTGGTCTAGTTGTGCCTTTTGGGGGTTAGAAGCCTAGGGTGCCCAACTTTTTTGAAATTTTGGCCAAAAACTGTAATGTTTTCTACTTCCATTTCATTTCCGGAGTAGAACTCCAAAACTATTTCACTTAGGAACTTCAACTTTGGTATGATGGTTGACAGTGTGGTCTAGTTGTGCCTTTTGGGGGTTAGAAGTCCAGGGTGCCCAACATTTTTTGAAATTTTTCCAAAAGGGCAAAACCTTTGGCCCTACTTTAGCAGAGGTCAAGCGGTGAGCGGGGGTATGTGAGCCATGCTCACTTTTGCGTTGTGAAGAAATTGTGTTAGGGACAATAAAATGTTGATTTCACATATGGTAAAATCTAACATATTCCTGTTTATTTCATATGAGCGGACAGCCCCCTTTGGAGTGAAGCAATTCAGCTGCACAATCAAAAAGAAAGTATGTGAAAATTCAGGAAGCAAGTCCTAAAGTTATTGCAAGACCATCATTTGGTTAGTCCTAATTTAGTTCATATGTAAAGTGAAACATCCTCAGTGCAGTCTGAATTTTTTCACAGTTGTTTTAGCTAGTGGACTATTGTTCAACATCAGTGGTAAGAGCAATGCATAATGGCTTCCGTGCTATACATGACTAAACTAAAGGAAGAGTAACGACGACAGTTTAGGTGAGTTTTATTTTGTTTCTGTCCAGTTTGAACGAAGTGTTTTACGATGCTCCGCTACGTACAGCTGATCTCAACATAAACAAAAATACACGTGGATGATGGCGCAAGCTGAACGGAGAAGGGGGCGGAGGTCTGCGCTCTCCGAGTGCCATTCTAGTTAATTATTAATATTTCTTTTAACTGTTTAACCGATAGCGTTGATCAGTTAGAATGCTTAATGTTGGTTAACGGTTAAACGGTTAATTATTGCATTATTGCATTTTTTTCTTTTTTCAGCTGTTTTTCCTGCATTTGGCAGCTTCAACTGTGTTACTTTTAGTCTGGATTATGTGTTTAACTTCTTCGTATTTGTCTAATATTATAATTCGCTCTTCCTTGTAAAATGTGCCGCTCTGCTGACAGTAGACTTGTCCATGTTTGTGATTGGTCATATGCTGCAAACACTGCCCCTTTCATGTGAACGCACTCATAGCCAGATTGAGAAGCCCTGTGTTGACTTGCCCAGTTGATAACCACCGTTGTAGGACCGCTTAGCGGTTGTTAGGGTTAGTTAAGCAAGATGACGAGAAGATGACATGAGTATGTTGAACCCGCTTCGCAGTACAGGCCTCTGAAGACGTGACCTTGGGCTCTAGGAAATTGTGATTTGTTTGCAGTTTTCTGGTGTTTAATAGATCAATTCTAATCAATTCAGAACAGAGCTAGTGCACTGGAAGGGATTTGTTTAACACCATGTTGGTGTTTTCACCCATTGAAATCCACAACAGAAATCTAGTAGTGTCGTTCTTCACCTGCTGTTGCATCTTTCAGTTTTAGCAGTGTCTCGTTATAATTAGCGTCAGGCATCCTCACAACTTTACTCAACAACTTCACCACCAACTTGACCTGAAACACACAGCGGAATCAAGAAGGGGCTTAGTGCAGCCTACACCCCCTTGCTGCTGCGAATGTGTCATTGATTGCATGTTATTTTCTTTTGCCAGAGGAGTGTTATCGGGGCTGCAAAAAATATTTGCAGTGTTCATCGACAATCAGAAGCTGCACCTGCTCACTTTACGTAAATCAATTTGGATATCGGCTTTGGCTAAATTCCCAAAATGTAAATGTGAAGCTCTACCTTTGGGTTCAAGTTTGCATCTGTACCCTTGTTTATTTGTCTTCCTCATGATCACATAAATATCCTTTAACTACAGACTAATTGGGATTAGACGTGCAGAAAAGAAAATGAGGTCCGTATGAGGTTGATATTCATGTTTGCCTGCATACAATAATGTTAGCTTTTCTGGCTTCCTCTACGCTGTGTTATACTTCCCCTTCAACAGTATCAACTGTAAGAAAGATTACAAAGCTGCATACTTAGTGTGTGTGTGCGCGTGCGCGTGTGTGTGTGTTGTGGAGTGTATCTCCATTGCTAGTGTCTGACAATTTCAGTTCCTGTCTCCACATTGTGAATCTTTGATGTGTTGGCACTTTTCTCGCCTACTTTAGCTCTCATGATATTTCATTCTGCTCCTCCAGCAAAATCAGTACTCATCCTTCTTGCATTCTCTGTTTACTCTCTTTCTTTCTCTTATCTTCCGATCTCACACACACACACACACACACACACACACACACACACACACACACACACACACAAAGACTTCAACAGCATCCTATCAAATCTCTTATCAAGTTCTCTTTAAGTCAGCCATGTATTGATATGGTGTTATTTTTTCCCTTTTACTAAGAAGTATTTTGATTTTTTTTTCCTGCCTTTTCATGGCATCTTGTGAGGTTATCAGAGAAAGAATAAAATTTCCCTGTGTGTGGAAAAGGATGTTTATCTTTCCAAGAAAAATGGCAGAGAGGAAGAACCCTACTTTTCCTCTTTGATTTACAGCTGGTCCGGCTGCATTATGCCCTGGATGTACAATCTTCTGTCGGTAACATTTTGTCTGAACACCGTATTTTACCTGTATTGGTTAGGGATTATGTTCTCTAACATTTTATTGAATCTGAATCCTTTCAAATCCCTTATCAAATATATTTAGGTTCAGCTTTCAACATTTCTAAAAAAAAGAAGTTATAATTAAAGGTCGGATTGGAAAGGGTGAGAAACTACACTAGATTTTAAAAATGATCCAACCGAAAAACCCAGCCCAGTGTTGCAAACTCTTTTCCAATGAAAGTAGCACTACCAGCTCCCAAAGTCCCTAAATCTAGTGAAAAAGTCGCCAAGCTGTCTGCAACACTGATAGTCCGTCCATTCAGGCCTCCCTCCAAAGCCACTCCCCAAAATTTCCATTGTGAACATAAACAACAAACATGGTTATTGTTAGTTCTCACAGCTGTCAAGCTAGCAGGGTGTGGAAGACTCCGGTGATGCACCTTGAGTAGGTAGACAGGCAGGTAACATTTCATATTTTATGAAATGATTGGACGGATTAATTACAGTCCTACGACAGGATTTTTTTCTTTCTTTTGTCAGAGCTTTTGATTTATTGATTGCTGTCAGGATGTAATGAGAATTTCAACAAACATAACAAAAAATGTGTTTGAACAGCGCTACCAACCCTGCCTTTTAATCAAAACTGATTTGAGGTCTGTAATCACATTTTGGATAAGAATTCACGAACACTGCAGTTTTGTGTTCACAACAATAAACAATAACCAAAGTTTCAGTCTGGCCTCTGGGTAAGGTACTGAGGGAATTACCGTTAATTAACTACAGGCTGCAGCTGATATAATCTGCTGCTGGCAATGTTTGTCATTCCAACTGGTGAGACTGTCACTGCCGGATAGAACATTATGCAAGGCCTGCTACCTGAATATTTTGTGCATTTGTTAATACAAGAGGAAAGATGAGTGTTTTAGCCAACTTGAAACCAAATTCAAAATGCAGAAATTGCCAACCGCAGTCATGGTGCAATTTCATTTTGTTACATTTCAAATTTGAATTGGACTTTTTATTGCCACAGTAATGTGCTTTCATAATACATTTACTTCAAGATACAAGTCACAAATAAACGGCATTTCACTGGGCTCTTGGATCCAACTGTTAAAGAAATTATTTGACATTTTGGGAATTTATATACAGTACCTGCATAGCATCATGTAGGTATATGACTTCACTAAACCACTCCTCCAGATTTTTTTGTGTGTTAACCTCTAAAAATCTTTCTGTTTCCCACAACTTGTCATTTTTAGTACAGATTAAAGGGACTATATGTAAGAATCAGAAATTGCTTGTTCACAGCGACACCTGTGGCCGCAGTGTCAACGAAAGTCGGCGTCCTGTTGCTCGTGCTCGCGCTTGTGCTCGCTCTACATAGACATGAACGAGCACCGGTCTAAACAGTGGGGCGACACACATCAGCTAAAACACAATATCACTCTATATTTCACCTGCTTGGCAGTAATGTTAGCTGACCAGACGAAGGTCTCTCCATGAATCAATGCTGATCCTAGTGTTGGCTTTTCCTGCTTCAGACTCCCGACCGTGGAGGGAACAGGGGGGCTGCGGAGCCCCGTCACTTCACAAGACATGGGAAACCTCTGTTGGTCTGGAGGAGCGGCAGCATTTATTTCTGCACAGACGTCCACTGCACATTCACTAGATATTCTCAGAGCTAAACTAACTCTTCTGCAGTGTGTAGTGTGCGCGTGTGCACGTGGAGTTGGAGCGAGCAGAGCGGGTGAGAACGAGCGCGGTGTACAAGCAGGCTGGAGCAGACAGCAGGAGCAGCGCTGCTGCGCGCTCGCGCACCCACAGGCGAACGCGCATTGGATACGGACCCGGTATGATTTATGCGCGTGATAAGTTACATATAGTCCCTTTAAGCAACCAAGATAAAATGTGCTCATTAGTAGGGCTGACCCGAATGCTTCAACGCTTCGACCGTTGCCATGGTAAACAACCTCCAAATCAGCATTTGAATGCTTAATTTCTTTTAATATATATATATATATATATATATATATATATATGTAAGTATGTAATAATGTTTAAATCCCCAAAAAGCCCATGAAATAAGGAATACTCCCACAACATTATTCATTATTCATATTCAACATGAATTATTTTTAGTTATTCTCAGACGGATATCTCTGTTTGTTATGTGTAGAGGTGTGTGTGTGTGTGTGTACAGTAGTGCGGCAGCGGCACTGTCCCGGGCACTGAAACGAGGGAGATGGAGACAGACAGACTGAAGAACATGTCAGCCTGCTGTGCTGCGCCGCGAAGCTTCGAATACCTTCGAATATGTCTCACCGAAGCTTCCAAGCTCAAAAAATAGTATCCGGGACAGCCCTATTCATTAGTGATCTTTAGAGGTGCTGGTAGGTAGATTTTGTTACAGAGCCAGGCTGCTTCCAGGCTTTATGCTAAACTAAGCAGAGCTAATTGGTGAGAGCGTAACAATCTTCTCATCTAACTCTCAACAAGAAAGCACACAAAAAAGCATCACCTAATTTTGGGGCTCAATCTGGAGGAGTGGCTTAGTGAAGTCATATATCCGCATGATGCTATGCAGGTATATAAATTCTGTCTTGTCTCAACCTGAAACAGAAACCGAACGAATGAAACTGCTCTTCTTGGAGCCGGTTGAGAAATCGATGGTGCGGGGAAGACTGAAGGCATTTCGGTGATCAGAGTGTCTTCCCGTCACTACACTAATCTGGGGATTTCAACAAGGATCCTTTGAAAGAAATGTGACTAAATTAAGTGTTTAACTGAACTTTGAATGGCCCACTTCTGAGTATCCAGGGCAGAGTCACCGGGTCTATTCTGGTAGCGGTACTGAAAATGAAACATTTACTGTAACTGGACGGATCCTCCTTCCTTTTTTTTGAGCTTTACAGGAGAGGAAGTTTCACAAGGTGTTATGTACAGCAGTGGAGGCTGGTCCATAAAGGCAGAGGAGGTTGCTCCTCCTCTTTTTTTTGAGAGGCAAGAGGGAGATCAAAATGAAAATAAACCATTACCAAATCTCAGTATCATTTATAAAATATTTTTCTCTCTTTGTAAAAACTCCATTATTTAATACATTCTAATTAAAATGCCTCAACAGCGACCCTGCAGACTATTGGAAGAAGGTCTGGATTCTTCTTCATAAATACCTAATAGTGAATAAGTTTAAGGAAGTGTCCTTAAAAATTATTAATAAAGATTACCCTGTCAGTCACTACATGCAGAAATAAAAAAAAAGACATTAAGACCTTTGCAGATTTGTCATTGATCATTTCTTTAAAGACATTATTATGGGAAAATGTGACGTTTGGTTTATTCAAATACCCCAAAACAATATTTTCTCATAATAAATTTGTCATGTTTACTTTTAATCTTTTATTCATAAATATAAATTTAACAATAAATACTGCTGAATAAAATTAGCAATATGTGAAACCACTTTCTAATTTGACCAAGAAAAAGGCTATTAAGACACTCAATATATGTAGGTTTTAGTATTTTTGTTCAGGGTGAAAACCCCTGGCTCTTTTGTTATTGTTACACTGAATGTGAATTGTGTTCTTTTGTTTCATAAAGAAAGAAAGTAGAGATAAGTAGCCAACGAGTGTAAAATAACATGACACCGTTGTTTGGATTTCCTCCTGTCCTCCCCAATTTGTCTGATGTACAGTATATGTGTGCATAGTGCGTACTTGCATCCGTGTCATCCCTTTGGTCTCTTTGTCTCTTTTTGCTCTGACTGTCCTTCGCACCTCCTTGGCAGCAGTGAAGGAGTTGTGGAAGGTTATTTCGTTAAATGTTGGTAAAATCCCAGAGATGCTGTCTTGTGTATTAAGCATCAGCTCCCGCGTTTTCCCCGACCAACAAGTCTGTTTATCCCAGATGTCTGTTCAGAGCTCATTTCACCAACCACACAATTAATCACATCCAAACTGGGACTCATTAGCATATAATCAAATAAGACAGCCAACGGAGGTATTATGAATGCAGTGAACTTAAATATCAGATGCTTTTGATTAATCCTGCATATAGGGTAAATAGGCATGGAGACATTCAGGAGGCAGAGGGAAGAAGTCGCAAAAAATATTCAGACTGCTACATTTGAAATGACAATGAGCTAAAAAAAAAAAAAAAAAAAAACATTATGATAATTTATTCCCAGTGTGTTATGAAAGAGTGTCCAAGTAATCACCAGTCTTCAAGCTCAGTCCAGCACGGGCATGTGTGTTTGTATCTGTGTGCATGTTATTTATGAAATTATACAATGTCAGTGACGGTTAAATTATCTACCAGTTTAAGTTTGACAGTTAAATTTGTTTAACAATTTATCCAAACTCATGAAGAACTGTGGTGCCAAATTTGGTGTTTCTGTTCATGTGTGTATGAGTGTGAGGAAGTGAACTGCAGAAGGCTCTATCAGAGGAGTCCCTCAGGTTTTACTGGCACTCTGTTAATCTGTGTGTGTGTGTGAGTTCTGGCAGGGTATTAAGTCCAATCACTGCTGCCAACACCGCTATAAGATCTGTGCCGTGATGAAATTAATGCCCCCGTTCTCTCCCCTGACTCGTACCTTTCATCAGGGGCACCGGGCCAACCCACAGGCATACTTGAAGCATTTCTTTTTTTTATAAAGTCCTTCCTCTCGTAAAAGGATTCAGTGACAAAGTGACACATCCCTCGAGGGAACAGCAATCAAACCAAGAAATTACATTTTCAAGCATTGTACTGTACCTGCCAAATGAACACTGAATACATTTCTGTGGAAGGAAATTTATGAGAACTGTCTTAATGAGGAACACTCTGTTATTGCAGTGCTACGATAGTCAAATCATTTTCAGTTTCAAAATCATTCTCTCCAAAACTGTAATATTGGCATACAATCACACATTAAGAGGCAGAACAAACTGTTTTCCTTTTGTAAAGAGGCTCAGTTGAAATCCAAAATATTAGGTGTGTGGGAAAAAATCAATACAGCATAGTATCGCAATTATTTGCGTGGCAATAATGTATTGATACACAGGCGTCAGTATCGATCTTTATATAAACCATTAACCTCTTAACAATCCAACGGCGCGCTGGCGGCGGACTCAGTCTTAAAGCTTGAGTGAAAATACTGGTATGAAAACTAGAAAACTTAAGGACTCGATTGGTACCAACCAATGTCATGTTAGCTTGTCGGGGAGAACGCTACATAACGCTCCAAAGTTACACTAAATTTCGGTGAGGAAAAACTGGCATGGCCATTTTCAAAGGGGTCCCTTGACCTCTGACCTCAAGATATGTGAATGAAAACTCTGAGATGAACAGAGTGAAAACTGTATCTTATTAGATAAATGAGATGTTGACAAAAAGTTAATGAATTTCAATGTATCGTAATATAACTCATCACAAAATCGCAATAAGATCATATCGCGATAATATCGTATCATGGGGCCTCTGGTGATTCCCACCCCTATAGAATATAGTTGTAATATCTCTTTAACCCAGCATTTTTAAGACCCTTAATCTATGATTTGTGCTGTATGTCTTTTTCATAACCAACCAATCCTCGGGGGAAGACACCCCTTAGATGTAGACCATAGCTGTAGTGCAGTAATGTTAGGATTGATTGATACACGGCCGAGTTTTCTGCCTGGTTGCGCATCAGAACGGCAGAACGGGCTCTCAGCCATATCTCAGGTCTGATCTGACAGCAGGGACACAGAGAGGCTTCTTGGCAAACTGAATAACAGCAGAGCTCAGCTGAGCAGAACATGGAGGAGACAGGACTGTGATTTACCTGGCGCAGGTAGGAGCAGAGAGGGGAAGAGCTGGGGAGGAGGACGGAATTGTGTTATTTTAGAATAAATGGACTTAGTGGTACAATAGGAGCTACAGTAATATTTAGACGGGCTCGTATCTCAGTGGACTTCCTGTGGTCAGAACACTCCTCTGGCAGATGTGAATAATGTTAACATCTTAATGATGGTTCACTAGGGCTGGGCAATGAAATGGGCCTTTAATATATCACAATAGAATAACAATATTTTCCCTTATCAATAGTATCTGGATGCCTGCATTACCACTAGGCAGCCCCCTCTTAGGCGCCGGCCTTTGTCTTGGCTGACAAGTTGCATTTGAACACACTACAAAGACTACAGCCGACGGCCAGTTAGCACGTACGTTCTGCGCCTGCGTGAGAGGAAATAAATCTGCACACCAGCAGGTAGCAGTAGTCTGTCAGGGCCTTAAGTCGACTAAGAATTTCTCTGGTCAAGGAGAGCCCCAATTACCACAGTGCAACTCGACCGCAGACAGTCTGGTCAGAAATTTAGGTGTGGTAAGGATTCAAGGATCATTTATTGTCTTTGGGTCATTGGGTTGGATAACGAAATGCAGTTATTTATGCTACACAAGAAAAACATGACAAACAGTAGTCCACTCCTGGGGCTGTGTACTCTGCTTTTGGCGTTTGGTCTGGCTGGGTGGTCGGAAGATGCCTCGGTTGCGGTGATCGTCTCGTGGTCCGCTCCACTTCATCCAATCCCCACGCTTCTTTTTCCGATGTCGATGAGTGTATCTGTCATATGCCATACGTGCTCCAGTAATAAAGACGAAAAGACGACAAATTAAAACAAAAATGCAGCGAAGTTCATGGGAGCTACGGGCTGCAGCAAGCAGCTAATGTAGCTTTGAGTTGCTAGCTTCCAGCAGAGGTGAGGGGTCGTGTCTAGAAGGTAACCCACATGTTGTGAAAGTCTCGCAAGACGGTTGAGGTCAGGTATTGACTTTGAATGGTTGCAGGTCATCGGGCAGACGTCTCGTGAGTTTTTTCGCAACTTGTGGGAAACCATCTAGACATGACCAAGATCAGGAGTGGGCTACAGAGATCTGGTAAGCTCAGAATCATTAATTATTGTACATTGTGTAACAATTAACATGATATGATAATAAGGATAATTTCACCTCAATACTATTTCACTGAATGTCAATAAACAATATTATTGAGTTGTCAACAAGCCCTTAATTCTTACTTTAAAACCATCCTCACTCTTAGGTTGACAGTTTCTTATAACCAGTCAGGGGTGTATCCGTTTATCCGAAGCTGCCCTTAACAGCTCAAATTGACCCCTGGAGCTGCTGCCATGGCAACAGGTCAGCGTCAAATGGGAACCACAGGAGGTCTGTGATTGGCTGGAGTGCCGCTGGATTTGTAGCTATTAATATTGGTGCAGTGAACTCTTTGACTCGCAGCCAGCCCAGAAGACACACACACACACACACACACACACACACACACACACACACACACACACACACACACACACACACACACACACACACACACACACACACACAAAACTGGTGGTCTCACATCCAACGGACCTTCTGACAGCTCGATTGACAGATTTAGTTTAGCTTTATTAATCCTAAAAATATTCACGTTTTAGTAGTGAACTGAATGTTTGTATACGAATGTACTGTATACATACGTGTATATATATATACGTGTATATACTGTATATACAGTATATTGAGAAAGTGTTATCCTGACGGTCTATCCAGCACATCTCTCGCCCCATTAGTGCATCCCCTCAGTTCCACAAAGACCTTAGGCATGAAACACAATGCCAATTAAGAGTGGAGTGGAGGGTTTTACTGCAGTTGTTATTCTTTGGATGTACATTAACGACCTCTCTGGTGCAGCAGCGGTCTGTGTTGCGGCCGCAGTGATGGATGTTGCTTCATCGGACTGCCGCAAAAACATTTGAGTGAACCACAGCTCGGAAAACGTAGTGCACAAATACATAACACGGATCATCTTGATTTATTTTGTTCATCCCTCTTATTTACTTCACAACATAGCTCGGGAAATAACAGAAGAATGCCAGCATTGTAATTAATACAAACATGTGTGACTGAAACACAGCAGGAGCTTTAATCATGTGATGATGTGATGATGCCCTCAGGCGGGTAACTTTGTCCCCTGACCCACGTTCATTTACTGTAACTCATTAGCCTCACACACACACACACAATGTGACTCTGTGTGCTCGCTGGCCATTAAGGTGACCTGTATTCTGCAGCCATAGCTCACCAGTTAACAGTGAGGTCACATAATAGCTGATGATACAGATAAGGTTACAAAAAAGGGATTAAATTACTTTAACGGCTTTGCATCTAAGTCACAAAACCCACTTCACTTTTAACATAATCGAGACCGATGGCTTCGGAAGGAAGGAATCGAAGCGTGCAGACAAAAGAGAGTTGAATGATTGTAGACTGGATGTAAGCAGGCCATCGTAGGTTTGTAGGCCTGACTTGCACACTAATAGACTTACAGCAGAACAAGAACAACAGAGCATAACAAATCAATTTTATTTATATATCCTCGTATCACAAATCGTCTCAAGGGGCTTCACAATCTGTACAGCAAACAACATCCTCTATCCTTAGACCCTTGACTCGGATGAGGAACAAATCCCAGGCCTTGATTTTGTCCTTTATCCTTCTCTCTGCAACAAGCTGCCAATCTGCCACAGCTCATTGTAGAGATGGTGAGAACTGAGAAGGGTTATCCAAGACGGCTTTGATTCTGTCCCTTGTCCTCCTCTCCACCACTGCCTCCACACTGTCCAGTTCCAACCTGATCACCTAGCTGGCCTTCCTCAACAGCTTGTTAAGACTGCTGACCTCCAAACCTTAATGATGCCACCATCCCAGCACACCACCGCGAAAACAGACCACTGACTATACTACAGACTGATGCAAGATCTGTTGCACACACTGAAGGATCTGAGTGTCCTCCAGTTAATTAATTAATTTCAAGCCACTGGGGGGCATATGCATTGAAACAGACATAGGCCTATATTACTGGAGTGTTGAGTAACGTTACAGAACACTTTTTAAGTCCGATAACCAGGCCAGGTGTCAGGGTGAGGTGACTGAGGGGGCTGATAATAATTGCGAGGGGGGGCAATTTTTTCATAAAATAAAATTCATTGATTTAACCATGCAATAGCCTCAGAAAGGTTAGATAAGGCTTCTGTTTCAAAATTAAAGAACTCTTTTATTAACCAGAGCACTCCCATAAAAACGTAGCACCATCAGAGCGCTAAATGTTTTTTGAACTTTGGACTATTCTGTCAAAATCAGCAGGGGGAGGAACGTAGCTGTTAACGGCTTTGTCTCTCTCTCTCTCGCTCTCTTTCTCTCTTTCTCTCTTTACAACCACGAAAAGCAAGCAGACTAATAAACCGAACTAAGTGATCTGTCTCCTCCACTCTGTTTCAGTACTACGGACAGCGCCGTAAATGTCAAATTGCATCGCAGCAGTCCGTGGGAAATGGGTGACTGTGACCAATATTGTTTTTGCTTGTTTTAGTACAAGTTTTGAGAAAAAACACGGATACAATTCAGGCTTTTATTCATAAAAATATGATTTAAAAATGATTATATCAGACTCCACAAGTTACCCAGGCCGCGGCCCCTGTCCCACCGCTTCCGCGGCCTATAACCCCGAGGTACTTGAATGAGTACACCCTATTCACTTCTTCTCCCGGGATGACACCAGGACAGGGGGTCTTCTGTTCCTCTGTTACTCCACCACAAAGTCATTGGTTTTGCTGATATTGAGCTTCAGGTCGTCTATCGTTGCACCATGTGACAAAGCTCTCTATCAGTCCTCTGTACTACTCTGTAAAAAATAGTCTCTAAGTGAAGGCAGCATGTTTCTCCCTGAAAATCTTTCACTGGAATCATATATGGCAATATAGTGAGTTCGATTTTACCAAAAACTACACTTTTATTAAATTTCTTCAAAGTCTTCACTACAGAAATATGAGTCTGGACAGATATGGATGTAAACTTTAGGGATGTACCGATACTGGATCGGATATCGGGCCGATACTGACTCAAATAGCTGGAAGGATATTGGTGACAATGGGGCCGACCTATTAAATCTATTCCGTGTCTATCTAATCAAATCTATTAATTCAATTCTATGTTTATACTATATACATTATATACTGTCATTTTAATTACTGTTTAAGATTTGACCAATTTGTTGCTGCATGAAAAAGGTTTACTATTGAATTGTAATTCCTGATAATTTTGAAGTTTTTTTTACCAAGTTGCTGGTTTATGATTTATTATTTGAATAATAAGTAACAGTTCAGTAAATTCCTATCTATGTATTTATTTGTTCCATTTTGTTTTACAAAGTTAAGAAAGCAATGTTTAAGTCAAGCCTGATGTTGCCTTACACATAAAAGAATGATCTCAGTCACTTTCACACAGTGAGGCATACAGCTTATTAACTAAACACTGGTATCGGATCGGTACTCAGTTTCGGCCGATACCCAAAGCCCAGATATCGCTAACGGGACTGAAAAAGTCGGATCGGTGCATCCCTAATGTAAACTGCAACTTTACTGGTTGGTGGAGGCATACAACCGCCCGGCGGTAATTCTAGTTATTAATGATTTCCAGTTGGTAACACATGCAGCTACAGTAGCATCATAACAGGCTTTTTTTTTTAAATGCAAAATGGAGTTTCAGGTTTGGGTTTGACAATCAGTCGAAAAAGATGAGTCATCTTTTCACCAGCATCTGAAGAGCTCTGTCCTCCACCATCCTGACCTCGAGTAAAGGGCACGCTGCCTCCTGCATTAGCTCGGTAAATCGTGCGCTGCATCGTCAAATATACTTTTTTCGTCTCCTCTGGGAGGCTGTGCTGTGTAACTCCTTTTGTGTTTCACAACAAACAAACAAACACGCTGTGGGTTTTTACTGGCATGTGAAGCAGCAGTTCAAGTCAGAGATGTCAGTCTAGAGTGAACTCTTCCATCTGTGCATGTTTTTCCACATTGTGGTATTCGAGTTAACCGTGCTAGATTAGCGAGATGGGTGACAAAAGAAAAGAAGACCACAAGCCTCCAGAAAAGCTTCAGTGCTACTTGGCATAGACTCTCCAAGTCTCTGACACCATAAACCATTTATTAAATATTTATATACTGCTTCTAATTGGTACGAGACGGGTTTGGATGAGACTAGCTTTCATCGAAAATAGAACCAGATTGGATTAATGGATAATTAAAAGAAATACTAATTAGTTGCAGCCATTATGCATACAATTTCTATTGATAGTGTTCATGATAATTTTCGTTTAGAGTGTTACCAATAAGATATTACTGGATATCGAAAGGCATCAGCATCAAGTAGGAGTTGTTTTCATATTCAGTCTTTTTGTGTGTTTATCTGTGACGTGAGCAAACATAAAGTGGTGACTAATGCTCTGCATCAACAATAATTATCCTATTTGTTTTAAATCATTTTGTCCTGTGAGGTTTATGATTCCTGTTCACCCTCCACTGCGTCCCCGATGCTTCCACCGCGTCAAGGACTAGTTTACAATTTAGTTTGCTGGAGGAATGTATTTAATGAGTGCTGAGGTGCTTTCTGGTTGGTCTTTATTAAAACATGATCCCCTCCCTCCCTCTTTGGCACCGAGCTGAGACTGCCAGCTGTTGCACAAGAAGCTCATATGACCACTGACTGTGTGTGTTTGTGAGATCATAGGAGAGCATCCATCTTGATAAATACTTATCAGAGACAGATGAACTGAGGCGGCAGCTCTGGCTGTGCTGGTCGTCTTAGTGGACCCGTGTGGCATTCTCAATCCAAAGCCTACACCCCCGTCCCCCCCGTCCCCCCCGTCCCCCCACCCCCCTCCCGCCATCAACGCTGGTTTCTGATTACTGCCATTTCACTGACCTCCCATCTGTCTGCTTGCTTTTTGGTTTCTTAATCCTGTTATTTTCATACTGCGGGGCTTGAGGGTTTGCTTGGCAAACGGGACTGCAAACAGACACACACACACACACACACACACACACACACACACACACACACACACACACACACACACACAAACACACACACACACACACCCGGCCTAGTGGTGAGAAGGAGCTAAAGCTTAATTGCTGTCAGTGGCAGTACAGATGGCTGCATTAACTGAAGTTAAAACAGCCCTTATGTAAAACCTCTTGTGTAACTCCCCAGAACAGCCTCATACTGCTACTGCTTTCATGACTCTGTCTGTCTGAATCTGTCCAAGAACGACTGAGAACCACAAGGACCGTCGCTCTCTCTTTTGTGGAAATCATGGCGGGTTTTGGAAAAAAGTGAATTCCTGCACACACAGATTCACCTCTGTAGTGATTTATTACACACTTCGGCGATCACCTCTGTGATAATTTATTACACCGTGCTCGTGCTATTCTGAGACAAACTTCTGCTCTCCTGTGGTAAATCACAAGAGACGACTGGGCCTTTGGTGGTTTGAGAGAAGCTCTAAGTTTCTTACAGTGTACTGTAGGTCAATACCAGGAGAAGTTCACGGGCCTGCTTTTGTAGGGTTTTAATGTGATTTAAAAACTGAAAAAATGACCCAAAATAAACCAAACTACCCATTTAGAATTTTTTGCAGATATTCTATGCATCCATTTGTGTCTTTTGTTTAGCACCTTTTAAACTGTTCTTACTTCACATGCTTGCCGTCCCTTTTTTCAGCACAAACTCAGCTATAACTCTGACTTTTCATTTTGTCAATTTAACAAAGAATAAAGCTGCCAAGGAACCCAAAATACAAGAAAAATAACCCAGGTGTTATTATCATTATTTCTACAAATCTTTAGTGATAATTATGGAGGCACCAATCAGACTTTTTCAGTCTCCATACCGATAGCGATACTTGGGCTTTGGGTATCAGCCGATGTGTATGCCTCACTGTGTGGACTAGGATCATTTTTTTATGTGTAAAGAAACATCAAGCTTGATTTAAACATTGCTTTCTTAACTTTGTAAAACAAAATGTAACAAATAAATACATAGATATAAATTTATATAATAAATAAAAATAAATTGATATTTATTAATATTTATCATTAAAATAATAAATCATACCAGCAACCAGCAAAAAAAAAAATATTGGTAAAAAATCTTCAGAATCAGAAATTACAATTCAGGTGTAAACCTTTTTTCATGCAGCAACAAATTGCTTCCTTAAACAGGAATTCAAATTCCAGTATATAATGTATATATTATATAAACATTGAATTGAATTGATCGATCCCATTGTCACCGATACCCGATCCAGCTATTGGAGTCGGTATCGGCCCGATATCCGATCCGGTATGGGTATCGGTGTATCCCTAGTGATAATCACTCAGTATATTATAATAGAACAGTTCACAGCTGTAAGAAATAATGTTTCACTATTTATACACAAATACAGCAGAAAATGTAAGAAATAAAACTAATACAGTCTACTTCCATGTAATGTGATGCAGCTGTGCAACTTTCATGACTTTCATTTCTTGTTTCTTATTGTGGACTTTCTCCAGATGCAGTGATATTTACAGTATATACTGTATATAGTATGTTTTCTTATTTGAATGTGATTTGCATTATCTCGTAGCTAATCTCCGTCTGTCCTCTGTGTGTCCTCTGTAGGGCAGCGTGGGCAAGGTGTCGCAGTTCAGACCGTCATGCCCTTTGCTCTGGCAGCGGGACAGGACGTGTGTGTGTGAGCGTCCCTGGTTGGCTCTGCTGGGATGAACATGCCACTGCACCAAATCTCTGTCATCCCCCGTGATGTCACCTCATCGCGGGTGTCAGGCAGTGGGAAAGCAAAGGACAAGGACAAGGACAAGGACAAGCAGGTATGTGAAGAGTTAAAAGGCTGGGGACACAGCTGAGGGTCATGAGGTGGTTTCATCCCATAGAGTGTAGTTTTTATCCTACAGAGATACTCTACAATAGCAGGGGGGGGGGATTCTGATCTTAGCTCTGCAAACTGACTTGCAGACTAATCATATGTTCCCCATTTGTTTTATTTACTGCACAAACAAGTCCAGTAGAGCAGAGAGAGACAGAGGAGTAATATTGAAAAGGTCGAGTTTGTCTTACCAAGAAAAAAAAAAAGAAGTAATTTCAGCAAATGGCCAAACAAGACATTCGTTTAGCTTCAAGTGACCGTTCTAGTGCTCTAGTCTTGTCCATCGGGAGCAAAAGAGGAAGTAGTGTGAGATTGTTATAGAGCGACAAAGTCCGCAGAGGGAGGAGGTCGGGGTGGATGGATGGCTCAACAAAATGTTCTCGAACCTTAACCACATAGTTATTATTGTAACCATGACTACGAAGGTTCCCTAACATTCAGGAAGAAGTCATTTTGACCCAAACCATAATCTTAAGCTAACCCTAACCAAGTCGCGTTTGTGCCTAAACCTAACCATCAACGTGATGGTTAGGTTTAGGTTAGGCTAGGTCACATCATAAAGCAGATTTATTTTTCAACAGTGACTTGTAACTGATTCCAGGCACAGACAAACTGTGCTTCAGATCATGAAACACTTATATGCGTCGTTCTGGAGGGAATAAACTGAGGGTGTATTTCGTTGTTTCATTCGGAGGACTTGTTGAAAAGTTCTCCATTATCTTGAAGTGTGCATTATAGGCTGCCAGGAATAATGAAAATACACTCATGAGAGTGTTTGCATACATTTAATACTGATAGCCTGTTTTTCTTCCCCTCCAGAAAAAGAAGTCATAGGCTATCATTCATTTTTATACGCATTGAAAGATATTACCCTCAGTTTTTACTACAGCAAACAAAACCTCAATTTGGTCTTGTGACAGTTTTTGTTTTATCATTGTTGCGAGTGGCAGAGTTGACTGCTTTCATATCAGCGCCACATTAAGTTATGCTCTGCTTACTGTCACTCACACACCCACTGGAAGAACATTCTTGCCAGATGCCTTAAAAACTTTATTATCATGTCTGTTCCTTTTTAGTTTATTGTGTCATTGTTTTTTAACTGGGTTTGACAGTGTGAAATTTGTAACTTTAAAAAAAAAAAGAACCTACTGAATGCAGAAAGATTGGCGGAAATGTCAACTAGATCAGGACAAAAGCAAATAGGTTTTAATTCTAAATGACAAGCGTTAAAGAGGGTTGGCGGGTGGAGAAAGTTACCAGAGCTATCCTGTAGTCATTTACCAGAGAACAATAAGAAAGTTAATTTTCTAACGCCAGGGGTGTCAATCTGCATTACAAAGTTTCTCTCACAAATAAATTATTTCTATGCTGCCTGTGGGTTGAGCAGAGGTTTTGCATCTAATGAGGCTGGTCAGAGTTCGGTCTGCTTTTCCATTTGTTCTAAAACCGCCTGGTTTTGCAGTTCAGTAGTGGATCAAATACAGGATTTGGTATCTTTCATGGGGTTTTTGTAAATCGTTTCTACTTCAGATTTACAAAACGAATCAGTAAAATCATCAACTGAGAGGACTTTTATTCATTATCTCTGCTGCTTTGAAGGATAGTCACAATTTGTTTTCCAAAATAAAGGCATCAGGCGATCTCTCCGGTCATTGCTTAATGAAGAGGATTAGTGCCACATCTGAAAAGTTCATCTGAGTCCATCACAGATTTCTGATTTGAGGATTTTCACTTTGTTCTTTGAATTCTGACTTTTCTCAGAATCCAAAGATTACTCTCAGAAATCCTTAACCCTCTCACATCTGGACGTCATTATGAGTTATCCGATTTTTTTGTATTTCTGATGTTGTTATCACTTTTGATTTGTCAAAGAAAGGCAGGGGTGCGATCATGACCAAATCTGTTCTCAGTCTCACATGCAGCCCATCAATCTGTACTCCCCCCCCCCCCCCCCTCTGTCTCTGTACTCCAGCAGCATCAAACACCACAGTGAAGTGCTCTTAGAGTGCCGTTGCTTTTTCTGAACTGTGGAACAAAGCGAGGTGCTAAGACAATATGTCCATGGCCTGCCCTTTCTCCTCACCCTCATCAGCTCACAATAGACCCTGGGCGCTAAGTGCAGCAGCACAGGTGTTCTTAAGAGGCTTCTTCGTGCTGCATATGGTGCTGCGTTTCAGCCTCCTGTGCTGTAGAAGTGATAGTACAAACAAGCTGTGAACTGGCGCCGACACATATTTTTACATTACACACACACACACACACACCTTGCTGAGGATTCATTTGCTAGCCTAATCTATGTTCTCTATGAAGCTCAAAATCATGCATTGTCATTGCAGAAGTGAAAGTGAACTGCGGTTCACTCCGAACTGGTCTCATTTCCTGCAAAGTTAAATAAAGGTGCGAGTTTGTGCAGCTGAGATACCTTTTTGTAGAATGCGTGGTTAATAGGATTAAGGGGTTTAAACTTTGAGAGCAGTCGTAGCAAGGTTACCTTAGTCTGCTGGGGAATAAAAGTGAAACTGTAAACTGTGTAATGTCTGGGGGGCGTTTGGTCTCCCTGCCGCCATGTTTGCTAACAGTGTAAAGATCCAACCTGGCATCTCTCTGCTCAGCATCACTCTCTCCCTCTGTCTGTCTCCTGCTGGCTGAGCCTCCTTTTTTCCCCCTGAGGAATAAGTGGATAAACGGCAGCGACTCCCTACCTCCCTGTGGAACCATCAGCAGAGTAGAGAAAGGAGAAACAGAGTGTACGAAAAGAGGAGAGCGTGTTTACTTTGAATGCTGATTAGCTCGAAAGTCCTGGAGGTGTCTGTGTATGTGTGTGTGCCCAGAGTTTAGTCACAGAGCACAAGCCCATCTGGCCCTCTTAGACAACACAACTGGTCTTTTAGCGCCTCAAGAAAAAAAGCAGAACTTTCCTCTACTTAGAATTCAGAGTTGGTCAGCTGCTCCTTTAGAGAGCAACACATCTTTAACTGTTGCTGAGCCCTCACTGGCCTCTCTCCTCCAGATCCACTCAAGTTCATTTGTCTTCTTCACAATCCTCTTTGGGTATGTGCTTGTGGGCAATTTGTCCGTGCACTGCGGGTCCGCCACTTGAGATCTCCTGTTTGGGAAGATAAATTGAGGTTTAAGAATTATTCTTAAAACAGCGTGAAAAGACTTGGAGAGCAAGAGTTTTTATTATGTGGGGGAATAAAAGAAAAGTTCCCTGACAGTTCTCAGCTTTGGCAAATAATACGGTCTGATATATTTGAATCTGGGGTTTTTTGATAAGGCGAGCAGCGAATGGATTATTATGCACGAGTTGACAATAAAGTAAGCTCTGGCACAGGTTGGCAGGATGGTTGGCTTTTGTGGTATATCTGGGAAATGCATACTGAGCTGCCCTTGTTTGTTTATTGATTATCATACATCTTTAAGCCCATCTGCAATGTCACTTGGTGGCGTTTTTACTGTAAATATAGTCATTTACATGATCAGCATGTGATTACTGTACATCCAGCAGAGCTGGGAAATATAGCAAAGCTTCACTGGACACAGCTGTAGCTTTCATTTTCACATTAACGCATGTATTCACACCAACGTGCATGACCTCGCTCATTCTCGCTAGTATTATATTTAGCAGTATATCTCTGTGACTGTGCACGTACTCAGCACTGTGATACTTTATACCCGCCCTTTTGATGCTGCATGTATTTTTTATGAAAGCACAGAGAGCGCTGGAAGCTTTGTCCTTCAATAAGCGCGTGTCGGAGTCCAAGGACAGCGAAGACCAGCCGTGTCTCTGATGTTTGGCGGTTTGATAACAGCCGCTGCCGCAGAACTCCTCTTGGTCTCCACAAAGCCTAGCTCCATCAAACATTGACCACCAACCTCGAAAACTTTCAACACAGCCTCCGGGCTTGACAGGGACTGTTTAATGTGTCTGTCTTTGCTGATTTAACGAAGCACTTCTAGTATAGTGACACATCTTGTTCACTTGAAACAGCGTTCTTGCACTTTTGGTGCAGTTGAAGCATTTTGGCTGAGATGGCAGATAGCAGGGTAGCCTGTTTACACCACCCAGCATTACTTGATCTGTAAAATATTGTCCAAAGAAATACTGTTTGATTAAATGTGTTTGAAAAATATTTGAAAATATGTTTCTCAGCCTTGAGGCAGAGAAACCTTTCCCAAACATTTGGTGGATCTAAACTGTCCAAATTATTCCCTTCCAGATTGCCGTGCCTAGGGGCTTGCAAATGGAAATGCCATGATAATCACCCAGAAGGCCTAGGGGGCTGAGTAAACTAGGCATGAAATGCTGAATTATCAGGAAAAGGAGTGTTTACATGTGTGACTCGAGTACATAAGGAATAAACTTAAGGTGGTCACTTCTAGTTGGCAGCAGCATGTGATTTGGTTTATTTTGCAGACTTTAAAGGTGCAAATGCAAAAGATTCGGTCATATTTGTGTTTTCACTGGCGCACGTACGGTACAAACACAATTTATCCAGTGCTAATCCAGGAAATATTTAGGTTACACAAATGTAAACGTGTGCAGATATTTTCTCTCTTTCTCACACACCTTCATATAAACACACGTACACTCATCCTGGTGTAGATGTTGTGAGGCCAAACAGGTTCCCCCGGCCTGTCTACAAAGCAGAAGCTGGAGAGAGAAGATAACACTTAGGCAAAAAATAGGCTTCTCTCTATTCTGGCAGACGTTTTCATAAAGGTATGAATGTTGTGTGTCAGCAAACGAACCTACTTTGCATATATGCCGCTCGTGGAATTCAGAAAGATTTCACAAACTCGGCAAACACCCCGTCTTTTGCTGCTGATATACAGTAATTACAAAGTCATTACTGACTGAGAAGTGCAGAAAGTGAAAGGTCAAATGTTTCTGTGGTGCTTCTGTGTACTGGAAGTAGGCAGTACTTGATTTCATGAATTTCATTAGCAGATTAGAGATTAGATCTTTTTAGTCTATTTGATGTCAAACGTAGTAAAAATCACAAGTTCTCAAAGCTCAAAGTTAGATCTGCACATTGCTTGTTTTGTGTGACCAAAACCCAAAGGTATTCAATTTACAATGATATAAAAAACAGAGAAAAGCAGCAAATTCTCACATTTGAGAAGCTGAAACCGCTAAACGTTTGCCATTTTTGATTGAAAAACGCCTGACTATTTGATTAATCGACTTCCAGCACCGACTTGCAGGATCCACAGTATATTTACAGCAGCCCATTAACCTGCTGCTGTTATTTTTTCTGCCTCTTGAGTCTCTCTGAATCATTTTCTGAGCCTCTCTTTCAGGAAACACACATGCCAAGATGTGCAGGTACACACAAATACACCCACATGCCAGCAGCTGGTGTTGTTAGTCAGCCCGTCTGTGCAGGACTTGCACGAGTCCCCTGGAGGACCCGGCTGCGCTGAGCCACTTGAGGTTGAAGTGCTAAAAAACATAATTAAATGTGGAAGCGCCGACGTGACTGCCAGGCCTTTGAGGGCCTTGAATGTTGTAAGGAAGGACTTCGTTTCACCTTCTTTCATATCATTAGCCCCTGTGATGGCTCCAGGGGTTATTTTACTTTCTTTTGGGAGCTGTGAAACTGTATAAGTTTTATATATGCGATTACAGTTGACCCGTAGCAGCAGAAAATAGACTTTTGAGAGGCATGGCAGGAAATAATTACAGTCCCCTTACCTGCTCTATATTCTCCTCGGCATGGCATAATGTTGGATGATAGTCGAAGGAGAGTTTGCTTTGTCTCCAGTGTGAGGGGGCACTCTGTGTATTTCCGCTCTTGGTTTCAGAGCAGCAGCTATTAGCAGTTGGAGAGACATTCAGAGGAGACGGGTGTCTTCTAATTAACCTCTGCCCCATCGCCCTCCGCTACCTCCACCCACACACTTTCACAGCTCAAAATTAACACTTTAAATAAGAAGACTCGGCAAGCTGCTTTCCGATGGCCTCTGAGGTAAAACACATTTTCGAATGATAATCTCACGATTTACATATCATGTGGGCTTTTGTATAACCTAATCCGACAGATGTATAGCCACTAACCTACAGAAATGTGTTCAGCGTGTCACACACTGCAGGAACAGAAAGTGCACTTGAACACAAAAAAGCTCTCTGCTGCTGTGAAAGGCACCAATTTTGCCAGAATAAACTTAAAGGAACCAATTTAATTTTTTGCACACAGTTACCATTTCTCAGATTTTGAATAGCTCTGTTGTAGGAGCGACAGTGGTTAAAGTGCACAGAGACACGTGTGAAGAGCCAGCAGATAACCAGAGGCAGACATGCAGACAGACAGAGATGAACAAAAAAAAACAAAAACACAGATGAAGTTATTTCCAGGAGGGAGAAATGAAATCACCACGTGAGAGGCTGCTGGTCCTCTCTCCTCTTTGAGACGCCGCTGCCTCAGTCTTTGCTCTGTGCTTCTGTCGCACTACTGTTAACTGGAAGGTGTCTCTGCGGGGTGTCTGAGGACACCGCTTAATTGAGACTGTGACATGCTGATTTGACTCCTGTGACTCACATGGCCCTGAACATTCAGCCACTGCCAGTCAGATCAATGGTGGAAGCTCTCTGAGCTCTCCCACTGCGGCCATATTCATCTTCCTGAGGAGACACTGCACACGTTCCCCTCGCCGCAGCCTGTCGCCTGGTTCTGTGGAGTCTGACACACAATGGCTGCCTGATGTATGCTTTTCATATGCAGCCGTACACCCCGGCTGTATAATGAGTCTGATAGGACTCATAGCTCTGTCACACTCCATTGTGGTTACCAGTATGTGGCGTGCACACAGGCACACAAGTCTCTAGTGCATTAAGTGAAAGATAGTGGGCAGTCAGACGCTTTCCAGTAAGATATGATAATGAGATTCCCAATTGTTTTCATTTGAAGGAGGAGGAATTTTAGGCACAAATACACACCAGAATCTCTTACAATGAGACTGCATCTTATTTTTGTCCAATCCCCGTCTCCCTAAATGTCTTTGTCCAACTTCTCCTCCACTCCCCGCTCCCACCACCTCCTCTTTTTCATCCTCCTCCATCATCCTCTCATGGTGTTATCCAGTGGAAGATTAGCGCAGTTAATCTCTCTCGCCTATGGATTCACTAGTGTGGCCACACTGTGAACTCCTCCTTGTTGCTGTCCGTGGAGGCAGATGCCCAACGGCTGCAGATGTTGACTCAATTACAGACCTTTTCGTCTCGTCTGTATAAAATGCCGTGACTGCTTATACTGTCATTCTGCTGCCATGAGCTATAGGGCACACACAGTGGAATCACCACCTCCAGTCAACCCGTGCTAGTGTATTCTTTTGTTGTGAAAAGCAGCAGCATTTTAGACAGTCACCTTACCTACGTATGATGAAGAACTTTTTAGCCATGTTAGAAGCAGGCTTCTAGGTATGGCAATGTCGGTTTGTCGATCCTAGTGACTTTGGTGATCCACTGATTTCATCTAGCGCCATCATTAGGTCAATTGAATTTTTGTCCAATACTTTGTTTAATGACCAAAAACCTGCAAAACTAATGAAATTCCTATCAGCGTCAGCTGTACTTCTGTTCACTGATTAGCAATTAGCAAATGCTAACATGCTAACACACTGCGCTAGAGATGGTGAACGTGGTACAAATTATACCTGTTTAACATCAGTATGTTAGCATGCTGACATTAGCATTTAGCTCAAAGTACCGCTGTGTCTCACAAAGCCGTGAATGTGGCTGGTTAAAGGATAAATCCGGTTTATTACAACTTGGGTCTTATTTTCAGAGTTTTATTCATCATTTCTATTGGTTATGATAGCAATACGTTCACCAGAGTTACTCTTCAATTCTGGAAACACGGCAACATCAGGACAAAAAAGTCTGGCGGGCCAAGAAACCAGTGGTCAGATGATGATGTAAACAAGCTAAGAATAAGCAACCCCTACAGTGTTTGATATAATTCCTTAGTATAAAACAGGAAAATGAATTGAATGCACAACTATACTGTAGCAAGTAGGGCAGGTCAAAGTTGAAGCAGAGTTGGTTGATGGAAGACCATTCTTTTAACATTCACTTTTGTTTTCCAGCAAGTAAGTTTGGCTAATCTGACTTATTTCCCCCATGTTCACAGATCTCAACAATTAAGGTGATGAGTACGATGTCATTATTACCGATAGGAATGATGGCCAAGACTATTCAAATGAGACTCGAGCTGTTGTTTCTGCGTCAGTTTTTTGTGTGTAACCAGAATGACTTGACTGTGTCCTTGCACCACTTTACTGAGAGCCTTAAATGGCACATTGGAGTAACCAGTCATTACCTTTGATTTAGACTTTGAGGACTTTTTCTCCGGATGGAACGAAACGGGACCGATTTACTCTGGTTGTTTATACTGTAGACAGGAGAGCCAAAGAATGGAGGCTATAATTGGCATGTCAAGAGTCAGTCTGAGAAACTGGAATAAGACCTGATTTAGACATATTTGAATTAAAAGATATCAGTTAAATTTAACCCAATGTAATTCCCATCCTTTGAGTAAATTAGCACATTGCAGGGTGTCTGTGTAGGCTGCCAAATGGGTGTCATAGGTTGAGATTATTCACGTCTTGTGTCAGCAAGGCAGACGTTTTCAAAAGTTAAGGTGCAGCTTAAACTATTTTGAAATGGAAAATGAAAGCAGTCCAATGGCCATTTGTAATATTTGCACTACCAGTGTTTAGAGTGGCGGTGTCAAAAGTTACTTCAAACAAAACCAGTAAGATAAAAAGGTACCTAAAAAGAAAGAAAGTCTTCACAGGTCCCTTGGCACACATGGCAGAAAGGAAAAAAATACAGAGTAATGAATAATTTTCCCAATTTTTTAGGATGTTCTGTGCTTTTGGTTTTCATATTAGTGACAGCCATGACATTTTAATTGGTTTGTGCTGTTTCAAAAAATGAAACCATCAAAGCTGTAAAAGCTGCACAACATTTTTTCATTCACTTTTGAAGCACGTCTTCAATAAGCAGAATTGCTTTTGATCCCTTTTAAGTGTGCACGGTGCAGCTGTGTGATATAAAAAAATATTGAAAACAAATAAGAATGTGTTATTGGATGATAATATGAAATGATCTGGATCAGGATAGGGAACAGTCCTCTCTATAATTGCCTGCATGCACGTTTTATGTAAACAATACATCATTTACAACTTTATCAATTGGGAAAATTGTCTTTTCCCTCCAAATGATGATTCTCAGGGATATTTGTTGCCCACCTGTGCTGCGCTGATCTGCATCTGTGTCAATTAGTAACTACATTTTATAACCGTGTGAGATCAGTTGTATAATATTGTCATCGGAGAGCTGCTAAAGAGCCAAATAAGCTTTCATCCCACATCTTTCTTTCAAAAATGTTAATCTTTAAATCAAATGATGAACAGATCAGTAGAATTCCATCAGCTTTGTTTTTAAATCAAAGGTGAGAGCTCCACTGTTCTCCAAGAACATTTAACTAATGGACAAACCTGCTACTTTTTTCCTATTGTACTTTACAGTAGGGGGAGAATCTATTCTCTGTTATGGTGAAAAGAAAGAAGAAAGACAGCATTCACAAAGAGCTCCCACGGGCAGAGTAGAATACCAGATGTTTGTTGCTTGGAAATGTCTGCAGCTTAAAGCCCAGAGCACATTTTGAAATCTTATGATCCATCTTCAGCAGGCGAACAGCAAGTGTCTCAACAAAGATTCATCTTATGAGGCGTGTTTAGAGAGATGAAATCTACTGTCTCTAGATCACTGCTTAGACACTTTTAGAGGTTTTTATGTAAATGAATTGCTATTGCAGATATAGTTTGAGGCAAATGTTCCCTCTTGACCCTGGGAAGTGATTTTTTTTATTTTGCCATTATTGCACCACTGGACCAGTTCAAGACAAAAGGGTAACCGATAAAGATAATAGAGTCATGATGCCATGTATCACGGGTCATAAGCCACTTTTGAACCCAAGGAATTGTGTTCACGGTGCTTATCTTATCCCTCCTCAGCCTGTGGATGGCACAGCTGCTTGAATGCACTAGCACCGTGGTCTCCTGATGAGGCTTTCACTGAGCTCTGCAGAGAGCGGAGGACTGCAGCCCGGCATTGACATTCACCTCTGTCTACCGAGAGGAGAAATTGAATACAGGTAGAGCACACTGAACAAGCACAGACACGGGGTCCGGGTGAGAGAATAAAAAGATAAGGTGAGAGAGAGCACAATTACGCTCTGTTGTAAACAACTTGGAGGAAGGGAGAAAGGAGCATGTTGTTGCCGTAGAAACGGAGCAATACGAGTACTATTGGCAGGACCGAAGCAGCAGAGGCAGAATGTGGAGAAACAGCCTGCTGTTCACCCCAATATGCCTCAGCTTTGCTTCTGTCAGAGCTGTCAGATGGTTTATGTGGCAGGAGCGCTGTGGTTTTCCCACTTTGCTACATCAATGAGTATTCAGGTAGTGGTCTCTCCGAGGACCAGTGCCATCCGCAAACTAAACCAATGTCCTGATCTCAAAGCCTTTCGCAGGGGCGCCTGACTCAGAAAAAATGTCTTATCTGTGAAATCGAGGTGAAGCCTATTTGTAAGAGCAGGAGCTGTCAGTCCTGCGTCATTTTGATTGATGCCTTTATTTGAACCCACAGCACCTTCCGCACATGCATACGAAGGCGGGTGGCTACTCCGTTACCCGTCGCCTCAGGTCACGCTGCCGGGGATGACAGCAATCAGGCCGTGTCTTTTGAATGCTTGCATGCACGAACACACTTTTTTTTCCTCTTGCGGGGCAGTGGCCTCCCTATGGCTTGCTAATAGATTATGATGGTGCTATATGTGAAACACGAAAATCTCAGGCCACCGAGACAAGAGGAGCATGGGGGACACGCAGGCCGAGAGAATGAGTCATCACCATCACCTACTTTAATCAGCGTTGTTTTTATCGTTTCACTTCACACCACAAGGACTCCTTTTTGAAGTGTTCATGGAACAGACAGCATCTCTTAACCGCTATCCCGTTTAAGGTTAACAAACTCAAATTGACTATAATTGCTTTTTTGGCACAGACACAGAGAAGCGCGCACACACACTGCTTTTATTAACACTAATGTTCGGGAATGCTTTACTTACACATGCGTCCATTGTTTATTTCAGCGTTGTTTACCAAACAAGTTGAGGCCAGGGTTGCAGTTGCTCAGTTTATTGGAAATACAATCGGGGGGGGGGGAGTGTTTGGACACATTTGTCTCTTCACTCTGACGGCGCCGTCACATTACGAATCTGTTAAAGCAGCGCACGTTGAGCGATATCTTCAAAGCACTGCAGTCAATCGTGACAACTGATAGTGTTGGCAAACTGTCGCCTTTAAGTGCACACTCAAGACTTGTCTGTGTGTGTGTTTTTTTAAATGGTATGTTGGTGTGATTTGACGGAGATGACAGTCATCCTCAGTTGTTGACGCTGAACAGAGTCCGCTGTGTTTAAGGCTGCACACACCGACTCCAGGAAGTGTGCAGATCTGGGCAAGGGGAGAGGATTTTTCTCTTGGATTGGCAGCAAACTTGTTGAGCGTGCTCGCAGCGTGTAAATCTGTTTGTGTGTGTCATCCAACTTGCACACATTCGCATAGAAACGAGGCCAGCCACATGATCGAAAGCTGAAACTGCTACGCTGTAAGATACAGAATTGAGCGAGGACAATGGAGCATTAGTGGCTGGTGGAAGAGGATCTGATGCGTTGCTCCTGTTGACCACTCAAAGCACTCTGACTGAATACAGAACGTATAGACCGCTGTTGGTCTCCCAGGGAGCTGGATTACTCCGCTGAACAAACAGCTGAAACTCTAGCTGCAGAAAAGGGGCACTTTGTACGAATGAGGAAAATGTAAAAGATGCTGCTTCCATAAAAATGTAATCACTCTTTTCCTGAGGACATTTGATATCTTTGTTAATAGCTGGTTGATGTCTTTTCTCCCTCTCTCACAAACCCTAAATAGATGATTATGTCTCTGAAATGTGCAATACAAGTGTGCTTATCTAAGTGGAATTAATATGTAATCACCACTTAGAAATGTTACTGCGAAATGTGAGTAATGCATTTCTTGTTTTTGAGCTTGGAGCAGAGCCGTTAAAGCACCAGTTAAAGTTTTAGCATGAAGAGTAATTCCTGTGTGTGTTTATTGGAAGCGACTTCACTCTATAACACTGTTGACTCGGGGCTGAGATAAAGAGCGAGCAGCTCACAAGGCTCTCTACTTTAAGGAAAGGTTGTTGAACTTGTTGTTAGGCCTCAAGTGTGATGAAAGAGGGAGGGATGGAACAAGCGGTGGAGAATTGCTGTGAAAGCCAAAAGATGTCATCAGGAAAGTATCGCCATCTGCTCCCTCTTTGAGAGCTGATTTCAGTCCCATTTCATGTGGAAACGCCGCTCTTTACGGGGATATTTGCTCCAAGCTGTCTGCACACAGACGGAGAGCTGACCATACAAATATTGACAGGGTGGAGTGAGATTGGAGCGGTGATTGGAAGGAGGTCTGAGTAAATTTAGAGTCAGTCGACAATGAAGATGAAATGTAGAGAGAGAGAGGGAGAGAAAATGTAGAGGAGCATGGGGAATAGCTGAGTATGTTTCAGATGGCAGCAGTGGGAGATGGAAATGAAGAAAAAGTAAAGGTTGGAGTGTGGACCAGCTGGGAGCGATAGGATTTTGACTTCATGCTTATCACTTCAAAAGACCGACTGTAAAATGCAGTCTGCTCCTCTGCACACCTTCCTCCATCTTTCTCTCTGTCTCTCCCCTCCTAACCTGAGGTGAAGTGGATCATTTTGGAGGATGTGAGGCCTAATAGTTACGGTTTGATATGCTGTGCAGTTATCTTTCAGAGAGACAACCTCTATGTCCCGAGGAGCGAGCTCATTCAGCGCCGCATGTAAGCTTCGGCTCTGCGCTCCCCTCTACTTAATGTGAGCGGCGGTGGTCACGGAGTACAGCATTTTTGGAGTGTGACATTGTTGCTGCAACAGTCGAAACAATCTTCCAGGGGGACAAGGGGGAGTTTGAGACAATCAAAACGCACCATATTGGTTTCAAATCTGGCTTTGTTTTGTTTCACGCCGTGATGTGCCCGTCATCCGTTTTACCGTCATCTTGTAGTGTCGTAAAAATGATCTGAAGCAAGTCACAACAGCTTGCTGCAGCCTCATTGTGAGCCCCTGGCAGCTGCGTCATGTGGCACGGAACAATCCTGACCAACGCCGTAAGAGCTATCAGCCATATGGAGACGAAAAAAATGGAGCACACAGGTTGATGAGCAGTGGGCTCATTAGCATGTGAAGCCAACATTTGTCGCCCGTCGATCAGGGATCACAGCTGAGGGGACAAACGTGATAACAAGGTGGAAGGATGAGAAAGGCTACGTTAAGCTTCAGCGAGGGTGTGTTGTGGAGGTGTTTGAGATTACAGCAGAGGAGAATGATGAGTTCAAAGAGAATGGAGGTTCTTGGTACCTTAGGGTGAAGGTAACTGTGAGGAGTGGACTGTCACATGTCATGTATCTTGTAAAACAAAAAAGTCAGCATGAGTCACCAGAAACAATCAGTACTGTAATTATGTTGAAATACCTTAATTACATTGCATTAGTCATTGCATTCCTCTGTTGCACATCCATTATTCTCTTCTTATTTCTGGTAAATTACTACTAATGTCCCATTTAGTTTTCTGGAACGAACTATTTAATTTCATTTGAGGTTAAATAGAGACGGTGTTTAATTGCTACACTTGCAGTTAAGTAATTCCAATTAAATGCTAAGATAGGATAACTAAGAGTCCTTTAGTCAGTCACACAATTAGCATATGTGAAGAATATTAAATCTACCAGTTCTTTCAAGGAAATTCCTCTGTAAAATAACTTCTTTTAAACTCAACTATCTAAAACAAACTAAAATAACAGTCTCAGACTTCTGTATTTGTGACCTCTATCAGGAAGGAAACTTTCATTAAATATTTAGAAGATTATTAGGAAAAAACGAACCCATGAAATGTAGCATTAGCCTCACTCTTTTATCCCCAATAAAAGTTTTTATTGTTTTGTTTTGTAGTTGAGTTGAGGGTATGTGCAGGACCAGGCCAGCAGGGAGCAGTAGAGCAATCAGTGTATCTGAGCTTAGAGTAGCTCTCTGTCCCTCTGTCCTTGCAAGACCAGTGGATTTGAACCAGGAACTGCCTTTTGATGCATCACAACACTCACATTTGTTTACTCTCTCTTGCAACCTGCCTCCAAATCAGTGTGATAGATTGTTAATGTCTGTGGTGCAGCCTCGAGGGAGATTTTGTCCATGTGACTTGTTTCCTCCTCAAATTTTGTAAACTTGAATCTAACGTGTCTGGGTTTTTTTTTTTTGTAATTACAAGCAATAACCCAATATATATCCAAAATATTTTAGCTCCCTGGTTTCCCCCTCTGAGCTTTTGAGCCTTTTCAGGCATTCAAAATGCAAATGTACCTTTCAGTGAATTGCAGGCATGAGGCATGTAAGACGAACAGCCTTTAAATGCAAATTGCTGCTGCTCCTCTGGACCGTATTTATCTGGGAGCCAAATGAGGCTGGACCTTAAAATGGCGATTGGAGTAGGTGTGTGGGGGACAGATTCATTGCCCCATCCTTCATCCTTCATCATCAGTGCACGGAGGTTGGAGAGGAAGAGGGTGTGTAAATCCAAGGTTACTCACCTCAGGTGGCTGTAGTGTAGAGGAGTGAGTAGAGTTGCAGCCCACTGGTATGCAGAACATCAAAGCATCAAACGCCACAAACAAGCTGAGTTGGAAAGAAATGAAACTGTCTGAGGAGTTTCTGTTTACTGTAGTCTTTTGTTCATCTGCAAAAAAACACACCTCTGAGGATGCTGTCCTCTGATGGTAGGACTTAGAGGAATTATTTATACTTCCTCTTTGTGTAGTTTGCTTTTGTGTGAAGAGATGCATGCTGTGGGTGAAGGCGGGGATGGAATTGGTTTAGATGTGGGAGAGGCAGCTTCGTAACCCCGGGCATGTTTGTGTGCCAGGAGCTCCCCGCTGAGGTTTCGAATGCTGCGGGGAAGCTGCTTACAACCCGAAATCGTGATCAGATCTTTGAAGGGCAGGAAAAGTAGAAGTGCAGCTGTGGTTGAAGAGGATATTATTGTATTCTGAGTGTGTTTAAAATACCCTAGTCCTTATATTTGCAATGCAGACTTCTCCACCTGTCCGGGGTAAATAATGGGGCACCATCTGTTTAACAGCAGGTGATGATTGATGATGCCATAGCTAGTGGACAAGGGCCAAAGAGGAGCAAGGCGGGCACTGAGGAGGGGGATGCATTAGTGTTTCTTTTTTATATATATATTTACTGAGGTCATTCCTCTAGGGATGCACATTTATAGCAAAAGTTCAGCACAGATGACAGATCTAAAGAGTTTGAAGAGATGGCTGGATGGAGTATCAATCATTTTCACACAGCCTTTGAAAAATCCTCCATTCTGCTTTCCTGCAAAGGCTGAAAACAGAACTGTTCTTGCTACTTTCTTATTTGAAAAAGACATGATAGCAATTTTAATTACCCTCATCGGGCCGCTGATGTTTATAGCAGACAGAGCTAAAGCCAGACTTGGCCTGCTCATCGATTTTACTTCAAAGAACACAAACATCTACTATATTATTACTTATCCTCTGTCAAGAAAAACTTAGCAGACCGTGTACATTTTGTGGTCATTCGGTTTAAAATTTGAATATCTGTGCTGGTGTTTTAGCCAGTTTTGTTCATCTAACCCGTGGTCGGACTAATTGTGTGATACCGGAGACATTAGGTCAGCCAGGTCGAGAGTTGAACAGCACAATGAGCTCTGCCATCGTGGCTCTGTGCCGCTGTCTGCATCGCAATAGCTTCGGATGAGTCGTCTGATCAAACGCACACTCTTATGCATACCGTGGAGGTTTAATTAAGTGAGAGAGATTCTCGTCATACCAAGTGGCACTCGATTCACCTTGCTGAGAGTGTTACGCAGGTTCTACCTGCGTCGCCGGCTTCTGCTGTCGTCCCGTGCTCCTCAGAGAGCCTAATGCACTGGTGAAATACTTAGAAGGTTATCACAAGCCCCGGGTGCTGATGTGGAGGCTGATAGAGTCAATGCTTCAGTCTACACAGTGAATGCCGCGGGTGCTTTTTTTTTTTCAAACGCAGATAAACCCAGATGCTGGCAGACGTTATAGAGAGGGCTGTGAGGCTGCCACCTAATGCATATCTTCAATGTGATGCGTGTGAATGTGTGCGGATGTTATGCACAGTAGATTACAGATATGAGCCGGCACCTCAACTCTCTGTGAGGAAATCATTAAAGAGCCCAAGATCAGTCTTTCAGCAATTGACCAGCAGTCTGTGGTGCTTTACCCTCCATATTTGCTAGAGTTTACTTTACAGCACGCTTCTCTAGAGCTTAGAGGACGTCTTCGGTACTGTCCCTGTTAAATAAACATATACTGTAGATAAATAAATCACGGTGTTTACAGACACGTGCACCTCCTCTCTACGACACCATGTGTGTGTGTTTCACAGTGATGCACAGGATTTTAATACATAGCAATCAGATCCAAACCTGATGGTACTTTTGAATCTTGTAGTCCTTTATTAAATAATGACTGTGAACAGTCGGATGAATGTGCTATTCTAGTGTACTCTGGCTCAAACTTGCCTCACACTGTGGACCTTTGAATGAGACACTTAAACCTGCAGTAGGCAGAAAGTGTTTGGCATCACTGGGCAAAAAATCCATAAAAACCTTTCAGCATTTTGTAATTCAAGTGCTCTGAGAGAAAACTAGACTTCTGCACCTCCTCATGGCTCTGTTTTCAGGCTTTAAAATAATCTAGCCTGTGACGGGAGACTTTGGCCAATCACAGGTCATTTCAGAGAGAGAGCGTTCCTATTGGCTGTTCATTCAACGGAGGCAGCTGTCAGTCACTCGCAAACTCCGGTCAAACTAGGCAGCGCTGATCAAATCTGAATCAATATTCTGTTACTGTAATGCCTATTTCTTGCCTCAAATGTTTTCAGAATCATTTTACAGCTAAACAGCACTACTGTCAGGATATAGTGACCGTTTTATAAAAAATAACTTTTTTAAATCATATTTGCTCCATTTCTACCCACTACTGCTTTAAGTGAATATTGTCTTTTTGAGATACTACAGTTCAGTTATATTTTACTACAACTGCTGCTCTGATAGGACACTGTGACCCTGTCTATCACCATATTTCTTTGAAGTACAGTGTGTCATGCTCTGTGCCGTGACAGCGAGTCACTCATTAGTGATACGGAGCTTTTCCTGCTCTGTTCTGCAGTCTGCAGCCGGGAAAACACTAGGAGACTGTGAACAGGCTCTGCATCACCACTGACGTTTGCAGATTGCGCTCTCAGAGAAGAACACTACGTTCATGTTTTCCCCAGAGTGGACAGATTGGACTCCAGTTGAATTTAATTAAACATGCCTGACCTAAAAGTGGCAGCGCCGACTTGTTTGAGGCAAAACCAGGAGGTGAGGGATTCGAATCCATAGTCCTTGAACTATTCAAAATACTGTAACTTGTGCGGACCTGAACAAACCCTGAAGCCTGAATGAGGATATTTATTTCAAACCCTTTTTTTTACTTACTAACATTTATTTTAACACAGAACAATTGATGCATATTGTTTTTCATCATGGCCAGATGTTGATGCCATGTTGGCCACCCTACTTACCAAACGCCCCGTCACCTCTAACTTCCCATTACATCCAGTACATCCAGTACTCCTCCCATGCTGAAATAAATACTTCATTTGTGTTAGACTGAAGTAAATGGATTAAATACTGCACAACTTTATTTGGAATATGCATCATGTGAGCACAAAATAAACTATAAATGCATTGTTTTTCATGCATAATACAGTACATATGTGCAACACGTGGGCTGATAAACTGTTTACTTTTGTGAGTTTGGGGAATGACACCCATGATATCCACCAGTTATCCCAATTCAAGTCACTTTTATTTATATAGTGAAACTGGACTTTTTTGTCTCATGAATAAGTCTTATTTTTTAAGTTGTATTTTTTATTGTGACTTTTACATACACAACAGTGCCTGAAGTTGTTGTTTTTTGTAGTTAATTGTTGTGGCCAAATCAAGATAATAAATCATCGTTCAGTTGTGCGTTGTTAGCAGCTTGATTTAACTCCTACTCTTTTGTTTTGTTGAATGCATCATTTATTTAAAATTTTCCATGGGGAATTGTAAATGCGTAGTGGTGTAATGATTCCCTCCAATCTTTAGTTACTGTTCCATTGATGTGCGTCATCTTGCCACCAGTGTGAATGTCTGAATTTTGCACTAAGGTGCAAATACTGGCATGCTCCACAGTCCTGTTGCCAGCCCGGCCAGAAATAGCCTTTTAAAAGTGTGGCTCCCAGAAAGAGGTCACTTTACAGTTTGTTCCCCTCCTCCACCCGGTCGGTCACATGCGCTCACAGCCCCTTTCCACAAATCTCCATCGGCTTTCACAGGCCCATTGGGTGTCAAACTTGAAGAGCTGGTGACATATTGTGCGAGAGGACAGTGGGCAGTGAGGAGAGCCACAAATCAATAGAGCCACTACAGTCGGTCCCTTGTTATTTTAGGCGGCTGAATTGGTGGCATTGTGCCGTGGTCGTGCTGCCGCAGTGACGGCCCACTTAATGTTTGCGCTTGTGTATTTTGGTCTGAAGATTATGTACCATGAGGCTCAGAAACCATCCTCCACTGCATTACACAGAGATATGTAAATGAAAAGCAAAGCTCCAGATCAAAGCGTTGCATACGGTTACAGCAGATAAGTAAAGGAACCCTGTGCAGTTATTCAACATTTTACAGAATATTAAACAAGGAAAAAACTTGAAGAGGGAATCTTTGAAGAGTTTGTCTTTGATTTTTCTCACGGACCATCACTCCCCTTCTTCATTTCGGGCTCTCTCCCCTCGTCTCGTTCTCTTAATTTGAGGTAGATTTGATTGAAACGTGCGGCAGGCAGACAAGCTGTAGTGTTGTAGTTATCAGTATGCATGACTGTATTTGAATATGAACTGAAAAGGCTATTACAGTGCAATTTCACGCCCAGTGGGATATCTGACATGTTTCTCCCTCAGTAGAAATCAGACTGTCAGAGTTTTCTCTTTCCTCTTTCTTTCTTTCTTCCTCTGTCTCTGTTACCCCTCCATCCAACTCTCTGATATTTCACCGCCTCTCCTCTCAGGCCTCTGACTTTGTATGGCCCCGCTTTCCTGCCTTAAACTCGATCAGGCTGTTAGACATCAGCTGTGATTGAAATTTTCAGACAGGGGCTATAGTCAGTCCAACCACTGTTCTCTTTAACCCACCTTAGCTTTACATTAGAAAGGCCTGCAGTGGTTCTGTCAACCTGTGCTGAAAGATCAGCAGCTCATTAAGCGTTGTTAACGTGACGGGGCTCTTAGCTGGCTGAGCAACCAGAAAATCTACTCTTGTATCATCTGCAGTTATATAGCATATTCTCACCTCGGCATAACAATCTGTTCTTTTTTTTGTCCCACTTTCATCCCTGGATGGCTGAATCAAATTGTTTGTCTTAGAACATGCAAAGATTAGTGCTGTCAAGCGACAGGATTGGAGACATTGTGTTGATGTGCTGTGAATTAGATGCATCTTTAAAAATGAAAACACCTCGTACATTAAAGAGAAGTGGGGAAAAAGAAACAGGAATAGGGCTTTCTGAGGAGGTTTCGGAGGAAATTTGCAGTTTTAAATGGTCCTCCACTAACTCTATAAATTGTAGAGAACACTGCTGGAAAATACTACAAGATATTTTAAAAGCTCACACCAGGACAAATACAAGAATACAAGCTTGATGTGTTGGAGACAATGTGGCTCAATGGAGGCAAATCATTTCCATATATTCCGTGACTGTCCAAAACTGAGTTTATACTGGAAAGGCACTCATAAAACATTAAGCATTGTATTTAAGACTCATATACCCCTGAACTTGGAGACTCTTTATCTCGGCCACGTTTTGTTTTTGAAACAGAGGAGGGATATAAAGCTGCTGCAGGTACTTTTGGCGGCAAGTACAAAAATTGATCACAAAAAGGTGGCTAAATCCAGTACCACCTACACTGGATGACAGCTATGGCTTATTTTTTGAAATATTTAAACTGGAAAAGTTGACTTACACTTTGAGGATCCAAAAAGGCAAATTTAACCAGATTCGTAATAAATGGATTGAATTTATAACCTTAATACAAGCAGACTTTGTATGACTCCACTAATGTTTTTTTTCCTTCTCTCTTCTTGATGAGAATATTGAGAAAGAAATGTAAGCTCCCTTGGGTCTAATGTATATAGTTACATCTTTAATAGAGTGTGGGATAGGCATATGTAAGAATGTTAAACGTAACTGCTGACAGTTTGAAGGAGAAGTATGCATGGGCATGTAGGCTGTATACGTGTGGGTTTGCAGATGAATATCGATGTGTGGATGTGTTAAATCTGTACGTGTGGAAGGACAGGGTTTCATACTTTAAGAAGTGAGGATGGAGGACCTGCAGTTCTCTGGAGGACTGACCCACAGGTGCTGCGGCATGCGCATGCCTCTTTTCGTGCATATGCGTACAGTATATACTGTACATGTATGTAAAAACTGGAAAAGGGTGTTAGGTACAAATATCTGAAAGGTTTTATAAACACTGTGATAGTGCCTTTTCCAAATAAAAATAAAATAATAAAAGAAACCATGTCATTCTGAAGCTAGTCATACAAACCTCCTCACTCAGTGAAGTCAGTAGCTGTTTTCTGCTGTTGCTTCATCATTTAACTACTGCCTGGTTCCAATTTAACACCGCTCATTTACAAACCACTAACAGCTGGGGTTTGTACCAGCTCTCATTTAGCTTATAGACCAAGTTTTCAGACAACATAACATTCTAAATGGGCCCCTTTGTATTTCCTGTTGCAGTGATTGTTAATACAGTAGCTGACAGGAAGTAAACTTGGACCAAAGCTGTTGCCCTAGCAACAGAATGGCAATGAAAAGGTCTATTAGTACTTTTTATTCAGTATTGAAGTACACTAGAGAAAATGGCACGATCTAATACCAGAACAGTTTCAGTGGAGAATTTTGCTTTGTGCAAAAACAGATCAGCTGAAAGCTGTTTCTTCGTCAATGTCATTATAAAATTCAGTCTTTCGACCACCATTCATTAAAAGCCACGATTGGCCACAGACTCAGTTGTTAGTGTAATCACTCATGTTACCTAACATAAAAATTATTTGATAAGTTTGACGTAATGTTGTATACATAAGGTATTTTAAATGTGGGGGAAAGAGAGCTTTGGTGTCGGATTGGGAAACCGCATCAGCAGATATCCAAAACTGAGGTGTCGGGAGAGAAAAAGTCATCAGTTGTGCAATACTGCAATATAAATGTATTCCATTACAAGTAAATGTCTTGCATTCAAAATGTGACTTAAATAAAAGTACAGATGAATTATACAAAATATATTTAAAGTTAAATCACTCATTATGCAGAAAAAGTGTTTTATCATAATATTATATTATCATTACTAATTAACATTTCAATAATGTTGAGTTAGAGCTCAGCTGAACTATTTTAAATACTGTTGGGATCTATCTTCTAATCATATTTTACATATCTTTTATAAACTGTTCATATAGTGAGTTTGTAACATGTAAAATCTTCTGTAGTAGTAAAAATCTGTACTTGAGTAAATGTACTTACTTAGTTACTTTCCACCACTGAAAGTTGGAGACTCGTGTAAAGACTGTGATGTGGTTGTTGTTGTGTTGAAAATCTAAAATGTCTTTGTTGTGTTAGCTGGCCAAAGTCCACGAGCCGAGGCCAGTGGACCTGCTGTAAGACTGTATTTAGAGGCCAAAGCCGTTTAAGCAGTGTTACTCTAAAGTAAAGTGCTGCTCAGCTCATTATCCAATGGAACGGACCTGATCTGTCCTTAGTGTAGAGAACAGCAACTCTCACTTCTTCTAACATAACTTTCATATCAAAGTGCTCATTAAGATCCTGAGGTTGTAAGTTTTTTTTTTATCAATATTGACCCTTCAAACAAGGTCAAGACTGTATCATTTGGTAAAAGAAATGACACACAGTGTGAATTTATACTCAACAATAACCCAGTGTTGAGCCTCAGAGGGCTTAATGGATTCTTCAAATGCCTGGGCATACTGTTTGTGACCTGCTGGTGACAGCTGTTCAGTGTGTTTAGCATGTTCTAGTCTATTTAGATGGCTGCAATTAACACACCGTGTCTTTCCTTCATAGCATGTTGCTCCCTATCGGCTTACTCTCTGTCTTTACAAACAAGCATCATCATTCTAAAAGGTTTAATTGGTGTGTGTATTAGTGGACTTTGGCCTGTAGTATTGCCCAGTATTTGGGTGTTTGTGCTGTGCTGTTACTTTGCTCTTGAATACAGCTGTGAGGATGTGTGTAATAAATTACCCCCTGTCGACTCTGCTCCACCTTGCATCCCTCTGTGCCTGCTGGGGATTGGTGGAACCAGCAGTAATGGCCTCTCTGATTGGTGGACAATGATGGTGGTTTATAAGAGGTGAAGTGGCTGACTCTTTGTCTTAAAACAGTCAGAGATTCAGAGGGGGGGAGGATGTGCGTGTGTGTGTACATGTGTGTGGTAGTGTGTAGTAGTTGCAGGACAGGCTCAAGTAGGGTAAGGGGAAGGTACTTTAAGGTTAAGCTGAGTGTGCAGAGCAGAGTCTATTTAAAGGACACTGCCTGCCTCTCATGAATGATTCAACAACAGTTTGCCCCTCCCCCACCTCTCATCAAGATCAGCTGGAGGAAGTGGTTGCCCGGCCAATGGGATTACAGTACCGGATTGACTCTCTGTGTGTGTATTTGTGTGGGTATGTGTGTGTGTGCAGCTGAGAGGGAGAGCAAGCCTGGACAAGTAGCAGCAGCTCTGACTCTGTGTTTGTATGTGTGTGTGTGTGTGTGTGTGTGCGTGCGTGTGAAGAAAATGTAGGGCAGCCGCTTGTTCTCCCTCCCTCTGCCATCTCTCTTCCTATCTATTCCTCTGTCTGCCTTTGTTTCCGTGCTGTGCTGCCGTAGCTGCAGTCGCCACGGCGACGGCTGACATTGTTACCGCGGCTCCCACTTCCGTATTTGCAGAGGCTTGTCTCATTCTCCTGCTCTCTGCCTCTCCGTCTCGACTCGCCTCGAGGATTTACAGAGGGTTCATGCAACCTCCCTGAGGAACCATTGTCTGCGTGAGGGTGTGTGTGTGGGTGTGTGTGTGTATGTGTGTGTGTGTGAAAGAGAGGTGAGGTGGCTTCAGGATCCAGACATGAATTCCTGTTGGAAAATGAAGATTCAGGTACAGATATCTTGTTCTTGATGGTGTTGCTGTTGTTTGTCTCTTGTGATGTCTTTTGTTGATGGTGCTGATGATGTTGTCATTGTTGCGATTATTTTCAACGCCGCAGGGTTTACGCGTAGCTTTACATCATATCTACATGCATAGTCGATCATATATAAGGCGTGTGTGAAGAAAAGACGATGAGATTTAAAGAAATGGGGGCTCATTGCAGTTTCCATTCAGTGGTTGTTATGGTGAGGCCTCCTGTATCCGTGGTGATGGCAGAAGGCTTCTGCTGCAGTAGCTGAGAGATGAAAGAGTTGCCAGGAATGTGTGGTTTTGTCTATTTGTCTATTTGTCTGTGTGTGTGTGTGTGTGTGTGTGTGAAAGAGAGAGGATAAATGGAGAGCGAAATGAGCAGAGACAGTCAGAAATGGTCCGTCTGTCCATCCTGTCATGCAGACGTGGTGGTATCACAGTGCTGTCTGGGGTTATGAATGTGTTTACATTATGTTTGTTTTGCTCGTCTTTCATATCTGCATATGTTTCCGCGTATTCAGCGCTATCTATCAGGAACTCTGAACCCACAGTCAGTGCATGTGCCGGGGCGTGCATGAATGCATGACGGTACTGTACATGTTTGTTTGTGCGGTTCAGAGCAGCATCTGCCACCTCTTCAGTGTGAAAGGTTGACCCACTTTCTCCTGTGCCTCTGCCCTTTGTTCAGGATGAGTGGGGGTGCACAGAAATACTATATATGACTCGCGAACCTGAACGCCCCATGAGCATTGTTTTATTGACTTTACTGCAGGCATAGTTGCATGTTTCCTTTTTTAAAATAATCTCTTCAGGCTATTTGCGTGCTGTCACAGTGAGAGAAAGTACTGGACATTGTAAAATACCATAACTGGTCAGATTCAGCTCACATGAACTCACTAACCCCTCTGCTCTGCCATCTTGACTTTTTTTTTTTCTCTGTGCTCATGTGCTCTGGCACCTAACTCTACTTATGGTGTGAGAGGGTAAAGAGAGGCAGCAGTCTTCTCTGTGGAGTGTGACTGTTTGCTAATAGGTGCACACAGAAACTCTAGACAAACACACAAGGCCTCAGTGGCAGAGTGACCTGATATTAATATATTTCCCCCTCTCGGTCTACAGCTTAGCATATCACATCATCAACTGATGCACAAAATCACAGAGCTTTGTGTCAAATCTGCAGCTGGGGGGGAGGAGGGGGAGATTAATACAGTCAGTCACATGTCATGGCAGAGCTTTAAACCTGTTGGAGAGAGGAGGAGGAGGGGACAGAGGGATAAATGAGGAAGAGAGAGAAGAAAGACAGAATGAGATGAGGCCGTACAGGAGAGGACAGCAAGGCAGAGCCTATCATGCACACTGTGGTTTGTGGTACAGTGGTTTTCCGGCAGCACTCTGACGCTTTCACTCATAGGTTTTTTTGCAACATGCCCACAGAGCAACTGTGTTAACAGTGTTGTCTTCCTCTTCGTCTTCTTGTTTACCTCAGAAAGAGCTCGCTTTTCAAACCCCCAAGCATGCTTTTAACATTCAACAGTGCTGAGAACTCATGCAGTTAGTATTCATCACGCTGGATTTTGAATCTTTTTTTTTTTTTTTTTTTTTAAAGTGGAACTTGTTTCAAATGTTACACTTCAGATATGGTGTTCATATTCCCAGCGGGTGCCAGAGCTAATGCTTCTTTAAACAGCTGCTGCTAGCTAAAAAGAAGCTGTTTGGTGGGCTCAGGCCTCAAGCTGTTATGGACTCTTGCTTGCTTGAGATAGTCTGCGAGTCCCTTCTTAACTCACTGAATTGGTGTTTTTATACCAATCATTTCATATGACTCTTGGTCAATAACTCGCTCCTTCTTCTCTTGCCTTTGCTGAGGTGACCTCTTGGCCATCTGTAAGCATTTCTTTGATTCTGCGAGCCCGTTATTGAAGGATTATATCAAAAGGGGACTGAGGGTTCACACACTAATAACGACACTAATTAGGAGGCACTGCGCTGAACTAGTTATCTGTAGCTTGACTTTTTCCACACAAGTCATAAATAATGATTTATAAGCCTGACCCCAAGAGCAGCTAATGAGGAAATGTGAGTCACAAAACTACTTCACTGTATCTTTGGATCTCTTGCTCTCTTCATAAAGCAATCACACCCCACTGTCATACTTCACTTTTACTTCATGTTCCTCTGTTACTTTCCTACTGCAGCTCTCATTATTGTTGGATTAGACTCTGGTATTGCATCTATAATACTGCCATATAGCCTTAATATACGCACAGCCAGAATAGGTCACCGTCCACATGGTCCTGCACTGAATATGATGGTCACTGTCTCCTCTTTCATATCCTGCTTGGACATACTGATGTAATTATGGCCGATATGAAGAAAGATGAGGGACGGATAGAGCAGGAGGAGGAGGAAGAGGAGTAGGAGGAGGAGGAGGAGGAGGAGGGGAAACCACAAGCTCACATCCTGCCCATGAGAGCACAGACAGACGTGCTCGTTCACACACAAACACACACACACAAATACTGTAGATTTGAGAGTCTCCCCCGCAGTCCCACTATACATGATATCCCGCTTTGATGATTTATGATGCACACAGAAACACACGCACGGATGCTGCAGGCTAACACTGTGAGACTGTGGTTTTGCTGAGCTAATGCCTCTTGTGTAAAAAGAATATACCCTCAAATAAGACAAAAGCTTTTCTGGAAACTAAACTTTCTAAAGTGCTTGACATCATTCTCTTTTGCCCCCCAGACACAGTCGGTCTGGTTAGACGTCTGCGGTCATCCAAGCTCTCCGCTGGTTGTTGTTAGTGTGCGTAGTCAAGATTTCTCATCTGCTGACGTTCTCTTGCCCAGGTGCCCACTCCTGCATTTCCTCCTGAAGTGGCTGGTGAACATTGACAGATATAGGAAACCACAGAAAGGCCAACTTCCTTTCCTGTCGGGGGATGTTTGATATCGCTTTTGCTGCAAGGAAGTGTGCTGCTGACCTCTGAGGGGGGAGGAGCTAGTCAATGCAATGTTTACTCAAATATCTCTCTTGTTTCTCAAATGTGTCTGTATTTTCAGACTACGAGTGTGTTTATAATGGCCTACTTGACATCGCTGGCATTAGATTCATATGATTTTGAGAGAGATTTCTCTGAGGAGCTGAGACTATGCGGAGGAATATTTTATCTCTGTCTGTGAAGGAAATTTCGTGTCAGCTTGTCTGCAGCAACTTGTACATTTGAGAGAAAAAAAAAAAGCAGGATGGCCTCATTTTTTTAGATCTGCGTTTGGCAGAATGATCAGCCCTTAGCAGATCATGGTATGCTTATGCCATTTATTTCAGGGAAAGCTATTCAGATGTAAACACCACCTTGTGCAGTCTGCCACAGGCTTTCTGTTGTCATACCTGCAACTCCACAAGCTTTACTCCCTCACCTGTCAATCTAAAGTCTGTTTATCTTCAGCTTCATGCTGTTTAACTGAAAACAAAGTGGTTTGTGGTTGTCTGCTTTAGCGTGCTGTCATTTCCACAGAAGTCATTTTCATAACCATTTTGTTCATGGTGCTCATTTGACAACTTGAATTAAAGATGCTCTTTGTGTTCTACTGACACCAGACCCCACAAAGTCCTGCCAGCAGTCTGAAAGTGAAATCTTGAGTGCAGTGTAAAAGCCGTTTACATGGTTTCATGTGAAGTGAAAGCTGACATGAAGTTGACCTTTCATCTACTTCACAATTTCAGAAAGCCCACACCCATCATGGGATTTTCCAAAAAGATAGCTAGGTTTACTGATTTCCAACATATGATCATGTAAATACAACCAAACATTAGGAACAAATGTTATTCTACTGTATACGTATACAATCCAGTTCTCTCACCATATAAATTAGTTAAAGGCCCTGTACACCCGCACATGTGTTTTCACTTGTTGGTAACAAATAGTGAAGTTCTACATGCATTTTGAGTTTACATGCACATGTCTGTGTATTCTTTTTCTTGCTCCTAACATATGTTTGAATTAAGACAGTTTATCTATTAATATATACATATATTTTTAATATTTGTGTTTAGATTTCAGCCGTGGTTTTATGTTTCCTTTAATCCTTCAATACCTATCCCTCCTTTTGTGGATGGTCCACCTCTTTAAAGAATATACTTTAGTTATGTTACACCCATGTGATGGATTTGGACATTACATTTTGAAGGATTTATTACACTGTTGGACTGCCTTGAACTGCTTTAAAGGCAGGGAGTAACCAAATGTATAAGGTTTCAGTTGTATGGCGTCCATTCTACCTTTTGAAATATTACCACAACACATGAACACTTGTTTTTCATAGTAATAGAAGCACCGTGTCGGTGGAGCAGTGGGTGGTAAATGTTTAACGTACTACAGTATGCATAAGAAAAGCTGTGTTGTTTAAAGCTGAAGTAGGCGAGATTGGAGCAAATATGATTAAAAAAAAATATTTTTATAAAACGGTTGCTATATCGTGACAGTAGTACTTGTCACCTGAAAAAAATCATGTGCCTCTGTGCCCTCCGGGGTCCTAACAGCATCTGCAACATTTCACAGACCGGAGGAAAACAGGCAGTAAGAGCTGATCTGAGGTCTGCTGTCTATAAGAGCTGGCTGTCAATCACTCGCGAACTCCGACCAAACGGTCAAACTAGGCGCGCTGATGAAATATGAATAAATATTATGTTACGTTAATGCCTATTTCTCACCTCAAACGTTTTCAGAATCATCTTGTAGTGTACTGTTTAGCTGTAAAATGAGAAAGTTTGTGACGCAGCCGCCATTGTAAAATCTGTTGAAGGAACGCCAAGTTCCGGTCAAATGACCGGAGCACAGCAAATAGGAACGCTCTCTCAATGAAATGACCTGTGATTGGTCAAAGTCTCCCGTCACGGGCTAGATTTTTTAAAGCCTGAAAACAGAGCCATGATGAGGTGCAGAAGTCTAGTTTTCTCTCAGAACACTTGAATTACAATATGCTGAAAGGTTATTATGGAATTTTTGCCCAATGATGCCAAAAATATACTGCCTACTGCCACTTTAAGCTGTCAAAGACGGAGGTGTAGGTAAGCTGCTGCACATTGAACTGTTATGGTTATGAAATTATACCGCTTCTATTGAATGGAGAGTGAAGCTTGCAGAGGTCACTCAGAATTGTAATGAATTTACAGAGAAAGAACAAAGAAGGAAACGAGAGACACACGCAAACTTCCGTCCATTAATTTCACTGATTGAATTCCTTCGACACTCACTTCATTACCACTGTCTGATAGCTATCATTCATTTGGCTTCTCTGTCTCTTACTTTGTGTCTCTTCCTCTGTCTCTTTTTCCTGCAGTCTCTCAGTCGCTCCCTCCTAGTCTTGTTACGATGTCAGCTATCTGTAGCAGGGGATGATGAAGTGAGTTCTTTGGCCCTTTTTCAACAGAGTAACTGCCACATTAAACAACTGTCAGTGTTTGTTACGCACAGCAAGGAGCTGCTTAATGTATGAAAACCCATCTCCCTAAATATGTTTTAGAGCTCAGTAGAGACGTATTTTGCATTTCTTGTACAGAGGTGCCATTGTTGAACATTGTGTTGGATGCCCATTTTCTAAGGCGTCTGATAAAAATGCCATTTATCGCCCAGAATCAATGTTCTGCCCCCTCCTGGCATCCTGAAAGAAGAGGCTGCCATACACCCCACCAATTATCAGTCCAAAAGCACTGTTTTCTTACTCTGTGTGATTCCATTAACCTCTGGAAATGCTGGTTTGTTGTTGCAGTAGATTGTGGAGCTGCAGACCATGATTGGCTCTGAGGCAGAGGAAGCTGAAGGTGTTTCTGCAGTGACTTGAAGAAGCTTGATGCTCTTTCTTTTCCAAGCTTGAAGCATGTTGTAGTATTTTATTTTTATATTTGTGATGCATTTACAAGTGGTCAGAGTTAGGGCTGCCCCCCCCCCCTTAGACGATTAGTCGACTATAATTGGTTGTTTTGTTTTGTTTTGTCTTAGTCGACTAAGATTTCTTTAGTTGATTTTTATGCTCTTTTCATGCTGAATGACTTATTTCTAAGAAACTTATGCGCACATCTGTGGTAAACACAAGATTTAAAGTGGTGCTTTTGTGTGATTCTTTGAGGAAAAACTCAGTTTTACAGATCTGTCAATTAAATCAGCTAATCGATTAGTTGACAAAATCGGGGAGTGTTGGTCGTCTAAGAATTTTTGGGGGCGAGGACAGTCCTAGTCAGAGTATTCCAGGCAACAGAAATGTTGGCTACATGTTGTTGGCAATGATGAGATCTAATGGTTGATTTTTTTCCACTGATGGAAGCCTAAATAGACGATAATGCTCTGCAGCTAAAAGGCTTGTTGTAAAGGAGCTCTAGGGTTGCTTATTCACAGCTGGAAAAACAAACTCTTGCAACATACTATTTCTACCAGTGTCTCAGTCACTATCACTCTCTCCACTGTAGAGCAGATGTCCATGGGCAAGTCCAGGCAAGTCCTCTGAGGGATGTGTAACGATACTCCAGGAAGTAAAATAGATCAGTTTAGGAAAATAGATGCAACAAAAAGATTTCAAAAGTGTACATGCATGCATAATATGTAATGCAAGTACACGTACAAGTGTACAAGTATACAAGTATACAAAAATTGATTTTTCCTTTTGTAAGATCTTTTTTTGTCCCACACAAACCTGTCTGCACCATAGCTGTTTTGAAACTGTCTCAATCTCTCATGACAAAACAATGTACAAGGTGAAGGGTTGCGAGCTCGACAAGCAGCTCTCATTTGCGACCTTGACATATTGTGTGAAATCCCATTTCATGTCAGTGACTCGGGACAGAAACTGTTGTTGGTATAGAGGAGCGCAGATGGTGCAGTAAGCAGCCTCGCTGACGGTAGGTCTCAGGTTTGTATTCTGAGAAGCTGTCGACCTCAAACACAAACCTATCTTTACGCTCTGCCTCTGGTGTGAAATGGTGCAGAAACCAGGAAGAAGAATCGGGTAGATTCAGTTCTCTAATTTAGAGTTCCTCAACAAAATACACAGAGACATTTACCTTTGGCTGGTGTTTGTAATTTTCTTACTTTATGGCACTTTTCAGTGTATTAGTGTGTTTTTTTTCACAATCAGCCCTACAGCTGTATTTGATTAGAATTGTTTTACTTTCATAATCCACTTGCGTTTATACTCTTTGTAGTTACATTTAGTGTTTGCATGTATGATGAGTCGATAGATAGAAAATGAATCAATTGCCAAACATTCTTCAATGTGAGGATTTGATGCTGTCTTCATCATGTATCATAGTAAACTGAATTTCTTGGGGATTTGGACTGTTGGACAGACAAGACGGGCTATGAAAATATGATAAATATATTTTCACTATTTTCTTATAAACTAAACGATTAATTGATTTATCAATAAAATGAGTCATATCAATCTGTAATAAAAATAATTGTTAGTTGCAACCCTAAATAATAAATAGTTATAGATACTGTATATATGGGCTGACCAAAGACTATATGAGTTTTGAGACTACATGTTACTGTGCAACTAATGATTGGATTTTTTTATATTATTGATTCATCCATCTACCATTTTTTTTTATTAATTGTTTAGTGTATTTTCAATCCTTCGAGCCTAAGGTGACATTTTCAAATGTTTGGTCCGAAACCATCCCAAACCAAAAGATATTCACTTTACAGTGATATTAAACGGAGAAAAGCAACAGATCTTCACATTTAAGAAACTGGAACCAGCAAATATTTGGTATTTTTGCTTGATTAAACATCTGAGTTCTAGCCTGTGCATCTCCCCATATAGTCTACTGGCCGATCAGTGACATCTTCATCAAAGACGGCTCAGATGGTGTATTTAACTCTAATATTGAAAAAGTTGTGTTGAGGATAAAAACTTAATTTAACCCTGCCTCTTTGAAATATGTCTTTTCGCAAAGGTTTTATCTTTTGAGATGGTGGCATGAAAGCGAGCTGAGCCCTCCTCCCTGTGGGCCGAGAACAGAGCCCTGACAGACACAGCGATCCCTCTGAATATGACCTCTCCTCTTCTGTCCCGCTCTCCTGAGCTTCGTTTTCTTACAAGCCTCAAGTCTTCAGAGTCCAGTCTCAAAGTTGTGTTATCAAAGGCTGGGGCTGCAAACAGACCCACAGAGGAGGTGGAGAAAGACGGACACATCGGTGTGTGAAACCCGAACCCTTCTTTATCAGAATTATGCATGAGCCCAGAGAATAGGGCCCTTTATAGTCTACAGTCATGGCAGCAGTGAAGGTGACTCCCAGAGCTTGTACAGGTAACACAGTTTGAGAGCATTTTTAGAGAAATGGGGCATGGAAATGGTTTTGATCTATTTCCTTTCTCATCTTTTGTAATCTTGTCTGCAGCCTCTCTGCTCTAATCACTGCTGTCTATGAAAGTCAGCGGTCCATTTGTGGCCTTGTTATTTCCCAGAAACTCTCGGTCTGCTTGTTACTCCATTTTTGGCCAAGAAGGAAGGATTAAGGGCAAGGATCATCAAGGATCTGTTATCCCCGTCTGTCATCTTCTGTATAAAAAAAAAACCTGAATTTTTTATCCTCTTCGACAATCTGACAATTGATTTGCTGCACAAATTGCACCCATTGAGAGCTGTCTTTATCATTTTGTGACACTGTATTGAAGGCATTGAAGAAGTAAATACAGATGAAGGAGAACTGCATCACTTTAATCCACTACTACAGTAGGAGAGTTTTATCTGCAGAACCACTGGTGAAAACAACATGTTATTAGGCTTTTTCTGTCCTCATTTCTACAGTATACTTTTGCATGTGAATCTGAAAACTTCACGTTGACTGCGTCAGCCAGGAAATGCGTTGGCAGATTAAAACGGAAGATGAATACAGATTGAAGATAATGGCCACACGCTTGCAGCTGATATTTTAGTTTATCAAAGTGACAGGAAATTGCATATAGATGTTTATTTAGAAATTTGTTTTTCTTCTGATAAAATGCCAGCACTTTGCCTCATCAGATAATGGAAACTTTTGTTATTGCTCTGTGACCAGTCGACTGGAGGAGAATTAGAAGTGAGACGTAACAGATGTCTGATGTGTGTTTAATTGCTCTCTCTGCACTGACCACAAATTCATACGGTAGCCCTTTGCTCCCAGTAAGACCAGATGAGAGTGTGACAGTAGTTTAATTAAAAGAAATGTTTGGATACGAGTGCAGGCATGTTGGTGTTATCCAAACACCAATAATTGGATCTCAGAAACTACATCCACATTGACATCTTATCAGCATGGCTGGGAAGGTCTCTGTGTGTGTATATTGTGTTTTAAATGTCCTCAGGAGTTTACTGAGATGGGAGCAAAATAAGGCTGGAGATGGAAGGAAGAAGCAGAGAGTGATGAGAGGCACACACAGTGGTCCTCCATCACCATGGCAACTAGTCACAGCGAGGACACGAGTGTAGCGTTGAACTAATTAAGAATTGGAAGCACGTCGGGTACTCTCTTAGTGGTATGATGTGTGCGTGTGTTTGTGTGTAGACTCATGGTTCATGAGTTTCTGGTGGCAAGGTTAATGTACTTCCTGTTTGGACAACGATGGCAGAGGTAACTCTTAAGCTGCTGCTGCTTCTTAACAACATGAGGAAAGTTCTCAGGGTCGAGATTTCCACACAAACAAATGCTGCCTGTCAGTATATATGTGTGTAGTGTGTGTGTGGGGGAGGGGAAGATGTGTGTGTGTTTATTCGAGTCTTGATGTGTCTCTGTTGGTGTCCTTCTACGCAAGGCTGGATTCAGACTGGCCCCAGACCTCCAGGGGCCCCAAAAGTTGCAGGTTCACTACAAAATCTCCTCTTTATCGGATCATTTCGGTCTTTATTGAGTCCCCACAACTTTATTTTCTTAAGAAAAGTGAAAAATCTACTAGTGCAGAGTATTTAAAGGTGCTCTATACACCCACTGTTAGCTGCGAGCGCCCTGGCTCGCTGTCGCCATGTTGAGAGCTGTTGAGAGGCAATGGAAATGTTCCCAATCCTGTATTTAGCACCTTTAAATTTGTTTCCAATAGAAATCAGCTTGTTTTAAGAATTTTTAGCCATGCTGGCGCATAGCTCTGTGGATGGCTCTGTCTGTCGGTTGGTCAGTCCACCACTTTGGATCAGATTGAAATATCTCAACAACTATTGCAATCGCATGTAATTTACATGCTCTTACAAGACCGTTTAATACAATGACAACCGAGCTAGTATGTACTAGTAAATAAGGACTCACTTACAGAAAGAAATACTTGATAAGAAGGAGGGTGATGAAGTGTTCAATATCAACTTAATTAGTTTCTCATGCGCTCACATAGTGCATATTCTTAAAGGACCAGTGTGTAGGATTTAGTGGCATCTAGTGGTGTGGTTGCAGATTGCAACCAACCAAATATCCCTCCGCTCACTCCTCCCTTTCCAAGCGTGTCGGAGAGCCACGGTGGCCGTCAGTTAACGTAAAAACACAAAAGGCCGTCTGTAGAGCCAGCGTTTGGTTTGTCCGTTCTGGGCTACTGTAGTAACATGGCGGAGCAACATGGCGGACTCTGTGAAGAGGACACGCTCCATATGTAGATATGAAGGGCTCATTCTAAGCTAACGAAAACACAACAATTCTTAGCTTCAGGTGATTATACACTAATGAAAACATAGTTATTAATATTATATTCCATTTCTGCCAACTAAATCCTACACACTTGACCTTTATCACAGACTAATTGACACCCTTGAAATATTGGGTCAGGTTATATTATTCCTGCATAAGAATACTGGTTGTTTTCTGGGACTCTGGTTATATAATAATGCTGCCATGTGTGGTCTACTGTGTGCACTGTATTTGATGGGAGCTTGGAGGTGTATGTGTAGAGACAGAGTTGATTTCCCTTTGCAAGGATTTGTTCGTGTCCAAAGCACCGCAGCCCTGTCAGACCCGGTGTGAACTCAGCATTATGCAACTATAATTGATTACTCATCATTAAGGAACCATGCAAGGCTTTAATACCAACACTGAATGAAGTACAACACCCCGGTGGCTGTTTATCCGAGTCTCCGATGTAAGCTGAGAAAACTGAGTGGGAATCAAGGATCATTTAGAGCCTCAGAACAAAACTCGACTGTGCCGAGTGCTGACAGTGTTGGCCTGTTTCGCTCCCTGAGTAATGATACAAATATTGTGACACCATTTGATTTGGAGTTTGGACGGATGCGTTATGTAATCGGCTTGTCCTCCTTTCGTCTCACGCAAGAAGAACTTGATTAACTTAAGATGCCAAACAGCTCAGGCTCAGCTGCAGAGAAATGTAGCTTTGCTGTGCTCATTTGGAAACCAAGAATAAGTCATATTCCTGTCATGGCCTTTAACAAGATGTCTTCATTCATATTATCATATCTACACCATAAAAACCTTTGCATTATTACTTAAATCTGCTTGTCATTGTAATTGAAATTTGGTTCAGACATTGATGTTGCCAAGAGGATGAATCGTACTGACTTTAATAATCCCCTGACGTTTCCTGTAGTGCCACCAGCAGGTCAAAATGTCACTTACCTAGTGGTGTATCTGAATCTCTACTGGATATATTGGCACAAAATTCGGTGCAGACATTCACGTTCCCCTCAGGATGGATTGTAATAACTTTGATGATCCCTTAACTTTTCATAACGCCATCATCAGATCAAAATTTCATTTTGTCCAATACTTTGTAGGGCTGACCCGAATACTCCATAGCTCCGTAGTTTCGAAGCTTCGACCGTTGCCATGGTATTCATGCTCCAAATCGCTTTTCGAATGCTCCTTTTTTTTTTTTTTTTTTTTTTTTTTTTTTATATAGAAGTATGTAATAATTATGTATAAATCCCCAAATAGCCCATGAAATAAGGAATAATCCCACAACTTTATTCATTATTCATATTCAACATTAATTCTTATTAGTTATTCACAGACGGATATTGCTGTTATACGTGTAGAGGTGCGTGTGTGTACAGTAGTACGGCAGCAGCACTGTCCTGGGCACTGAAATGGGGAAGATGGAGACAGACAGACAAAAGCACATGTCATGCTGCCGGGCCGCGCTGTTTCGCGAAGCTTTGAATACCATCAAATATATTTCACCAAAGCTTCGAAGCCCAAAAAATTGTCTTCGGGACAGACCTAATACTTTGTGACCAAATACCTGCAAAACTTGTGTGTAGCTGTGTTCCTACTTTAAGTTCTACTCATTTAGACTCTCAGCATTGTTTTTTTTCATAGTCAAATACAGCACCATTCATTACAAATGAAGTGTGATGCATATAGTAAATATGGGGCATATGTCAGTTCTCACTGTGCAGAATGCATCTGCAGATTGAACAGCATTTCTTTTCTGTCACTGAATGTGTTTTTTCACCAACTTGAGATGTCTTTCTTCTCTTCTTTTACAGAATGAAAAGCCTCTGGGTCATTCTGCAAGCAGGTCCAGCAATATATCAAAGGTGAGCAAAGCACACATAAATGGAAAATTCTTTTTGAATGAATGATGTATCGGCGTCCTCCGCCACAGAGAGAGAAAGGAGGGAGGACGTAAAGACACAAGGGCGGCGGTGAGGTGAGCTGTAGAGGAAGGCAGAGATTGACAGGACAGACAGACAGACATGCAGCGGAGTGAGAGTAGCTGATTGATAACCTGCCTCTCTCGAATCACATCACCTCAATCAGAGCTACCCCTCTGATCAACCTCCAGAGAGCAGACGTGGCTTTACACCTCAGCTCCTCAACTCACTGTGGATGTTTGTCAGACAGGATGTTTCTCTGTGTCTTTGTCTATTTCTTCCCTTCCTCCCTCCCTCCCTCTCCTCTTCTTCGCTCCCTCAGGCAAAGCTACACCCTGCATCAAATCTGACTCCATGGTTTCAATCCTTGTTCTCCTGAGCTTCTTATAGGATCAACCCTTTACTTGTGCTAATAGATGTCAGGGTCACTTCATCACCATTGGACCGGTCCTGTAATAATGTTTGATCCACAAGCGGGTTTAAACGTGAGGGAGATGGAAGTTATTGCACCTGAGTGACGAACATGCCAGCAATTTCAGGGTCACAGCTTAAATATAAATAGAATGTTTCTTAAGACAATTTGCCACTCTCAGACTAGAGAGGTGTATACTGTATGGCTTAGATTATCGATTTATTTAATTGAACTTATAATTTACTTCTATTTCAATTTGATGGCACATAATAGATGTGGAGAAACTGTGGTGACTTAAAAACTAAGAAAGGCTTTCATATGTAGACTGTAGACATTAGTGCCCTCATGGAGCTGCTCAGGATGTTTTAAGTTTCACGCACCTGATCATGGCCTGAGTCATCTAATGGAGGGGTTCTCAAACATTTTGGGACCAGGGAACCCTTACAGGGAAGAACATTTTCCAAGGACCCCCTCATAATCGTAACACTGATTAAGCGTAATGTTTACTACCATTTGTACTCTTGTATTCTAAAACTTTTCAACCTAAATACTCCATACAACACAATTTGAATCATATTAATAGCACTTTGTTTTGCCCTGATGTTCCGGGTCCTTTGTAAGATATCAATTTAGCTTGGCCAGCTTCGTTTGCTAGCACCTGAAGACACTTGACGCATTTAGGTCGCTCAATTTAACTATCGTCATATTTTCTCAATTTAGCTAGTTTGGGCTTAGCGTCACTTGACGAAGTGGACTGACTCAAATGTTTCTCCATGCTCGCCAGCTATCTAGCTGGCTAATAAGCTAAGCTAAGCAGCAGCAGGAACTATTCGCTGCGCCCTGAGTGAAGTGACTGATTCATGACAGATTGACGTGATGTGTCACAATCATATCAGAGGTTCTATTGTCCCAAACCTAATATGGGTGGTAGTAATGGACAAAATATGTTTGTTTTATTGGCGCAAATGGTCCCCATCTGTAGATATGTACTTTTTAATGATACAGCACAATTTCATAATTTATAGCAAATTATTTCGCGGACCCCCTGAGAGAGTGCCACGGATATATTTATATTTAATGTGTAATTAATATACAGAATTATGACACAATATTCACATTGTTCTGTGAAATACAGCTGCAAAATGAGTAAAATCAACACGGTTTAAAGGAGAATTAATTATTTTTACACCTGGAGTCTTGTTTTTGTAGTTTTGGCTGCCATTCTTGGATATGATAACATTTTCTATCTTTATCTACACCAGAGTTTAATTGCTTTTGTATAGTTTCTATTAGTCAAGAAAGCGAATAGGCATATTTCCCAAAATGTCAAACTATTCATTTAATGGTTTCCAACAGGATTTTTGTTTGATGTCTATGGAGACAGCAGTGTCGGTCTGGAGCTGCTGTGGCAGGAAAGTTAGATTTGATAGTTTGATGGGGCTTAAAATAGCTGAAACCGACCAATTTAAACATGCCTTGTTTGGCTCAGATATGAATCTTGCAGATTGGCTCGGGACGTTACTTCAAACATTCAGTCTAGTTTGAACAGTAAACCTGAATATATAAATATGTGATGAGTCATTTTTACTCTCGTACTTGCTTTCTACACACACAAACACACATTAGAGGGCCACGATATAGTGGTAGGTATCTCATGCGTAAATGAAGGGGTGAATTGGTTTTTGGACACCATGCATTGTCATTGAATGTCCTACCTAGACCGCCATTCCTCTGACAAGTGTGTGTGTAATGGAGTGATAGACATAAAGTAGGAACAAGGCTCTTAAGTTTGACAGCTTTAATTAATAACCAGCCGTCTGCCTGCCAGCTGGTGTATCCTGCTCCTTCCTAAAGGGAAATACAACTGACTGGCAGGTTTTAAATCTGTATTAATTGTTCTCTGGGCGGTCACAGACAAATCTGCTGAGAATCTCAACGGTTAAAGAGAGTGAGTCAGCTTGTGACTGGAAAGGTTGCTGGTTTGAATCTCTAAACCAGTTTGGGGATACCTGAGCAAGAAAATGTAAGAAGTCCTCTCCAAACTCTTGACAGATATTGTCAACAACTTAAACTGGCCATTATAGAGGTGTTATATAATTTCTCCTTCCTGAAACCACTCTCCCTGCAAGCTGCTTAAATCAGAATATGATCTGAGGGACTACAGAAGATTATTTTATGCATATATGCAGTCCCCGCTCTCCGCAGTATTGGCAGAATGAGACGGAAGATTTTCATATTTCCAGCAGTGACTCAAACGTCCCTTTTTTTTACTGAAAGAATATAAAATGTAGGTCAAGATAATTTATGTTGCAAAGCTCCATAAAATGAAAGATAAAGGCAATTTTATGGATCACAGTAAAATGAACAGCTGTTAAGAACTTGGGTCAATTTACACATCGCCACTGCTGATGACCATCTAATGGATGATCTTGACTGACACGTGTTTGTTTTCATTCATTTCCACATGAGCTCCAGCCAGACTTAAAATAAGGACACCAAAACAAACCCTGCATTGCTTCAGATGGCTCCGATTCAAGCCGAATCACTCGGCTCGTGTCAGATCAAATCAAAAATGAATGTGCTCGTATCCAATTGTTGACCTACTTAAAAAGATATTTCTCTACATAAATAACCACAGTATCGGCCTGAGAGGAATATTTCATAACATCTCCGGCTTGGCACGACAATACAGTCCGGATGATTTATATGTGAGCGCTCAAACATCCGAAGAATTTGTTCACTCTGTCAAAGCACCTGCTCTGGTTTTACACTGATAACCTGGCAGGATACTGAACTGTTGGTGTTTTCTTTAAACTAACAGCATTGTCCTCTTTGAGGATGACTCAGAAAAACTTAAGCTCTCCAGTTCCTTGTAACACTAACTGAATACCTGTCATGAGACACACACACCGGGACAGAGAGATAATAACAGGAAAACAAGCTGCAGCATTTAGCCAGGGGGTAAATTGTTTCATAAAGATGATATTGCCTCCATCAGTGAGCTCGTCACTGTGGGGGATAAAGGTGTATGGTCTTAGATATAAATGTATACGTGTATCCAAAGGCAAAACTCATTATCTCTCGTCTGCTGTGTAGTTGTTTGTTCATTGATTCATGTATTCGGAAAGGTGTCTTTTATCGAGCGGTTTCTGTCTGGAGATTTGTGAAAATAAGGTGGAGTTGAGGGCAAATAATCAGCATTTTTGTTAAAAGAAAGAATGGTTAGTGTAGAATATATAAAAGCAGCTCTGAAAGCTTTAGCGGGCTGAGGATTGCCCGGTGATTTGGCAGGAGTTGATTTTCCACTCGGCGAGGTCAGAAGGCTTAGCTGTAGCCGTTTCTCTCTTTAGCACAGTGCCAGGGAGCTGTGCGATGCCTCCTACGCTGTTTGTGAAGGAATTAAACTATTACAGTCCTCATAAAGACACAAAGCAGCCACCCACCTCTCCGTGGGCTGCTGTTGATAGTCAACCAAACATCTGGTCTTCAGCTGCAACTATATTGATTATTTTCATGATAGATTAATCTGCAGATTGTTCCTCAATTAATTCATTTTTTTTTCTGAAAAATGTCCAGCATCCAAAATCCAAAGATATTCAGGTTAGCATTATATAACAGAGAAAAGCAGCATATTCTCACATTGGAGAAGCTGGAACAAGAAAATGTTTAGCATTTTTGCTCAAAAGATTGCTTTAAAAATGACTGAAACTAATTAGCAAAATAGTTGCTATTAATTTTCTGTTGATTAATCGACTGATCATGTCAGCTCGACAATTTTTAGAGAATTATAACAAGCACTTTAAAGGTGCTAAATACGGGCGTCGTCGGTCGGGGTGGCGTTATCAGCTGTAACCGGCGTATGAGAGCAGTGCAGAGCGGCGGCCGTGAGCTAGCCAGTGGGGCACGCTCACATGCACGAACATGTACTAAAAGTATGCACGGCCAGCCTGACTAGTGGAGCCTTCAAATGGGGTTGTGTTTACCTAGATCACAAGAAGAGTCCATATGAACGCCCCCATCTTGTGGTATTTACAACCTCGTAAGTTCAGGAACTCGAAGGCTCCGAGTTCACAAGTTGTGACGTGTTTGTTGACCTTGTCAGAAATGGTGCAGGCCATGGAAGTTCATTTTTTGGCACATAATAAGTGAATATATTGTAATTTTAGTCGTATGTTGTTTTTCTTCCTAATTTTATAACATTTCTGAGGATAATGTTGATATTCCCAACGGCCTCATCTTTTTCCTCTGTCATTGTGTCTTTGCATTTCCTGTATTATATTACCAGCTTGCTAGCTTGCTAAATTGTTAGATCCGTGGCTTCTAGGCACCAACAGTAACGTTAATATTGCCGTTGCTTAGCAGCGGTGTTCTCACGACTTCATCACTTGATCACCAAGCATATTGGGTACACGACTTCCCATGTTGTAAACACGAGCTCACGAGTTTCATTAGAAGTCACCCTAAGTCAATAAAGCACAGAGAGGCTCAGATTACAACACACACAGAGGGATAGTGACTTCACTCTCTGCTCAGGTAGACATTACTCCTCTATATCTTTACATAGCAAATAGTTGTTTGCTGCAGTATTAATGCTCTGGATATCGAGCACCTTTAATATTAAAGTTCACAGAGGATTATAGGACAACAAGCATTGATCTTCCTCTGCAGGAAAGTGAATAAACCTCGTCCCCAAAAATGTCAAACTATTCCTTTAAAGTTCATATTTGACCTTTAGAAACTAAACGGTTCTAACTCAAGGTCCTCTTACTAGCTTTTACCAGTACTGTCAACCGTATCACATGCTTTACCTCATTCATGTCAATATCATCTCCATCCCAACTAAGCAAACTCAGACCATGTGATGTGGTCAAAAGCTTGAGAAAAAGCTGATGTGAACTCGATGTTGATGAGGATAAGTTGACACCTCGGGATTGTTTTGTGCTGTCTTCAAGGTCAAGAATGAATTTTGATGCTTATCTTCTATGTTGCTTTTCTATTGGCATCTTGTCAACATCTGGTCCACTCGTGCAGTCCGTTCAGCGATGTGTCCAGCTTGTTAAAAGCTTCTCACGGGGAGGCAAAGATTCAGTGTTCCTGTTAGATTTTAAAGTTATTCTTTGAAAGGCCCCTGTGGCTAGAAAATGAGAATTAAAGTTCTCTTCAAGTACAGATGGAGATAGTAAAAGAAGAATGAAGGCTGAGGTAATAGCAGATGTGATAAAAGAGGTTTTAGAGAAATAAGAAAAGGAAGAAAAAGATATAACAAGTTGAAAAGAGGATGATTTATGTGTGGATGAAGTTTGTGCGGAGAGTGGGAGTGCTCAAGGAGAGAGGTTAAATAAGTAGTTATGATAATGACTTGAGAGACTGTTTCCAGGCACAATAAACAGGCTTCATTACAGTGAGAGTCTTATGTGAGGCTGGATTATATCTAATTAGCACATCAAGAGCCAAAGAACCGAATGAAACAAGAACTGAGTGGATAAATTAATGTGTAAATACACGTATTTTCACAGTTTCTGAAGTAAAATGAGGCCACTTGACACAATTTTTCAGCAGTTTTGGTTCTCCATTAAACGCCGGCACTCATTTTCTCATCAAAGGTCCTCGTCATAAGAGAGGGCAGTTATGAGAGAGCAGATGAAGAGTCATACAGGCAGTTAGGAAGTTAATCATTACTATCCTGACTATGTTATCTTCACTCTGTTATTTGAGTCTGCTGCAGATGGTTATCTATCGGCCAACTCCACCAGATACATCAGATGATGTTTACTCAGCGAAAATAAAATAAGGAATAAAGATACCATCCAGTGTCAGTGTTAACATGATCTACCTCTTTTTGTCAGTCACATGATGCTTTAGCTCAGCATGTATCATCAGTTTCTTCTTTATAGTCGTTGAAGTGTGGAGCGGAAGCAGCATGTAGTTAAATACTGTGTAGTGCTGATTGCTAGAATAATGTTTTAGTGCTATGATCTGATCTTTTTGTCTGTCAAAGCTCCAAACAGCAGCCTTGAATGTCAACTTTTAAAATAAGATAATTAAATTAAATATTAAAGAGACAAAAGCCACCTTGGATGAGCTATAAAAGATGGTTAAAGAGAAGCTGTGCTGTTCAGAGAAACAGAGCAAAGGGCAAAGCTGGATATTGAATTTTCTATTGATTGGTGTCAGGCCATGAGTTATAAATTTCCCCTTAGTTAGAAATAAAGTCAATAGGTAATTAGTTTCGTATTGAAATTACCAGCCCCTCGTGTCTTTACATTACCAACCCAAACACTGATCCCGTTGTTTACAGTCCCTGCCTACCCACTAAGTATACTGTCACACGTTGGATACATTGCTAAAGGAATAGTTCAACATTTAGTGAAATATGCTTATTCGCTTTCTTGTTGAGAGTTAGATGAGAAGACTGATACCATTCTATCTGTATGTGAAATATAAAAGTAGAACCAGCTTAGCATAAAGACTGGGAGCTCGGGGGAACACTTAGCCTCGCTCTGTCCAAAGTTAAAAAAAAACTTCCAGGAGTCACTTGAGCGGAGACTACGGGAAGTCACAAGTAGTTTTCTTGGCCAAATGTCTAATTTGGGAAACCAGAAGATCCTACAAGTGACACACTTTCCTGGAAAAGCCTTCAGCTGTTGTGGCTACAGAAAAGGAAAGAGGTATCACAATTTCCAAAAGCTGATTTTTTTTTTTACAAAACTTTGTCAATAAAGCCCAAGTTGTAATAAACCAGAAGTTTCCTTTTAAACCATTTTAACGCATCAGTGGGTTGAAATGGAGCAAATATGATTTAAAAAAATAAAACGGTCACTATATCCTGACAGTAGTGCATGAGACAGGTAATCTGAAAAAAAATCATGTGCCACGGTGTCCTTCGGTGTCCCCCGGTGTCCTGCGGTGCTCCTAATGGCGTCTGCAGGATTTCACCGACCGGAGGGAAACAACCAATCAGAGCTGATCTGGAGTCTGCCGTCCAGCTGCCATCTATGAGAGCCAGCTGTCAGTCACTCGCAAAGTCCGATAAAACGGTCAAACTAGGCAGCGCTGATCAAATATGAATCAATATTCTGTTACTGTAATGCCTATTTCTCGCCTCAAATGTGTTCAGAATCGTCTTGTAGTGTACTGTTTAGCTGTAAAATGAGAAAGTTTGTGACCAGGCAGCCATGTTGAAATCAGTTGAAGAAATACCAAGCACCGCCCACCAGCAGAAGCACAGCCAATAGGAACGCTCTCTCTCTGAAATGACCTGTGATTGGCCAAAGTCTCCCGTCACAGGCTAGATTTTATAAAGCCTGAAAACAGAGCTATGAGGAGGTGCAGAAGTCTAGTTTTCTCTCAGAACACTTGAATTGCAATATGCTGAAAGGTTATTATGGAGTTTTTGCCCAAGGATGCCAAAAATATACTGCCTACTGCCACTTTGAGTAATCCTCACCATGCTGTTTGTGTAACATAAATATTGGTGAAAGCTGCAAAAGATAATTCTGAAGGTATTTTATTATAACATCCTCGTACCTGCAGGTGCGTTTGTTTCGAAAGTCTCTGCGGAGGCTGAACAAGTCTACAGCCTCACGTCCTCCAGCTGTGCCTCTCTCAGCGCCTCATTCTTCATAACTCTCCCTCTGTCTCGCAGTCTGTCTCCTGAGCGCTTCGCTCCGTGGCAGCCTGGCGTTTCACGCACATTTTGCCTGGCACTACTTTAATCAGACAGATTAACTGCCAGTATTGTGTTTTTTTCCTTTTTATCATCCTGTGCAACAATGTGTGACATGCTTTTACTCTTTCTGTAAAGGCGCTGATGATTCTCACCACGGGACCTTTCCTGCAAACACAGGAAATATGATTTGATCCTGTCTGTTGAATAATACAGTAGTTATTTCTTTAGTTAACATCTTTGTTTTGTTCCTCAGGCGGGGAGCCCGACTTCAGTCAACGCTCCATGCAGTTTCTCCAGGACGTCAGTTTCCCCCTCCAGCCAGGACATCTGCAGGTACAACCCACCTCATTTCACTCTTACTGCCTGTGATGTCATGTATGTCCACAGTAATATGAACACCTGAGGACAGTAAATTGAATTGAAGTCAATTACCGCTGAAGAACCTAATCAGCGGGTGAAGTTTACCCTTTACCCTTGAGCAATACACTGTCAGTGTGTGAAGTAGCCTCGGTTTTGTGTAACCTGCTGTAAAATAGACTTTATACTAACACGAGTCGTCCCGTGTTTGGTATTTTCATGCAGAAGCAAAACCTTTTATCTCCTTTTTTCAAGTTCCTTTGTTTTCAAATGCATGATGTCTTTTCCATTTCTCTTTTTTTTGTCTTTCCTCATTCCTTATCTTGCTGTCCTTTGCCGCTGTCGTCAATCACCTTCCTCTTTCATAAACACACATGCACAAACACTTTCACACCAGCAGTCAGGATCAGGACTGCCAGAAGCAGACTGCAGTGGTTCTGTTGAATTCAAACGGTAAAACCTGTCATGGTTCAGGTGGTATTTCAGTGACCACCCTCTGCACAGACGCCCTACCGGCCTCCAAACACTCCAAACAACGAGACTGGCTCTCCCTGCTCCGCCCCTCTGTCAACATTCGCCCCGGCGGCTCGCTGAGGTTTTCTGCGTCTCTGAACGACGTGGGCCAACGCGTGGACAGTCTCTGTCGCGGTCTGCACTTTATAGATCGCACCTGCTCCGAGGGAGAGCTGGAGCTGAAGCCCGAGCCCACTCAGCCACCCGGCTTGGATCGAAGGGCGCACACACTCAACGGCAAGCTGGCTGCAGCACCCACACACCAGAACCCAAATCCGGCCTCCTCAGCACGCACCCTCCCCCACCTCGTCCCCTCCTTCACCAACAACTACAAATACATGTTGGGCATCCCTCCCGCCAATTGTCTCCCATCCGACCCTGCCATCATCGCCCCTCCTCCTCCTCTTTCCAACACCCACCTCCACCCAGATCACTCTCCGAGCGCCAACTTCCTCCGTCTCCTCCTCCCCTTCTCTCGATCCTCTACCTCGGCCAGCCTGCAGTGCTCCGAGCTGGGCAGCTACGCCTCTAACCTCCACATCACCAAGTCCTCTAGCGCCCTGCTGGAAGACAGTGAGTCAGGGTTCCCCGTCGAGGATCTAGATGACGACGTGTTTGAGGAGGACCAGCCCAGTCCAGCTCCAAGGAGAACGGGCCAGCTGGCCGCCCCAGAAACAGTCACCGTGGCTGGGACAGATGCTCCTCAAGCCCCCCTGTGCTTTATGGATGAGGACAGCGACTTGGACTGCTGCCCGTCCCCTTTCTCTGGGCCACTGTCACCCTATTCACTATCTGGAGACTGGTGCAGGTGGGTGACTGTCTGGATGGTATAATCCACATCAACCCCTCCTGTGACTTGGTAGAGCCCAGACCATCCCTGTGCCGTTGCGTGGCAGTGAACCCCAGAGCTCTGAGGAGTAGTGGAGAGCTTCTCATCCTGTAGTGTAGCTACCTAGCAAATATCTTACACCGCAGCAGTATTTGTCTTCAAAATCCCGGCTCGGAGTGGAGCTGTTAATCAGAACAACCTGACACATAGATGCTTTAGTCTCTACACCATAAGCTGTCCTGATTCAACCCCTCATGTGTGTCTAGAACAGATAAATGACTTCATTTCATTTCATACCATTTCATTTCACTTCACAGTTATCTCAGTGGTGTGCCATGTTTTTCACTGTGCTGTCAAGCTGTGTTTTTAAATAATTTTTCATTGTTACTCGATCGATGGGGCATTAAAGCGTCTTAGGCTGCGAAAATTTGTGATTGATTTTGCCCGTAAGCTTTAATCTTTGCAGCAGAGGCAGGAATAGGGGGCAACGGCAGCGTTAAGGAAAAGATAGAGGTGCAGAGGTTAGGGTAGAAAATGTAATAGTTTTTAGGAAAGGAGTGTGTGTGTCCGCCTGATTAATAGTCTAACAGAAGCAGACGGGGCACAATAATAGACTTTGAACCGGAGTCTGTCTGATTGGGTCAACCGGGCCGTCATTAGTCTTTTTTCACGTTGCAGTCTGTGTGAAATCTGATAGGCAGAGCCAGGCTATGTTAGGAAGGATGGATTGTGAGTAATATTTGATTACAGACCAGGTCATGGCTGCGTGGCCTCTACAGATGAGGCTTGGTAGCGGTAGATTTTACTAAGCTGCCAAGATTTTTTTTTGTTGAGCCCTACATAGATCACGTTGAGGCCCTCTGGGTTACTGTATCTGTCTGTCAATACTCAGTTCACTGGATTCATGAGTGCTGAGTCTTAAACACAGGAATGTCAATTATATATGTCTGTCTTGTTTTTCTTGGTCCCTCAGCTGTGGTCTGTGCAGGTAGTCCGTTTCAGATCATACGTCTTATGCAGTACGTCAGCTCAGCTGTGGGCTGAGAGAGAAACACGAGCTTAGAATTGGCAAGGTGACCAGGATCAGAGATCAGGAGACAGATTATTGGCTTCAAATAGCCTGCGTATAGTCTCTGATCGCACACACACTCGCACACAAACAAACGCATCGTGGCAACTTTCTGTCAGGTGGCTAGAAGCGTGAGCTTTGAGCGCAGAGCCTGACCTCACCTGTAAAAGTGTGTGTGGGGGGGCGGGTGGTTGTTTTGAACAGACGAATGGCATGTTAATTATAAGCCAACTGTTTTATTGACACGTTTCAGAAAGTAACGATCGGAAGTCTTTTATGGTGATTTGGTCTCTTTCCTTATCAGAAATGTCACATTTAGAGAATCTTGAAAGTACAAACACACATTTACATTTAGTGTTTCTCATCAAAACACATTATGTGTATCCTAACAAATGTATTGAATGCATTTTCTTTCCCATTTAAATATTTCCTAAGCTGAGTTCTATGAATAATTTAAAAACCTGCATTGCTTATGTACATTGGCTAGTAGCTGCCTTTTGGTGGTGCATCGCTACATTGATTGACACATTACTGCCTCATCTGTTGATCAGCAGAAAGGCGTAAAACTGGGTGCCATTTAACCCGTCTTTCATTTGATAAACATGGCCAGCCTTTGAAGTAAATGGTAATTACTGCAGTCAGGCTTACGTTTCTTAGCTTTGACTGCCTTTTCACCTTCTCCAGTTCTTGCATCTTGCTTCGCTTCTTCTCTTCTTCTTCTTCTCCTTTGTGTTTTAAGGCTTGCACGCTCTACTCATTAGCATTATTGTCCTCTGTGGTCCTCGTGTATGTACTAGTAAAGCACCAGAAACAAACAGAACAGGGACAAAAACATGGCTCCATAGAGCTGCCACTATTCAAAAACTCTGCAGAGTATCTTTCGTCTAACAATATAAACCACTAGAGTCTATGTAATTCCTTCACCTTCCTCCTAAAGATAAGCTTCTCAGCAAATGTAATATTGTTTTATGGCAAGCATGGCCACAGAAAGAGAGACAAATAACCTCTTATGGCGTGCAGCGAGGGGAAAGGAGTCAAAAGGGAGATGGCGTCCAGCGGTGCTCCCTCTAATTGAATTGTGTTTTTCTCTGATCAGCGTGTCTCTGGCAGAGTGTAGAGCTTAAACTGTTCGGACTGAAAACAGGCTGCGAACAGGAGAGAACAAAACGCCTCCGATATCACACTCTGCCCCATACCTCCCCTATGAAAATCTGTTTAGCAGAAATGCAAAAAAAAACAGATCAGATAAACAGATATAAAACAGATGGTGTTGAAAAATTCATTTGAAAATAAATGAACATTTCAGGACCAGGGCAGAGCAAGGAATAGCTGAAAGGAGAGGATCTCAAAGCGACAAATTGAGGGAGAGTGAAGAGTGCAGAGATCGTACGACGAAACAGACAAGAGTGAACAGGAAGAAAGTGAATGCCTCACTAGGGTTGTAATGTTGCTGAGCTTGTTTCCCTCTCAGCGCGTGGTGCTTGTGATTTCCCGACTCTGTTTTGCTTCTCACATTTTAATGTTGACATACTGACGCTGCACTTCTGCTACCCTAAAACCACTGTTAAACAGGGTGTGTTTTGGCTGCTAAAACGACGCAAACAAAATTTGAACTTCCCTCCCATGCCTAAGAGTGTTTTGAATGTGCCGCTCCGACACAGATGCAGTAAATTCAGCTGATTATTCTGTTAAACGTACGGATGAAGTGCACGTCTGATGAAGCTGAATTTTTTTTGCTCCATTTGTGAGGTTTCTGTGCCTTTTGCAGCGGTTTAGAGACAATCTAGCAGGCATCTAGCATGAAACCTAAATTTCTCAGCTCAAGATCCCCACAGTCCTCTCCCACTCGTGTTGTTTACTGATCACTTTATTTCCACCGTGGCTCCATGTGGAGGTGTAGGGATTTTTCTGTTGTTATGTCCTCCTACATTTAAAAAAAAAAAAATCCACAACAACATGAGAATAATTTGTCAAATCTGTGCATTTCAGTGGGCGCCAACCCTTGATTTGAGCACCAAGATGGTCCAGGTCCTCAGGCTGGTTTTTGTTTTGATTTCTTGAAAGAGAAGCACACCACAGCATGTGTGGGATGAGAATCTGCAGTTCATCATCTCGTGATCCATGCAAACACAAACAAAGCAGCTCAGCTATAACCAATAGAAAAAAAAAAACTTTTCAAAAGATGTTAATTGTGCCTCCTAAAAATCTAAAAATCCCTCGGTCCTCATTCCTCTCCCTCCACGTCCTCTCTTTGAGAAACTTTTGTTCACTTTGTCTTTTAATCTTGTAACGCTTTGGCCAGATCAGTGTAGTCTGGAAATAGACGTTATCTTGCTCGCTCACTTTCAAACATGTGTGGGTGTGCATGTGTGCTTATCCTCCCCTGAACCGGTATAAAGACGAACCCATTTGAACAACTTGCTCTCTTCTTCTTCTCCACCTTCTTTCAATGCCTTCGTTTAATTCTTTCCCAGAGACAAGACCCACTGCTCTCTGCCTCTCACTCGGGAAAACACAGTGGAGGCCTTTCCTGGTTTATGCATCTGCTGGTAGAAAAAGTGGATTTGTAGTATATGTTTAAATAACTACTTGCGCCTTCCCTTGTGTAGCTTGTTATTGTTGTGTTGTGGTGGAAGAAGCAGCAGCTGATTTTCGGGCTTATTGCTCATTCACTGAGGACTCTGCCCTGCTGAACAGCCGCAACAAGGTCAAAGTCCTCCTGACATTAAATTCTGAGATCGTAATGACTTTAGCTTCTGCCTCCTGCAAGTGGTGTGCGTGTGTGTGTGATATTGACTTGACTTAGAGGTAATAGGTTGCTCTAATAACCTTCTCCAACCCCTCATTTTGTCCCCTACGGCTGAAACTCACTGCTTTGGCAGACTGTGCCTGGCTTACTGGTGAAAGTGTGTACATACAAATGCTCTCCTCCTTAGCGTGGGTGACTAATAGCTGCTGTCAGACGGTGTCCGATATGTGATCTTGAGGAGGAGAGGGGGGCCGCTTCGGTCTGATATTAAAATCGGATTGGTTCCTCTCACTGAGAAAAGCCTGTTACACCTGTTAAATTGAATGCAATTGCATGCAGGAACATTTCAACAAATACCAGATTTGAGAAGCAAAAGGTTGTTTTTAGGTCAACATTAGTGTCTGTGTATTGCAGCGATTCCCAGCCAGAGGTATTTGTACCACAGAGGGTATTTCTGCAGTTGTCAGGTGGTACATGGAAAGATTGTGGAGTAGCTTAACTAATTTGACAAAAACATAAATTATAATTTGATTAAAAAATACTAGGGCTGTCAAAGTCACCGCGATAATAACGTGTCAATGCAAAGTGTTTTAACGTCACTAATTTCTTTAATGTATTAACGCAACTTACGATTTTTAGGTTGTAGCGGGCTCAGTTTTAAGATAGATAGAAGAGTGAAGATTCTGGCATCATATGAAACTAGAAAACCTCAGGAATCCGTTGGTACCAACCATATTATACTAGCTTGTTGCGAAAGGTTAAATAACGCTCCAACTTACGCACAATTTTGGTGAGGAAAAACTGGCATGGCCATTTTCAAAGGGGTTTCTTGACCTCTGACCTCAAAATATGTGCATGAAAATGGGTTCTATGGGTACCCACGAGTCTCCCCTTTACAGACATGCCCACTTTATGATAATCACATGCAGTTTTGGGGCAAGTCATAGTACAAGTCAGCACACTGACACACTGACAGCTCTTGTTGTCTGTTGGGCTGCAGTTTGCCAAGTTATGATTTGAGCATATTTTTTATGCTAAATGCAGTACCTGTGAGGGTTTCTGGACAATATTTGTCATTGTTTTGTGTTGTTAATTGATTTCCAATAATAAATATATATATATATACATTTGCATAAAGCAGCATATTTTTCCACTCCCATGTTGATAAGAGTATTAAGTACTTCACAAATCTCCCTTTAAGGTACATTTTGAACAGATTAAAAAAAAATGTCATGAAATTGTTAATAGATAAACAGTAATAAATAAACAGTAGTTAGTTTAGTTAGCTAAAAGTTATGGCTAAATGGCTGAAATAATATCGGTAGTAGTAGTTGTAGTACAAATGCAAACCGGATCAAAGCAACCTAAACATTGATAAATAAATAAAACGAAACATCCAGTTTATAATCTGTTCATAAGAATTTATTTGGAACATGAGTGATGGTGTTGATGGAGGGTTCTTGGGTTCATCTGACAGGGATGTGGGGGTATTTGTGAGGGTATGTGTCTAACACAAAAGGTTGAGAACCACTGATGTATTGGAGGCCATATTGTTGATAATATTGTCTGCGCTCCTTGTATGTGTCAACCTAACATAGTTATCATTACAGCCAACTTCTATCAGTTCTTCTAACACTGAGACTTCAGAGTGTTGCTGCTGCAGCTGCAGAGTGTCTGAGATTAGATTTGCTGTGTTCAATTTTGCGCTGCGACGTTGCAAAAACACAGGAGGTCATTTTCTGAAAATGTAATTTTGATTTGAAAATGAATTGCTTTTGAATCAAATGAGTTTGTCTTGATTGAGTTTATTGGTGAGGGACATGTGTTGTCTTCTGCGTTCAGGGTCTTAACATTTGTGAAACTGTGTCCCCCTCTGTCTTGCTTTTCTATATCATGTGGCAAGTGTGGAATAAATGAACATCTTGTCTTAATATAGGTACTACTACAGAATGCTGACATATCTTCCAAAACTCAAGTTTGCTGGTGTTTGGGGAAATATCTGTCAGCTTTGCCTGTCAACTTTTCTCTTTTTGATCTTTCCTCTCTCCTGTCTTGCTCCTGTTACAGCTGTCTTCGCTCCTAGCTTAGTGTTGACTGTATTCTTTGGCTCCCGTAGGATTTGTCACTGCGAAGGGGATGACGAGAGTCCTCTGATCACGCCATGCCACTGCACGGGGAGCCTGCGCTTCGTCCACCAGGCATGTCTACAGCAGTGGATCAAGAGCTCCGACACTCGCTGCTGTGAGCTCTGTAAATACGAGTTCATCATGGAGACCAAGCTCAAGCCGCTGCGCAAGGTGAGACACAGTTTTTGTATGTGTGCATGTTTGTCTGCAGTCAATTAATGCACACGTTCATTAGTTCAGCCTCGGTTGATGAATTCAGGCTGTCGTCGCAGCTCCGAGCGTCCCAACTTAGCTCTTTTCGTTGTGATGCAGAAAATGCCGCCGAAAGCTGCCTCCAATCTGTCACGCAGATAACGCAAGCGTGACACTGAGCTTTGAAGCCGTTTTCATAAGCGGAACTTGTTGTGATTCATTTCAAATGGTTCAGAGGCAGTGCACTCCCATTGAAGGCTCTTATCAATCGCTGTGGCCTGGAGATAGCAGGACACTAATTAAAATTCCTCCACCCTTCATTAGCTGCACAAAGGGGCCTTAAACAAATGCTCCGCTGTTGATACTGTAGCTCCTGAGTCCAACTGGTGAACGTTGAAAGTGGTTCGCGTGTGAGCGCTTAAAGATGAGACGAGGATGTCGGTCTTGGTATGAAGTGTTTATCAAAGGATGCTTGGTATGAGGATGCCGGTCTTGGTGTGTATCAAAGGATGCTTGGTTTCATCTCGCACTGCAACACCCGCTTCTCGTAAGTGACCCTGCAATTGTGCCCTTTCATCACTGAATACACGAGGAATGAATTTGGGATGTTGGGAGAGCCGATGCAGCTTATTTACAACACTGATCTGATGGCGCTGGCATTGTATTTTGTGTTTTCTTTGTGTGGCTCGGCTCATTTCCTGATGATGTATTGTGAAGCCAGTGACAGACAAGGTAGCTGGACTCTGTGTTGCTCTAAGCCCCTTTTCTTCTCTGTTTCACTCACCATGCCAAGAAACATTATGTGGCATTGGATCTTGATCACAGAAGCTGAATGCTCTCCATCAAATATTTCGCTCACACTCTGAGCTGCTCCAGAACAGAGAGCCAACAGTTTAATTACTCTGCGTGTGTGTGTTTGAAAGCTTCTATCTTTTGTGTGTATATATCGTCGACCTCCTCAAATGTCCTCTCCTGCTCTCCGCCACAGTGGGAGAAGCTACAGATGACGGCGAGCGAGAGGAGGAAGATCATGTGTTCGGTCAGCTTCCATGTCATCGCCATCACCTGCGTGGTGTGGTCGCTCTACGTCCTCATCGACAGAACAGCGGAGGAAATCAGACAAGGTCAGCACAGACTCGGACACACACAAACACACACAACAAAAGCATTGACGTAACATTGTTGTCCGTGTTGGATGTAACGTTGTTATATGTCATCCATTCATCCACAATCTTCCACCGTCTCCAAGTCATTCATGTACAGTATTTAATGACAAATCTGCATAACTGTAGTGTCATTTCAGCGGCGTGAATATTGAGTACAAATAGTGTGAAATGTTCTCTAAGACTGGAATATATGTGGGCGTAATTCACTCGCAGAAGCTCAGTGGGCATCAAAGTCAGGAACAAATGTGTAGCTGAGAGTGTGCTGAGATTCTTTAAGAGATGCTTCTCTGTCTGTACGTTTTTTTTGGACTTTCACTTCAATTCAGTTCACTTTGATTTCAGACCTACAAAAGAGAAAGTTGAGAGATAAAAGTAAAGAGATTTAAAAAGTAGATCTTTACATCTATCGTTCTGAGATCCAATTTGAGATTGAGACTTTCAGAGTGAGGTTATTATTGCAAAGTGAGGGGATTTTGGTTCATCCTTACATCTTCAAGGGAGTTGGATCGGGTTTTGAGTGCGTGGTGTGAATTAAAATGACAAGTTGAAGGTCACTTCAATGATTAAGTCTTGTAGTCAACAAAAGGCCCTCACAGAGATTAAAGTGTGTGTGTGTGGTTGTTTTTATAACTGCAGTATGTATGTGTGCCTCAGAAAATGACTTGGTGTAACCTAGAGAGGTCCGGTATCATAATGTGACAGCAGCTAGTACCATTGGCGCATGCATGCTTGTGGCAAAGACTGGACACAATAGTTAAAAAGTAAAAGTCTAAACACACAATAATCTCAATATTTTATTTCTGTAATTTAAAGGAATAGTTTGATATTTTGGGTAGGACTCTTATTTGCTTTATTGCCGAGAGTGGGATGAGAAGACACCACTGTCTCGTATTTATACTAAATATGAAGCTACAGCAAGCAGCCGGTTAGCTTAAGTTAGCATTGAAAGACTGTCCTCTCTCCAAAGGTTTACAAAATCTACCTACCAGCATAGCTAAAGCTCACATATTTACACGTTATATCTCGTTTGTGTTCCAGATTAAACAAACAAGATATAACATGTAAATATGTGAGCTTTATCGGTGCTGGTAAGTACATTTTCCTACCTTTGGACAGAGCTAGCTGCCTCTTGTTTCCAGTCTTTGTGCTAAGCTAAGCTAAGCTAAGCTAAGCTAACCGGCTGCTGACTGTATCTTTATGTGTAGCTTACAAACATGAGAGAGGTATCAACCTCCTCATCTAACACTAAGGGAGAACGCAAATATTAATATCATATTTCCCAAACTGACAAACTATTTCTTTAAGGAATGTTTGGGTGCTTCTTGCTGAACCCACAGCCTGTGTTTGCTTTTTTTACTGTTTCCTGCTGTTTCAGATTTTGTCACCAATGTGTTTTTATGATATTGTGTGTACTGTACGTGCCAAACTGGAACCTGCTGCTGACCATAGACTGTAAGAGCAAGTGATCAGCTGGGTGTTATGGCCTTTTATAACGTTAGAATAAGAGGAAAACTTGACTTTAGCAGCCCGTTGAGCTGCTCCTAGGGCCGGGCAATATATCGTAAAACAATATCGATATCGTGATATGAGACTAGATATCATCTTAGATTTTGGATATCATAATAAGTGTTGTCTTTTCCTGGTTTTAAAGGCTGCATTACAGTAAAATGATGTAATTTTCTGCTCTAGCTGTTCTTTTATTTTCCTTTATCCACTTAGTCATTATATCCACATTACTGGTGATTATTTATCAAAAATGTCGTTGTGTAAATATTTTGTGAAAGCACCAATGGTCAACCGCACAATATCGTCGCAATATCAATATTGAGGTATTTGGTCAAAAATATTGTGATATTTGATTTTCTCCATATCGCCCAGCCCTAGCTGCTCCATACGTCCATCTGTACCGAAGTGGTCAGCAGCACTGAGTTACGGACAGATTGACGGCGCCCCTCAGGGCACCGTGCTCTCGCTATCGGGGGCTAAAAATGGAGACGGCTGCTTTAATGATGAGCTGTTGTATCATCTGCTGGCAGTACGTCTGCTGCCACTCAGTCCTCTCTGGCATATTTGGTGCTTCTGAGACAGCGTACAGATGGAAGAGCAGGCTGTGCCTGTTTAGCCCGACCTGATGATTCAGACTAGTTAGCGTCCCTGTGGGCTGTCAGGTTCAATCACCATGGTGATGCCAAATAGCTCCTCACTAGTCCTGTTTGTCCTCTGCCAAGTCACACAGAGCCATGGTTATGATTTTTTCTCTCAATTTGCTTGCAAAGATTACAGCAGAGTTCGATCTAATACGCCTTGAAATGTATTCCATTGTCTACTTTGATTTGCGAAGAGGATTTAATGTTTATGATTGCATGATGAGTTACATCCACCTTTAATATTTGACTTTACTTTCAATTTCTGCGCATTTCTATCAATCTGTTTGTATGTCTTTGGTAACACATGATACTTACATTTTCTTTACTCATGCAGCCGGAAGAATCCCAGGTAAACATTTCAACTTTGGCCTTTTGACTTTCAAATTGTGTTTTCCCCGTCAGCCTTTCTGTCCGCTGTGTCCAGTTCTTTTCCAACTGCACCTTCCCTTGTCTGCCTTGATTTCAGGATAAAAATAATGCTTCGTCACCCTTAAAGGCCGATATTATATTCACACCAGCTCACTGAATGTTCCAACCTATTGAACGCAGTCAGACACTGAGTCGAGGAACATGCTGTGATTTATTTTCTGTGTTATACTTGTGTGACTTGATTAAAACAAACCTCACTGACATTCTCACACAACAAACATGTTAATCTCTCCTCATAGCGTTGTATAAGCATAGTTAATACCATACTGATTATGCTATGTTTACCTTGTTTAATTCTTCCAACTATATGAGGCAATTTTGTGTTTCATTCCATATACTTATTCTATTATCAAGGGTAGGATTTAGTAATTCAATTTTTGACCTTCCTTGCCTTACTATCTCAAACTACCTGAAGTATAATAGCCAACATGAAAAGACTGAAGGGCTGCAGGTCAGCTGTCTGTTTTCAAAGAAGGTAGACTTTTTTTTGTGTTCTCTCCTTTTTGTTTTTGAAGATCCCTTTTCTGCCTCTTAGTGCTGCAGCTTGTTACAAATATTTATACTTCCCCAAATTGCAAATTGTGTACTTCCTACTTTGAGCCTTGTGTTTCAGTTTTTTTTTTTCAATTTGCAGAAATGCTGCAACTGCATCAGGGACCATATACATGTTTTCTGTCAAGCCTGCTGTAGTGTTGTAGTTTTTTAGTGGTGTTGTTCCCGCTTTCAAGCAATCATTTGTTTCTTTTTGTTATATATGATTATTTTGGGCTGCGTTTTATGCCCTAAAGGGCCAGTGTGTAACATTTAGGGGGATCTATTGGCAGAAGTGGAATATAATATTAATAAGTATGTTTTCTTTAGTGTATAATCACCTGAAAATAAGAGTCGTGTTTTTGTTAGCTTAGAATGAGCCGTTTATATCTACATAGGGAGCGAGTCCTCTTCACAGAGTCCGCCATTGTGCTCCGCCATGGTTCTACAGTAGCCCAGAACGGACAAACCAAACACTGTTAACTTTTCCTGCTTGGGCCGGAGTCGATAACGTTACTCGCTCCCGTACCGTCTCTCTTGCGTCACCACTCACTTCCCACGTACAAACACACTCTATGCACTGGCTCTGCTCCAAAGGACCTAAGCTACTCTTACAACAACTGGCTCTAGAGAGGGACATTCGCGTTTTTGTGTTGGCCGCCGTAGCTCTCCTACACGCTTGGCACCGGGAGAGGCTTCAGTTGGTTGCAATCTCCTCACCTCACCGCTAGATACCGCCAGATCCAGCATTTCGGGAAATCTATTAGCAGAAATGGAATATAATATTCATAACTGTGTTTTCATTAGTGTATAATCACCTGAAACTAAGAATCGTTGTGTTTTCGTTAGCTTAGAATGAGCCCTTCATATCTACATGGGGAGCGGGTCCTCTTCACGGAGTACGCCATGTTGCACCGCCATGTTTCTACAGTAGCCCAGAACGGACAAACCAAATACTGGCTCTAGAGAGAGCCTTTCGCTTTTCTTTTTTTTACGTTACCTGAAGGCCACGTAGTTCTCCGACACGCTTGTGAAACTGCGGCAGAGTGCAAAACCATCTGACTTCCGTTGCTCCTAAAGTGGTGTTATTATGGTATGGAAAGGAAGGAGTGTGCGGGGGGATACTCAGTTGGTTACAACCTGCAATGACACCACAAGATGCTGCCAAATCCTACACACTGCCCCTTTAATTAGACTGCAACATTGGAGATATAACAGGAAATGAGGGGCCACCAGGGCGCCCCCATTTGTTTTTATTCATGTTGCTATACAGTATGAAAACCAACTTACTTGCAGACTTTAAACCTGTATGAATGAATTTGTATTGATGTTAATTATTTTAATTGAGTTATTTTGGTGCAGACTGATCTGAAAAGTCTTGAAAAGGAAAGGGAGATATGGATAAAATCCTCTATCACAGTATATGTAGGTTTATGTCCGGGATCAATATATGTAATGTAGTGCATTTTCTGGAAAATCAATCGAGAAACAAATCTAATCAGGAAGTCAGGTAACTTGATCACATTGATGCGAGTAGAAGTAATACTAAGCAGTATTTTTTTCCAGTCTGGTCTGTGTTTGACTGGTGCTTTTTTTATCTGCTCTCTGCTCTTCAGGGCTCCTGGAATGGCCTTTCTGGACCAAGCTGGTGGTGGTGGCCATCGGCTTTACGGGTGGACTGGTGTTCATGTACGTCCAGTGCAAAGTCTACATCCATCTATGGAGGAGACTCAAGGCTTACAACCGGGTCATATACGTCCAGAACCGGCCAGAAACGTGTAAAAAGCTGGTGCTGGAGAAGCCGCCTCTCATCGAGCCCAGTCTGGAGAGCAAGGAGATTCTGGCGCCCGCCCAGTCGGACACAAACTCCTCCCAGTACACAGAGACAGAGGACTACAGTATGGAGGTGCTCCATGTCTGACCACTCGGTCCATGCCATTGGTTGTCCTACTCATACTACATATACAAACGGGCCCACAGTGAAGAGCAGCCGCCGTGGAAATGCTCGGTGAGGAACGACCACACACTCCCCTTCCTCTGATCCCAGACTGACTCGCTTTCCTCCTCTGGTCGTCTTATATTCCTAAAACTCCATCCACACAGAGACAGACAGACCACGACTATCTTCTTCTGTCCACATTCTATCCTTACCCCTCCCTCCACCTGCACCCTCAATCCACACTCCCACCTCTCTCCTTTCCCAGGACCGGACTGGTTTTACGATTTCTGTAAATGTCTGAAGAGACCTGGTGCATACCACTCTACACACACACACACACACACACACACACACACACACACACACACACACACACAAACACACACACTTGTATGTACACCTCTGGGAGAGCAGGACTGAGACAAATAGACTCACAAACGGCTCCGGAGGTCGACAAGTTTCTGATTGCGTGGTTTCTTTGCTTGTGGGTTTGTTAGATTTGTTTGTTTTTACCTCCTGTGAGTCTCGGGCTAACCTGCCGTGGATCAGTATGTAGCGCCGCGCATCGGATCTCTGGAACATTCCAGCTACTGCCATCTCTGCTGCTGCGGTCCGTCAGCTCCGAGCTGGTCTGGATCCGACCAGGCCTTGATCTGGACATGCATCGAAAGCACTTTTCTTTTTTAGTTCCCACAACAAATCCCCTCCATTCCTCTTGCTCCTCTTATTTTCTTTAATATGAATTAAGTCTTACTGTATATGTTGTACATGGGGGAGAGCACATTCGAACTTCGAACTCCTGTTTTATTTGACATTTCCTCATACACACATATATATTAACCCTCCCATGGATGACAAAAAAGGAATCGGAGGTTAAAAAATGGAATCATGCTGAAAGAAACATTTGAGTGTTTTAGTAAAAATAGACAAAGCGAGTTTTGAAGATGACGTCAGGCTCAAAGCTCTAATGCAGATCATGGAAAATCCAGCCACATGACTTCTCTACCCCAACACGAACTTTCTGAAGGCTTTGAGAATGTAAACTTTTTAAAAAATGATTAAAAAATAAATAAAATATATTAAAAAAAGAAAAGAAAAACAAGATTTTTTTACCGGTCACAGGAAATTGCGAGATAATTTCCATGTCTTGAGAACATTACGAGAGCCTTTGGGCATAAACAGCGCCGCTCATGTTTTTCTATCATGCGAATGACACAGTATTTACAGTGTGATATTCCATGTGCAGTTTTTAATATGTTGATTTGTTTGCTTGGTCACGGGATACGCCCTGAGAAACCCACAGCTGCCTGTTTTCAGTCTGTCCTCCCATCGCTCCCATCGTGCAGGCGGTGCATTGATTGATCCCACATATATAGTTTGGATTAAATTGTGTGTGAATTTGACTCCTCAAAATAGTTCCTCTGCAGCAACCGCATATTTACGAACCATCCCTTCAGTTAAGTAAACACACTTCAGAGTATACGGTGAAAGATCTGATGTTTGGACGTGATCTTTGCGGAGCGTTTCAGATGAGCACAAGTCTCAGTTTCAGCGAAAGTGTCTTGTTTCTTCTCGCCAGACTCTTATCACATGGCAGAGTGTCTATTTTGGCATTTAATCACAAGACAGCCAGCATGTTGCTTCCCATTTGATTGAGTGCTAACGTTTTCTCACATCTGGCCTTATGTCGCTGAAATGAGACACATTGCTCCAACACCTTTTTTTCATTTCTAAAAGGAAGCACAGCTTTAATACTGCAACTGCATTATTTCAGCATTTAAAGCGATTGTTATAACATTTTGGGTCGTTGCATTCATCAGTAATCTGATTATTTTGCTATAAAAGAAATACAATACAGCCATACATTATGTAGATATAGATATGTACAGTATGCACCATCTCTCATTGATGAGCTGACTGGAGCGCCACCTGCTGGTGAGAAGCTGAAGGTGCAGTCTGAGTTTCAGGCAGCGGTTGATTTCTCAGGGTGATGTGTTTTGGGCTTACAGTCATTGTAAGTGTTTTTGTGTATGTGGGAGCACAGCGATGCCGGGCTCATGTTGAGCCTCACAGCCATTCCAGCAACACACACATTTTTAAAAAACAACTGTCTTTGATACCAGTATACTGTCTGTGAACAACGATGGTCCAACAACATATGTGACAATTACTGCTCAGCAGCAGCAGCAATAAATGAAATCCGTGCTTTTGTTTTTCGCAACAATTCATACTGTACTTGTGTATACGCCCCACGGTGACTTGAGATCTGGAGTCTAATATAATTTTAATACATAATATGAGCCGAGGGAGTTGTGCGTCAAGTTGGATTAAGACCTAGTAACGAGAAGCTTCTCTGAAACTTTGATTCCCCGCGAGGCTCAGTGCAATTAGACAGATAAAAAGTGCAATTACCCTTTTGTTGATATTCTATTCTATAGTTATGTAATGGTGTTTAATGTCCGGGGTGTCCTCTGGGTACAAAATGATTATTTCTTCATTTTGTGTTGTATTTATTTTGAAAAGAAAACAGAGTACAATTTGTTCATTTAAAAAAAAAAAAAAACCTTTCATAAGTAATTTTATGCAACTTACACTTTTTTTCCCAGACATAAATACCAGAACATCACTTTCACTCTTTTTTGTAAAAAGCTCGGTTGCTCGACCCTAATGTGAACATCTGCTCTTCAGTCTCGCTTTTTAAATTGCTTGATTCATTTTGTTTTAAATATGCAGAATATAGACGTTTAACCGCAGCATCAAATTTAATCATTATATTATTTACAATATTTGAATATGAATATTTAGACGTGTAGTTTCCTTGAGATGGAAGATTAAAGATGGACTGTAGATTGTGCTTTTTTTTTTACTTTCTACTCATAGGAGCTGGCTCCTTTTATTAAGTCTGACACAGATTTGAGGCCACTTTAGGACACTTTTACAAGCAGACATGTTCCTATCTGAGAGCAGCTTTTTCTTTCTTAGCGTCTCTCTCATCACGAACAGATTTCTTAATTTTATAATCCTATTGAGCAGCACATCGGCTGAGAAGGAAAGGTACTTCCTCAGCCTCACTGTCCCAGTATTTTAGGCTTCAGTTTTTCTGTCCGTCTTCACCCTGTCGCTTCCATTTGATCATGTCTGGGAATACTGTAACTTGCATAAAGCTACATTTGTTTACTACTGACTGGACTTGAACATATATGACTGTTCCCCTGTCTTATGATATCATTCCACGAGTTTGTCTGTGAGTTTACTTTGGAATAGTAACTGTAAAGAATTTGTAAAAGTACTTATGTTTTTAAAAGAAATATTGATGTGTTTAATTTCCCATTATTGAACAAAGTATGTAGAATTAAAAAGAACAACCAAATAAAAATTATGTTACTTTTAACGCTTTTGTGTCTTTTTCAATGTAAACCATGTGCTCTGAATTTAAATGGTAACAGGATGGGTTAGTGGCGCTGTCACAAAATATGTGAAAAGTTTGTTTAAGTATTATCAGATGTGAAGCAGTTTAACATATTCTGTTTTACACTCCTGGAAAAAGAAATGACTCACTGCAGCTATAAATGAAAACGTTTTAATTGCTGACCCATTTTCACCCAAATAAGTGACAAAAAACTTTTTAGAAGCAAGGTCGAGGTTTGCAAATTGGCTTTTTTGTCAGCACATTTAAAAATATATATATGTATCAAAATCACACATTTGGGTGACAAAAGTGTTTTCTAACAGCATATTTGGTGGCTCAACAATATCAGCAGAACTCCAATGTGCTATTTGCAAAAAAAAAGTAGGGACATGATTTTATTCCTCAAACAGCGACACTGTTTGGGATTTTGTCAGGGGACATGTTGTAGTACGGCAGCTTCTTCCCGTCGTTTCTCCTCTTGATGGAGCTGCTTATCTCTGTGAGCTGCTTCCTGAACCTCTCCATGGCCGCCTTCACCGGCTTCTCTATGAAGTGCTCATCAGGATACATGCCCAGGTACAGCTGCAGGGAGAGAGGGGAGACAGGTCATTCAGCCGGGAGGCATGCTGCCAGGAAAGAGGCACGTGTTGAAGGAGAGGGAAGCTTCTTGGGAAATAAAAATGTATAGTTTGTATCAAACTTTGGTCCTTAAAACAAGCCAGTCATGCGTGTGTGTGTGTTTGTGTGTCTGTGTGTGGGGGTACGAATGTGTACGCCTGTGTGTGTGGACGCAGACTGCCCTCTCCTTACCTCGCCCTCCTGGTACTGGCTGAGGGCCCAGACGGCGCCCAGGTGCCAGCTGGAACGGCCGCGATCAGGGAGGCTCTCGATGATCAGGTTCATATTCGCCAGACCCTTCTTGTTGGGCGGAGGCCTCCTCATGGTGGAAGGAGCGTTTGGGATCCAGGAACACCAGTCATACTACACAATGTACACAGATACAGTATGTGCAATGCAGTACATTTAATCTATGGAGGACAGAACCTGCAAAAAATTTATTAAAAAAATACTCGATAAATAAAATAATATGCCATTAAATGTACTAAAAATAACATTAAAAATAAATGAAGGCATTAATTAATTGATAGAAATGTGACATAAATTGATATTGGTGTTTAAATTTGCTTCTTTATTTATTTCCCTTTGTATCAATACCCCTATCTACTCTTCTTTTTAATTTTCCCTTTTATTTATTTATTTTTATTGCCTTCAATTTATTTATTTATTTTTTATTTGGGCAGGTTCTGTCCACCATAGTACTCAAGTACTGTACATTGACAGCTATAATTACTAGTTACATTACAGATAAGTTTAGAAAATACAATGAATTGTTCAAGATGAAACCAGTGGATTTGTCTTGTGACCCCTTACAAAATCATAAGTGTCTAGTTGGGGCTCCTTATTTCAGATGTCTATGTAAGGGATAATGTACAGCGAGACATTGTTGTGAAAGAAACCCCTTCAGGGCGATGAGGGCATCGCCCTGAAGGGGTTTCAATGACCGGCTAGCTGTACATTATCCCGCTTATTATTATAATTTGACACAAAAACGGTCCGCCAGAGTCCGACATCAGAACTGCGCCCATAGCAACGGTCTGCTGTACATAGCAACGGTCTGCTATATATAGCAACGGTCTGCTATAAAGAAATAACAGACCGTAGAACGCCGTGATTGACCAATCAGAATAGAGTATTCAACAACGCTGTGTAATAAGAGTTGTTAGTAGAGTGATAACCCCACTAAACTTATCAGATGGTTTCATTGATGAAGGTGCAATTATCCAATATTTCACAAAAAAGCAAAAATAAGAGAAAAGTACCGGAAAATGAATAGGAATTTGTGTAGCAGAACTTTATTTTTTCTCCTTTCCTGTCCCATTAATCACCCCATGACCCCTCAGATTTATCTTGTGACCCACTGGAGGGGGCTTGACCCCTATGTTGGAAACCACTGGACTAAACTACCTTAATGTATATAAAGTAGTTAAAAGTAGCAATTATGAAATGCTACTAACCTATTGATGCATCCAGTAATGTCATCTATAATAATATATCAGTCAAGTGGGCCAAACGTTCTGTTACTTTTGATACTTTGCTGATAACACTTCTGTACTTATACTTAAGTGTGAGGGTCACTTGCCACTCAGCAGGCTGGTTGGGTTAATTATCTCTGAGGAGAGGCAGCTGTGGAGCCTAATTGTCCCTGATGAGGATCAGGTGGTGGCTGCCTATATCTACCCCTGGTTTCAGTGCTCTGGTGCTGACTCTTGTCTCTTTGTCAGAGGTAGTGAGAGTGCTGTCCAGCTTTTGCTCTAGCTGTATAGTGGTTGTGTGTCTGCAGAGGGTCAACACCTTCAGTTGGCTCTCTGGGTTTACATGTGTGATTTTGTGTGTTTTGTACCCACCATTTAGCTTCTTCTCAGAGCGGCAGTGTCTTAGAGTGGGTTAGGTCTGTGTGGCCTTTGCTGGTTCTTTTGTTTCATTTAAGTTCTAGTCAGCTGCTCAGCAGCGGTGTTTTAGTTTTAGTCGTTTCAAGGTATATTGTGAGTTTTCATTTGGTGTTTCCCCTCTCCCTTTAAATCGCTTGCGATTTTTTTTTTTTTTTTTTGTGTTTAACCTTCGGGATTAACTTTAAGATACCCCTGGTCCGCAATTGCGTCCTTCTCCCCGTTCCCCCTGACACTTAAGTAGGATTTTGAATGAAGGCCTTGTTGTGGAGTATTTTACACTGTTGTTCTGGTACTTTCAGTCAAGGATATGAGTATTTCTTCCACCACTGTGTGCACGCGAGCACACACACAAACCATTTGTTGAACTGAACAGTGAATGAACGCTCATAACTGACTTATAAAATAAATGTCAGGTTCCTGATTACTCACCTGTCCAAAGTTGACCGCTGCGTGCTGGGCTGAGGCAGTGAACACAACGACGGTCAGATACTCTGTCAGCTCCTCACGGGATTTCAGGGACTTGGGAAACTCTGTGCACAGATAGGATTGACAATTAGAGATTACATCTTCACAAAAACCCACTTTCTTTGGTTGCTTTGTGAGGGATCCTTGCACAATGCAGGTAATGGAGAAATGCAGGAAGGGTATTACAACACTGAAGCAGTGACACCATCAGACTCCAGCGGCTTCCTGTCTTCACCCTCAAACCGTTCGTCTATGACAGAACCGATTTGAATTTGTAATGCTGTCTGTTCCCTGTCGCACCTGTCTTCTACAGAAAGCCCCTACAACAATAAAAATGTTGAAGGCTGAGTGAGCTGCTTCTCTCCTCGGGAAAAGAAACTTTACATGTCGGTTAGTTGCTGCATTTTGAAAGAAAAATTATACAGCAGGTCGTCTGTAATGTGTACCCACCACAGTGATCGTAGTCCTGCATACCGAAGCTGCACACGTCTTTAATGAAGGCCTGGATTTCTTCGTCTTCCTGCACCGCCTCATCGTTGGTGTAGTAAATATGCACCACATCAGACACAAAACTGCCAGGAAGAGAACAGGACAGCAGTCACGTATAGAGGAAATAAAAAATGCTGTAACTTCTCTCTCTCTCTCACACAAGAATAGAAATGTTCCCACACTGTTTCTGCTCTGTTATGACTGTTTTCTCTCCCTCAAACATACAAACTATTCATCTATAGAAACTCTTTTAAAAAGAGTTATTCCTCACCTCTTGGTAGCCTCCCACACTCTGTAGCCGTCGTCTCTGTAGAAGTAGGTGGGCAGCTCCTCCTTGCTGTCCACACCACGGGCCTTGATGTTATCCGGGAAGCACAGAGACCTGAAGGTCAGAGACTTCATGCCCTTCTGGATCAGCTGGACGTGACCGCCTCCACCTGTTGCGTTTGCCTTGGCGAGGATGGAGAAGATACAGCGTACATATAACTTTGACACTGGCATTTTCTGAATGTCATTTAGTTATAGAAAACGAATAGGCCTTTTGGGGCATTTTCCGTCTTTTACTGCACATTATTTCCTCATATTTTTCATGCCATTTGTTTGATTTTTGTTTACTCAAAAATAAAAGCCTCAATGAACCATCAGTCAAAAAAAAATAAAGAGTGAGTTGTGTTTGTAAAGTTTGTCCCTTCATTTTGTATCCACAACCTCACCTTGTCAAAGATGCCACACTCACAGATGAGCTGCTCTCTGGCCTTGGTGTTGATGGCGATGGTGAAACGAATGTGTGGGATAAGTAGCTGGAACAGGGAACATCAATCCGTGAATCGATCAGTCCAATGACTGAATCCATCAGTTAATGAGTCAGAGCTTTACCTTATACACAGGGTGGACAGCAGGGAGCTGCCTGTACATGGCAACAGCAAACATCTCAGTCATCAGATGAGTCCTGAGCAGGTGTGTGATGTTCTGGTGGTACTGGAAGTCGGCTGAACGGACCCAGATCTTAGCCAGCAGCCAGTCGTTCTGACCGTCAGTGGGCAGGAAGATCGGTCTGTCTTTACCTGGAGTCTGCCCGAGCTGGGAAAAGACAGAGGGAGAAGAAGAGAAATGGATTTATACTGAAATGTTTCCCTCGTGGTGTAACTCACACATGCTCAACATCAGTGCACCTGTATGGCTATGGGTAGGATCTTGTTCTGGGTGTTCTTGTAGAGCAGACACATCGGAGCTGCCAGGTACTGCAGCGTGCACGGGTCTGTGGCGTTAGGCCTGATGCCTTCCAACACCTCGTAGTCCACCATGTAGACGTTACCTGCCTGGAGCCACAACATTGGTTCACATAGTACGTCAGTGGGAGAATTAAAGTGAGACATAAATAGACTCACAGAAACAGCAGACACAACCATGTTTACCTCTATTTCCTGCTCCAGAGTCAGCTCCCTCTCCAGGCTGACAGAAACCATCTCATGAGTGACGGGAAACTTGTCAGGAAGTTTGGTGCACTTTTGGATCACTACGGGGTTGCAACCGTTCAGAAATTGGTACCCAAACATGAAGTCCTCCTTCCAGTGCTGCATCACATACTCTGGATATTAAATGAAATGAAATGAAATGAAATGAAATGAAATGAAATGAAATTAAAATAGAATAAAATAAAATAAAATAAAATAAAATAAAATAAAATAAATGAAATTAAATTAAATTAAATGAAATAAGGCTGACCTGAGATTGTGTTTTTGATTCTCACAAAGATCTTCTCAAAGTCAGCGAAGTCACTCCAGGAGGACTGGAACATGTGCATGAACTGGTTCACACACAGGTTCTCTATTCTGGAAATCCACAGTTAACATCATCATCATCATCATCATCATCATCATCATCATCATAATCATCATAATCATTCTTATAATCATCATCATTATCATATTTGCCACCCTAGTCATGTCAAAAAGGTCAAAGTATCTGAAATCTGATGCATTTCCGTACAATATATCAATTAAACACTGCAATTAAAATCAATTCTGGGAAAGAAAATGACGCGTTGTACTGTATGTATGTTATTATGATGATTTTTGCAGAAAGAAAGCCTTAAAAGCAATTTTACCTTCATAATTTCTGTCCACAAAGCTGCAGCATTTCTGTCTTTGAAGCTCACTGTGTCAAATTGCGTGACTCATTTTCCATCTCACCTACTTCTCCAGTCCACATATCATTATCATACATCATTTTTAAAGCTTTTTGCAATATTTGAAACAGAACTCCTGCATGATACAAACAGTTTTGCTTTGGATCTGTTTTATGTTATTGTATCTATGTGCAAGCTCTCACGCCTTGCATGAGGGCGCAATGCAAATGTGCCTGGTGATAAACACACAATGACGCCTCTGTTTTTTACAGGAAATCCTGAGTACGGAAAATAGAAGCATCAACATCTGATCATGGCATCATGGAAGCATTGCTTTGAATAACACCTTAAAGCTCCACCAACTCACTCACTGTAAACCTGTTAAAGCTTTACTACAGCAGGCTGTTAGAGGGAGCACGTACGCCTTACTGTAGTTCAGAACAAAGTCCACTCCCTTCTCACTGTCAAACTGGATGTCTCGAGGCAAATCCTTGTGTCTGGTAGCATCTATGCTCATAGGGAAGCCTGGCTGCCACTCCTTCCATCTGTAAAGGTGAGCAGAGTTGTCAGTGAGCAGCCTCAGCCTCCTATAACTGCATGTGTAGAGTGAACTCGCCTGTAGGTTTTTCTCCTCGTGTCCAGCTCTTTCTGTCTGTGCTGCTTGACCACGCTGGTCTTATCATCCTGAGGCAGATGTGCTGCAAGAGACACAAGACAGAGACAGTGAGGGATGGAGCAGAGCTGGTACTGCAGACTCTGACTGATGTCTAACAGTAATGCACCTCTTCCACCCCGCAGCACCACCTCCTTGTCATCCACCAGCCAGCGGAAGCAGGGGAACTCCACATAGTCTCCAGACGGGCTCTTCACTGTGATGTACTTGCAGTACCAGTCGTCCTGCACCCAGTACTTCTTCTTCTCGATCTTCACCAACGCGATCTCACCCAGGTTCTCCCCGACCCTCACCTCATACGAGTCCACCTGCAATTTAGTCAGTGGCTGAATAAATAAGCTGGAACAATAGTGTGATGTACTGAATCAGGTGTGTATGTTGTTTTCTAAAAGGGACAAAGGTGAAACACATTTCACGTCACCACAGGTATGTGAAAACATCAATGTCACGTGTGCTTTTTGTAAGGAACATGAATTTCCTTCAAGGTAATATCCATAGACTCCGTGACGTCACCCATAGGTTTCTGAAGAGCCGTTGTGAAGCTCAAAGTGGGTGGCTCTGGCCGTCGCCATCTTGGCAGTGACGACACAGCCTAACTCCGGGCTAATCCAAAAATGGGCAAAGAGGTGGAGGCGGTCTGGGTGACGTAGCAGAGAAGACAGCTAGCAGCTAGCGTACATCCAGGCACCCAGCTGTCACTCAAAGTGGCAAGCCCTCAATTATGCCTAACTTTAAGCCTTAAAATAATTTAAATGAGTGAGTTATATAAAAATTCACCCCCCAACAGTTGTAATGAAAAGGTATATCTCAATATGGCGACAGCTGAGCCGGCAGTTCGCAGCTAACAGTGCTAACAGTGCTGACAGAGCTAACAGTTTTAACCTTGGGGGTAACCGGTAACCGGAGGGCGGGTGCTACGCCCCAACGACGACCGCGTCGGTCGGGGCGGCGTTAGCAGCTGTAACCGCTGTATGAGAGCAGTGCAGACCAGAAGCCATGAGCTAGCCAGTCAACAAAGCATGGAGAAGCTCAGATTACAACACACACAGAGGGTGATTGACTTCACTCTCTGCTCAGGTAGACATTACTCCTCTATATCTTTACACAGCAAATAGTTGTTTTCTGCTATATTAATGCTCTGGATATCGTAACAATTTATATTATTTTGTAATAAAAACAAATTATTTAGCTCAATGAAAAGTCTTTTTTCAACTTAAATTATAACTTAAACAGGTAAAACTCGCATCTTAATTTCATTGGCACAATAGGTTTTAATTTGAAAAACTTCTTCAGACTTGCCTTTGCTTAGCTTTATTTATTTTAATCTCTATTTTACTTATTACTTTTATATTGTCTTTATTATATGCCTTGCCTCAGATCTAATAATAGACTTTACTTATATCTCATCTTTAGGCTATATTTGTCATGTGAAACAAAAGGTGTGACAGTGTAGCTGTCACTGCACTCGGTCTCTGGAGAATAAACTGATGGGAGACATTTAATTAGTGAAGAATACATTTTAGTGACATTGTAGAAGGACCTCCACTTAATAGTTAATTTTGAAACACTGCACAGTGTACAGTATATTATTAAATATTACAAAATGAAAAAGATTGCTAATACTTTGCATTAAAAGCAGCAAATATCTTCTTAGACATTTTTCTACTCATTTTTGTTTTCCGTCCAGAATGAAATTATTAATTTTCAAACAGAATTAACCAAGTTCATCTCTGTAGTAACTTCTTCCTCTTTTATATCAACATGCAAACAACCTCTCCCAGTGTTTGTGTGCAGTTGTTGATGCTCGCCATTCATCAGAATTAAAAAAATGAACGTATTTGTCACACAGTCCTCACAGCTCTACAGCAGTGTAGCATAACTTACCGCCCCCCTCTCAAAGTCATTGTACAGAGGTTTGTCCAGCAGCGTCCTCTCACTGCATGTCTCTGTGCCCACCAGTGTGATGTAGATATAATCATCCGTCCCTGCGAACCACTGGCTCCCTGTGGAAATGGTCACTGTGTAAGAAAGCATGGCGATCACACCGGTCCAAACGCCTTCTGAGGATGAAGAAATCTGCAGAAGAGCTCGACCACCCACGAAAGGTTCGCCTCAAGATTTTAGCAAAGGCAAGTTTCCCCTTCGTCAAAACTGTATCTCTTTCACCGATGTACACTTCTCAATTCTCCCCGTTTCTCTTGCAACAAGAAAATGTGTAATCAGGCATTAGAGGGAGGTGCAGTACACGGATCTCCACCCTCAACCTATAAATGAGGTCAGAATATAATACGACTGTCCTTCCTAGATGTGTTATCAATGGTGATTTCCAGTGTACAGACATGAATGTGGGAACAGGGAGTTGATATCAAATTCATTGACTTTGTCTGCAAACAACAGGAGGGTGTTTTGTAAAAGCATAATAGAATGAAGTCTTGTATTACAGACAAAACCTGAGATAGCTGGGGTTTTAAATTTGGCCATTCTAACTTGGTTTAACTGAATGAAAGGAACATCTTTTACACATCACATTTACCAGTCAAATCAGTACGTGACGCTGGACAACAACAGGTAGTGTGTTCCAGTTTCAGTGAAATAAATGCAAATGCATCATAGAGTCCCTCTGTGGTTTTACAGCTGAAACTGTAACATGAACAGGGGTCTGTGCGTGTGAAACTCAAAGTGGGAAATGGAATTAACTTGTTCCTGCTTCACAACTTTGATTAAAAACAGGATTAAAACATCTGCGTCGTGCTACTGCCCCTTGAAAAAAACGGTCTGACAGTGTGGGACAAAATCATTCACATGTTCACTCACAGACAAAATAAAGATAGGAAGCGTTGGTACTGTTTTAAGAAGGTGACATGTAATTTAATTCAGACACTGCTTTTAAAAAGCAAGGCAGGCAAAACTGAACCTGTACAAATAGAGAAAATAAAACTGGCAAACATAAAAAAAGGCATTTTCATTGTTCAATCACTCTCAAAACTATGCATCTTCTTTCAGTCACATCTAACACAGCTTGATAAAGTAGTACAGCGTACCACTACAGACATTTACACTTATAAATATCTTCCTTCTCTTACATAAATCATCTGTTGCAGTGAGCAGCGGGAACAGAGCTGATCTGTTCTCGAAGGATTGATAGGAGACTTTGTAGAACTAAAAAAACAGCAATAACAGAAATCCAAAGAGCAGTAAATGATAGCGCAGCAGAACTGTAGATGAATGAGTGGAACTATAAAAAGCAGAAAGGTTCCCGAATACTATATATTGTTTCCAAAATGTTAGCTGCCACTTGAGAGTGGGATTATACTCTCAAGCCCACGCGGGAGGGCACAGTTTGGTACTCTAGCTCATTATTATTATTGCATACGCTTGGCAATCAAGAGTTACATAGAGGTCTTTTATTTCAAGGTGATTTGGGAGAATTATAAGTTGTGAGATTTTTAGACTTTTGTTCGACAACACCTTCACACACACACACAAGGCATCGGGCCGTTTGGAGCGACTGGGCGATTTCCAACAAGATGAACAGACAAACTGAAATTGTTTCAATCTGGTTAGCAGTTTAATAGTGCCAGCTGCACCAAAATGTACATATCCAGTCTGTTATTTTGTACAGGTTGATGGGTGGTAACCATCCAACTGAGGAGCTGCTGAGAGGTGACTGAAGCCTTTTCAACACCCCACTTCCTCTAACAGTGAATGGCTTTCAGTGTGAGTTCTTGGTATATTTCAATATTCTAAGGCAGTAGTTCCCAACCTGGGGGTCTGGACCCCTCCGATGGGTCACATGATGAATCTGAGCGGTCGCAATATGATCAAAGAGCAACTTAACACCCACTTTTTAGTGGGTGTTAAGCTTGAACATGCTTCCCTTCACAAATTAAAATCCCTGACACACGCTACCACCCCTGCGACCGCTGACGCTCCACCCCCTCACAGCTCTGCCCCTCCAGTGATTTTCTCTTTCCCCGAGTCTAAACCGACATGTTTCACATGTTTTAATGTTTAGACATAACATCTGACAGTCACCTAGTCTTCATAGGGCTGTAGCTACACATGCAAATCTTGTTTTAACATTTAATATGTTTTTGCATGCCTGCAATCATTACTCCATAATATCCACACTGCTGACAGTCGACTGCTGTATCTATACAGTATGTCGGAGGATGGGGGGAGTGTGGTAGGTGAACGTGACGTCGCCTCGTAATTTAGGGGTGGGGTGTCCCAGGGTACGTAAGATTTGACAGATTTTTTGGGGGTCATGTAGACAGAATTTAGTGGATTGTGTTTGGACTTTCGTCACATTTTTGTTTTTGTTTTTTGGAAATATTGGATAGTTTTACTTCTTCAGGCCTCTAGCAAATATTCAAATGAAACAATATGAGAAGTTTGGAGGGGAAAATAATTCCCCGTTGGTGGATACGTATATGCAAACTGGGATGAGTGGTCGGACGTAGACATGCTTCATTTTAAAGTGTCACAGGACAAGAAGGTTGGAAAGCATCTGCTCTTTGCAATTTCCCCTCATTCATATACAGTGATCTAAAAGCTGAGGCATCAACTGAGGTGTTTGAAGAAGAAACTCCAATAAAACACATTAATCTCTCTGGTGAAGTAAGACATCGTAAGAAGAGGAAGGTAAGAGGCTGAAAAAAAAATTGAAAAAATGAAATTTCATTCAGTAATTAATGTTGAGCCTTTTTGGGCTATAAATGTAAAAAGCCATATGGTAGCACTAGCAAGTAGTTGAACATTTTGGCTGAACTGGGTTAGAATCACTGCATATATTATACTCACTATCTGACAACTGGCTTTGTAGAGCGATGTGTTAAATGTCAACGTTGTGTCCAGCTCTGATGGTAAACGATACAATTTATATTCAATGCTGCCACCCAGTGGCAACAAGTCGCTAAATCAATAAATAAATGAAAAAAAAAACTACAGTGATGAAGTGCAAATTTCTCCTGAGTCCCTTCAAGTCCCTCCAGACATGTCAAACCTACATCCATATTATGTCAAAATGCTGACATCTCAAACTCAAAATATCTTTCTGATCACAGCTGAGAAAACATGTATATAATTCATAATTCAATAATAGCTACAGACTAAAAAAAAATCGGAGTGCACATTAACAAACATGAAAAACAAAGACTTTTTAGCAATTGAAAATACATAAAGTAAGTGCTCTAATTCGAGGTTTGGCAATAAAATGTTAAGTAGTCTTAAACTGAACTCATGTGCCACCTCGGTCACTGCATCTTTAAAAAAAACAACCTGCAGGTTAATTATATTGATTTTAGTGAGTGTGTAGAGAACAAAGGCAAAGACGCACAAACAGCAACTTCTCCTAAAGTTACTGCACCCCAAACCAACACTGTAAATTTAAAGACTAGATTTGAATCATCACATTATTTTAAAACTCAAGCAGCTACAATTCAACAATAGCTAAGCCTTTTTATCACCAAGCCAGTGAAAAGAAGAAGATGTGATAAACAATAAAAAAAAAATTAAGTGTTTAGGGGTGATCTACTGTTCAAATAAATGCATATCGATGAGTTCCCTTCTTTGTAAAGATTAGAATGAAACTGATAATTTGATCATTTTAAGCTGGTGTCCGTCTTAAAATCACCTGGACGGGTCATGAGATAGAAAAAGACAAGTGAGAGTATGAGGACATCTGTGTGAACGAGGGGGGCTTCTACACAATCAGAGGGTTGTTGTGATGTTGCCAACAACATGGTTAAAGAGCATATCATTGCCCCGAGCCGCTGACCTGCTGTATCCATTGATGAGGGAGTCGCTCAAATTCAAGCCACATGTCGTGTGTTTGAGTAAATCTTCTCATCAGAAAGCAGGAAGTAAGAGGGAATGAAACAGGACAGACATGGAGTGCCTTACTGTCTGATGTCCAGTTTCCTTTATTCAGCATGAAGTGACTTCCCTGGTGCCTTCAGTGAACTCAAGGAAAACGCGACTCCCACATCGAGGAGCTTAAGACGTAGCGAGTGAGCCTCAGATCACTCTACGATGGAAGCAGTGAGGTCGATCTGCTTAATGACTCGGGGCGGACGGGCCCGGGAGCAGACTCGGAAGGTATAAAAACAGCGACTAGTTCAGGTGGAGGGTCTGCTTCATGAACTCATAGGTGGTAAAGGCCACGGCCTGGGAGGGGACGCAGCGGATGTAGTTGAGAGAAAGGCCTCGGTACAATCCCTTCTTGACCCCGTACTCCGTATACACGTACGTCAGGGTCTTTTTCAGTGATCTGTTCAGGTGCAAGACAAGAAATCAGACACTTTTTAGAATGACAGATAAAACAGATAAATTAGGTTATGTTATGTTATGTCCTGAGGTTTTTATTTTATTTCTGAGCTCACCAAAGCAAATTCCTATTTATTTCGAGCTGAAAAGTATTAAATCTTGCATATATTTACACTACAATTTACAGTTTGTATTACTAACATTACAGGCATGATAAATCAATGTGTTTGTTGTTTAGGTTTGCCTGTGCTATAGGGAACCAAAGCCTGTTGATGAACAGCAGACATATTAACACAAAAAAAGAAACTTGTGTAGGAGACAGATGACCTTCTGGGGCACTGATGATGCATTGACTGGACCTTGTGAATACGTTCTGCTTCAATTTCAAGGAAAAGCACATAATGCAAGAACAATGAGCAGTGTTTGGACTGGCATTGTGTGATCTTGGACAGGTATGAATGGTATGTTGCTATAGTTTTACAGCTCGGTTGCTATTATGCTCCTTGGAAGTTTTGGGCTTTAACATTTTATCTAATGTAAACTGCCCACCGACCTCCGGAATTTACTCTCCAGTTTTAAGCACGCACCTCATCATCAAACCCTGCTTATAAAACCAAATGTGGAATCAATTATTTTCAGAAGTTGTTTTCAAATAATATTTTTTTTGTCACAGAGAAGAAGCGAGAAACAGGGACCAAACATTATCTATTAATGACTCAATGTTACAGAGAGTGCAGAACAACTTGCCCGAGGAAACAATTAGACATACGCTGACTAACAACTTCTTAAGCACCAATTAATCCTGTAGCTAGATGAGCACTTAACCTATTATGAAATGATGAAGTTCATCAGCACTGTGTTGTGTGAGCGGCGTTCACATCTATTATTACCCTGAGTATCACAGTGCACCCTTACAATTATTGCTCCTTCATTTCTCTTTAAAGGGTCACCCATAAGATTACAGTTTTACAGATTTGTCTCACCATTATTTCATGAAGTACACTGCACACACTGACAGGTATAATGTGCAGCAGCACCTCATGGTATAACAGAATATGGAGACCAGGAACATTGGTGATACTTACACACATTTCTCAGAGTCAGGAAGCAAGGCCCCTAACTGCATTCTTCTCCTAGCCACATCCAAGGGGTACCTAGAGAGAAAAAAACACAATGAGACACATCAACCAGCAGTAAATCAGTGTAATCAATAGCAAACTCCGGCCACTCTGTCAGCTCGAAGCTTGTTGGCCGCCTCCCAACGGCACTTACGATATTGTCTGAGCGATGGCACCGGCGACCCCGCCGCAGAGCAGGTTAACGTGGGTTTTCAGGATGAGGACATCGGGGTTGTCTGAGGACGGGCGTCCCAGCAGCTCTGGGAAATGTTTCAAGCCGAGGCTCTTCAGGGTGCCAAAGGTGAAGAATGAGAAACCTAGAGGGTAAAAAAACAGGCGGGAGACAAAGAGTCAAGCTAATGCAACACAAAGAGCACTGGTTACATATGTGAAGGAGGACATCTTATGTTATGTTCTGCACACTGATCTTGGATCATAATCAATCTAAGCAAAATAATCACCTGCATAAGGGGCCATCCCAATGAGAGTTGGAGTAAGTCCCCTGTAGAAGCCCGAGACGCCCCCCTCCTTGACAAAAAAGAAAAGTAGTTGTGATTGTAAGAGGTAGATACAGTCTACATTTTTAACATTATTAACAACATATACTGTTTGTGATTGTGTTGTTTGTTTTAGAAGTTGAACCCTAGCCCGCTACCTTAAGGTAGATGGTGTGGAAGGCATTGGCAATTCCAGTGTAGCGATGATCTCCTGTCACCTGGAAGGCCAGTCTGGCTCGGATCACATCCAGAGGGTAGGTGCATATCACCGCAGTCATCCCTGAAACACACACATCAAAACAAACGTTGTAGAAATATACAGTTGATAATCTCAGTAAAATCATGTTGAAGCATAAACATAATTATAAACTCACATATTGTAGCTGTATTTAATTTGGGGCTGAAATTCCACGTTGTGACTCAATTCAATTCAATTCAAACGGCTTTACTGGCATGACGCAACACTGTACATAATGCCAAAGCTTATTTAAATGTTGAAAAGTTAACTCACTAAGGGTGCAGCGAGAGCCTTTGCTCTACACTGAGCCAGGTTTTCCTGAAACAGTCTGTACTTTGTCATGGTTCTTTTTATTTAAGATCAGTAGCCATGCTCAAATAATCTGCTATGGTATGCTGTCGACCTAGAGCCAGAGAGAATTGCATTTTTGCTCTGTGCCTTTGTTTGTGTTTGCCAATAGATGATGTATTTTTGTTTTGACTGTGTTGTAATTTGGTTGTTTAACTGGTTGTACGGTATGTTTTGATCCTGAGACCTTTGTTTGTTGGTGGAGCAGGTTTACTGGGAGCCTGACCACTTCAATATCTTTTTCATAATAACAAAGCATGACCCTTACTTGCATCGTGGTGATGCAGAATTTGTCACATTAGGAGAAAGTTTGTACCGATGTGACAAATGTAAACACAGTCTATGATTCAAGAGGAGCAAATACCGATGCCAATAATCAATGAACTTACGAAAGGGAAAAGGTCGGGGCACAATGTCTATGCCAGTACAGTACATGATATCCAACTGGCACACACTGAAAATTCTTATCTTTGTGAGAAAGATATATTACCAGCCATAGAACCTGCCAGGAGGCGGTGGATGTGTCCAGAGATCCCAATCTTTTTACTTAGCAGCTGTAAAGGAAGGAAACAAAGGTCAACAGTTACAGCAATAAAAATGATGCCAAGAAATTTCAAAATGTCATTACAGCCAAAAACACATTTTATAACATTGCCCTTTGAAAGTGTTTCACAATAAAGTATGTAGAGTACCCTTTTGTAATTGTCAAAGGCCATGAACTGGATTGCTCCATATGGAAATATCCTGACCATCATTGCCCCATTACCCTTGTACAAGCCAAGGAAGCCTTCTTTCTGTGGCACAGCTTTGAAAGTGGCAAACACTCCTGCAACGAAAGATCAGAAGTTTCACTCATGTGGCACAGATGTGTGAAAACAAAAACTTTCCATGTTCGGCTGCTGATGTTTTTTACCTAGATGTTTGTAATGAGGGTTCTGGGCTTGAAGAAGAATCTTGATTCTGTCCAGAGGAGCGATGGTAGTCTTGGCACAACATCCTGCAACACCTAACCGAAAACACAGAAACACAGCTTAAACACATTCATCATTAAATATGCAAGTTTTCATGTTACCACAGCAGAATGGTTGGCAATGTTTTTTTATTTATCTTGAGTGAATCTTGAAATAAAACAGGCCCCTCATGTATAGATAGTTGACTTTTAAGAGTATACTGTGGTCGTTGTACAAGTGTTTTAAAGTAGCCAACAATCAGAGGAAAAGGGAACAAGCGGAACAGTCAACACAGATTTTAAAGTGCAACATGTGTTTCAAAATAAAATAGAGGAAGAACCACAAACAACGACACATAAACTTACTTAACTGTCTTTTCTGAAATACCAGTACAATGTAGAAAACAAATACTGTACAAAATAAAAATATGTTTAAATCCACCTTGTGTCTGTTTGTAAAAACTATGATTACATCAATCTTGCAGATTTGTTTCAATCAGGTGTCACATGAAGGCTATGCTATAGTTCTAAAGGTAGCACAGCATGCTTTAAGGGTATAGGGATAAATTATGTGAATAATGATTAAAGTACCCATATTCTCCAATCAAATAGTAGTGGATTGCACTTTTGTTGTTATGTTTATTCTTTTATTTTTTTTCATGTGTCAGGTGTCTTTATTGCTCTTTGAAGGGATATTCTATTTTTGCTTGCCGAGCTCCTCAGAGAGGTCAGAGGTCAATGTCAGCAGAGAAATGGTATCTCCAGAGCTGCTGTTAAGGTTTTCACGAAGCGACCTATTTAATCATGTACAGTATGATCGGGTGGCTGTGCAGACATCAGTTTCTAGGTCACAAAAGAAAGCAGAGAGAGAGTGTAGCAAAGCAAAAGCAGACACACAGGAAGGCTTGAAACTGTGGAGGTACAAACCAATGTGTCAGATCCTACCTCCAGCTGCAAAGGAGCGAAGAAAGTGGTAGTCCCTCTTGGCAGGGCTGCTGCTGCTGCTGCTGCTGCTTATAGCAGGAGATGTGGAGACCGCAGCCTCCGATGTCATCCTTCCTGCTCAGGAATCTGCCACATCCATGTCTGACCAATATGGGAAAAAACACTGTAAATGCACATGTGACTATCAGCATGTATTCCCATCCTGGCAAATAGCTCTATGGGGCAAACCAGGATTTCCAACCAGTAGGTAAATTTAGCTCAGAGACAAAGGGCACCCCTGGGTGATACTCACAAGATAATCAAAACTGTTAGAGTGGCACAAAAGTGGAGGGTCTGTCCGATGAGATCTCTTCAACAAATCACCGTCTCTCAGTTTTCCAGCTTCTCTCCTTTCCCCTAACGTCAACGTGATTTCCTCTGTATAATCCTGCCTGTTAAAACGTGTCGTTATCATTGACATCGGGTGGTTTCGCACCTAGAAGCCCCTCACTGTTTCAAGTCGATAAACCTCACAAAATGTGCAGTAATGAATGAAGCTGAGGCACTTCCACACATCCGTGCCCTTCGCCCACTGACGACTGACGGCATCTGAATTGACCATCTGACCGAGAACAGGCGCGCGATAATGACGCGGGGTGACGTCAGAGGGGGACAGGCGGGCGGGCCAGAGGGAGGGTTGCCGCACTAAATAGTGGAGAAATATATATTTAGTATTGATTTACAATATTAAATGTTATTGTCAAATTTACGACGACGACGCACGGCACTGGTGAGACGAATTTTTACATTAATAACTCTGCGTATTCAATTTAAACGCGTATAAAACTCATTAAACACAAGTGTATTCAATTTAAACTAGCTACTTGCTAACATTAACGTTCGATATATTATGAATTATCAACTGGCGTAACTGGCGTTGCTTTGGTTACAATCATTCTTTTTTAGCCCCCCCGAGTCCACTTGCTAAAACACACAAACGGACAAAACGGGAGCTGAACTCCACTCCGGGTTTTCCTTCCCGCTCCTCCCTCCAGAGCCGACGACGGGGTGTTTCGGGCCAGCGGAGACCGTGAGGGTTGAGTCTGGCGGAGGGAGAGTGAGCGGGGCTGCCCCCCTGGATGGATTGACATTAGAGGGATTTACGTTTCTAACGGGGTGTCGCGCTCCGCAAAAAGACTAACACGGTTGCACGTTTAAAAGACTAACGTTATATTCCCGCTCGGTGTTTTGTTCACGTCGGTGCTTCTATCATGTCCATGTGTCACCGTCGAGAGAGGATTGAACTTGCCAGCAGTCTATATTCGCCGAGGAGGGAAACCAATACGAGGTCTCGCTGTCTCGCTGGAGCGGAGTATTATTAGCAGCTCAGACACTGTCGCTCTCTGGTATGTAAAGCATTTAGCGTGAATAAAACCCCCACGGGCGACAAAACAACCTTTATATCCACACGGCGCTTTAAATGACAGCGCTCAAGTGCAAAAATAATAATAATCAAGGACGCTGAAGGCGTTTTTACACGGTAATAAACCCTCTTCCGCCAGGCAGAGAGACGAAAACAGGATCCGACCTCCGGCTAGAGCCCACTCCTCAACGCGTCTGCCCTTTAAACACTTTGAGCCCTGTTAGCCATTCCTCAAGCTACTGTTTGTTTTTATTATATATTTCCAATGATTTTATATCTTTATTCCAAACTATGGTATTGTGTATAAGTGCATTGTCTTTATTGACGTCAACCTTACAGCACTTGCTGGTCCGAGTGGATATTTCAGGCGGGGCGAAAGTGTCATTTCCAGCAGACAAAAGTAAAGAACATTTTGTATAGGTTTAGCTTTGTAGCTATTGCACTATGTTTTCAGTCACATTGCACCTCATGATTTTGAGTGTGTTTGTACTGTGCTAACAGTTTTGTCGTTATTACACAGAAAATACATTAAAAAGGTACTATTTGTATTTTGATTATCTTCTTGTTTACTCTGTCTTTATAGGTCACGCACTGCAATTACGCAATAATGACAGCATCATTATTTCCAATTCAAGAATAAAACACAGAAGAGGAAGATTTTAAAAATAAATAAATAAATTGTGTGCTGAGCAAAAGGTAAACATTCACCTGGCTCCCATGCTGGCTGTCAGAAATCCTCCCCCCCACACCCTCAGCCATGCCTGCTACTACCAAACCCGCCAAGAGACAGACACCTGCTCAGAGAAGAAATGGCCAGAAAGTGATCAGCACCAAGAGGCAAACCTGTAACTCAAACAAACCCAGGGGAAGAGCCACAGAGACGCCCCGGAAAACACCTGCAGAACCCAAAAGGGCAACGACCAGGGCCCAGGCGCAGTCAGGCCGAAGCCCCCGTGGAAGAGGGGTTAGTGGGCCTGCTAGTCAGGGCCCTGGGAGGTCCACTGGCAGAGTTAACCATGCTGTAAATGTAACAGGATCTGCAAGGCTTAGACGGCTGAGCAATCAGCCTGACCACTGTGGCGAGTTACAAGACCCCCTAGGGCGAAGGAAGTCCCTGCGCGGCACACGGGTGTCTGTTACTCCCTGCCAGCCTCCTAAACCTTGCAGAGGGGGGAGAAACAGCAGGGGGGGCGCGGGGAGACGAGCAGCATCACAGCAAGGAAACACCAGAAACAAGCCCTCAAGCACCAGCAGCATCAACGATTCAACTCCTGATGAGGAAAATGAGAATATGGAGGACACCTGTGATGCTCAAGAAATACTTCCAGTTTCTCTAAAAACTGATTTTGAAGTTCATGTGAGTATCAAAGATCAGGGTTTAGGAGTCAGCAATGCTAAAGAGGGCAGCCCTCTTAAAGCAGATTCACCACCGTGTAACGACCTACTGGAAGACTGCGTGCAGGGCAGCTGTGACAGCACTATAACCCAGCAAGACAAAGAGACTGTCAGTCATAACAGTGAAGGTGACCTGAGGTGTGGGGTTGGGGTGTGTGATGATGTTGATGGACAGCTAAAACTCTGCAGTGACAGAAGTAAAGATAGCCCCTCTGTGCTAACGAGTATCGGCTCACCAGGGGTGAGGGGCGGCTGCGAGGGAAATGACAGTTCATCTATCCTTGGAAATGAGCTGCATCATCTTGCCAGTGATGGCGAGCAAGATGATGTGCGTACTGTCCATCAAGAGGAAGGTAACACGTTGGACTTGAAAGAAAATAGGACGGATGAAAGGGTGATAGTTGTCACTGAGAGGAAAGAGAAGATAAATCATGAGAGAGGAGAGAGTTTAGAGGAAGAAAAACCAGCTGAGAGACAGAATGAGACTGTGGAAGAGATGGAGGAGATTGTTGAAAAGTTGGGTAATTGTGAGGGAGAAGAGGGAGGAAAAAAAGAAGAGGAGAATGATGTTTCCATCAATCCTGCTGACTCCCAACATAGCACTCCAGCCTCTCAACCTCCAGATCCACCTCACTCTAACAACGGACTGACAGCTCAGTCAGAATCATCTGTAAGTGTGCTACCAGTCTCCAACACATCTACCTCAAATCACACCAAAGCCCCCTCCACCTCAGAGGCACTTGAGCAAGAGGTTCTGAGCCAGGGTGAGACCGACATCCAACCTACCATTCATGGTGCTAAACCTCAAGTCACAGGGTCCTCAGCTGTCGCTGAAACTGCCCTGATGGTGCAGACTGTTCTAGTCAAAAGAAATACGCCGGTTATTATCCGCAGTGACTCCTTCAAACCCAGGAGCTTGAGGGATTCAAACCAGGGGGAACCACACCAACTGCAAAGTCTAGCGATCCCTTCTCCACGGGGAGGGAAACAAGCTTGCACACCAGCAGAGACGCAGACCAAAGATAGTGAATCCAATCGAGAGCCATTGGAGCGCCGCAGCCAGAAAGAGACATCTTCACTGTCATTGTCGCTCGTTCCTCAGTTGAGCACAGATGCCCTCACGGCTGAGTGTGAACCAAACCTCAGCGTTGTGGTAGCAGAGCCGGACTCAGTGCCAAAGATCTCGACTCCTTCTCTGGACAGTAGCTTCACCTTCTCCTGCAGCTCAGAAAGCACTCGCTCCTCTTTCTCTTTTGACACTGAATCAGAGGCAGGGTGTGGAGAGTCCAGCCCGACTATTCTACCTGGATCCTGGGGGCCAGAGGGGGCCTGCTTGCCCTCCTGGAACGCTCCGAAACCACATAAGAAGGAGAGGAAGAAGCGGAGCAGGTGTGGGGCGTGTGAGCCATGCCTGAGGAAGATCAGCTGTGGCCAGTGCAGTTGCTGCCTCAACCGCAGGACGGGCCACCAGATCTGTAAGATGAGGAAGTGCGTGGATCTGAGGAGGAGAAGACCTTCATCTCTGCTCACTCTCTCTGCTGCACAGGTGAGGCTTACATTACATGGCACGGGGCGCATTTAATTACATTTAATAGCAACACATTACAGGGGTTTTATTGCAGTCAGGGCTTCAGTTCATTCTCACAAGGAGGTAAATTTAGACAATGATTTGAGTGGGAATTTACTGGAGTTACTGCATCTACAAACAGCTGATCTGAAGCAACTGAAACTGTTGTTACTGTCTGACAGCATCGCTTTTGATCTCCGAGGTTTTTTTCCCAGCCGCCCACTGGTAGCAGCAATAATCGAGAGTTGAATTAGCCAAACAGTTGAAACAGAAGGTTTCACTTTCACATCGTGTCGGTTTCAACAGATCCTGCACACTTAACTTCATGGTGTCTTCCTGTTAAATGTTGGGGAATGTGTTGACCTGAGTGATAAAAGGGGAAGTGCTTGTGTGTGTGTGTATGTGTGTGTGTCCGTGTGAATAGAGATCGGGTGTGAATGCATACGCAACTACAGAGTTGTTGATGCCCAGTGTTAGAGGGGAAGCCGCTGTCACATGACCAGCAGTAGCTCAGCACGTGCTTGGAGTATGTTGGTGTGTGTGTGGTGGTGCAAGCAAGAGAATAAGCTATTTTATGAGTTGCACATGGTGACTGTGTGTATGTGCATGCTTGTGTGTGTGGATGGGTATGGGTTTGTAATTAAGGCCAATTTGAGCCGGATGTTTTTGCACACAGTGGCACTGAATGGCATTGTGAATGCATATTTTAGAACCCATTAAGACAATGAACACGCAGGACACTAGTTAAGAGAGGAATTTTTCCAAGTCAATTTTAAAACAGCCGCAATCTATAATTTTCTATCAAATGACAATGTGAACACAATGAGGCAATGTGAAAAGGGTTGCTCGTAGTGATGAACTTATCACTCGAATCTGCAGCTCCCCTCGGCTTTACAGAGCTCTATAGTGAGTTTCAGGTCATTGTCGAGCTGTTCGGCCTGCAACTTAAATGTTTTAATTCAGTCTCTCACCAGTCTACTCATAGTGTCATTTTCTGCGACAGCAGGCAGCTATAGAAAGCTCTAAAAACTCACTGTACGTTACCTGCTCAGCGCCAAACATAATGGAGCATGTAGCAGCTAAAGGGAAAAATATTTCCCTCAGGAGTTGGGAGAGGACAAAGACAAAGCTAAAAGAGAGTGACTATTGGACTTACATTTAACTCCAAATTAATAATAATGTTGTTTGCCCCGAGTGCCCCCCCATAACTATGATTTAGTTATCGCAGATTTAAGTGTCTGTTTACCGTGTTCCAAAAAAGTCAAAGGAGTATGTAAATTATGAAAGTATAGAGTTGATGTCCACCTCTGCTGCTTTACCAAACTTTTGAGCCTCTTCATTGTTTTGGTTTCTGGCATATAGGCCTATACTGTATGGTTAAGTCTTACCTCACTTATCAACCACATTTCCAGCCTCAGCAGGTAACTGTTTTCAGCAAACAGCAAGTAGATGGTGAAGAAAATCCAGCATCTAGTAACCTAACGATGACCCACATATTTTCTCAGGACTTGGTTGAGACCAAAACAGAGCTAAAGGCTATTGAACGGTGGACTTAGAATTGTCAAGTGTCCAGAAACATGACTTTAATGATGTGGCTCTGTGTATGCAGCATATGTAAGAAGGCAACTGTTTTGCTAATACTTTAGCAATACCAATATTTTGTGTGGTTGTAAGCTTGTTTTGGAGTTATTTTACCCTCTAGTGGCCAAAAATGATTAATGCAGTTTTAAATTGTCTAATTGTTTGTGGATGGAACTTTATAAAGTAGTATCAAAATTATTCAGATGAGGTGTTAGCTAAAAAGCATTTCTGATTATGGTGCTTTGTCTATAACATGCTTATGTAGGGACAGACGGGTAATAGACATGATCTTAATCATTTGGGTAGGTGGGAATCAGAGTTCCTCCCAGCAGCTGGCTACCAGAGCATAATCATGTGCATAGTTCAGTGGTGTCCATGTGGCCGGGGGAGGGCTCTGTGCGAACAACTGTGAGTGAGGGTCCATGCGGCTGTGCGGTCTTGTTTCTGCAAGCGTGCATACACTGGCCGAGCCGTAGCAGTGGCAGTAGCAGAATAAGGCTGATAATATAACACCTGCGTTATTAGTAGTGACCAGTGTCAGAAATATTCGGGGGCAAAGGGCAAATTTGCACCCATATTCAAGGCATTTGCCCCATAATACACAATCAAGGGGCCAAAAATTGTCTGACTGTGTATGTCAATGCCTCCAAATTTCAAACTTCAGGGGCCCAAAATTGCTCTGCTGTGAAAAACACATCTTATTTTCTGCCCTCGTAGTGACGACCTTTGTGCACTATTTCAGTGTAAGTGTAAGAGGGGGCGAGGAGGAAAAAATCAGGCCAGGCAGAGATATGTGGTTGTGACTTTTGACGTTACATAGTACACATATTTGTGTGGTGCGTGCATGTGACACTGAAGATAAAAAGACAGAACGGCAGATCCAGTCTCATTTAAGCAACAGAGGCAGCCGTTTTTCTCTCAACTGACATCACATTGGCATACACGCAATGCCCGTGTTTGTGGTTTGAGAACAGGTTTTTGTTTGAGTCCGTGCTACTGCAGGGGTGGAGCCTGCACCAGGTGCTGCGAGCTCGCACTGTCGGGACAGCTATCGTCATGATGAGCTGTAGGTCAAATCCCCATCCACTCTTTACTTATTTCTAGATGCATAACAGGAGGAGCAACTTTACCTCTTGTCTTGTACTTAGATGTATAACTCAAGAACCACACTGTGAGTGTATGAGGGTTTACTTTATGTGTACTTCTGGTCTGAGTAATATGTTAAAATACTTGCTGGGCAGTCTTGCTGATCAGGCTCACACACCCTTCCAGCAGATGTTTCTAACTCCACAAGATTGTGAAAATAGGGGCAGAGGCCAAAGAGGAGTTCATGTAGTGGCATGTGGATTCTGTTTCTGGTTTTACCATAGTGAGCTACTATGGTTGGTGTATGGTTTGGTTCTACTGTGTCATAAAACATGATATACTTAACATACTTGCCGATGAAAATACACACAAAACAGAACACAGATTGAACAGTGTAAGGCTTATGTATATGAAGACAAAATGCAAAAACACTAAACGCTGTTTGAAAAGGAAATTCCATGTTTTTTTGTGTTTGTAAGAAAGAAACTGAGCGTGGCTCTTTCCATTTAAAAATGTCAGGCTTGATGGCCCTCTCGTGGCCTCGCTTTGTATTGGGCAGTGAGGACGGGACTCACTGCCTTGTCTGACCTGGCCCTGATCACACAAACACACAGGCCAACACGTACACACCAGACCCAAAATACTACAGTTCACCAAGTGCAAAAGCTCCAGTATTTGTAGAGTGAATTTGACTGAAACAGTCCTGACATGTTTAGAGCTGTAGGCTGCATAACTGACTCACTTTTATACGGGCTAACAAGGCAGATGTCAGCACTCATAGATAATGTTTTTAACATTCACATCTCTGTAAAATAGCACAAACAAATACATAATAACACACAGCCATCATCATTATTGTGTCACCTATCAGTTGCCCCGTCAGTCTGTTAGTGCTGGCAGCTCATTTGACTTCAACTAGCACAAGCTCTTAAATACGTAATGAAGTTCATAAATGAATGCAAGATGTTGACATTTTTGCAGTTCTGATCTTTTCCATTGTAATCAGTTGATAGAGTATTTAACATTTCAGTGTGTAATGCCACTTACACACTGTGTCTTGCTTCTACTAGTTCATTTTCCCTGTCATTACACTGTATACTATACTATACTATATATATATTGAAGGCGGTCCTTCAACGTGGCCCAGGACACATTTCCATACATACTGCTAAAAGAATGCGGCCATATGTGGCCCAGACCGCCTCTGAATGTGGTCTGAGAAACGATCGGATCTCAATGCGTCCTCAATGCGTCTTGAGTGCGTTCACACCTGTACTTAGAGCTGTCCACTTGTGATCGGCTCACTCAGCACGCATGTTAATACAAGGTCTGAACAGGGCCTTCGTTACACATTGTTTGAGGGAGCTATAACGTTAGGTAACTGGACGTAACGCCTCGGGGATTGAGGCTGATTTTTTCCTTATTTTGACCATCTAACAGGTGACAACACATTAGTTGAGATAAGGACTATGGCTGTTGGTATATTGTTGTTGGTTTTATTTAAATACGCTGAATTGTAATTTTATGGGTTATTGTTGTTCAGACGATTAGGCTAAGACAGTTAATATGTGCTAACTGTGTCACTTGTTGCCACGGTAAATATTCACATATTCGGCAGCCAGACGGAGACCCCAGTGTCAGTGCGGCCAGGCATGGCAGAGGCAGCCTCCTTTTAGCGCTGAGCACCTGGGATTGGTACCGAAGTGAAGCCGGGCGCTTACCGTCAAACTCTGCTTATCCGTGTTTTTCAACACTAACTGGCAACTTGATCGCTGACGACACAGAGATACCACACTATTGGCTCACAAGCCTTGTTAGAAGTCGGAATCAAACGTCAGATATCTTCCACAGAGATGAACAAAACATTCATTTTGTTTCAAATTATTAATTCACAATCATAATAATTTTTTTTTAGGAAAAGCCGTACTTTTATTCGGCACATCTCTAAAAGCTCTGTGGATGTTTTATTTTTTTTCAAATGATTCGTCTACATAAAAATGTTATCAAGATAGCCTTTAACATCGATGATAAAACTGAGATCATAGCCATTGGTCCAACAAACTCTACCAGACTGGTTAACAGCAAGCACTAAAAATATGAAGCAGGCTGCTCTAAATCTAAATATTTGATGTAGAGCTCTGTTTTGATGCTCAAGTAAAGAATGCTGTTCAGTCATGCTTCTTTCAGCTAAAAAAAACCTCTCTAAAATCAGATCTTTTTTTGTCTCCTTCCGATTTACATGAGATTATACATGCTTTTATTTTTTCTCACCTAGACTACTGTAATGCACTTTATGTTGATATCAGCCAGAGCTCCTTTCACTGACTCCCAACTGGTGCAGAACGCTGCCGCTTGTATTTTAACAGGCACCAGGAAATATGAACATGACTCCTGAGGTAGCCAACTTACACTAGTATGTACCATATTTAATTTAAAATTTTACTGATCACTTTTAAAACATTAAACAACCTTGCTCCAAACTGTATCAAGGATGTATCGACCCCCTATGTGCCGGGGCGTTCCCTTAGATCGGTGGATGCAGCTCTGCTGGTTCTCGATCTCGTCTTCTGACCAAAAGTGACCGGGTCTTTGATGTTAGAGCCCCCAGACTGTGAAACACTCTGCCTATTGAGGCATCTTTTAAATCCCTTCTTAAAATTGTCTTTTATAGTAAAGCGTTTATGAATATTTAATATGTTGCTTGGTTTTATCATCCCTCTATGGCCATTATACGGTATGTATATTTTTTTTATTTTATTTTATCCTCCAGTGTTTTTATGATCCCCCCGTTGTTTGAATTTTATTTTATTGTTGTTTTTGGTTTTTATCTGCTGTTTTTTTTTTTTTCCGGAAAAGCACTTCGTAAAGTGCTATGTGTAAAATAAACTTTATTATATATACATGCAGACTTCTAAAGAAACTCTTACATTTGTACCTCTCCTCATTTACTTGTAAACTATCTCCTCTTGTGTGCATTTGTGGAAAGAGATAAGCACAAATGTAACTTAAATGTAAAAAGCATGTTGCTGTTTTGGCATTTCAAACACCTTTGCTTTTGCATTTTGTCCAAACCAAGTTATCCAGTATATGGTTTAACATACCTGTATGTGACTTGCCTCAGACAAATGCAAAAAAAATCCAGATAGTATAACTATTATCTGTGAGTGCTTGTGTCTCCTTCTGTCACTGCATTTATCAACACCATGCACCTGGTGAGGTACACTTTGGGTACGTTTGCGGTGCACCATAATTACACAGCAAAGGAAGCATTCAGTTCAGCACAATACAGCTGCAGGTGGACTATACTTTTACAAATAGTAGCCTGCATGCTTCCAGTCAACTAGCCAGCTCAGCACCCTGCTCCTCTTGCAAACTAATTTATCTCCCGCACTTATTCCACTCCTCTTTTTTCTGCTGCAATGCATTTGCCAGAGGAGTAGCCCAGCTGAGATAACTCGTGTATCAGGAAAACACTTGCCGATCCCTCAGACGGCGCTCTGGTAGGGAGGAGAGGCAGCCTGCAGCGCCCAACGGTGACTGTTTGCTTTCTAACAGATATTCAAAGCTTTGTGTGTCTGTGTGCACGTGAAAGATTCTTACCTGTATTTTTGTGTCAGAGGGGGTTGTTCATGGCTGTATGTGTGTGTGTGCATGAAGGTTTTTTACAGCTTGTTCAGGCGATCATGCAGCAAAACACCTCCATTGTTCTCAGCTTAATATAAAGTGAGAGTGATTTGTCCCAGCAGACGCTCCTGTCAGGTCTGAGCTCCTCTTCCCCCTCTCTTCTCACACACACACACACACACACACACACACACACACATAGAGCAGTGGAAGTCTTTAGCACCGACGGTTGCCATGGCGACCTCATTGTCTGGCGGCGACCTTTGACCTGCCACGGTTGTCTGATGGAGTATTCTCAGGGTCGTAAGGAGGATTAGTGGAGATAACCAGCAGACGCGTACTATGGGTTTTAAGGCTGTGAACTCAGTAACCTATATCCAGGTAATTAGGTTAAACTACTCAGATTGTCTTGCTTATAGTGGGTCAGCAGCAAGCTGTGGCCGTCTGCAAGGGATGAGCGCCTTAAACATGGCAATATTGCCTGCATTATCTCTGTAAATCAACCTATTCAGTGAGGCAATTGCACTTGTTTGTGTTGCTAATAAACTCTTCTTTTTACCATTGATGAGCCCTACTCTATTAAGATGCTCTTTATGCACTAGTTATATATTTGCTGCACAGTTGCACTACCAACAGTATGTTGTGGCCCTGTGTTATACTGTAAAAATGTTTTCAAGTTTCTCAAACTATTGTGAGCAAGAATTTGACAATATACAGATTTTGCATTCATTTTTATTAATCGTTCAACAAAAGCAGTCTTACTGAAAATAATGTATCTCATATTATATCTTTCACTGACAACTTAAAAGGTATAAAACCACAACTCTTAAGAGTTGCCACAATTTGGCCCTTGTCAAAGTCGCTCACATCCTTACGCTTGCCCATTTTTTCTGCTTCCAACACAAAGTTCAAAGTTCAAAATGTTCACTTGCTGCCTAATATGTCCCACCCACTGCCAGGTGCCATTGTAACGAGATAGGCTAGCTTTGCACTCAAGTTCTTAAAATGAGAAAATACTCCATACTGTTCATTTACTTTTCACTTTTTATTTACAAGTACTTACACACAGGAGTATACTAAAATAGGTTTTATCATGTGGCTATTTCGTATAGACTATTTATTTATTGAATGACCAGAAAACATGCTATATTGTGATATATATCGTTATCGAGATATGAAATGAGCATTATCGTTATAGAAGATCTTGACCATATATCTCAGCCCTATATGCAACAACAACAGATTTATTTGAGTCTGCGCTAGTCTACATTACCACACAGTAATAACATGCTGCAATATCTAAAAATATTAAAGTAAACTTGATGTTCACTGTGATGCATTATCTATCTCAAACAAGTTTCAAGCCTCTTCAAGTCGATTGTTGTACTGAAGGGAAATGGAACAACTGGCTGCCTCGAAGGTAAAAAACCTTGTAGAAAATTGTCAGCAGTAGCATTGGTTCTAAGTGTAAATTCGCCGAAACTCTTCAAACTTATTTTCTGAGTCATGACGGAGTTTGGTTCGTCACTCTCCTTTCACAAAAACGAGTACAGGTTCTCCCACATACGCATGTGGGCACTCTGGCAATGCGCTGAAGGACAGATGCGCATCCACACTTTTTCCTTCACATTATGTAAATGTGTGGGACAGAACGGGGCCGAGGTGGCGAGGAAGGTTCATGAAATGTCAGAGACGATGCCAACATTTTAACTGAGCCAACTCATTATGACCAAGCAGATTGCGTTGTGCTTTAGCCTACCCTCTCTCCTATATGACGTCTCCTCTTCCTCTGCACAGACACACATTTTACTACAAGAGCTCGCCTCTGATTAGGGCTGCTTTATATTTTCTGTTAACCTGGACCAAGCCAATTAAATTTAAAACAACCCTGTGAGGTAGTTATCTGTAATAGCTGCAGGGTTTGGGAAAGGGCCCAGAAAGGGGCTGTGTGTGTTTAATGTGATTTGGGGCTGAGTTATTTGGCCAGAGCCCGCTATACATCACAGCAGATGTATGGCCCAGGCTGGGCCAGGTTGAGGGCTTACATCCAACCAGAGACAGTGTTTAATGACTTTAATGAGGGACTCCACTCAGTTGGCTTTAATGTACATTCAGCCGTAGCAGCTCAGCAGCAATTATGTTTCTTCAGCAACAACAATGCAAAGAGTTGTACGTGTTTTAGTATCTATAACGTTTAAGATTCAGCAAGATAGAGTTAAACTTTGATACCACTAATGCTCCACTCCTGAGTCCTCTTAGGTTCATTGCATCTGTGAGTTTGTGCCGTGTCCTGACTGTTGTAAGGCTCTAAGTCCCTGGATAAGCTTTGAAGTCGTGCCACTTGGTTTCTCTGGGTGAAAAGAAATTCTCACTTTGCCCCCCAAAAGAAATGCCACTCAAATCCAACCAAGGGCACACAATGGCCTCCTTCTGGAGAATCCAGAGCTTATTCATGCATCAACCTGACCTGCCTACCTTAGAATATAGCTTTTACACCACCACTCATCTTCTTGCTCCCTCTTGTCATTATTTCTCTTCCCTAGGATGCCATCCACTGAGTTGCAATGAATATAATGAGCTCATGTGCTTGTTTATCCCTTTGCCTTGTCCAGTTTCCCTTTGTTCATCATTCATTATCCTCTCAGCCCTGTCTGTTGCTGTAAAGTATGTGCAGTCGCTCTTTAATGCACCACTGGAGTTTGCATGCATCTGTCTCCAGACTCTGCACACATATTTGTGTGTGTGTGTGTGTGAGCGCATGCACACACACGTGCAGTCATATGGCCAACATGCCTACTCAGCATGTTGTACTAGCGCAAACTTAAGTAAGCCTTTTCCTGTCTCATTGTGAGAGGATCTGGGGCCCCCACGCTGCTCTGCCTGCGTAGTGTTTGTGTGTGTATTTGGGTCAGTGGCAGTGTGTGTGTGTGCATGTGTGTCAGTGTTAACACAAACTGATGGACCCGCTCACCTTCCTCTTCTGTCCTTCCCAAGGTGAAACACGTTGCCATATTTAGCCACAGCAACTCCAAAACTCAACACCACAGACCTACGATCAGAGTTAATCCATGATTGTGTGTTTGTACAGCTTGTTTGTCTTATACCAACTGACCAAAATGAGCACGTACAAACACATGGATAGTACAGGCACAAGTTTAAAGAGGACATTTTGTCGATGCATACGGGTTTTAAAGTTCCTCCCTCCCCTCCTGGCTGGGCCAGAGGTGTGAGAGTTGGAGTGACCCGCCGTCCCCTCATGCTGACCAACCACCGTCGGCCATTAAATTGAGTCCATGTGGGTTTAGGGTGTGGTGTTGAATGGTGCACATTTCCTTCAAAGAGTGGGATTGTAGTATGTTACATAACACACTCTCTGTGTTCATGTGTGGAATTTTGAATGTGAATCCATTGTGTCCTTAAAATAGCCTCGGCCGTGGGTACAAGCTATCCATACAGGAAGTGTGAAAGCTGCAAACATGCATTTGTATTTATGCGTGTTTGTTGAGGAAGCAGAGAGCATGTAGAAGACAGTGCAGAAAGCTATTGTGCAGATGTTTAGTCAAAGTCTTGAGTCTCCCAGATGTTCTTTTGGAAAAGGTAATAGTGTGATTCGTGAGCGGCCTCTGGGGTCTGCTGAATGTGAGCCAAAGTGCTGCCTCCTCTCAGGTAACACGGACTTTATGGTTTCAAGGTTCTCTTCAAGGAAAATCAACTTTCAAACTGCATCGGTCTGGCTTCCTAGCATCCAAATGCTAATCTGGGTGTTTGCATATAGATTAGTACTGCTTATTCTCAGTCTCTAAACGTTTATGTGTGTGCGTGTTGGTCTTTTGGGCTTTGACCTGTGAAAAGAGGTGTTTGAGTCTGTGTGATTGTGTGAGAGGTTGTGCATGAGTGGACCGGGTGAGCAGCGTGGGGACAAGTCCAAGCATAGAGTTATGTTTTCCCGTTTTCCCATGGTTGTTAGCAGTATTACCACCGTTATCTTTCACTGAAGGTAGAAAGTCACAATTTAGCCTATATAAAGAAGAAAGAAGAGAAACTCTCACAAACTACTGCCCTTCATCAAAGATCTGTAGCTTTTCCATGCAAATGAGAGACAAGTTTACATTAGCGTCAGCAGTAATGACATTTATTGGCAACAGTCGCGCTTGGCACAGCTCCATCGCCGGGCCGGACTCCAGTGGGTCAGCCTCCAGATGTGTCAGAGACAGTTTACGACTGTGGTGCCGAACAACTTTCTTTACCTCACTTGCATGCTCATGTACTGTAGCTTAGGGTGATTAATGTCCAGACTACTCTTTCCTAACGAGAGCTGGGTTGCTCGTTAAGGGAAAAAAAACATATGGGACACTTAAAGAGCTGAAAATTAAGGGTGCGGTGCAATATTGTTAGCAGTTGAGTATTTTTGGATGCAGAAATGGAGTGGCTGCAGGAGGAGGACTGTTATGAAGGCAGAGAAGCAAAGTACAGCAGTTCATGCTTCATTTTAAACTTGTTTATAAATTATATTTTAATGAAGATAGTTTAATATTGTGGAATAATGTACTGGTTTTTCTGCATTTTGATACCTGTCTTGATACCAGAGCATCAAAGCTTACAATAAGGGTTGAGCTGTTTGTTTAAACTGTTAAAGCCAGAGAGAAAACTGATTTGAACTTTCAACTGAGCAGTTGGAAGGTGTGTATCTTACGCAGGCTTGTTTTATTGTTTAGGTTGGTGTGTAACCTGTTTGACAGTCTGGTTTGTAGACTTTTCCAAAAATGTCAAACCTGTCGGACAACCTGTAACATCCCCATTCAGAGGAAATCTCTCTCTCAGCTATAACTGCCACAATGAATCTAAAAATATCTCATTTAACCCAATTTGGTAAGTGTGAAAACTGGGATAAACCGCAACCAGTTACCTTCATAAACATGTCCAGATGTAAGCTGAGCTCAATGCATCCATTACTGTTAGTCAGGAAATTATTCTTGAGTTATAGTTTAGTTTATTTGAGAGAAGGGACAATGGAAATGAATGAATACTAACGGTATAAAAAATGACAGAATTAGCCAAAAGGATATTTTTCTTCTGTAGTCCCTATCCAAGGTGTTACAGAAGGCTTCCTGTAATACATCAGAGCAAAAGCAAAAACAGGGCATGCAGTTTAAAGGTTGGAAAAGGACACAGTTGTTAAACGCAGTAGAAGCTTATTGACATATGTACATATAGAACGACATTGCAAACAAGCAGGACATATAGATAACAGCAGCAAAGACAGTTTAGTGCTGACATGTATATATATTAATCATCCATTTTTTTAATGTTTAATTGAAGTGTTTAGTTGTCTGATGTGAATTGGAATTATATTCAACTCTCTTGAACCTCTGACAGACCAGGCTGACTCGCTAAAGGCACTTTTCCACAACAGAATAGTGCAATCTCCTCTCATAGACCCCCTAGTGACCCCCTAGATTATTATCGGTTCCTCTGTTGATAAAGGCTACAAGTGGCGGTGAAGTTAAGTCATGAATGACTTTGTACACCAAGCAAAAGTTTGCAATATTTAATTAGGTCATCCCAACTTAAAATCTCTTTTTTAGAATTGGGCAGTGATGGAAAGGCTTCGATTTTTTATCTAGTGTTTTAAGTGCTTGTTTGTAGTGATTCGAGTGGTTTCAGCGTACTGTGGTTGGCCTTGGCTTGTTAAACAGTATAATTCAGATGAGTGAACATCATAGAATGTAGAAACATCTTAGCAGCCACATGTGATTTCTAATGAATCGGAAATTTGCAAGATTGAACTGGACCCTTTTACAGGCTTTGTCAGAGTAAAATACTGAATTATGCATATTTTGGCAGGTGTAAATGGTAGTGAAATGTTCTTACGTGCGCACACATAGATTTTGCAGGTGTCCATACAAGTTTGGTATGTCCAGTTCAGGGTTAAACTACCATAAAAGCCACCACATGGGAAGGCGATATGAATTCTAAATCTGCAGACACTGATCCACATAGTGATTGAAATAACTGAGAATGTGTTGTTGTTAATGTGGACTGAGGTTTTCTGTTACTAACAGTGTTTGAGAAATAGCATTTTGTGGGGAGGTTTGCTCCAGCACACCACACACATGCCTTGTGTATATTTCAAGTGTTTAGTCTACATCTGTGTTTGTTTTACAGCGTGTCAGGAAACTTGTGATTATTACTGTTGGGGGGGGAAATTACTTCTGTTGAGTATTACTTGTTTCTGATGCTAATCGTGTACTCATAGATGTACATTAAATGATCAGCTACCTGCTAACACTTAGCAAACGATATGGTATCTGAACAGTGTTTGAAGTTAACCGTTAATGGAATAAATCAAAATAATGAGGGGAAAAACAATTACACTCAGCAGCCACCACCATAAATAAATAAAATGCATTCACTCTCTGGTACTGGTTTTGAAAATGTTCGCCATGAGACCTCATATGCATGAAGCCACAGCATGCAGGAGTTTGACTATGATAAGTTATAAACATCTAACTGACTAACTGACTGACTGACTGACTGTTGAACTCTGCGGTGTGATAAAAACAGATAAAAGCATGCAAATCTTTAGCATAGTTTTCATTTTCAAAAATTTGCACCATAGTGTTTAAAACATTGTAGTTAAATGTTAATGTGGTGTGAAAATGTACATGCTCGTAAATGAACTGTGACATGTGTTAATGTTGTCACAGAGGACTCAATCTATCCCTTTCGCACACATTTGATCATGCGCTATATTGCCTATAATTCAGGCCTATTGGGTGTAACATGCTTATGAATACCTTTTGAGAGTTTGACATGGCTTACTGCTAAATCCCTTCATAATGACTTCATCTTCCACCATGACATGCTTGTGTATTAGATTTATTCATCCTGATATTTGCATGTTTATTGCATGGACACTACGCTGATATAGTTTTCATTGTTGTGGCTGGATCAAGCTGCACGCTCTCTGCTTCCACAATCGAACACACGGCTGAGGACGGTTACTAGAGTGTTACCGACAGACACTGGCTCGGGCTGCCTTCATGTTTCCTTGTCCTAGTGTGACCTCAGCGTCTTGGCCACATGGTTGTCTTTAAAAGGGGGGGGGAGCACTTTACTCACTCATAACATTTTTCTCTCTTTGTCTTTTGCTTTCTGTCTCCTTGGTTTTTTCTCTAACCATGGCTTTTCCTCAGGGAATTGTTTAGAAAGAGAAAAAGTCATCGGGAGTGGATGAGAGAGAATGAGGGGAAAGGTTGTTGAAGCAGTATGGATGCTGTGAACATCCTCTTTCCTGCTTCCACAACGTCTAGATCATGTGGGAATTAGCAGAAAATGATGCTGCCACACGGATGCCGCTGTTTCATATCATTTAAAAGGCATAGCATGATATAACATGCTTCATACTGTGTGTGATGGGACAGACTGCAACACTTGCACCTTTTGTATTTAATATAACAAACTAAATCTGGGGGAATAGTTTAAGACAGAGGTAGACATACACACAACACATGCTCCTATCTGCGAACCTGCCAGTGTTATTGTCATGTGATGCTGGCTTCTGCTTAAGATAACAAGTATTTTGCTCATGAGCAACATTTGCATTCCCATACATTTTCATAGTCCAGCTTTTCTCCTCGGCTCAAGGAGTCAACTAGATCATCCTTCAGCCATAGGTGTACGTTTAGTTACCAGTAGGGCTTATTTCCATTATCAATTAATCTGTTGACAATTTTTTTTTGTCTATAAAATGTCAGAAAATGATAAAGAATGGCTGAACAACAATCTAAAACCCAAAGATATGCAGTTTACGTTGATATAAAGAAGGGAAAAGAGGCATGTGATAAGGTGGGAGGAGAAAATGTTTGGCATTTTTTCATCTGTTTATTCTAAAAAAAAAAATGAATTTGTATCGGTGGCATATTTCATTTTTCTGCCTATCAACGAATCAATTAATGGACTGATTAAAAGGAATTCGTTGAAAATCACCAAGAGCCCAAGCAGTGTTGGTGAGCTGCTTCAGGGGTTAATATCTCAGATGGAGTTGTTTTCCTGTGATCCAGATCCAGCATGTGTGCAGTATCCGTTCCACAGCTTGCCACCAATCCATGTGTGTAGGGCTGGAGTAAAAAGCCCACATAGGGGATCCTTTGTTTAGGAGAGTCTAGGCATGGAAGATAATTTACAAGCCGCTAAGGTCCTCACGCCATTGGCTGATGAGGCTCTGTCTGCGTCTGCGAAAGGCATCCCGTATGTGTGTGCGTGCGTCTATATGTCTGTGTGTGTGCGGCGAGTGTGTGCGTGTCTGCTGTAGCAGCACTTTGCTACAGCGGCTCACAGTCACCCTAGTCATGACACCCAGGAGCTTGCCCTGCGCACGGCTACTGTAGCCAGCGTTTTTCTTTTGAGGCTGAAGGAAGGCAAAGCAAGATGGCCACCAATACCTTTTAGGGATATGCTGCCTAAACCGGAGGGGCTTCCTCCGAGGACAGACAAGGTAAAGGCAGCCCTGAGGTCTATTGTCTCGCTCCAGATGGGGTCAGCTACAGTGGAGCTCATCTAGAGGTTGTCCTCCGTTGTCTCTCTCTCTCTGCCGCCCTGGATTTAGCTGATTGGAGCGCTTTATTTGGAAGCTGGTGTTGTTATTGTTCCTACTGAATCACTGAGGACCTGGGCTTCTGTGTGTGAGTGTTTGGCTTGTCTTTTCCAGGTGGGTTTTAAAGGATGTGACAACAAAGTCACCAATAAAGAGGTCAGTTTCCACGGTAACAGACACCCCTCTTCTCTTTTCCCCCGTTGCATGTCTTTTTTTTTAGCCGTTATACTGTATGAAGAGCCCCTTTGCTTCCCCTTTTCTTTCTTGCAGTGGTTTGGACAGCCATATTTCTGCACCTGCTGTTTTCTGAAGAAGTGGAGTGCTTGTAAGCCGTGGGTCGTAACTTGTAATTTGGCAGGCTTTACTAGTTTGGCTGCAGTAGTAATGTTATTATTATTCTGCGGTTTGTAGGAACGGTCCTTCTGTTACTTACATTGTCTTAATCTGTATAATTTTACAGTTGATTAAGTTCTAATTCCTACTGGTGTACTGGGAGCCAGTTCTTTCAAGTTTATTAAGTTTATTGCCGCCTATAAGGCTTTGCTTGGCGCTGTTTTCTTTTTAATGTTTTGTGTGTTGCCTACGTGACATTGAGCGCAGCGCAGGCAGGAAACTCTCACTCTATGAATGAAGGAAATTCTCACGTGTACAGAGAATCACACATAAACCACTACTTACGCTCTCAGCCAGGAAGGAAGCATGCTTTTTCTGTGTATCATTTCTAAGAGCGTTGTGAGGTAAAGATCCTAACGGTGTAAGATTCCTGCACAGCCACGAGAGATACTCAGAATTTATTTCAAGAATTCACTTTTTTTTAGTTGGAGTAGACATGTTTATATGTGATTGTGCTTGTATGTCTGTGTTGTTAAGTGAAGAATAGATACACACTCCTTTGAACTTCCTTGGAGACCCAGAGAGAGAAAGAGAGAGAGGGTTGTTAGGATTCAAGCGACGGTTACACTTCTGTTGCTAGGGTAGGTCTCCGAACGCGCGTCTGTGTGTAAAGCACTCACCCTTAGCTACTCTAACATATGTTTTGTTGATTTTCAAAGCTTTGGTAGGCGCAGCAGTTGGGTACATGCTTGTCTAACAGAAAAGAAGAAGACATTGTTTGCATTTAAAACAATGAGTACAGTGCTGTGAAAGTGACTTTCGGCTCCTGGAGGCAGAAACAACAAGCACAAACACAAAGACACAGCCCTAACACATCACAGACCCGGCTCTCTCCAGAGACCCGGTGGCTAACTGAGAGCACATGACTCTGCATTTACATCCTGCGTTAGGCTTTTTGTTATCACAAGGCTAAATGTAACATAATTAAAAACAGGGGGCCGTACTTTGATGTCAGCTTCGGATCATGACCACTTGGATGCACAAATGGATGCACACGCATAGACACACACATAGAGACACACGTGTGTCTGGTGCAGTGCTGGAAGCCGGCCAGAGCTGCTTTGTCATTGAAAGCAGTCTATTGTGACAGACACACTGCCTTTTCCCCCCTCTCTCCCTCGCCCCGCTCCCCATCTTTTTCACCCTTCCTCGCACTGGCTCATTTGACCATCGCGGTGGCCCATTTCCACATGCTGTGTGGAGCAGGTATCTCACCCTGTTGCACCGGCACCTTCAGTATTGCCTCAGCCTGAGCTACAGCTATCTGTTGCATCAGCAGCGTGTTTCTAGTAGTACGGCACAGTCCTGACAGCCACGGAGAGTGCGGTGGACTGGGGAGAAAGCGCAATGGATCAGAGAGGGATCAGGAACACCACATCAGTGGAAAGACTTGGCGATAAATCGGCTCCACCATAGAAATCATGTCTGATCTCAACATTTTTATTAACCATGAACAGCTCTACGGTCACTGCAACCCTCCCTTGCGCTTTCAAACACCAGTTTAACCCCTGCCTAAAGTTAAATCCTCCCTACACCTCTTAAACATTGTTTTAATGAACACCTTTTGGCAATGCGCCTTGCATTCCTGTGGATAACTGGCCAAGAACATACACAAAGTGGTGCCATGTTGAAATATTTCCAGCACAGCTACAATGCAGTTAAATATGAAAAACATTTCAGCTATCTCAGCCATCAGTGGTAAACACCAAATTCAGCAGGGCCAGTCCCACATAGTCAAAGGACAAGCCATCTGGTACTGCATGATTTATGGATTTTCATAAATAAGACTGGAAATCATTGCAGAAGATGTAGATAAAGACATTTTTCCAATGACACTGGCTTCAATTGTCTTAACAGCTTGAACACATACTGTTTTTTTGCTTTCTTTACTCTCTTTTTCGTTGACCCCAAAATCTTGTTTTTGCTAACTTTTGCTTGCACATTTGTAATCATACTCCGTATTCAACAAAATTCACACAGCAGCTTATTTGGTGTCGAATCTCCATATACAGTCTAGGTTAAGATTCAGTCAGTATACAAATAAAAGATTGAAAATATGATATGTAATAAATGGGGCTGTCAAAGTTAAAGTGCAAATTTGTTTTAAAGCAACTAATTTCTTTAACGCATCAATACAATCGATCTTTCGGAGGTTGTAGCGGGCTCACTTTTAAAGCTAGTGTGAAGATACTGGCATCAAAAATTAAGAAAACCTAAGGAATCCATTGGTACCAGCCATGTCATAAATAACACTCCACATATACGCAAAATTTTGGCGTGGAAAAACTGGCATGGCCATTTTCACCTCTAATCTCAAGATATCTGAATGAAAATGGGTTCTATGGGTACCCACGAGTCTCCCCTTTACAGACTTGCCCACTTTATGATAATCACATGCAGTTTGGGGCAAGTCATAGTCAAGTCAGCACACTGACACACTGACAGCTGTTGTTGTCTGTTGGGCTGCAGTTTGCCATGTTATGATTTGAGCATATTTTTTATGCTTAATGCAGTACCTGTGAGGGTTTCTGGACAATATCTGTCATTGTTTTGTGTTGTTAATTGATTTCCAATAATAAATATATACATACATTTGCATAAAGCAGCATATTTGCCCACTCCATGTTGATAAGTGTATTAAATACCTGACAAATCTCCCTTTAAGGTACATTTTGAACAGATAAAAAAATGTGCGATTAGTTTGCGATTAATCATCATTAACTATGGACAATCATGCAATTAATCGCGATTAAATATTTGAATCAATTGACAGCCCTAGTAATAAACTAAATACATTGTATACCAATCTCCATACTTAGTAAAGGATCTGGAGAAAGTAGTTTTAACCAACTCTTCTTGTCTCTCTCGCTTGTCTCTTCACAAGCACAGCAACAGATCTCCTGAAGGCAACTAACAACCTTCTTTAAACACCCAATGCAGGAGATTGCTCAGTATTAATCCTCTTAGAGTCAGCGCTGCCTTCGACACCTTTTATTTTCCATCTTTAATTGAATGCTTTGCACTCTGGAAACTTAAACTTGTCACACCTCTGCAAACTGGGGTTCAGTGTCTCGCTCAAGGACACTTCCAGACAGGGGGAGCTAGGGATCGAACCGTCAACCTTGTGATTGAAGGACGACCGTTCTATCCCCTTAGTCACAGCCACCAAAGACTGCATCATAACGCCTTCTTCCTCATGAATGACAGTTCACGCTCTTGCTCAGAAGCCATCACATGTGGGATGTCACAAGGCTCGATTCTGTTTTCACTGTACTCGCTGGCCCCCATATCTGATGGATATAGAGAGAACAAAGTTGAATGGAGCACATGTAACTGATAAAGTTTTTTTCTGTTTGGTCTGTGGGCTTCATAGAGAGTCTGGTTTATATTGAAGTGCTGTAGCTTCTTGCTCTTGATCTGTCAGCTCTCCTGCTGTAAAATGCATTAAGACAGTGGCAGTGATGGAGTTTAATGGGTGTTTATGCCAGGTAAACAGTGATAGAGAACGGATCTCCAGCTACCCTGCAGTTGCGCTAGTTCATTAGAGGGGAAATGGGTTGCCTCACACACACACACAAACACACACACACACAAACATAAACACACAGTGCACACAGCTCACAGTAATGCACACATATCCTCCAGCTTCTGCAAACGAGTTTAAGATCCTTTTGTCAGCTGAGTCTTGGCACATGATATAGTGTTGCAGTCATCTTTGTCACGCTGCAACATTTTTAATCAGTCTTCCACCGCTGAAGGCATTAGTTCTGAATGTGATGCGGGGTTAAATCCTAAAATAAGAAGCAGCTTTACTTGACATCAGCTGATCATATGCTCACTCAAGATGATGAAAAATAAAGAAGGCTTTTACAGATTCAGTTGCAGAGACGCTGTGTATAAGCTAGATTTGAGCAGAATGGGTTTGCCTTTGTGCCCTTTACGATAACTTGTAAACTACAATATTCTGACAAAAGAAACACCCTCAACTGCCTTAACTTCTATTTCTCCCCAAATCAATTGACTTTATTCCTGTTTATGGTGTTATGCTATGACGGTTTGCACTTAAGACAGTCTGTGGTCGTGTGTTTACAACATGGCTTTTGGAGACAATCAATGCGTCAATATTGTGGACCTTTGGATGGCCGTAGCTCTGCTGGCAGTCAGAATCCGTCTTAGCCAAAGGGTCAAGCTGCACTGTGTCTGGATAAGACCCTGAGTGGGTTAATCACTCACTTAACAATGCACAGGGGTTAACATGGCAGGCCCTGCTGTGTTAATAATCACATGCTTGTATACACAATGCATGGCCAGGAATACACCTACAAACCCGGCACAAGCACAACATGTACATGCGCGCTGAACTCATGCCCTCAGTGACCCACCGGTAGTGACGTAATCGTGAACTGTGCGTGACTCCAAATGTTGGAGGCTACCAGTGGATCTCAACACACGACAGCTCACGCAGGAATGTAGTCCTGATAGAAGCCTCGACTGTGAACCAACACAGTTTAACTTTTTATTAGCTCTGTTTAGAGATTGGTTTCGGCAAGATTTATAGAAAGCAGATTCTTTATTTTCACATGCCATAATATTTTCCACAGCCTGGGTAGTGGTTGCAGCAGATGCTCGTGCCACGCTGGGAGGCAATCTGTTGTGCTGTGTGCCGTGACTGTTTAGAACAAGCTGAATCACTGTATACTGCCAGAGCTTGTTGAGTCACCTCTCTCCTCTTGTTTCTCTCTCTCTCTGTCTCTGTGTCTCAGGTGGTTCCAGAAAGTGGGCCGGTAAATGGCAAAGGCAAGGCACAGATGGAAGATACCCACACGGCAGCAGAGGAGGATGAGGGGGAAGAAGGCCACATACCTCATACACCAGCTCCCCCCATCACCCACTCGCTCAACCACAACCTGGCCTCCGACCAAGGCGGACCGCCGGCACTTGTTAAGAGAGAGCCCGGGCTGGAGCTGACCAGCATTGCACTTCACCAACACGTATGCTCTTCTGTGACTTTTCGTAATGGTTCTGCTGAGAACCTGACAAAACCTAACGGTGCTAATATGACCACTGGGTCACACTCTGATCTGAAGTCTGCATATAAAAGGACTACGATTGCATCAGAGCCTCAAAGGACTATAATCGCCGCAGTCCCTAAAGACTACTCTGAGAATGGACCCAAGACTCCTCCAGACGACATGCCAGTTCCACTAAAGAAGATCAAACTGGAGGAGCCGTGGATGTGGATTACCGAACAGGCCACCACGCAGCTGAGTGATGAAGATGAGGTCTGCGAAGACCCGCTGTCCACGCTGGCGGCCGTGGTGTGTCTCTCTGTCACGGAGAGGAAGGGACTGGAGGAGAAACTTTTCAGCTCACGTTCTTCCATTCTGTGCTCCATCAAAACAGAGCTGCCAGATTTGCACTTCGTCAAAAAAGAGCCAGAGGACTTAAAGAATGACTTGTTTCACAAAAGCACTCCTGTTAGCCTGCAAAGGACTCCCCAGCCTATCAAAAGTGAACCTCCTCCAGGTGTCTTGCAACCAAGCGTGCAGTCTTTGGCAGAGAGAAGAAATCTTAGTTTTGATCAGGCTATTGCTATTGAGGCCTTGACTCAATTGGCAGCTATACCTCAAAGCACCCCAGGGTCCATTAAAGTTGAAAGTAAGTGTGAACATCCCATTTCTACTGTTGCCCCATTTTCAACCTCCAATACAAATACAACCCTGCAAGAAGCCAAACCCACAGGCGCTATCCGTTACAACAAAGTCTCGGTCATCAGCTCACCACTGCACCAGACGTCAGTCATACGCCCTCCTGTGGCCAGACACGGGAATGTCATCCAGCGCTCCCAGGGGCCGAGCTCTAACGCGAAGCTGTCTCTGCAGGACCTCTTAGAGGCCAGCTCAGACTGTGATAAGGCACCCTACAGGAGGACAGAGACGGGCTTTAGTTCTCATGTCATCAAGTCGGAATGCAGCTATAAATACCCCGGTGACATGAAGTTCAGTATAGATCATGAGAGGTTGTTTTTGGAGGACAGAGACAGGGTTGTTGGTAAAGCGAGGAGAAACAGAGAGGAGGAGGAGGTGGCAGCTCAGCTGGCAGACCTGGCCTTCATCATCCAGTCTCGACACAACCAGCAGTCAGAGAACAACCCTCCAAAAGGAACACCTGTGTCGGCCATCAAATACAACTACAACTCCCAGCTGACCCCCGGTCAGAAAAAGCCCCCAGTGAAAAAAACGAGAGCTACGCCTTCCAAGCCCAGGAAGAAGAAAAGTGAGGGAATCAACTGCAGGACCCCCCTCTCAAAACGCATGCCAAATGGAGAGACGGCCCACAGGAGCAGAGGCCAGAAGAGTCAACCGCAGGGGAAATCAGGCCTTCACCACAAGAGGAACCTGTTCCCGCCTCAGGCTCAGATTGAACTGAAGAGATACGTGGCTGAGGCTCAGGAGGAAAGGAGGCAACTCATCCATCACAGCACAGCCCTCTTAGGGCCGCAGAACTACAACACTCTCACAAGGATCAACCACACTCATGGTCAAGAAAACCATCCATGGTCCCTTTCAAATGGTCCACTCCACCAACACAATCCATGCAATGGTCATGCTGCAGGACCGGGGCCGGAGTGTGAAAGGTTATCTCAGGTAGCGCAGCCCTGCGTCGGGTTGCCTCACGGTGCTGATCCTAACACCGGCCCAGCCGGTACCGCTTTCCTCAGCCACACCACTGGTCACCACAGTCTGGCTAATGGCTTCTCAGGGGCTCGGCAGTCCCCTCCTCCGAGCCAGCAAGGCTACTACAAGCTGGAGAGGGCAGGACCTGTCACTGTCCTGTCCACAGCTACTGATGGGGATCTGGGCCACTCTGCAGAGTCAACTCCATCCAAGAACAGCGTCAACAGCTTCCTGGAGTCTCCTATGAGTTTTCTGGATACCCCGACCAAGAACTTGCTCAATACGCCTTCCAAAAAACTGGCCGATCTTCCATCCTGTCAGTGCATGGGTGAGTTGATGCTACCTAAGATTTTTTTTAAGAAGAAGACAAGTGTGTAGCATCTGCATTTGTATCACATATGTTCCCATTTGTGACTAAATCTACCCTGAAAGTTTGCTTTTGTATTAACACGACAGTCTTCAAACTGATGTTTTCTGTTTCTCTCTCTCTGATACAAACACACACACACACACACACACACACAGACAAGCTGTGTCCTAATTCAAGGGCCAATTCAAGCAAAAGGAGGCCGCATTTCTCTGCCATATTTGGAGAAGGCTTTGGGAGGCTTTGTGGGGCCTTGTTGACCCGTTATGATGTATTTGGTCTTGAAATGCGGACATTCAAGTTGGTAGCGCTGAACTGAGATCCAGCTACATTTAGTGTATATATTTAAATTAATCTGACTATTTTATCAAGCTGAAAAAGTGTTTTTCTTAAAAATATACAGGCATCACATCAGTATTTGAAGGACAGCTCTACACTCTGTAAAGTTGCTATGACATCCATTAGATCTTTTTTTTTTTTTTTTCTCCACAGACCAGATCATTGAAAAGGAGGAAGGCCCTTACTATACTCACCTTGGGGCAGGACCTAGTGTTCCTGCAGTGAGGGAAATGATGGAGAACAGGTAGAGTGACTACTACTACCACTCTGTGTTTACGCTGTGTGTATACTGTATGTGGGTGTGTTTTCTACCAAACATGCTGAGAACCTACTAGTCAACCACGGGCTTGGTGGAATGGGGTGGAGTAACAGCCAAAGAGTCTGTCATTAAAAGGGAGCATTGCTGAGCTAGCTCAACACGTCGTGCACCCTCTGTCTCAGATACACACAACATGTTGAAACAGGAAACCCCCAGAGCTGAGACAAGGGGCCCATAAACCAAGATGACAGCCTGTTTGAAACATCCTGAGGTCCATCGCAGTCCACCGGACAACCACACATAACATGTCATTCTGCAGAGTTTTTCAATGACAAATGTATTTTTAATCGAAGCAATTTGTACTAAACAGTCAATTTATTGATTATGTATTGTCAGTTGCCCTCAGGTATGGGTAGCAATGTAATGTTGTCTAAAATGTGTTGTCAGTGACATGTGCTCTGTGGTCAATAGCAAAGACTTATAGTTTTCTCTTATGTGTGTTACAGATATGGCGCCAAAGGAAATGCAGTAAGGGTTGAAGTTGTTGTTTACACTGGGAAGGAAGGAAAGAGCTCCCAGGGGTGTCCAATAGCTAAATGGGTAGGTGGCTGGTGTTTGTGTTCATGGTAGTTTCCTAAATGTCCTGAATATTTCTTCTGTATATTGAAGCATTCTTGTGGATCCCACCATAGTATATTTAGGGGCAGATACGGAAGTCACTCCCAGATTTTTATCCTTACCACAACCTAAAAATACTCAAAATAATTCCCAACTTCATCCCTAAACAGAAATGCAGAGGCTTCCACCTAAAAATGAACATCTTTAAACTATTCTCTTAAAACACAATCTTGTGGTTTGGCAGGTCAATCACAGTGCTTCCCCATTACCCCTTAGGGATACATCATTTTGTGATATTGTTTAAACAAGACTCGGTCAAAACCGAGTATACGGCTGGACCTTATATGGTCAGTATGTGAATTTGTGGCTAAATTCTTACACAAATAGTCAGTGGTCATGTCTATTATGTTTTGTGAACAGTTTTTTCCACTTATAACTTAATGCTTGATTGAAAGACAACTTATAATGAAGCAAATGATATTCAGTAATAGTAAATGGTAACATTTTCTAGTCAGTATATTATACATTTTATACAAGGTGAAAAGGTATGAGCATGACATACAGTATGCAAGGTTAAAAGTATTTCAGTTTTTTATTAAAGCATGTGTATCAAAAGCATTCATCATATACAGTGTAAGTGGTGTGTAACAATATATACATACTTCGCGAAAGTTTATCAGCGTTGAGATATTGCCGCTGTCATCACTGACGTTGTTGCTGCCGTATTTATTCCTAGATGTAGTGTTAATTAGCCGGGCACTGATCGATCCGAACTCCATTCAGAAAACAAGCATTTTAAAGTTGTTTGCTTGTCGTCTTGCGGACAGACCCGACAAAGCATGAATTCAGACTTTTTACTAATCAGCATCATTATGTAGTTATTTCGGCACACTTTTGATCTGTTTACAACAACGTCGCTGCCATATTTATGCCTAGATGACGTTATCTTGAGTGTTGATGGAGTAGCTACAATGTTAGCATAGTCCTGCATTGATCGATCCGATCGCCGTTCAGAAAACAAGCATTTAAAAAGTTGTTTGCTTGTTGTGTTGCAGACAGACTTGATAAAGCATGAATTCGGCCTCGACATAATGATGTCGTTATTTCGGCATTATTTTGACCCGTTTTTTGCAATTAAATCACAGCACAGTCTGTTTATTTTGAGTTCATACCGCAGTAGCGACGTGTGGCTGCTAGATACAGTCAGTGCAATGGCACTGTATGTGAAACAAGTTTGCTGCCGGGTGATGTTATGAACCCAGACCCGACGGCGTTTGGTTTTCTGACATATCTGGGACCTCCAAAACATGTACAAAGCACCAACAGTAGTTATTTCTTCCATGGTTGATGGCGGAAATGGAGGAAAGCGAGGCGAAAAAATGTGCTTCGCGCTTGGTGTGAATGCACGGTAACACAATACGAAGCACAACATAACGTCACTTAAACGAACATAAACAATAGCACATGCACAACAACAGCACGATGTAATGTTACATTGAACCGCTGACACGCTCCGCAGAAAACGTAAACACAGAACTGTTCTCCACCTTTTCATTTTGAAAGAGCAACGACCAATGAGGAAACTCCAACAGTCGGCCGACCAATCCTGTAACTTCATCACTCAGTCAGTCAGTCAGTCACTCAGTGACAGACTTTTGCGTTTGTAGGGCTGGCCCTCTGCGGTCCAGCCATAAAAATACTTGTTTTTGCTGTGTTACACTGCTGTTATTCATCTGCTTGTTTTCTGTGTAACAATCAGGTGATCCGGCGTGGCAGTGAACAGGAGAAGCTGCTGTGTTTGGTCCGCCGGAGGCCAGGGCACTACTGTGACACCGCCGTGTTGGTGATCCTCATCCTGGCGTGGGAGGGAATCCCTCGACCGATGGCGGACAATCTCTACCAGGAGCTCACACAGACCCTCTTTAAATACGGCTCCCCCACCAGCCGTCGCTGTGCCCTCAACGAAGAGTGAGTACTTCTTCCTTTGTTTTGCAATGACACTCTGACTGATTTCTTCCCAGTTTTGTTCGTTTTTTTTATCTTCCTCCCGCCACTCCATCTCCACAGTCGTACGTGTGCGTGCCAGGGTTTGGACCCAGACACCTGCGGAGCTTCATTTTCCTTTGGCTGCTCCTGGAGTATGTACTTCAATGGCTGTAAGTTTGCCCGCAGCAAAGTGCCCCGCAAGTTTCGCCTGCTTGGAGACTACCGGGAGGAGGTGAGGAAGTGGTCATCTTCCAGAAATCCTAGAGGAAATCAACTATTATAATCTCTCCTATGTGTTTCTCCTGTTGTTATAGTGATGTGAGAGAATATGTTTTGTATAATCAGTATGCTAGTTGTATCAGACAAGTTCTCTGCATTTTATCTGCAATAAAGGCAGACTTACAGCAGTTGATCAAATCAAACATTTGCCTCCTAGTGGCTTATGTTGGCTATGAAAATCACACCTTTTTATTCACCCCAAAACTATCTGTCTATAATTTTTAGGAGGAGAAGGTAGAGAGCAACCTTCAGAATCTTGCCACTGACGTCGCACCACTCTACAAAAGACTGGCTCCTGAGGCCTTCCAAAACCAGGTATGAAACATTGAACATCTGCCACACTTGCCTCTGATGATCCCTATCTTACTATTAATGGGATTAAAATAGAACTGATTTTAATATTCTTGTCGTTGTTACTTACTTTAAATCTTTTACAGTCTTCACCACAAACCAAACTCTTCTCATGTCTTGTCTTTTCACCTCACATAGGTGGAAAATGATGCGGCAGGGGGTGACTGCCGGCTGGGTGGGAGGGAGGGACGTCCTTTTTCTGGGGTCACAGCCTGTGTGGATTTCTGTGCCCACGCTCACAAGGACACTCACAACATGAATAACGGCAGCACTGTGGTAAGAAAGCTATATACTTCTGTATTGTGTGTCGACCTCTCGAGGTATTGATTGGATATGGTCTACTGTTTGGTTGAACAACTTGCCTTCTGTCTGTGTCCGTTTTCAGGTTTGCACTTTAACCAAGGAAGATAACCGTGCAGTGCGTAACATACCGGAAGATGAGCAGCTCCACGTTCTGCCTCTTTACAGAATCTCTGAAAGGGATGAGTTTGGTCAGGTTGAGGGCCAGTGGGCTAAGATCCGAAGTGGTGCTCTGCAAGTTCTGTCTGCCTTTCCCCGAGAGGTGAGTGGGCAGGAAAGTAGATTTTGCTATTTATTAGGGCTGTCAATCGACTAAAATATTTAATCATGATTGATTATGAATTATCGTGATTAATTGCAAATTAATCAAACATTTTTTTATCTGTATGTACCTTAAAGGGAGATTTGTAAAGTATTTAATACTCTTATCAACATGGGAGTGGGCAAATATGCTTGTTTTATGCAAGTGTATGTATATATTTATTATTGGAAATCAATTAACAACACAAAACAATGACAAATATTGTCTAGAAACCCTCACAGGTACTGCATTTAGTATAAAGAATATGCTCAAATCATAACATGGCAAACTCAAGCCCAACTGGATACCCATAGAACCCATTTTCATTCACATATCTTGAGGTCAGAGGTCAAGGGACCCCTTTGAAAATGGCCATGCCAGTTTTTCCTCGCCAAAATTTAGCGCAAGTTTGGAGCGTTATTTAGCCTCCTTCGCGACAAGCTAGTATGACATGATTAAGTTAGGTTTTCTAGTTTCAAATGATGTCAGTATCTTCCCCCTAGCTATAAAACTGAGCCCACTACAACCTCCGAAAGATCAATTGCGTTAAGGCGTTAAAGAAATTAGTGGCGTTAAAACAAATTTGCATTAACGTGTTATTATTGCATTAACTTTGACAGCCCTACTATTTATCACTATTATTTATTATGATGTTTTCCTTTTCTTTCTAAAAGCAACATCAGTGGTTTGAGTATTGCAAAGATGCAGATAAAATTATAAACATGTATCGTGTTTTAAACCTAAATTTTTTATTCGTCAGGTGCGTCTACTGGCTGAACCAGTGAAATCAGCCCGTAAGATTCGGCAAGAAGCTCGTCTGAAGGCTCAAGCAGAGAAACTGGAGAAGAAGAACGGGCTGACTCCTCTCACTCCTGGGAAAGTGAAAAGCGAAACCCCCAACAAAGGTAGTAAATCCAAGTCTCTAATAATTAATACGTTGTGGTCAGAAAGTATAAATGTTTTTTGATTATCACATCAGCGTTTTAGAAATACATGTATTTTCTACATCCAAAACAGAGCCACAGGGCTTCTACAGCCCATACAGACTAGCACCCAGACCTGCCAGCGTTGGAAGGTATCCACCGGAGAGGAATCCACCCAGCACTTACAACCAGAGCACCAGCAGCTACCCCACTCTGGGTGCAGGGTTCACCCCACAGAAAGACGTGATCTCCCCCAACCACCATGGCCTGCCTGGCCACCAGTTTGGACAGAATGGCTCAGCTCTTAATTATAAGACAATGAGTGACGGCGTGAATGGTTATTCTCCAGCATCTGGTGACCAGAGTGTTCGTATACCTCCACATAATGCCCTAAGTGACTACCCCCATCCTTTTAAAATTGAGCCCAACGAGGTGCACTGCTCTCCTCTGCGCAGACCCTCCCCCAGTGGGATTGCTCCTCCTCCCTCCTCCTTCTCCCCCAGACCTACCTCTGAGGGCCTCTTCAGCAGGCTCAATGGACTCCACAGGGCTGCAGGAGATGTCGCGCCAGAGGTCAGGGGTCATGGCCTCCCTCCGCTCTCATCTCTCCCCCTTCCCCCACAAACTCCCCCGCTTGAACCAGAGGAAGTGAAGCAGGAAGAGGTGTGGTCAGACAGCGAGCACAACTTCCTGGACCGCGATATAGGCGGAGTCGCCGTGGCACCGTCACACGGCTCCATCCTGATAGAGTGTGCACGGCGGGAGCTCCACGCCACCACCCCGATCCTCAGGCCGAACCGCAGCCATCCAACCCGCATCTCCCTGGTCTTCTACCAGCACAAGTCTCTAAATGAACCAGGCCACGGGATGGCTATGTGGGAAGCCAAAATGGCCAAGCGGGAACGGGAACGGGAGGAGGAGGCGGAGAGATTAAGGATGGAGGGCTGCCCCGGCACATGTGTGGGGAAAGGAGCTGGAGGTGCGGAGCTAGGGGAGGAAACAGGGGAGGAGGCAGAGGAGACGAGGAGGATCACGAATGTCCCCACACGTCAAGCGTGGACTCTCCCGAGGGATGGCGTCATCACCGTGTCCCCTTATGCTCTTACCCAGGTGACGGGCCCCTACAATCGCTGGACTTAGTCAACATGTTTTACACACACACACACACACACACACACAGAAAACTCCTACACCCTGTGCTTCTGCCTTACCTCAATCGACTTCAAACTGCTACTCTCATTTTTACGTCGTTTTCATTGTGCTTTTCTAGTATCTGTTTGATGACTTTGCCCTTCTTCGTCTCTGCCTTCAAAGTGATGAGGAAGACCAAAGTTTGTTGGCTTTTTAACTGTGAGTTTTCTGTGTTTTTATTGTAAAGAGATGGTGCTTTGAAGCATTTTAAAGACGTTTTTAAACTGGTTTTATATACATGATTAAGAACAAAAAAGATGTGATTATTTATTCTGATCATAACGATTTCTATTTAATTCCTGGTGTAAGCCTGTTTACTGCAAGATTTCTATGATAACCTGCATTACGTGTTGACGCTCAGAATTTATGTTGTACAGTAGGACTTGTGCTCTTTATTTCAGCCAATAGTTTCCCTTTCATAAGATGAATCTGATTGGCTTTTACGTTGGTGCCATTCTCACTGTAACCTCTCTGTTAAACATCATTACATCACATAACGTAGAAAACAAGACTAATATTGTGCATATATTTACTACAGATTGTCACATGTAGCATCGTGCTTTTCCTTCTGCTGCCTCTGACTTCTCTTGGCAGTCGATGAAAGAAACGTACTTCTTCGGTTTGTTGTTTTGTTTATTTTCTCCACGTCTGGATGGTTTGTCTTTTATTCACAGATGTGTATGGCATATTAAGAAGCACTTTTTTTATTTTCCTAAACTTAACTTGAAAAAGGTCCCAATCCATAGGCCTGAATATGTATGTACAGATAGAGATATATATGACAGTTTAGCATGAATCTGGTTTTATTTTTACAGTATTTCTTCATTTATTTGATTGAAAATGGCATACATATCTATTCAAAAACTTAGCATTATGAGGAATCGTGAAATGCTGCAACAATGAAGTGCTTATCATTATTGGCACTTAACTTATGTTCACTTTCTGGAAAAAGGAATTCAAAAAAATCTTTCATAGGGCACAAGTGTGATTATAGGATTTCAAAAACCTACTGTACATTTTGATGGTGCTAATAAGACCTCAGTTTTGTTTTGTTTTTACAGAAAAACACAAAGTGTCAGATATGTCATCAGAATATGACCAGTTTTTATGTCCATACTCTGGATTTGAATACAAAACTGTGTCAGCTGATGCTGAATAATCAAACTACTTCTTCTTTTTTCCTCCTCTCTGCTTTTGTTGGAAAACCACTCAAACATCAGATCCCACTCAGACAATTTGCCTAAGACGATTTCGGGTGCTCGACTCTTGTGAAGACTTTGTTTACAGATAGCGTTTTATTTACAGGGTCTGAATAAGGGGGTTGGTGTCAACTCCTGGTGAATCAGGATCTTTTGATTGATATTTTTTATTACCCATGAAAGAGAAGCACTTCATTTTAAGAACTCATCAAGGACATTTCAGCACAACCGACATCACTGATATTCACACTGGTGGTATAATGTTTCCTGTGAGAAACATTTTGGTCTTTCACACACTTTGACTTCTTTTTGGTGCTAATAGGACAAGAGGTCAAGGTTCATGCATTGATTTGTCCAGGTTATATACTGTACGGTGATGGCATGGTGCTTTTATAAAACTCAGCACACACTCATCTGGTGTGTTCTTCAATGCAAAGGTGGTTTTATAATATCTCTGGATGATTACTGGCTGACAGACTGAGGTGCGTTGGTGTCTCCCAACATTGATCATGACGTTTTTCAAATACCAGTAAAAAGCAAATTATTGTGCAGATGTCCATCTAGAGCTCAAATGTCTTCCACGGATTACCAACTCTGTAACAATTCTCATAAATCACATCATACTCACAAAATAAAATGAATGTAAACTGTTTTTAAATCACTTGATTTAGAAAGAAAACATTTTTGAACACATGACAAAGTTACAAACTTTTTTTCTGATTTACTGTGGAGGGGGGCGTTCTCAGTCCACGATGAAAGTCTTTGTATCAACGAGGAACTAACAACTAGCACCAGCATTCAAAAATCTGAAAAAAACAAAAACTTTTATTAGTAGAAAATGTGTAAATATGTATGTGAACCATATTGTTTTTACTGTACTGTTAATGGTGTTTAGACAATGGATGATCTTGCTTATTTTGAAACTGAATTACTGTATGTTGCTCAAAGTATATCCAGTTTAGACTTGAGAAGAGATGAAATTTAGCATTCCTTATATGGATGGCTGATCTCTTTTTGGGATTGTGAAATAAAGTCATATTTATATTTTGGACCTGATCATGAGTTCCTCTGTCCTGATTTGTCGTGTCTGTTATATTAGAGGGTTTTTTTCTGACTCTTCTTGCATTACGTTAGCTATTGAAATATGAAGTTGTCTGATCTGTTTTTAACAAGCCAAGCACAACACATTTTATGAGTTAATTTGTATTCAAAAAGGCCTTTTTCTTCTTCTTTTTTCTCCGAATTTCCCACACTAGCATACTGTATGACTCACTGCTGTGTAATTTCAGTTTAGTAATTTAGACTTTGTCCTTTTAATGTCTGGGGATGAATCACGACTTGTTTTTGGACAGTCTGTCTCCATAACTGGTAATATGATGGGTATTTTTCTCTCTCAAATGACATTGATGATGTAAGGAAATCATTTGCTGCTGACTCAGATGGCTAGATTAATAACTTCAACAAACACATGAGTGCTTCAGGAGTTAAATCTGAATCATAAATATCACCATTACCACACAACCCAAGCATATTGAGAAATAAGTGTCGAGATAATGACTAAACATGCTGAGCTCCGCTGTATATAGCACTGCACTGGCCTTTTTGATTCTTACAATTCAAAAAGATAAAAACGTGGAAGAAAAGTTTGTTTGTTTGTTTAGAGATTTTTAAAGATTAATTCCGAGCTCAATTCACTGTATCATACTGAATCCATCAATGTTTTCTTTTTAGAAGCAGTTTCTCAATTATGTCTATTCACACCACTGGAGTTGGACAACAATTGTTAAGCAGGGATGCACCTATCCAACTTTTTCTCTACTGATGCCAATGCTGATACTTCAAATCAGGGTATCAAGTATCGCTTTGATACCAGCGCTCTCTTTCTCCCACATTTAACATCTATCGTACGGCGTGGAACTCATTAGGCAGCTTGTAGTGACTGAATGAAAGCAGCAGTGCAAGAAGTACACAGATATGTTACTTAAGTAAAAGTAGTAATACCACAGTGTAAAAATACTCTGTTACAAGTAAAAGTCATGCAGTTAAAATTTTAGTGCATTAAGTACAGTATTACCATCAAATATATACTTAAAGTACCAAAAGTAAACCATTTCGGAATAATATACGTTATATTATTGGACTATAATTATTCATGCATAATGTGTTCATCATTTAATGTTGCAGCTGGTAAAGGTCGAGTTGATTTTAATTACTTTATATACTGCTGGGTAGTTTGTGAATTTCCATCAATAAATCAATAAAGTCTTATCTTAATCTATACTATTACATCATGATTTATTTGCTGATTATATTTTGTGATCTGTGAAGTAACTGGTAGTTAGAGTTATCAAATAAACGTAGTGGAGTTAAAAGTACAATATTTGCCTCTGGATTGTGGTGGAAAATGGACATACTCAAGTAAAGTACAAATATCTGAAAATTGTGCTTAAGTACAGTAGGCCTACAGTACTTGAGTAAATGCACTTAGTTACTTTCCACCTCTGAATGAAGGTTAACTGACAGCAGAAAAAGTAAAATTATATAATGACATTGACGAAGAAGTGATTTCTAAATTCTTACTATAAAACGATATAGTTTCCTGTCAGTCACGGCACAAAATAAAGTTTCATAACTGGCTGAAATCTCAAGTGGTTCATTATAAAGTAAATTATAGTGAATTGTGAGGGAGTGACACCGTGGTTGTCTTTAAACACACTTCTGAGCAGTGTAGGCCTTGAAAATGGATCTGTCTTACACAAATAAAACACTATGTTCCTCTTATTCAAATACCTTAGTGTCCTTACATGAACTGATGCATTGAGGGTGACATTGAAAACCAAATCAAGCGTTTTGGCAACTTTGGAATTTGCTACAACCCTACCTAAGGCCACTGTCTACTCATATAATTGCTCTAAAGGCTAGATGAGTGACAATTCTCATGTTCAACTCTGGATCAATCCTACAATGTAAAATGACTTTGTTACAAGTAAAAGTTCTGCATTGAAAATAATTCTATTTGAGTAAAAGTAGGCTATGTGAGTATTGCCAGCAACATGTACTTAAAGAATCAAAACTAAAAACACTTGTTATGGAAAATGTAGAGAAAGTTATTTTCTCACTCGAGACTTCTGGTGAAGTAAAATTGAAGTAAAAAGTACAATATTTCCCTCTGAAATGCAATGGAGTAGCATAAATCAGAAATAAGTAAGCACAAGTATCTCAAATTTACTTGAGTAAATGTACTTGCATTCCACCACAGTGAATCACTGCCAACCCCAGGAGTGTTGTCCTATACATACATGACTCTGCATCCTGACCTCCCTGGAGGGGAGAAGTGAGAAATCCTTCCTCACCAGCCTCAACCAGTTATTGCATTATGGATCAAAGCATGTTGACCACTGGAAACTCAGTTACAGTTTTCATAAGAGGTAACAAAGAAAAATAGCATGGAGGTCTTTGCCTTTTTGATGTGACACAACATCATAAGAAAGTGCATTCAACATGTGTGGAGGTTTTGGAGGATTCAGTAATATCATTTGGGGAATATGACAATTAATATGACGAGACAACTGAAAATCAGAGGTTTTGCCATACTGTTTATAACTTGATAGCTATCCCTTCAGTATTTGTGGCAGTATTACAGTAGGCCCCCATATGATAATCATAGTATTTATTATTATATGTATTTGTAATGTGATAACCTGCTATAATTTTTCAGGCTATCCAACAACACTCCAATCTGGTTATTATTATTATTCATATTATTCATATTATTCTTATTCTTATTATTCTTATTATTCTTATTATAATTTTTTTATTTTTTTTTAACATATATTTATTGATTTTATGCATTTAACAGATTGTACATACAACACAGAACCTTTCCCAAAATTGAACATATGGCAGTGCATAAAATAATAATGATAAAAAGTTAAAAAGGATATATATATATATATATATATATATATATATATATATATATATATATATATATTTACAATGAAAATATAATGAAGTGAATAAATAAAATTATTATTATTATTATTATTACTACTACTACTAATATTATTGTGTTATTTTATAAACAATTTCCCAATTTAGTTCAAGAAAATGTAATCATAACACTATGATTTTGTAGAATAAAATTACCTATAACACAAGAGTTTATTTTTTTCTTCATATCACCCACACCTTGTTCGATTGTTAATGGGTGCAGTAAGGATGCTCATATACAGACAGTAACATGGGCCTCTTGTGTGCATCCTGGGCCTCTTTTATAGAGTAAAGTCTGAATGGTGGATTTGTTGGAGCCCAGAACAATAATGTCAGACAAGAAACTGGAATTACCTGTCAGCAATCATGTTCAACCCTGTAATTCTTGGCCTTTACTTTACTTATCTTTATTCGGATCCCCATTAGCTGCCACCAGGGTAGCAGCTACTCTTCCTGGGGTCCACAAACAACAAAAACATAACATATAACAATACATATAAAACATTTAAAAAAACAACAACAAAAAAAATAACATATATCATATAGCAATGCATATAACACATTTAAAAAAACACAATAAAAACAAGAGAAAATAAAATAAAAGAAGAAAAACAAACAAAAACTGCCGAGAAAAAAAAAGAAAAAAAAAAAAAAAACTACAAACAAACAAAATCAAACTGCAATCCCTCATGTTTGTTCAGGTCGGCCGCCAGGGTAATTTTTATAGGGATTTTTTAGTAATTTTTTAAAACTTGCCTCGCTAGGTGCTTCAGTGATCATATTAGGCAGCTTGTTCCACATTGTGATAGCCCTATACATAACAGATCTGCACACTGCATCTATTACTTTTCTGTTACATTAATAATAATAATAATAATAATAATAATAATACATTTTATTTCTATAGCGCTTTTCTAAAAACTCAAAGACACTTTACACAGATAAAAGATAAAACAAATAAAAAGATAAAATAAAATAATATCTTAAAATAATTATTATAAAATAATTTAATATCTTTTAAAATAAAAAGATAAAAAATAAAAAAAATAATACATTATTATTGTTATTATTATTATTATTATTATTACTACTAAAAATAATATTATTATGTTATTTTATAAACAATTTCCCAATTTAGTTCAAGAAAATGTAATCATAACACTATGATTTTATAGAATAAAATTACCTATAACACAAGAGTTTATTTTTTGCCTTACTTTTCTGTTTACATTAATAATAATAATAATAATAATAATAATAATAATAATAATAATAATAATAATAATAATACATTTTATTTCTATAGCGCTTTTCTAAAAACTCAAAGAAACTTTACACAGATAAAAGATATTAAAAAAATAAAAAGATAAAATAAAATAATATCTTAAAATAATTATTATACAATAATTTAATATCTTGTAAAATAAAAAGATGAAAAATATAAAAAAAAATAATACATTATTATTATTATACTGTGTTATCTACCTACATCAGAAACACTGAGCTCGATGTGGGTGAACTGGCCCTCGGCGGCTTCCGTAGCTGTGTGAGCGGCCGGAGTGTGACGCAGAAGCGCTGAACGAGCAGAACATTTTCTACTGTCAAGATGGCGACATCCGAGCCGGTAAGTGAGACAAGAGATAGCTCAAATTATCCGACTAATGTGCGCGGAAACACCAGCTACACCTTCACCGTAGCTGGCGACTCTGTTATTTAATCCTGCCACCTTGAAACGCCACCTGTTATGTGAGGGAAACAGCTGTATTTGGGCTCCCAGATGTTTAGCGTGGAGCACAGTTAGCATGTTAGCATGTTAGCATGTGATGGGAAAGGTAGAGCCTGACTTTGTTGGCAGGGAGGGACTCTCTGAAGGGACGCTGTTCATTCAAACTACAATCAATGATTAGTTTTCATCTACTTCGATACTGGAATCAAAATCCCGGCGATTAAAATCAACCATCAGTACCTTTAAATGCCCATACTGCCATATTATTGATTAAATGTTTGACTATCTGGACACGTGTGTGTCTAGCTTGTAGCTTAGCTTAGCACCTCTGCTAAAACTAAAGCTAGCTCACCTCACTGATACTGTGTGTGGATGTTTCATGAGATATATGATCAAGATCAAGATTCCTTTATTTGTCATTCTTATACTCCACATAAAAACGAAATTATGTTTCACACATCCACCACTCAGTAATTCAGTGCAAAACAATTGGGAAAAAAAATACAAAATTATTTAGTAATTAGCTAATAAATAAGAGCACTAATAAATAAGCAATGCTAAAATAGGATAGAATAAATAGTTATAATTTAAAACTTAAAAAATATTTTAAAGGAACAGTCTCTTAAGTGCAGTTCAAATTCTCTGATTGCTGTGGGAAAGAAGCTGTTTAACAGCCGAGTAGTCCTTGTTCGGATTACTCCTGTATCTTCTATATATGATGATGTGAGGCAAAAAAGCTTTTATGTTTAGGGCTCCTTATGACTGGAATATGTTACCTATAAATATCCAGTTCTCTGTTATCATTTCGCATTTTTAAAATTATTTTATTTTCTCACCTTAAAACAAATTGTCTATGTTTCCAGTAATGCTATCACTGTTCCATTCCTTTACTTCACTATAACTTGAGCTTGACTCTGTGATTGTGTCCAATATAATGATGTAACAAAATCTTGTTTATTATTATTATTATTATTTTATTGTATTGTCATCTTTACCTATTTATTTTTGTTTTCTGTTTTATTTTATTTTATTTATTTTGTATTATTCTCTGTTGTGTTGTGTTGTTTTGTTGTTTTTCTGTTGTGTTTTTTATCAGTTTGTTTTGTAGTCTGTTCGGTCTCTGTCTTGTGTTTGTTTAGGACCCCCTTGAAAACGAGATGATGCATCTCAAGGGGTTATCCTGATATAATAAACTTCATATATATATGTGTGTGTGTGATAGAGTTATAGTCCCTGAGAAAAATCAATAACTGCAATGTGCATGTGATGGCGTATCAGGTAGATGCTTTTGCTAATAGTTTATCTCCTGAAAATAGTACAAAATAATAGTTAACACCTGAAATGATGAAGGCACTTGCAAATGGCAAGGTATTTATTAGGCTGAACCAGTTATACGGGTTCATAAAACGGTGTGATAATTACTTTTAGATCAGGAGAAGACATTATTTAAGCTGCATTGTGACTCAACTGTAACTACAAGGCCAAATCTAGCCTCATAAGATTAGTAAAAAATATTAATATAGCTCTCACCTCAGCTTTGCATAGAAAAATCTTTACAAACTTACACTTTTATGGTGACTTTGTGACTTTTTATCAATGGACATAAGGGGGATGGGATATTTTGAATGAGTGTCTTTTGTATTCAAATGAGGTACATGATGTGTTTGTGTGTCTCTCTCCTCAGAAAGCACCTGAAACTGAAGAACAACAGCAAACTGAGAGCCCAGTCGTTGCGAGCCCAGTCGTTGCGACCCCAGTCGTTGCGAGCCCAGTCGTTGCGACCCCCGTCGTTGCAAACCCAGTCGTTGCAAACCCTGTCGTTGAGAACCCTGAGCAGTATATCAAGCACCCCTTGCAAAACAGGTGAGAATAAAACAGCTGCTGTGTTTTGCAACAAACACTCTAACCTATCTGCCTGATAACACATGCTCTACTGCTGTTAAAAAATGGGTTTTCGCAAAATGTGGCTCAAGATAGACACATGAATATATCGCAGTCACAACATAACAGAAATAATGGGACTGAGGATAACTACTACAAGGAAACCAATAATGAAACACAACATGGAGGAGGGCTCTTCAGTATGAAAAGGGCCCTGTAGCAAGTCAAAGGCAGTAAAACGGAAATTGTTTGTACAGTTTACTGCCCTCTTTAAGAATAAGGTTAAAAGTCTTTTTATCGCAGTACATGTCAACATATTAATAACACATTTGAGGGGACTGGAGACGTTGCATACCGCCTGTTTTGCACTGAAGAGGAGCACATTACGTCTTTGTCTTGTTTTGGGGGAAGGGCTTTTACTGATTATGCAATCCTTAGCCACTGCTGTGGATTTTAACATAAAGTCACTCCTTTGAATGCTTTGTTACTGCTGGTTTTGATACTCCCTTAGTAGAGAAATTAGTCAAATTGCTTCTCCATAGTGACTCTGAGGATGTGTGTTGACTGTAGGGCTGTCCCCAATACTATTTTTTGGGCTTCGAAGCTTCGGTAAGAAATATTTGAAGGTATTCGAAACTTCAGGACAGCGGCGCTGTCCTGAAGCCACAACAATCAGCAATATCCGTCTGAGAATAACTAATAATAACGAATGTTGAAGATGAATAATAAATAATGTTGTGGGATTATTCCTCATTGCATGTGCTATTTTGGGATTTATACTTTATTATTACATACCTGTATATAAAAAAAGAAAAAACAAAGCATCCGAATACTGATTTGGAGGTTGATTACCATGGCAATGGTCGAAGCATTGAAGCATTCGAGTCAGCCCTAGTTGACTGAAACGCCTTGTGAATCTGTGTTTTCTATTAGTATGTTTTTAAACTATTATTACTATTTGTAGCATCATATTAAGCCTAAAAAAATATATATATAAATACATTTAAAAAAAAAAAAAATAGTTTTGTGACATCTGATGGATAGTTGCATTTGTTGAAGAGTGCTATAGCAAAGAAAAAAGTCACAAGAAAGTCATGATCGTAAATAATTTACAGGTAAATGGTTTATCATCTAAGTGGAGGCTGTTTTTAGGTTTAAATCAGAAGCACATAATGAAGGATTCTGCCTCCTACTCTGCACATTAGTGTTGCAATTGTTGTTCACTATTGTCCTTTTAGAAATGTTATCATAGTTCTGCGGTGGGGACGACCTATTCAGGAGCATTGTGCAGTCGGTTTAGGAAATGCTGAATAGTTCACTGAGTAAGTCACTTCTAGACCTTTCTGCTTGTTCAGCCCAGCCTCAGAGGTGAAGGTTGTCCACCTCTGCTGCTCTGGCCATTCTGGTTTTAGGCGCTCAGATTGACTGTGGTGAGGTTATTGTGTTGTGGCGCTTCCACTGTAACACCCTTAATGGTGGACGTCTCAGTCAGAGGGCTAGGTGTTGTCGCGTCTGTCTTGCCTCATGACTATTATTCACTATAAGGAAGTCCTGGCTTGTTGAATTAATTAGAATTGTGTAAGACTTGTGTGTTGTGAAATATTACTTACAGTGTATTAGTTACACCTAGCTAAAACTAATGCTTTCTAATACAGTCCTGCATTAAGTCCTGCACTATACAGAGATGTGTTGCTGCTATGTAGCCTTCCCTCATTGATGGACTACACAAAATGATAGAAATACCTGTAAGTATAACGCAAAACAATTCAACAGCACCAGAAACTACAGCCTCCAAAATGAACATAGCATTGAGTCGACATCTCTGTAAAACAGCTTCAACAAAAACTGAACATTACAACCCTCATGAAGGTAGGATTTATTACGGGACTGTTTATGTTAGACTGCTTTAGTTTTGGCTGGGGGAGTGCATGTTGTAACATATCTCTGTTCACTCTGTTCTCTATCACTGTTGCGGTTTCTACTCTGCAGCAGAATGACTGAGTTAGTCGGATAAATCTGGTGATGGTTTGGCATAAAGATTATAAAACCATTTTCTTGCCTCAAAGCAAGAACAAAATGTACTTGTTAAAGAGAAACAGCTCAGTGAACTCAAACCAGCAATGCAGTAAACCTGCATTGCTGGTTTGACATCACTGAGCTGTTTCTCTTTAACAAGTACATTTTGTTCTTGCTTTGAGGCAAGAAAATGGTCAGTTGTCTGGACAAAAGTAGTGTCTGACCATACTGGTCATTTTAATAATATGTGATAATCAACTTGCAGAGACTTGAAACTTACTCGAGATTGGCAATGCAACAATATTAATATCATGTCTGCTTTTAGTTTTGTCGTGAGTTGTGAATATACAGATGGATTTGAACAGGCTGCACATCTCTATTACCCAGCTGTAACCTGTAACATAACTAGGCATGAGGATCAGTTTCATGTAACGTGATTTTCATATGGTATTAAAATTAAGAGAAACCAACAGTTGCAGGAAGGTCGGAAAACACATTCAGTTTCATAAAGCCTGTAGTATGCTCTGGAAAATATTCTGCATTGACATACAGTCTATTAAATGGGGTAAAATGACTAACACCAATATTCTTTATGCTCCCACGATTTTATTTGCAGACACGGCTGTTCCTTTCTTTAGAGATATCAATGGATGAAATGGCTGTAGACTTTTAGAAGGGAACACCAACATCCTCTGGTGTTTGAAAGATTGACCCACAGTTACTCTATGAAGAGTAACGGCTGACTGATACAGAATTTCAAGGCCAATACTGATATTGACAAATCCAATAACGATATATTGGCCCATTCTATTTTTTATTATTTTTACATAAACACATAACCTGAACAAACATACAGATCCCTTAAAAAATGTTTGTGTGTGACCGAGATACACATCAAACTGTACATTTTACAGTTGAAAAATCAACTTGTCAGTGCTTTCTAGTGGACAAATTATATGATGTGTTTCTAGTCACTTTCTAAATGACCTCAAATCTAGTCTGGCATTTCTTTTTACTTATTGGCTGACATATACACCGATACAATATATCTGCAATAAGCTTATATCTGCAGATATATCTGCAACATCACAGTAATTTATATAGATCAAATATTGTAATTTAGTTAAAGTGTGTCGTGATTTTAGATTTACACAAGGTCCTCATACCATTCCTCATTCATTAAATGTTGACATACAATAACTGCCTCTTTGAGCCACTCTGTTGATTCTTGTTTAGTCTTTTCATTTGTGTTGCCTTTATTTCAAAACAAAAGCACGCAGTTAGGCCAAGTAGTAAGTTTAGGCCGAAATAAAAACGGGTTGATATTAAGCTAAACACCGGACCGGACCAGTATACTGAATTTTACCACAAGGTGTCGCACTTGACTCAGCAGCCGCTCTCGAGTGTAACATAATGAGATCGGAACTGGGCCTCAGTGGGCTTCAAATCCAAAGTGTTGCCAGATTGGCGTAGTTTTAGTGTTCCTTGAGACTAACTTGCCATGTCTCGTCAGCCCAAAATACACGTCAATTTTCTAGTAAACAAACAATGTGTGCATCTTCCCCCCTTTCACCAACACTAAAATTTGATCTCCGTCATGATCTCCTCCTGTCAGACATTAGTGGCTCCGTTAGGCCATTTACTAATAAACATAATATTATGTTAATCACCGTGTCATATTGCTTATTACTAATGCAATATACAAGTTGGATTTAGCGCTGTAGGCACAGGTTGCTGATGACGGCTACTTTTTAATTTGCCAGAATTAAGTGTCATATTGACAAAATCCGGTTCAGCTGGTTTGCCTAAAATCAAACCGGTTTAAGCTTGTACACCGGACCGGTAAAACTGGATATTGACCCGACTCCCCCAAGATAGCCACACAAACAATCTAACACCCACACCTGAGGAAACGGGTTGAATGGATTGAAAGACTTTTTTAATTGGTCCATATCATATTAATCTGACAGAACTGAGTGATATATGAGTAGCAGGGAGCCTCGAGGAATCCATCACTGACTTGACCTACTGTCTGCCATGTTTGTTTACATGCCACGGCTGGGCAGTTAAACAAACTGTGTCCTCGGTTGGATTCAGCAGAGGAGTCGCCCCTGTGCTGTCTCGTCTCCTCTCCTCCGCTGTTGTGTAATAATGCGTGTCTGGAGTTGCTACAGGTTTCATGCTCTGATTTGTCTTTGTTAACGTCTGTGTTTATGGCACACGGGTGGGGCTGATGGTTGGTTACTGTTGTGTTGTGGTGGTGGGGGGTTACAGGGTTCGGCTAATGTCCTCTCATTGCCCCCGTCCCTCCCCTGCTAGCCCCGTCCCTCCTGGGAATAGATGAAAGAGTAAAACAGCGGCCGTCACAAACAAAGGCTGCACTTGTAGTGCTGATGATGGCCGGCTTTCTCTGTCCTTCTGCATCGATATGCATGCTTTTGTAACAAGCTGTTGTGTCCTGTTGTGAAATCGGGTGCATATCTGTGTTATTAGGACTCTTAATCAGGGCCTGAATTTCAGCGCAGGATTGCGGGTATTGCACATAACGTCATTGAATCTAGCACTTATAAGGCGGGAAATTCCTGCATTCAGCACACAAAACTAAATTCATAAATTCACTGAGTAATACAGACCTCACCAATCAGAGCTCGTCCCTCCCCGAGAGCAGTTTGATTTTAACAGATGATGTTATCAAGTGGAAAGAGATGAAGCAGAAGAGACAGAGGACAGGGAAACAATAGAGCATGTAGCCGAGAGAAAAGGGAACCATCAAAATGTTTTCCATATTTCCTCATACTACAGAGACTTAGAAATATTAATTTGTTTTGTTTGTTAAGAAAAAGAAAAAAAAAGACTTTCTGTGAAATAAAGAAATGATTGTAATTCTTTGCCATTGTACTCCAGTCATTTTCCCACAGTCGTATAAATACTGAGTGTTTTGCTTCTTCCCTTTCCCTCTCTCAGATGGGCCCTGTGGTATTTCAAAAACGACAAGAGCAAAAGCTGGACAGAGAACCTGCGTCTCATTTCCAAGTTTGACACGGTTGAAGACTTTTGGGCGTAAGTTTTCTCTACTAATCATGTAATGAAATTATGATTTAAGGGATTATTTCTAACACAGATGGAGGCAGCTTGAGTGTGCAACACTCTGTTTATACTGTACTTGCATTTCCCTCTGTTGTCTGCACCTCACTCATTTATATGTAATAATATATTAATATTTAAAATACTGGTTAAGATATATGATTCAAGATTTTCTGAAATATTAACATGCCCCAAGTAAAGTAGAACAACTTTAACAGGAAAGCGACGGGGACCTTGTCACATATGACGTAAAATATGAGCATTTACAGATTTACGTGCTTGTGTAAAAGGGGCTCAATATGTATCAGTGTTAAATTAATTCTTCACTGTACCATTAATCTGAACCAAAGCAGATGCAGCTCCTACTGTCACTGAACATTGTGGAATACTTTCAACACTACTCTGTGTTTCTTACAGATTATACAACCACATACAGCAACCCAGCAAACTTGGCTTTGGCTGCGATTATTGTTTATTTAAGGTAAGGCTTTCTTTTTTTTTTTATAAAATATGTTTTATTAAGAAAATACAGTTGTTTCCATTTTCAACCATTGGGATGTTTACAGCATGTACAATTAGACTCATTTAAGCCAATATCATCGCCCTGCAGAGCCAGAACCCAGAGAGCACGAGCCAGTACCAGAACCACAGTTAGATGGATGGACGGCGTTTTTTTTATATTCATTTTTATTTTATTTAACCTTTATTTACAATGTTAAAATAAAAGATAAAATAGAGCATGTTACAAAGGGATACAAGGGATAACAGATACATACAGCCATGACGGATGGAGATTGCTAAACTCTTATCAAGGCTGCCAACATTATTAAAATAATAGTCCACGTTTCTAGCCTTTTATTAAATAAAATATGTGTATATTGTATTAAATGAAGGATTTTTTTTTTATCAATATTTGATTGTTTGATTTAAAACAGCTGTATGCCTACACACCATAGACTGTACAGTCTGTCACACACAGAGAAATAGATAGATACACACACACACATGTAGTCGGGTCTTTCTCATCTTCCTCTTGACAATAGCCCATAGATTATTTATGGGGTTCAGGTCAGGCGAGTTTGCTGGCCAATCAAGCACTGTAATGTCATGGTCAGCAAACCAGTTAGTAGTAGTTTTGGTACTGTGGGCAGGTGCCAAGTCCTTCTGGAATAGGAAATCAGCATCTCCGTGAAGCTTGTCACCAGACAGAAGCATGAAGTGTTCTAAAATTTCCTGGTAGAGGGCTGCGTTGACTTTGGACTTGATAAAACACAGTGGACCAAGACCAGCAGATGACGTGGCACCCCAAATCATCTGCGACTGTGGAAACTTCACACTGGACTTCAAGCAACTTGGATTCTGTGCCTCTCCACTCTTCCTCCAGACTCTGGGACCTTGATTTCCAAATGAAAAGCAAAATTGACTTTCATCTGAAAAGAGGACTTTGGACCACTGAGCAATGGTCCAGTTCTTCTTCTCCTTAGCCCAGGTAAGATGGTCTGACGTTGTCTCTGCTTCAGGAGGGGCTTGATACTAGGAATGTGACAGCTGTGTCCATCTCCTGAAGACGTCTGTGAGTGGTGGCTCTTGATGCACTGACTCCAGCCTCAGTCCACTCCTTGTGAAGCTCTCCCAAGTTCTTGAATCGGCTTTGCTTGACAATCTTCTCAAGGCTGCGGTCATCCCTGTTGCTTGTGCACCTTTTCCTACCACACTTTTTCCTTCCAGTCAACTTTCAATGAACATGCTTCCTCGATACAGCACTCTGTGAACAGCCAGCCATTTCAGCGATGACCTTCTGTGGCTTACCCTCCTTGTGGAGGGTATCGATGATCGTCTTCTGGACAACTGTCAAGTCAGCAGCCTTCCCCATGATTGTGGTTGTGTGTACTGAACTAGACCGAGAGATACACGGTATTTATAATGTATGAATAGTAATTTACTCAAACTCAAAATTAAATATTCTAATATTTTGAGATACCTCTTTCTTTCTTTTTTGAGCTGTAGGCTTATACACCGATCAGCCATAACATTAGGACAGCATGGGCACCCTGACCGGTCTGCGGCTACGCAGCCCCATACGCAACAAAATGCGATGCACTGTGTGTTCTGACACCTTTCTATCAGAACCAGCATTAACTTTTTCAGCAATTTGAGCTGCAGTAGCTCTTCTATCGGATTGGACAACACGGGCCAGCCTTCGCTCCCCACGTGCATCAATGAACCTTGTAACGAGATAACCAATGTTATTCACCTCACCTCTCAGTGGTCTTAATGTTATGGCTGATCGGTGTATACACATACATGAAGCCTCGATAGGTATAACGTCACTGACAAATAGTAGACGTAATATTAAAATATAGTTTTAGTCAGCGCTGAATTTTAAAATTACGATATTAATTTCTCGTACACACCATGGATATACAGTATAAACAGAACGGTAGATACCGTTCGCTGTACAGACATTATCATCTGCTGTCGTTTTAGCTGGCGCATGTGTACGTCTAAAACTGTGGGTTCTCCAGCTCTGCAGGTCATTTATAGTTATGCTACAATTTCAAGAACCCCATTAATGAAGTATTTTATCGCTTTTTCCCTTTGTGTGTCAGGATGGGATCAAGCCGATGTGGGAGGACGACAGGAACAAGCTGGGGGGTCGATGGCTGATGACTCTCAATAAGCAACAGAGACACAATGACCTTGACCGCTACTGGATGGAGACGGTAAGACAACTGCAGCTCATAGATGAACCTATATCTTCTTAACGGTTGAGATTCGTGATAAAAACAACAGTATGATTCATACAGTGCGTCACGTTTTGTGTGTTTTGCAGCTCTTGTGTTTAGTCGGTGAGTCGTTCGATGAGGCAAGTGAAGATGTGTGTGGAGCTGTGGTCAACGTCAGACCTAAAGGTGACAAAATAGCCATCTGGACAAGCCAGTGCCAAAACAGGGAAGCCATCATGACGATAGGGTAAGTCGTCTTGTCGACGAGGCCTATTGAAAGAGGCTGGGACACGGGTCTTGGGGTACGGGGTATGACACATGCGCAGTGTAACTGGAGCTGCGTTCGTGGCTCAATTTCGGCGAGTGCAGACCCGATTTTACTGCGCATGTGTTGTACCCCAAAGATATGACGTTGATGATGCGTGACATCTCCTCTTTCCACCCTCCTTGCTTGTCGATAGGAAATAATGCAAGTAAAATTGATGGAAAGTAAAGTAGCTGACCACTAGATGGAGACACTAAGTTAGCATTAGTCTTCACACAGCACTCAACTTCTTGTCTTTCCACAGGCAAAATTATAAAGAGCGTCTGAGCATCCCCACCAAAGCCATGATCGGCTACCAGTCACACGACGACACATCCAGCAAGAGCGGATCCACCACCAAGAACATGTACTCCGTTTGAAAAACTCCTCCACCCCCCATTTCAACTTGCTGTAGATTTAAACAATTACCAAACCGCATCATCACAGTAATAATTTTTGAGTTGTCAACTACTGTAGTGTCTTTTCCTTTTTATTGAAAAGAGAATTGTTCATAGTGTGTACAGTTGGAGCATCCCCCAACATGAGAAACCAGTGGGGTGATGGTTATAAATAAGGAGGAGGGGGTCAGAAAGGAGTATTTGGCTCAAAATGTCCCATATGAGCTAGAGAACACAAATGATTTCCTTTTTAGAGTTGAAGAGTTCTGTGATTAATACCAGTGACCTCCCCTAGCTTAGCTAAGAAAAAGCTTTTTTTTTCAGTAATTAATGGCTTGGAGTTGCAAAAACAAAACAAAAAATGTTCTTAACTATACAGCCTTGTGTTTTTCTCATGCTGAGTTCTCACTCCTTACACAAAATGTTTTTCACGTCACAGGTAAAGATGCTAGGCAACTTATCCTTTCACGGAACAAATTTTAAGGGCAATTTTAACTTGTTTTATCCAGAAGTGTTAAGCATGAGTTGGGCTTTCAGACACACCAGTTTGGAGAATCTACAGTATCTTAAAGGTTTATAAAAGCTGTGGTCACACTCCAAAAATATATGGTTTGGATTTAAGGCCACTTATTGTTTCAGCCATGCTGGAATTGTGGAATATTGCTTGTAGTAGTTTTTGAACTTTTTTTCTTCCCCTTACATTTATTTATAATGTATGCATTACAGATGAATTACTTTAGTTGAAAGACAAACATGAAACTTGTGTTTTTTTCATTTTGTTTTTTTTTTTTCTCTTTTGTTATTAAGGTCAATGTGGACTACTGCATATAGATGACATTTTTTACAGTGTACCATAAAGTAAAGATGCTGACAGAATTAGGTGTGCTTTTCACTGTTTTCTTCCTAACAAAACCTGTAGATAACGTCGCACTCCTCTCTTGGTTGATGCAAAGGAAAGATGATATTCATTGTGAAATGATTTTTGCTCATAATGTATCTTTATTATCTGTAATTCCAGGATGTATATTACCTTCTTTCAAGTAAAGGTTAAGTGCTTTGCATTAAAACCGGAACCACGTTGTCTCGTTTTGTGGACATTTATGGTTTCACAGTGACTGAAGTGTATCACTGAGTCATGGAAAAATAAGACTTAAAGGAACAGTGTGTAACATTTTGGAGGATCTATTAGTAGAAATGGAAAATAATATTCATAACTATGTTTTCATTAGTGTATATGAAGTGGAAACTAAGAATTGTGTTTTTGTTAGCTTAGAATGAGCCCTTCATATCTACACAGGGAGCGGCTCCTCTTCACGGAGTCCGCCATATTGCGCAAACAATAATTGGCTACGTTTTTACGTTACCTTATAGCCAACGTGTCTCTGACGCGCTTGTGAAACTGCGGTAACGTGAGCCGGAGAGTGCAAAACCGTGGTACCGCCAGCCGCCGCCTGACTTTCGTTGCTCCTGAAGTAGTGTTATTATGGTAAGGATGGCCTCTGAGCGAGGCGAACAGCGTTACCGCGGTTTTGCACTCGGCGGCTCACATTACCGCAGTCTTGGAAAGGGAGGAGTGAGCGTTGGGTACTCCGTCAGTTGCAATCTGCAACCACATTACCGATGCCGCCAAATCCAATGCACTGTACCTTTAAAAACCAGCTAGTTAGTTCTCGCAACCTTCTAACTTTGGCACTAAATATTGTTTTCATATAGGAGACCATCGCTCAAAAAACAAAGGAAATACGTTTTAAGGGCCTTTACGTTGCTTTTAAGGTGAATTACATTCAGAGCTCCTCACTCTAGTTTGTCCTCTGACTCACACATACACTGAAATACATTAATCAGACCACACCTAAAATGCTGTAATGGAACGATATAGACAACACCCACTGTACTGTACATATCCAACACTATACTTAATGCCTCTGAATCAGTAACCTGTTGAGGTCTAGACCACCATGTTTTTAGTACGTACTGGGGGTGAATTCACTATTTTCTTTTGACATTCACTCAGTGTTAGTCATCCAGTCAAACAGGATCTTATGACGTCATAGGGACTTAAAGTATCTGAATGGGTGACTGCGTACTGCAACGTCCTCCACCCCTCTGATAGAGCTTCAATGTAAGATCTGTATCAGCAGAATAACAGGACTTCAGTGTGTACAGTGCTCATGATTTAATTTATTAAACGCTATATTCAAGTGCTTAATTAAAGAACCTTAATGTGAAGCTAACATCAGTGACATTTTCATGACTTTTGGTCCCTATTATACCTAATGAGGAATTCTTCATTGTTGATTCTAATTGCTCAAAAAATGATTGAAATAAATAACAATAATAATAAACATAAGTATGACACATCAGGTTAATTGTTCTGTTTGCAGAGCATCAACATGACTTGTACAACAGCATAATACAACTGATATGTTTTGTTCATTTGCTGTATAAACTTGTTTGTTTCAATAAATAAGGAATAACAAATGCAATAAGGAACAGAAATGCCCAGTAAAGAAAATCATAGGCCACAATTTTAGGCAACAGTATCAAGAGGGTGCAATAAAAGTGGCCATAATCCATAAATCGCTATAATTCCATCCCAGCAGAGTGATGAAATAAAAATTATAGGTCCTCTGGCCACGGTCCAGCCGCAGATGTCTTTACAGATGTCCTACTCGGTCCATCCTCACTGCCCGCGTGCTTCAGCTGGACCCTGGCGGCCTCATATCAGGACATCGTCATAATCAAGGGCTTTTCTTCCTCTCGTTTGTTCAGCAGATTTGAGAGCATGAAGGACGAGAAGAAGCAAAACTCCACGGCGAAGCTGAGCTCAAACAGCTCCAGGTTGATGCTGAGCATCCACTCAAATATAGCCGACAAGTGAACATAGAAGTACTTGTCCTGGGCAAACAAAACAGTATCTGAAGGGTTTCAAGTCAAGGATGTATGGAACAGTCAGTGGTAGTAGGAACCTGTCACTGTAAACTGAGACAGACAATAGAAATGTATCAAGACACAATGAGGCATGTGCTACAGGGCGGCAGCTCTTATCATCCTGTAATACAATTCCTCATCTTCTTGCACTCTAGTGTGTATATAGATACTGTATTAAATTTTGAATTGAGCCACTTCAGACTGGGAGACTAGAGGTTCAATCCCCATATTTGGAGGTGTGCATCACCAACTAGTGTCAAGGTAAAGCTGCAGACGGTAACTTTGAGCAAATATGATTAAAAAAAAAGTTATTTTTATAAAACTGTTACTAAATCCTGACAGTAGTGCACGAGACAGATCATCTGTGAAAAAATATCATGTTCCTCTTAGGGCTTAGGGTTTTTTTGATCTGTTCAAAATGTACCTTAAAGGAAGTCTTTTCAAGTATTTAATACTTTTATCTACATGGCAGTGGGCAAATATGCTGCTTTATGAAAATATATGTATATATTTATAATTGGAAATTAACTAACAACACAAATCAATGACAAATATTGTCCAGAAACCCTCACAAGTATTGTATTTAGCATTAAAAAATCAATCATCAAATGCTGACTTGACTATGACTTGCCCCAAACTGCATGTTTGCATGTCTGTAAAGGGGAGACTCGTGGGTACCCATAGAACACATTTTCATCACATATCTTGAGGTCAGAGGTCAAGGGACCCCTTTGAAAATGGCCATGCCAGTTTTTCCTCACCAAAATTTAGCGCAGGTTTGGATCATTATTTAGCCTCCTTCCCGACAAGCTAGTATGACATGGTTGGTACCAATGGATTCCTTGCGTTTTCTAGTTTCATATGATACCTTAACTCTCACTTTAAAACTGAGCTCGCTACAACCTAAAAATTGCAAGTTGTGTTGATGTGTTACAGAAATTAGTGGCGTTAAAACAAATTTGCATTATTGCGTTATTATTGCGCTAACTTTGACAGCCCTAATTCCTCTGTGTCCTCCTGTGCTCATAATGGCATTTGCAAAATTTCACCGGCCGGAGAAAAACAACCAATCAGAGCCGAGGAGTCTCTACAGCAGCTGTCAATCACTGCTCGCGAAACTCGCAAACTCTGATCAATCGGTCTAACTAGGCAGCGCTGATCAAATATGAATTAATATTCTGTTACTGTAATGACTATTTCTCGCCTCAGATGTTTTCAGAAACATCTTGTAGTGTACTGTTTAGCTGTAAAATGAGAACGTTTCTCATTTGAGGCGAGAAATAGGCATTACAGTAACAGAATCTTGATTCATATTTGATCAGCGCTGCCTTGTTTGTTTTGTTATCTGAGTTTGTGAGTTTTGCAAGCAGAGATTGACAGCTGCTTTAGAGATTGCTCGGCTCTGATTAGTTGTTTTCCTTTGGGCGCGGTGAAAACTTGCAAATGCCATTAGGAGCACATGATCTGTCTTATGCACTACTGTCAGGATATAGTGACAGTTTTATTAAAATAACTTTTTTTTATCATATTTGCTCAAAGTTACCAACTGCAGCTTTAAACTTAAACCCTAAACTGCTCCAGTAGAGGATGTGAAGCTGAGTGTTACAGGAAAGTGTAGCTAAAAATGCCATTAATTCATATCTACTTCTGTCATGGAGACTGTTGTGGCCTGTCCCACTTTGTAAACAGAGCAGCAGACCGGATCCAAATATGGCACAAAGGGAACGCAGTGCTATAGAGCAGCTGGAGAGTGTAACTCAGGCGTCACTGCTGAAGTCAAATGCGGAAATGTCCCAACTCACTGCACACCTTTCATCATAAACTTATGCAAATCAAACAGAAGAATTGTGCAGAATACCTACCACACAAACAAAGAGTTATTTAGCTCAAAGATGTATGAAAGGATACAGCAGAGGGTGACAATGGTTTGTAACACAGTGGAGGTGAGGCGAAACGGGTAGAGGATCTTCTCATATCCTGTCAGCACACACTTCCTGGTCAGCGCAGTGAGCAGGACGGTGTAGAAGCAGATGCACATGAAACTGATGGCAGCTCCCAGGTAGTGAAGCAGTGCCAAGTAACCTGGCTGTGGAGGACACAAAATAGTTTCCAGCATCAATAGATGAATAGATAATTAGAAACACTGATAGATGTGTAGATGTGCAAACTGAACTTCTACTACTGAACTATTAACTGATTGAAACCACCCGGTGCAGTTGGAGTGTGACAAAAAAACCGATGTCACCTGACACATTGTCATTTTTAATTGGATTTCAATTAGACATAGGCTAAGCGTTTGGGTGGGTGGTGAATGTCTGCAGTTACATTGTGGTAAAACCCTCTAATTTCACAGTAACTAATTCCCACTCCTGTTTAACACACTGGTTTTATTGTATGTTAATATCAGTACATTAAATGTTGATATTGGGTCTTTAATACACGTATTATTATTATTAGCCAAATAAACATAAAAGCGACCCATCTTGTGTTACAAACTGTGGGGGAGGTGTACAAGCTGTTGCCAACTTTGCTTGTGTTCTTATTAATCATTACAGAAGACCTAAAACAAATATTACCCACCCTTGTTTGCTGTTTCAGCACAGGTCATCGAAACTGCTGGGCTTTATTGTTAACATTATATGATGAAGTCCAGTCAGCTTACTGTTTTGTGACATTATACAGGCTTTATTCAAACACATTGAGCAGGACGTGCAGTACTTACATTACAGTTTCCAGCTGCGAACGCCCCCAGAGCTGCCACCACACCAAAGACCAGAGCAAACTTGCTCAGGATGGAATGACATGTGTGTCTCTCCATAATATGGGCATGGTGGAAGATACAGAACAGCAGAACTAAAGAGGAAAATCACAGATGTTCAAACACACATCACTAACATCATGTTTATATAGTGTGTCGGGCGTCAGGTAAACTCACACAGGAAGGAGCCCGCGTTGATCGTGGCTGTGAAAAGTGAATTTTCTGGTGCACTAATTCCACTTGAGCTAGAATCACATAATATGTTCAGTTTATTATGTCTCACTATTTGATTCCATTGGAAAGGATAAAGGTCAAATTAAGTGCATTCTCACCTTATAGTGGGAACAAGGCAGCATCCAGTGGACTGATTCCCTTTGCAGTAGTTGTCACTCCCCCTGAAAACAAATGAATGAGTTTCTGGAGAATCTGTCACATCTAGATGCTGATGCTCAACTTTCTACGATAATGAACCAACTCACCAGTCACTGAGAGAGCACACATGATTGTTGGCGAAGGCCAGGCCATATCTGGAAATATAAAACAAAAGGAAAAACTGTAGTGACAGCATGTTGGGCTCTATAACAATCTTGATTTGATAAGTAACATTCAAACTACAGTATGGTAGTTTTTTGATGTGTTGTAATACAGCAAGAAAAACATTATCTTCCAATTTTTTTCAGAATAAAGGTAGAACTACAGTCATTCCTGTTGACTGAATCAATTTATGAGGATTTCTAGGAAGTTAAATATATATTTTCTAACTCTCCAAAACCTATGGTGGCTATAAATGATCATATAGTTAGAAGAGAGGATGACTGAAGCTCTAATGATTTTATTGTACCACTGACATTTTGACCAGCACCTAATTTTTAGTGTTCATTAATCAATAAACCACCTCAAATATTTCTGACATTAAAAAGAAAGAACATCTGGCTCCAGTCTGAAGAATGAGCTCCTGTAATGGGCAAACTAAACGGAGGTGGATGACAAAGCAGGATGAGGGTAAAACATCACTGACTAGTCACTGACCAACAGAGCTTAATAACAAGTAGCTGCAGGTTTGCATATTTCGGTTGAAGGAGCAATTTGTCAATTTTGTCTCTTGGTATTTCTTGAAAGTCTGGTGTGCACACCTTGCGACAGACATACAAGCCGGATCACATATTTCAAGATCGCTGTTTCATAATACGGTGCAGGCAGAAGGTAAGTTTTGTCATTCTGCTCCAACTTTACATAATACCCTTTTCACAGATACACAGAGTTAAAATGTTAGAATAAAAGTGTGTGAAATACACATCTGTAGAATATAATGTGATGCCATCTCATCGCTTCCTGTCCAAGGCCAAGTATATCTGTATCACTACTGGAATGTCATTAGCCGGGAATATAGAGTTCAAATAGAAATCTGGTTAATCATAAAGTGTGTCATTGTCAGTAGTGTTAATCAGGAGTCACATTATCATGAACAGCGTTAAACTACAAGCTTTCAGATGTGAATAATACTGATGACAAAGTATAAAACTAAACTTGGACAGACAGAGGCAGAATAAAAGAGTTGTACTTGTAAAAACAAATGTTCTAATAGTTTCACCTGAGAGTAAAGACAAATGAGGAAGCGTGAATTTCTGGTAAACTTACACAGTCCATGTTCCAATGAAGGACACCAGGGAGAGAGAGATGGGGAAGATAATCCAGAGCACCATGTCTTGGTGGTGAAGAAAGCAGGTGATGAATTAAAACAGGGATTCCTTAAATCCAGGTGTCTTCAAAACACTCAATGGCAGACCTCTTCAGGGGTTCCTCATGGAGTCAGCCTCATACCTACAGAGCAAGAGTAGTACTGGAACAAAACATAAAGCCCTAACCCTGTGAGTGTTGTTCAGCTTCTTCAAGTACACAGCTGCCCTGTTGTAGTTAGCAATAATTTTCGACCATCCAGAGTACAGTCCTGCTTTTATAGTCTCTCTTTCTCTGCCACTCCTTTGGAGCACCACCTTGTCCTGTCAGAACAAATGTTGGGAAACATGGGGTGGGCCTTCTTGACGCTGTCATACTGTTTGTTTTACTCCAAACAACTGATCCATCACAAGGCTGCCACTGTATAGTTAGTGAATGCTTTGAATGTTTAAGTGACATGTTTTGTTTTACCTGTTATCCAGTACAGTACAGTTTTGAGGTACTTGACTATTTGTATCTTATGCTATTTTATATTTCTACTCCACTACAATTTGAAGGGAAATAATGTATTTTTTGTATTTTTACTCCACTTCATTTATTCAACAGCTATAATTACTACTTACTTTGCAGATTAAAGTTAAAGTTCTTTATTTGTCATACGCACAACATCTCCAGTGAAGCAGTCGTCAGGCTGCCTCCAACTATGCTCATATGTATAAAAAGAAAATCACAGAAGTAAAAATAACAATCTGAGACATAAACATAAAATAGAGCACTGCAAGTTAAAATATAGGAATAAAATATATAAAATATAATATATATATATATATATATATATATATATATATAACAAAATAAAATAAACATCAATAATTAAATAATATTTTGTTCTAAAAAAAACTGGTAGACTGGTGTACAGCAGTGATAAAATGGTAATGATATTCAATTATAAGTAATATAATTAGTAATTATATATATTTAATTACTTATAATTGAATATCATTATCACAGTGTTGTTATTGAGAGTAAAACAACTTGGGGACATGGTCTTGTGCATTTTATGTAAGCATAAATATATGAGTAGTGAACAGAAGTGAATCAAATGAAGAAAAGTTATTAGTTAGTACCCTAAAGGCACTCCATGATACCAGTAGCTAACTGTTTATGACTACACAATTTTAAATTAAATGTAATCTTATTATTGAACATTTTTGTTTATTATTTGTTTTACTTAGCCTATGTGTGTCTCTTACAAGCAATGACTTATTTTAATTGGTTCACTGAGGAGATAAACTACAGAAGCAGATACCCAATCAAACCTCTGATCAGGATGACGTCATCCGTCCAGCTCTCCACCAGAGGTTCTTCATCTCCAAAACAAACAAAATGGCGGCGCACGTGAGATGGGGTCTTCAGCAGATGTTAAGAAATACGGCTCGTTTTAGGTTTGAACCTCTACAAATGTGACACATCGTTTTGTACACATGTCGTACTGCTGATATGATAAGTATGCAGAGCTTGTGTAGAGCAGAAACAGGGCAGGGCGAGATATCCCGACGTGATGATACCTTTAGCTCGCTATGCTAACTTTAGCTAACAGTAACTAGCAAACTGCGACACTAGAGAACGATTTATCTCTCTAATTCACATAACGCTACAGCTAAGTGGAGATACCGACAACGCTGGTTTAGTTATTTCCACTTTTTTATCGTCTCTGGTTTCATATGTGTCTTTCCAGATGCCGAGCATGTAAGTTAGCCGCTAACGCTAGCTAGCTTGGACAGTAAACTTTAATGGCGGTAAAATGATATAAAACCTCTGGATAAAGTTACATCAAACCTCGAGATAACAGCTGAGGAAACTGACGTTGCTTTCACTCATCAACGCCACCTAACTGTTTAATCCTCCCTCAAGAAGTGAATGAGTCTTATGTTTACTGAGAGACACATATTCTTTACGTTTGAAGGTTTCCAGTCAGGACCAGAAGCTCACAGTGCTCCAGCCAGATTTTCAGGAAAGTCCAGCCTCTGTCCAGGACAGGAACCACACACTTCTCAAGTGAGAGCCCATTGTTTGGACACCTTAATACAATTCCCTCTGTCATCTTGTCTCTAAGGCTTAATGTAGACAAGAAAAACCCTATAAAACTTAACTAACACATAGTTTTTTAATATCTTTCAGTAAGATACCTGTCCATCCAGACTCAAGACACTCCAAACCCCAGAAGCTTGAAGTTCCTCCCTGGCAAACCTGTCCTGGGAAGTGGGACGCTTGACTTTCCCTCTCCGAGCTCAACTGAATCTTCATCTTTAGCCAGGTTGTGTGCCAAGTTTTACTGTTGTACTTTGTCATGTTTAACGGTTTCTGATTTTGTAAAATAGAAATTTAAAAGGCAGAAATCACTATCACAGTTTTGGACTGTAGCACCAGAACCAGAGAGAAGTGTCTGAGTTTGCACGCTGATTACGTGTGTGTCGTGTTTAGAAATCATAGTGTAAAAGAATAACGAAACTGAGGGAAAAGGGGCACTTATTCTCGTAAGGTAACGCAGGTAGAGATTAATTAAAAAAAAGAAGCTGAACACTCACAACTCCGATGCGTTTATGTCTGCTTAAAGATTGTTTCGGCAAAGGAACTAAAATGTTTTGGTTTACTAAAATGTTGATCTTTATAAGCTGCAATATATGCATCGGAGGTATAAGTGTGTGGATTTTCCATTCTCTCTTTTTAGAAATAATAGTTTGATAATGGTTATTATCTTCATTGAGCTATTCATGGTTGTGTTTTGATGGCGTTGTTGGTTGAAGAGTACATACAGTAGATGTGACAAAAGCACCCTGTGCAAATTACACTATGTGATACTGCAGGGTCTCTGTGTATTAAAGCCACTGACAGCATGAAGGCATTGTGCAGATATGTTTTGTTTGCTGATACATTTTATCTTGTCTTGACAAAAACGATAACATCGTGCAAAGCAGTGCAATCATCAGTGACGCTCTTGATAAAAGCCAGCACAACTGGATGTTGTTATCACTAAATGAACTAACATGAATGACTTCATGCTGTCATCGGTATGTTTTTTTGTTTTTGTTTAACAATAACATGATAACATGTTTCTTTCAGGGACCTGTTTGAAATCGAAGGAGTGAAAAGTGTGTTCTTTGGCCCTGACTTCATCACAGTCACTAAAGTAAGTATTAAATGTACTCGCACAGCTTGTCTCTGTGATCCTAATCATGTGAAATCTTTGTGGTGAGACAACACGTGAGATCTTTGTTTTCTTGTCAGGCAGATGAGGATGTGGAATGGACGGACATTAAGCGTCACGCTTCGGAGGCCATTGCTAAGTTCTTTGAGAGTGGTGACCTGATAACAACAGGGGCAGTGCACCAAGAAAGCAGTGAGTATGCAACATACCCATATTAGTCATCTTGGAGTTACGCAGCTGCTTGACTGTGTACCACTATGTATCCACTCTGTACATTTTCTGTATTGTAGGTCTTTCTGAAGATGATGATGATATTGTATCTATGATAAAGGAGCTTCTGGACACCAGAATCAGGTACAAAACTAATAACTTTGAGATCAATTTAGGTAATTTGCTTCAGGTGCTCATCTGTGCCCACTGCCAATAGACTGTAAAACAGCAGTGGAAACCACATTGCCATCACTCTGAACAGCCAGATAATTGTTCTTGTATAGTTCATATGTCTACATCTGTTCTTATTCTAATTGTATATACCTCTTATTTTATTTGTTTTACTTTGCTATTTATCTGTACTTATTTCTGTCTTTGTGCTGCTGCAACACCTGAATATCCCTCTGGGGATCAATAAAGGCTTCTCTTATCTCATCTTATTTTATGTTAAATAATAGTCTTTGTTCATCTATTGCAATTGGATAGCTTGCTGTTTGACATGGTGCCTTCAAATGGGGTCGTGTTTACCGTGTTCACGAGAAGAGTCCATATGAACGCCCCCCTCTTGTGGTATTCACAACGTCGTAAGTGGAAAGTTTCTGAAAGCTCCGAGTTCACGAGTTGTGACGTGTTTGTTGACGTTGTCAGAAATGGCGTAGACCATGGAAGCTAATTTTTTGGTACATAATAAGTGAATATATTGTAATTTTAGTCATATACTCTTCATAATTTTATAATAGGTCTGAGGAAAATGTTGATATTCCCAACGGCCTGATCTTTTTCCTCTGTCATTATGCCTTTGTATTTCCTGCATTATGTTACCCACTTGCTAGCTTGCTAAATTGTTAGCCTCTGTGGCTTCTAGACGCCGACAGTAACGTTAATATTGCCATTGCTTAGCAGCGGTGCTCTCAGGACTTAACCACTTGAACCCCAAACATATTATGTACACGACTTCCCATGTTGTAAACACGAGCTCATGAGTTTCATTTGAAGGCACAATAGTTTATGTATTTTAAATGTTATTTCAATCATGATCAAATATTTCCTCTCTGATATTTCTTTACTCAGCACTCCTAACAATGATGCTCACAGTGTAGTCGTGCTGAGATAACAGTCTTAATCTGTCTGTCCTTTGTGCTTCTTTGTTCTGAACACATTGATAATGGTTGCTTTCCCTCTCAAGACCTACAGTGCAGGAGGATGGAGGCGACGTCATCTATAAGGGGTTTGAGGAAGGCACAGTCAAGCTGAAGCTGGTTGGTTCCTGCACAGGCTGTCCCAGTTCTACAGTTACCCTGAAGAACGGCATTCAGAACATGCTGCAGTTTTATATCCCAGAAGTAGCCAACGTGGAACAGGTGATTATCAAGATCAGTTTTCGATTTGTTTTTCTACATAAACAGAGATTTGTGCAGGTTTGTATTTTGAGACTCACTGTTGTTTTCATTACGGGATTGGTTTCAGAAGTTGCTTTATGGATATTTAAATCATCATATGCAGGAAATAGTGCTGTGATCTCATTTGCTGAGCTATGTAACCAGACAGTAAATGTTCAAATTGTCGGTGCAGTTTTCCAACTTTGACAAGTTGAGTTGAATAAAGTGATTAAAATAAAGAAAAGATAATCTTATTTCGATATTACTTTTACCTTCTTGATACCAAACTGAGTTGAGTTTTTGTCATGATTGGGAGGATGGTAAAAAATATGTCTTTACAGACTTTTATGTCGCATATAATATTTTGTCAATTTTCTTTTTTTGCCCAGGTGGAAGATGAAGTGGATGAAATCAATGCAAAGGTTTTCTCCGAGCTGGAACGCAAATTACAAGAATAAAAATGTCCTCTACCAACACACTCATGGATTGTTGGACATGTTGGAAGACAAATATATTCCACTGTGTAAAAACACAGCCATGCATAATTTCCACTAATAGAATAATCGTTCTACAGTCATAAGAATGAAAAGAGAAAATTATTACCTGCTATTTTGTGTGCATTTTATATTCTGTTAAGAGTTCACGCTGTAATGTATGTGTACATATTGTACGCCCCAGTTACCAAGAGAAGGAGATACAGGCATATACCTGTATACAGAAAATACTGTCATTCTTTTAACCAGTCAATATGTTCTGCTGTGATGGCTGTAAATGTTGTGATGTATTTATTTCTTATAAATATTTTATATTTTGAAAGAATATTTTCATAGGTTGGAGATATTGTGAAAGTTACGGCCAGTTGAACGGTTATGGTCATGCAGAATGAAGACTTGATGAGGTATATATTCGTTGTTGCCGCCATATACTAACTGAAACCTCAGTGAACCATTTTGCTTGTTAATGCATCATCTATAAATGCAATAAAATGTTATTTAGCCTACAATTATTCATAAAGCAGAAGAAGGTTTGCTGTGTTACTACCTACATTATAAGACGTGTGTGCTATATATGTGCACTGCTTTGTGCTCCATTCTTTGGATTTTACTGTATCACTGTATCAAACAAAGTTCACAGTTTGAAAGCAAATTTTTGTCTTTGATTCCTTTTTTTCATTAGCATTACTGTTATTGTTATTTTCTTCAAGTTATGACTCCTGTCATTATGTCCTATCTAGGTAGAGGAATAAACAAGGAATGACTACTCACAACTGTACACTTAATGATTACTTCCTATCTTTTTTACTCTTTTTTTTTTTTTTTCCATTTCATTTCAAATTTTTATTTCGAGCATGTAAAATAATAATAATGATTATTAAAAAAAAGAGAATCATCATACAACAAGTGGACTGCCAGAAAAAAAGCAGTATCCACATACAATGAAAATCATAAGCAAAAGAAATTGTCAAACACTTGCCTTGGTTTAGATATTCGAAAAGGAGTGAGAAGAAGTACATATTTATTTAATCCCACCCCTTCTCCATAACTCATTCATTAATGAGTAACCAGCGTTCTTATTGAGCTAAACATATAATCTAATTTATTTTTCCTAAACTTGTTTAACTATAATTATTACCTTTCATCTCTGTCATAAAGAAATATAAATTAATTACTGATATAATTATCCTTATCAAAATATAAATTCATTATCAGTCAAGAATACCAAATCATTACTTAAAGGTCCCATATTATAAAAAGTGACATTTGCATGTCTTTTATATTATAAAGCAGGTTTAAGTTCTATATAAATACTGTGAAAGTATTGAAGCGCTTAATCCACAGAGAAACACACACAGCTCGTATTCAGAAACTGAGCTTTTGAAACAAGCCGTTAGGATTTCTGTCCATTAGTAATGTCACAAATCTACAATATTTAAACCATTTCACGGTTTTAAACGTAAACATTCTAAATGTGTCCCAGTTTATTTCCTGTTGCAGTGTATGTGAATGACATCAGCTGAAAGGAAGTAAACATGGACCCAAGCTGTTGCCTAGCAACGCAATTCCGCTGAAATATACTAAAACGGAGCGTTTCAGACAGGAGGGTGAATACAGGTATATTCAGGCAGACAGTATGAGGAAAATAATGTGTTTTTTGAACAATAAAGCATGTAAACATGTTCTAGTAGAAACCAAAAATACAAACATGAACCTGAAAATGAGCATGATATGTTCCCTTTAATATACATTCTCTGGAGGTACAGGCACATAGGGACAGCAACAATTTATTTTACAAATAAATACAGTTGAACCACTTTCATTCACTAAATCTCTGCTGCCTCCTACAGCACGAGTCGGTTTCTCCTGCGCATGCGCAGTTCGTGTCTCCATCGGCCGGCTTCGGGCACAGCGGTAAGCACTGTTGACAACGTTTCAACTAAAACCTTCTCTACGTTAGTTACCGTCAACATTTAGTGTGCAGTTATTAATTGCGTGCGAGAGAGAGTTGCTGCCATTAGTGAAGGTGTATTTTTTATTATTATTTGAAAACAGTGGCCGTTCACTGCCAACTGCCAGAGCCAGGGAACGTTCGCTGATTTGGGCCTCGCGTGCGATAACAAATCCAGCACGAGGCTAATCTGGAAACAAAGCTAACGGGCGTCCGAATGCTAAGAGTTAGCTCTAGCTATGTACAGCTGCTAACGCCATACAACACTGCGTTTTATTATAGGAGTAGCTACACGAGGTACGTTTTTAATAATGTCGGCCAAGCCATAACGACTTAGCCTTAAAAAAATATTTAGTTAGCTGCAGTTAACCACAACAATAACAGCATTAGCTTGCTAGATAAAATGTTAGCTTGCTAAGCTAGCTGTTAGCAACTGTCAGTTAAAGCGGCTAACGTTAGCTAAACTGCTGTGTCAGCAGTTACTAATTAACGGAACGCTGCAAAAAATCGAAGGTAACGTCATTTGAATAGTTTGTGCGTTCGAATAAGCAGTTTGTTCCCTCGAAGATTTAACGTTACATCGTTCCCTCAAACGGCTTATTTCAGTCCCTGCTGTTCGGCTAAAGGCGTTAAAATACTGTAAAACAACCGCAGGGACTAAAGTTAAAGGCTGTGGCTTCTACAGTCAGTTTAAACAACACAGTAGCCGCGTTTGTCATGTTTAATATTGAAGGGATCACGTTGTGTCCCCGTGTTACCGCTTCTCATCTCATTGTGACGCTTTGTTTTAATCCTCATTGTTGCTTTGCTGACCAGCTTTGGCTGCAAATGCACAAACACACGTCACTGTAATTTACTGCATTGCAAAGCATAGTGCATAAGTCATATTACACAACAAAATGACATATATGGTTTTAAAAAAACACGAGAAGAGCATTACTTAAAGGTCCCATATCGTGCTCATTTTCAGGTTCATACTTGTATTTTGTGTTTCCACTAGAACATGTTTACATGCTGTAATGTTTAAAAAAAAACCTTTATTTTCCTCATACTGTCTGCCTGAATATACCTGTATTCACCCTCTGTCAGAAACGCTCCGTTTTAGCACATTTCAACGGAATTGCGTTGCTAGGAAAACAGTTTGGGTCCAAGTTTACTTCCTGTCATTCACATACACTGCAACAGGATATAAACTGGGACACATTTAGAATGTTTACGTTTAAAACTGTGAAATTGTCTAAATATTGTAGATTTGTGACATCACAAATGGACAGAAATCCTGACGGCTTGTTTCAAATGCACAGTTTCTGAATACGGGCTGTGTATTTATCTGTGGATTGAGTGTTTTGATACTTTCACAGTATTTATATATCACTTAAACCTGCTTTATGATATAAAAGACATGAACATCTCACTTTTTACAATATGGGACCTTTAAGAAGAAACTTTAGTAATTAATAAGTATTCTTCGGTGTGTAAGGGTGTTATGGGCCTTCCATGTTAAATGATGATATTTATCTGTTAGAATATGATAGATTCAGTCTGAGCCTTTTCTATTTTCTTTCTATTTTTTTGTGTGTTTGTGTTATTTAAACTGTGTCAGCTGTTATTGTTTTATTTACAGTAGACGTGAATTACCATGTGTTCTGTTAGTGTATTATGATGAGTAGTGTGAAGGTGTGTTTTTGTATTGTCACCATGTAAACTATGTGGACCCCAGGAAGAATAGCTGCTGCTATGCAAAAGCTAATGGAGATCTAAATAAACAAACAAACAAACAAAGTAAACAGTGACAGGTTAGGGGCAATCCTAATTAGCTGACTTGGATTCATATAGCTAGCTTCAATTAATTTTAAGATATGGATACAGATCAAGTTTGTCAGTTCAATACAACGTTGTGTCGTCTTTGATTCCCCCAAATGAAACATTATCAAAATTCCCTCACCCTGGTATCTGCTGGTCTTCCTCCTAATATACCTTATTTTATGTTTATTTTGTCTTTGTTTTGATTTTAGTGACAAGCATCGGCCTGGTGAGCAGAGACTGCCCTTAACCTGAGTGAGTCATGGCCCAATTCGGGGGACAGAAGAATCCGCCCTGGGCGACTCAGTTTGCTGCCACAGCAGTGTCCCAGCCGGGCCACTCGGGACAGTCTCTCGATCTCAGTAGCCTGCACTGTAAGTATAACAAACGAGGGTCTGGGTAGTTTCATTCCCTCCCTTATTGGTTGTATGGTTACACAAAATATAATGTTGTATTCTTTTGGTTATATGGACTCTATTACTTTTGCCATCACATCACCTCCCCCAATGTCCCCCATTCAGTGTGTTTTTCCACACCTCTCTGAATCTGGTGCCTTATTTTCCCTCTTTGCAGCTCTTGGTGTGCAGCAGCCATCTCTTCTGGGAGCTTCCCCCTCTGTTTACTCTCAACAGTCAGCCTTGGCTGCAGCCTCTCTCAGCAACCAGTCTGCTGCAAACTATCAGCTGTCTCAGCAAACTGCTGCCCTGCAGCAGCAAGCTGCAGCAGCTGCCGCAGCAGCACTACAGCAGGTCAGTCACAGCGAGGGAGTCATAAGCACACTCAGCAATCTATGCATCTTGCTGTGGTCACATGTAAACACTGTTCTTAACTGTAATCAACCACTATCTCTCTTATGTTCCTTGTAATGTATATAGTCTCAGCTCAATACAGCCCTCCAGCAGTATCAACAACAGCAGCAGCAGCAGCAGCAGCAACAACAACAACAACAACAGCAGCAGCAGCAGCAACAACAGCAGCAGCAGCAACAACAACAACAGCAGCAGCAGCAGCAACCCCCTCAACAACTGTACAATGTACCTCATCAGGTGAAACATAGGCTAATTTTGCTTTGTGTCACACTTTTTTTTGGAAAGTCCTCCACTCATTCTAACCCTTGAAAATATATTGGTTGGTTTAAACTAGACAAAATAAATGACATGGGCATTATTCTTTATATTAAGATTTCTGCTATGGCTTCATATAGATTGTGATGTGTCAGCAAAGTAGGAAAATGAGCACAGGTCAGGTCAGGTCATTTAAAATGCCCTAAGCTTTAGCTGTCTGTGGGTAATATCCGTTTGCACTCTTAAATTGAGATTAAATTGACTTCTGGAATCTTTCTTGTCCATTTTTCCTCATGCGTTAGTGCTCCATATTTCTTAATAATTTTCTCTTGAGGCAGATCATGTGAATGTGCTGGGCAATTTGATACTACTACTCAAGTAGCAATGTGTGTATACATAGTACTAAAATATATCTTGTTTCCACTAGCAGAATTCCTTAGTGAACATACAACCATGGGCTGTACAGAACTGTTATGAGAGTGTGGCATTGCAATGTCAACAAAATGTTGACTCGTGGTATTTTCTTCTTTCTTCACAGCTTCCCCAGCCTCAACAGGCACTGCTTTCTCAGGTAATGTGCAAAAACATCTACATTTGCCATATATATATTATGTCATTTAAAAAATGGCAGTCCATTGGGGTTGAATTACTGATTTCGTCAATATTTATATGATTTCGTTCATATCTTTTTTTCTCTGTGTATATCCATTTATACATGCGTATCATGTTCAGGGTCACAAGGGGATGGAGCCTATCCCAGCATGTATTGAGTGAGAGGAATGGTGTAGAAGGAAAAAATCTAAAACACATACATGCCTAAATCAATCTTATCTGTTTACATCTTAGCATTTTAAACTGAAATCCAGGCCAAAAATTTCCATAGCTGACCAGTTTTCCTCATGGCTTTGTGTTTAGTTTATTTATATGAGGAAAAAGCCAAGTTTTGAATTGCTATCAAAATGTCTCCCTTTGCATCCTTGCAGAGTTTTAGTGGCCATGGTATTTACTGATTACATGCAACCAAAGTGTATTCATAGTAGCAATTTTTTGGATCCTTCTTTCTTTTCCCGACCCTCAGCCTCCCGTCGCCTTGCCCACCAGCCTAAGCTTGTCCAACCCCCAGCAGACAGCCCAGATTACTGTGTCCTACCCAACACCACGTTCAAGCCATCAACAGCAGACGCAGCCACAGAAGCAGCGAGTCTTCACTGGTGTCGTCAACAAGCTACACGACACATTTGGCTTTGTAGATGAAGATGTCTTCTTTCAGCTAAGGTAAAAGAGAGTATCTCTCGGACTATATTTCTTGTGCAAATGAGTGTGTTGGTGGAATGATAAGTTAAATGCCCTCAGTGTCATTAGCTATAGTTTCTTTATTGTACGCATTACATTACACTGCCTTTTTTTTTTCTTATGCCGGTCTTACACTGCCCATGTCAATACCCATCATTTGGCACACATAACAGACAGTTCCAAAGGAGACACGTGTCTTTTTCAGTTTGAATCTGATGTGACTAGACATATAGAGATGTATGAATGTTTTTTTTTGTGTGTATTTTCAGTGCTGTGAAGGGGAAGACTCCTCAGGTGGGTGACAGGGTTCTAGTGGAAGCTGTGTACAACCCGAACATGCCCTTCAAGTGGAACGCCCAGCGCATCCAGACCTTACCTCAGCTAGCAAACCAGTCGGTGAGAAAACTCAGAGGTTGCACTCAGTCCCTAAGGAAGAACTGGATAACATTTTTGGGTACATTAATACAAAACTGGGGGTTTCTGATTGAATTTTTATTCACGTTTAGATTTTTGGTATCCTTATAAATGCAATCAGCATAATATTTGTGTGTCCACTACATTTGTTCATGGCTTTAAAATGACCCTGTCTGCTTCAAAAATGTATAGACACATACTTTTTTATTCATTCATATTTACTATGTAATACTATTCACATGATAAGTTATTTCACACTTGAAAAAGCGTCCCAATGATATTTTGAGTTGCACAAAATGTGAACTAAGGTTCCAAAAAAAATTGCCCCCAGTCTAGTACATTTTCTTAACCTGTGTGGTTGTTCTGTACTTCAGTTAGTTTCAGTCTAGTAGCAACGATTAATCGATTACTTGTTGTCAACTATTAAATTAATTACCAACTATTTTGATATTTTGAATATGTCATCTCGGGCTTTAGGAAACACTGATTGACATTTTTCACCATTTTCAAAGTATCTTCTTGAATTATCTCCAAAAATGAGATCCACAGGTTCATTTTAAACCCTGGACAATTCATCTGGCTTAGTCTGAGGAGAGTCTTAATATATAGTGTGTTTTTTTCAGATTTGATATCTGTACCTCTTTGTCTTTAATTGACTGTTGTGTTCTCAATCCATCCTAGCATCAGCAGCAGCCTCAGCCTTTACCTCAAGCTTCCCCACAGCTCGGCGGCCTTTACAATGAGCCAGGGATGCAGCTGCGCTACTCAGACATGCACTCAACTTTGGACAACAGACAAAATGTAACCCCCCTAGCCCTGAATCACACACTTTGTTGGTCCTTCTCCCTACTCAGTTTCTTTCTTTGACTTTTTGTCTTTGTTTCCTGCCTTTCTTGCTCAACCTATATACTGTATGTTGAACTATAACCATAGTTGCATCTATTCTTAACTGCAGTTTTTGCTTCTTCTTTTAGTTTGCTGTCATTGCCAAATGGATAAAACCACATTTTTGTAGTTGTTTAACAATACATTTCTTTATTTTAAGGAACATTAATTTGTCTTACAGGGAGACTGTTTTTATATTATTGTTTCATTATGCATTTTTTTGAATGTGCTCTTTGTGGTAGATTACAGCCTTTTTACCAGGTTATATAATTCTTTTGTTTGGAAAACAAACTAATCTTGCTTGAGCTGTTACTTTTGTTTCAGAGGTGTTTTCACACTCGGGGCTTCTTAATATTTAAATCAGTAAATTTCTCTACAGGGGACAATGCAGATGACAGAAAACAAAACCTTGTTAAGAGGTTGTGTTGGATTACAGTTATCTTTGATATAAAGAATTGGTTTGAAGTACCACTCAAATCAGTACCTCATCAATTGAATCAGTGCCTTACCGAGCCGTGAGAAGTATATAATTGTCATAATGGTATTTATAGTTGAGTTAATATTTCTGAATGTGGTGGCAGTGTGGCCTTTTGGTTCACGTGACTATACTTCAGCCAGAGGGCCAGATTTGATATCAGCACCATCTTTTCCTTTGAAAGTGCTGAGCAAGATGCCGAACTTGTCTGTTCACTACATGCAGGGAATATTGTCAGAATATGCCTACCTGGTATTATTTATTTAGGACAGCCTAACCGGGCACCTCTACCTTAGAGATTAATAAGATTTCTACAATTCTTTCATCCAAGCAGACGTTCAGACCTTTTCCCAGCTTCTTTCTTTCAAGCAGCCACTCACTGAAGATGTTGTACAGTTCATCTTGTTATTTGTTGAGCAGTCATTGCTATGTTATCTGAAGATTGTTTCAGACCTGCTTTTGAACATATGCTCACCGTTTCTTTTTTTTTCTTTTCCCCCTTTTTCTAGAGCCAGCCTCAACCTCCTAACATGATGAAGGCAGCACCCAACATGATGCAGTCGCTACCTCCCCCAACCACATTCAGTGTTCCGACCCAGGTTCCCCCTCCTTCCCTCCTGCAGGCCCAGCTGTCTGCTGCCTCTCTGGCCCCTCTCCTCCAAAACCCTCCTCAGCCTCTGCTGCCACAGCCTCCACCCAAAGGTGAAATACTTGTCAGTGGGGTTGCATTTACCTAGTATTGGATATAAAGCAGTGATGATCACCACTATCTTTGCAGCTGTTTTGGCACAACATTGACCACAAATTCAAAGCGGTCTTTGTGGTTTGTTAAGTGGTTAAACAAGCATTATTTCCCTTGTCTCTAGATGTGTTTCCCGGGGGTCTACTTCAGCCCCCAGTGAGAATGATGCCACAGCCGCAGCCTGTCCGACGGATCGAGCCTCCACCTCGTTTCCCCAGTCGCAACGATCGAGGCCCTGAGCTCATCCTCAGGACTAAAGAGGAACGCAGGTGAGATGCCGATAGACATCACCTGTCATGATCTGATATTTGTCACTAAAATGGGCATTCAGTTAAAGTTATTCATCTCAGTTTGTTTACAAATCAATTCCTTAGTCGAGACAGAGACCGTGAGCGCAGACGGTCAAGAGAACGCTCGCCCACACGCAAACGTTCCAGAGACCGCTCTCCCAGACGTGACCGCTCACCTCGACGGCCTCGCAGGGTGGTTCCTCGCTACACCGTCCAGTTTTCCAAGTTCAGCTTAGATGGGTGAGTAGAATTTTTTCCGTATTTCATAATGGTAGTTTTGTTTTGTCACTGAAGTGTTGTACTGTATGTCAACATGTCAGTGGTGTGATAGTCAACAGTATGTCCTAGTTTGTGTTGTGGAGGTATTAACTGTCCTCTGTGGGTTCTCCAGCTCCAGCTGTGACATGATGGAGCTGAGAAGGCGCTATCAGAGCCTCTACATTCCTAGCGACTTCTTTGATGCTGTCTTCACCTGGGTGGATGCCTTCCCTATGACAAGACCCTTCCAGTTTAGTAACGCCTGTAACTTCCACATCTTACACAAAGAGGTGGATCCTCTAGTCAAGAATACGGCTGTGCTGGACCCTCCGGATGCCAACCACACCTACAGTGCTAAGGTATGACTCCCAATGATAAATACATGGCACTAGTGTGTCTTTCATATTCAGTAAGATGCAGTGGACAGTAGGGCTGTAATGGTTGTTGTATTCATGTCGAACTGCTGCGGTCCGCGGGTCACGGTCTGGTGCACGAAGCCGCACGCAGAATACACAGTATGTAGATTGATGCATGTAATGCGGAACCACATTTCACAAGCGTGGAAACTTTTAGTTGTACGGGGTTAGCAACATGTGCTGAGGTCCACACAACTAGCTGATGGGCGTGCGAGTCAGTCACTCTATAGTGAGCGCAAAAAAACCCCGGAGCTGGAAGACCTGCCTGCGGGTTTTCAGTCAGCTACAACAGCAATGGAGAGAGAGTTGTGTATAAAACAAGGACGTTTTATACACAGCGTTGCCCCACCGTTGTAGAGTATGTGAATGGAAACACATCAGGCATCAGCCAGATGTGCCAATCACCGGGACGAGGAAAAAGCAACCAGTATTTTCAGTTTCATAACATAAGAGCTGCTTTAATGTTTTTTAGCCTATTGTGACCTGTTGCCTTTTGGTGTTTGTTACGTGTTTGTACAGTGTAATCTTTCCACTGTACCAAAGTCACACCGAACCGTGACTTCTGTGTACCGTTACACCCCTAGTGGACAGCCAGAAAAAGTCATTGCAATCTTCTTCACATTCTGTTGATAATGTTGGTTCATTTTTTTAACGTTTTAAACTAAATTTCTGGCCAGATCTTACACATTGCACCTATAAATGTGAGGTAGCATCAGTTAATTTGGCATTAGCAGTGACTTCATACAGCTACAGTGTAAAGAATTTCTTGTGCTTAGGTCGGCAGTCTTAACCCAACTACAATGTATGGAATGATGGAACGAGATGTATCGAGAGATATTTACTTAAAGTAAATACACTGAATGGCTATTGGAGGAAAAATGCAGACCATAAATGGCATTAAAACAGGGTTTGATTTCATTAATATTTTCAGGATTATAACTGTAATGTGGTCTCTTTGTGATTCAGGTGATGCTACTGGCTAACCCCAGTATAGAGGAGCTCTATCACAAGTCCTGTGCTCTGGCGGAGGACTCCCAGGAAGTCAAAGACTCTTTCCAACATCCTGCTAGACTCATTAAGGTACATCACACATTTTCCATGCTTGTGCCATTCACATGAGCTGACAGTGATGTAAAGATCCTATTCCATTGCTGAGTACTAACAATGTGGAAGAGTCCTAACTGACGTTGGCTCCCCGGTGTGTGTGTTTTTTTTTTTCTCTGTTGGTTGTGGATCCTCAGAGGTATGATTATTTGGACATGCTGCTGACATTTTTGTCTTTCTCTCTGTCTCTATCCTCTTTTTTTGCTCTTACCACCCTCCAAACCCCTTATCCATATTGTCATTCCCTATTTCCATCTAACCTATTCTTCTCTGTGGCTCTCCTTTGTACCCTTCTGTCTTTCTCCTTTAGTTTTTGGTGGGAATGAGAGGTAAAGATGAGGCCATGGCCATTGGTGGTCACTGGTCTCCCTCTCTGGATGGAGCTGACCCAGAGAAGGATCCCGCAGTCCTTATAAAGACAGCCATACGCTGTTGCAAGGCACTCACAGGCATAGATCTTAGTCTGTGCACTCAGTGGTAAGAGCTGTTATTCTCATCGATATTTATTTTTCTCATTCATTGTGTTTCTGTTTAAACCAAATAACTCTGCTCGACTAAAATCCCAATTTGAGTAACTCTGATACGCTGCATAATTTTACTACTTCTATACAAAATCTCATCCCGGACCTGTTGATGATGTGATATTTTTTTGTTTCCTTTTTTATATTAATGATTATTGTTAATTTGCTACCTATTATTTACCATTATTATTTATTGTATTGTGCGACGTTCTTTTTGGGCTTTTGTGTGTTGTCGTCTTGGCTCTCTCTTTCTGTCACACACTCTATACATATACAATATATGCATATTTCATTGTGATGAAAAACCAAACGCATGGACTGTGGCTGGAAGCAGTAGCCTGGACCAGAAGACACTGCCATTACGTTGTTTTTCTTTATTTATTTTTCTATTCTCCCTGTTAAATATCTTACATATTTAACTGGCTTTCACTGTCCTGTTGATTCTGTCTCTCTTCGCACAACCCTAATGTAGTGCGTTAAGTGTATCCTAGGTTAATTGCAGAACACTCATCCATAATTGGCTGAAGCTATAATGGGGATGAGTTTAGGGATGTGATTTATTTTATGTGATTGTCTGTCAACTTTCTCAAAATGGCTGCCGTAACCTGTGACAACAGTTGGAGAGCTGCAGACTGGGTCCATTTGTCTATACTGTGTGTTGTGTGGGAGAAGGGTCACTGTAATGATATGTACAATCATTCAGTGAGCTCATGGGAGGGAGTAGCTGTAGAAGGCTCGCCTTAGCAAGGCTTGCCTTTTCTATGTGCCCTGACCAGAATGTTTCTTTCCAATGCACCTTCTTCCTTTGCGACAGGTATCGTTTTGCAGAGATTCGCTATCATCGGCCGGAGGAGACTCACAAGGGGCGGACAGTCCCTGCTCATGTGGAGACAGTGGTTTTGTTTCTTCCGGATGTTTGGCATTGTCTTCCTACCCGCTCAGAGTGGGAGGTGCTGTCACGGCGACTCCGGGAGCAGCTGGCTGAGAAGCTGTCGGCCGAGCGAAAGGAGGCGGATGGAGAACAGGCACTGAACCGCTAATCCCTCTCTTCTCATTTCCGCTTCTCACAGGAAGGCACAGGAATTACAAACAAACAAACCCCAGACACACATCAGACACAACGCACACCTCACCATTCACGCAGACAGACACGAACACAAGCAGATTATTGTTCCCCCAAACCTCACCTAGGCGTCTTCTGTTTACTCCTCCACCTGTCCCTTCTCCTCTGCTCCAACTCCTCCATTCCTCCATCAGCACATCCACCTTCCCTCACATCCAGCAGACACATACAGTGGAAGCAGTGAGACTAGGTTGTGTTGTGTAGGCCCGGATCGCAACTGACAAAACAGCTTCCAGCTCCTCAAACGCCTCATAATTTGGTGCTAATCTGGGTGTAATTATTCATGCTAATCCTGGTATTTTGTTGTGCATTATGTTAAACAATACTTGCTTAGCCTGCTTTGAATGTGGGTGCTTGCAAATTGGTTTAGCAATGGTCTCAAATAGTTTCTCAACTTTGAGCCAGTGGTGATTTTCTAACACTGGAAATGTTTCTTTACGCTGGAATCTGTGGAGTCAGTTGTGTGTAAATAATGTGTTTGTTGTAGAAATGTGTATTTTTATATGATTTTCCACATCAATTTGATATCGTCCGACTTCGAAAAGAGAACCTCCCCAAAGTCCTGTTTCTTGTCTGTTCTTGTTGATGGATTCTACTTTCTCATATGGACTATATGTAGAATTTGGTTTTTCCAGGGCAGTTGGTTGGACAGATGGCTCCTATCTGACGTAGGTGTTTAAAACCCATAAATGGCAATACCCAATACCCCAGTCATAGATCATGGTAGCGCCACCCTATCCTCACTCCATTTGGAGACCAGCTTCAGTTCACCTGATGTACCTACACACCTTTTGGACACACCTCTCATTGATTTTTACCTTTTTTTGTGTTCCACAGATTGATTGATGGGCAGCTGGGGGGCATTTCTGTTGGTTTTTATAAGAGCTAGAGAGCTTCCCTGTGTACGCTTCAGTAGCAGTGGACTTTAACACAGTCGAGAGCTCACTAGTACGAGACAAAGAAAGACAGATGTGACCTTGCTTCTTGCACGGATCAACTTTAAAGCTCACTCAGACCATGAACAGTTTACTGACTGTCTGCTATCCCACCTCTTTCTTTCTCTCTGCCTGTCTCTATCTTAATGATTTCCTGTCAAGGAGGAAGAGGAGAAAGATGACGATGAATCGAAGGATGTCACTATTCCCACTCACTGGGCTAAACTTGACCCGAAATCAATGAAGGTAAGATTCAAGGAGAAAACCTCAGCACTGGTAGAGCTAGGAAAACAGACATGCAATGAACTTAGAATTATTTGAACCTGTGAAAACGTGTGTTAATTATTGTATATTGTGCATGGAGAAATATTCAGATTACTTCTTACCAAAGTTAAATGTGTATATCCCATGTCCCTTATTTCTCCCCTTGTAGGTAAACGACCTGCGCAAAGAGCTTGATTGTCGCTCTCTAAGCTCTAAGGGGTTAAAGTCGCAGCTGATAGCCCGTCTTACCAAGCAGCTGAAGGTGGAGGAGCAGGTGGAGGAGTCCAAGGAGCCCGAGAAACCAGAGACCAAAGCTGCTGAGGAAGAGGAGCCAGTTCGCACCGAGGAAGACCGAGAGGTACAGAGAGTTTTATTAATTAAATGATTACATGGATCAGGTTTAATAATGAGAGAATTTAGTAGTAGTTGTGACATTTTTATTGTTGTGGCAACACTTGTGTGAATGTCTCCATATAATGTACAAAACAGCTGTCTAATTGTTAATTGAGAGGCAAGAGTTACATTTCAGTTATGTCAGTCTTTTCAATATTATAAAACCTTCTCAGAAATTACGTTTATCTAAATTTCATCTGAAGAGCTCTCCTAACTGAAGTGTTCTTCTCTGTTAGGAGGAGGAAAGGAAGAGGCAGGAGGAGCTTGAGCGCCAGCGGAGAGAAAGGCGCTACATCCTCCCAGATGAGCCCACCATCATCGTACACCCCAACTGGGCAGCCAAGAATGGCAAATTTGATTGCAGTGTCATGTCACTGAGTGTGCTGCTGGACTACAGACTGGAAGACAACAAGGAGCACTCTTTTGAGGTGAGAATTACTGGTCACAGTTTTATGCTGCGTTAGAGAAGATGTAAGAAGGAACGGTGCACATGTACATGTCACGACATGCCGTGATATGTTGTGATTATGTCACACCTAAGGGGCGTTGTTATGGAGACATTCCAATTTAATTAGTTTCTTATTGATAAATAATAATGTTCACAATAAAATAGGCCCTCTTGGGTTGGCTGCCTGCACATACCGAGGCGGTTGCTATGGAAAGGCGGTTGCTATGGAACGTCCACTAGCAGCTAATATTATTATTTGGCTTTTTATTTTCATTATTGTATGTTGTCATTTATTGTGCAACCACTGAAAAACTGTCCAGCGTCAGTACGATGACTTTGATAACTGCTTGTACGTTGGTGTGGCGAGGATGCTGCTCTACTTTCTCCGCCCCCCAAGTTTCGGTTACCAATAGCTCTGGAGCGCTCTCCCGTGTCAAGACCCACATCAGATAGTTTCTGGTAGTGCTGCCGTTGACAAAAGAAATTTGTAGTCGACTAACACTCATACAATTTTGATGACTAATCGATTTGTTGATTTAATCGACAGATCTGTGAGTTTCTCCACGAAGAATCACACAAAAGAACCATTTAAAATCTTGCGTTTACCAGAGATGTGCTCATAAGTTTCTTAGAAGTGAGTCATTCGGCATGAAAAAAGCATAAAAACCGACTCATCGACAAAAGAAATCTTAGTCGACTGAGACCAAGACAACCGATTAGTCGACTAAGAGGGGGCAGCCCTAGTTTATGAGTCGTGGTGCTGCGGAGGCAGCGGTTAATGCATTTCTGATGTTTTCTTGCTTGCTTGCATATTCTGGGCAACATTGTCGAACCTCCTCTTTACGTAGCGCTGGGCACGGCTCAATCCACTCCTCCATAGACGTTAACCTGAAATGTTTCCATTTTGCAGCAGGTTTTAGCAGCTAACTTTGTAACTTTGTACCTGTAACCTGTTCCGTGTTTGCAGAAGTGACCTTTTTTGAACTGATCTTTTTCTGTCCAGGTGTCCCTATTTGCTGAGCTGTTTAACGAGATGCTACAGAGAGATTTTGGCTACCGCATATATAAAGTCCTGGCTGCTTTTCCTACCAAAGACGATAAGAAGGAAAAGGAGAAGAAAGCCAAGAAGGAGGTGGAAAAGCGTGAAATAAAGAAGGAAAAAGAAGAGGAGAATGAAGAACCAGCAGTAAAGAAGACTAAAGAGGATGAAGAGGAAAAGAAGAAGGCAAGCCTCTCAAACCTATCTGGTCTTTTCATTCTGTCAGTTGCTCCACAAATGATGTGTGTTTTCATGCAGTTGTGTGACTTTGTGTTTTCAGTGCGATGAAAAGGTTGTGAAAAAAGAGTTGTCTCGAGATGAAGAGGAGAACGAAGATGATGGCAGCACGGCCAATGCTGAAGAATATGACCCCATGGAGGCTGAAGATGCAGAGGATGACGATGATGATGGTACTGAACTTTTTCTTTAAACGCAACTCAATCGATTATTTTTTCCACAATATGATTTGGCCAATGATGAGAAAACATGCACCACGCTGAACCTGTGATGGATAACACTTCCACTTTTTCTGAGGCCTTATGTGGGGAAAAGCGTTGCTTTCTTTTGGGGATATTTAAATGTTTCTTGTATTCACACTAATTAAACACAACATAATACAAATTAAATATATAGATGGATTGGCACTTGTTCAACATCGTTCCACTTTCCAACTTGATATTTCTATTGATATTCTCTAGACAAGGATGATGACGACTCCAATGACAGGGACAGGAAAGACCGCAAGGATGACCGCAAGTCGTCAAAAGAGAGGTCCTCTAAAGACAAGGTTGGTTGGTTGGTTGGTTATTGTTGTGGGCATATTATTAAGACATTGATGTAGCATAATCATGTTTGTTGGTATAAATGTGGTTGTTGTTGTTACACCAGGAGAAGAAGCAGATGGTCACACACAACAAGGAGCTGCTGATGGCATTTGTCTACTTTGACCAGAGCCACTGTGGCTATTTGCTGGAGAGAGACCTGGAGGAGATCCTGTACACACTGGGACTGCACCTTTCTCGTGCTCAGGTGAACAGACACAATCACAACCATCGTCATCGTTTGTTTCTGGATCTGTGCATCCCTGATCCTTAAATCTGTCTTATTCACTCACTGCCTGCCTTTCATGTCTGTTTCCAGATAAAGAAGCTGTTGAACAAGCCAGTGGTCAGAGAGTCTTGTTACTACCGTAAACTGACGGACCGGGGGAAGGATGAACCCATTCCTTCCTTTAATGAAGCCCTGATAGAAAACCTCATAGGTGAGCTAACATGGGCCTTTATGGTTAAACATGTTTCTGTCACTGTTTTAATACCACCAATTAAGCACAATTTTTTTAATATATGATGACATAGAAAGTGTCATAAAAATAAGCTACAGCTACTATATGGCAGAGGGCTGCTGTAGCAAGCTCTTTTCTTTTATTAAATCATTCTCTCTCTTTCTGTCAGGTAACCGAGGACTACTTCCTACTCCGAAAGGTCGTGTACAGTCTGAGGCCAGTGAGTCTAGTAATCTGATCGTGTATAACGGAGCCATGGTCGACATCGGCAGCATGATGCAGAAACTGGAGAAGAGTGAGAAAGCAAGAGAGGAGATAGAACAGAAGCTCATGGTGCAGGATGCCAAAATGGGTATGATTTGAATTGTATTATAGTGTGTATTCTGTCTTTGGGAATGATTTCACGGTCTCATGAGTTGCAGGCTACACTCTGTGTCAGTAGTCCATCTGGACAATTATCTGGCTCAATTTGAGCTTTGCTACAAAGAAGCCCAGTCTCACTTCATTCAGCTATCTTCCTTCTGTGATTTCTGAAACGTGGACTGGCACATTACTAACAACTGGCACATGCAAAGTACAGTTGGGTCTATTTCCAGTTTAGCCGCTCCGGTCCGGTGTACGAGCTTGTACTAGTTTGATTTTATGCAAACCAGCTGAACCGGCATTTGCCATTATGACATGTTCGGACTGATTTAAAAAGTAGCCTACATCAGCAACCTGTGCCGACAGCGTCACAGCACTAAATCCAATTTGTATTGCATTAGTAATAAGCAATATGACAACGTGATTAACATATTATGTTTGTTTATAAACAGACTAACAAAGCCACTAGTGTCTGACAGGCCGTGCACAATTTACTGCTGAGCCGAGGCCAGCTGCATGAAGATCAAATTTCAGTAGTGGTGGGAGGGAGGAAGATGCGCATGTTGTGTTTGTTTACTAGAAAGTTCATATGTTTTTTGGAGTGACGAGACATGGCAGAGTTGGTCTCAAAGAAAACTAAAACTGCGCCAATATGGCAACATTTTGAATTTGAAGCCGACGAAAGAAGTGGGCCAAAAACATAGACGAGTTCGGGCTCGCCTCTGATTCACCATCTAGTTAAAAATCTGTGTTAACTGTAGGTCTGAAAAACAAATGTACCACAAACAACTTTATACATTTATTTGAAAGATTTTTCTTTTCATGATCTGTCCTTTCCCCCATTAACTTTTATTATGGATACGATTAAAGTCAGAGAGAGTAGGAGAGTCTGTCTGTCAGCAACAAACACTTTTTACATCATTTATCGTCATTTCCCTTCCGTCACATGACGTGAGGCTGATAATTCCTGAGCATCAGGTTTGATATGAGTTGCATGATTTCAATTTTCCCTGAAACATTTGGCCTAATAAATCATTTCCAGTGTTCAAAAGACACAATAGTCATATTCGTATTAAATAATGAATTCATAATCAGAATATCAATAAATACAGATGCAAATAATGAATAAATAATATAAAGGCATTGTGCCAGTAGAAATGGTTCCTGAGCCTCTAAGCTGGACACAGTATAAATACAGACTGCAGGTTGTTATTCATGTGCAGGTGTTTGTTAAACAGGTAACAGGCTACAGAGAGAAAACACTACACTGATAACTGTGCCTTTATTAGGGTGGGCCTTTAGGGCTGTTTATTAAATCAACTGTGCTTGACCCCCAATGATGCCTTGCATATATGTTTGTTTACAGGAGGTGTTTTATACTATATAATCTATAGGGGTTGTCCAAAAGGCCGTATCTCAAGTTCAGAATAGAGAGGATGTTTAGTGTTGTTAATAATAGACGTGCCATCCTGTGTACAGCAGTGTTACACAGTGAACTTTGTTGGCAGCCAACAATTTTCCAAACCTCATCAACTGGTTTGCGGTAGTCAGGTCAGCATACCTTGTTTTGATGTTAAACACAAGGATGCTTTCCGTTGACATACACAAGACATTCTGACTGAGTTTAAACATTTTCGTTTCTTAACTAGGAAACTGTCTGTGAAATTAAGTGTGGGTAAATGTAAGAATCTTAAAATCACCTACTTCAACAGACTGGTCTCAAAGTGAAAGAGATGGAAATAGACCTGCATAATTTAGCAAGCTAGTTTAGCATGCTAGCGTAACAAACAAATTGTAAAAACATTTAAATATTGGCTGTAATAATGACAAAAATGGTTACCTTTTGGTTGCTAAGATTACTATTATGCAGCTTGAAAAACAAATTTTCCTTAGATGTTGGATGGGTGGATGGACGGATGACTTTCAGGTAGAAGGTTTTTACAAAACATCAAATGATTTGCAACCCATTGTTTTCTCAAGTGCTATTTAATAATTAAGTTTGAGTTGTAGAAAAGTATAATTTGACCTGAAGTTGCTTCTTGACAGCCACTGACCTGCCTTCATTCTAACCCTCCATCGAACTGTGTGTTGTGTCTCTTTCCAGATGAAGATGCAAAGGTGAAAGCTCAGGTGGAGCAAGCCAACAAAGCCTTGACCAAGGAGCTGGAGGAGGTGAAAAGCACACTGAGCCAAACTGAGCAGACTCTGAAGGCTGCGGACGAGCAGAAGACCATATACCACGACCAGATTAACAAGACGTCCAACACCTTGAAGTCCTCCGTCAAAGAGCTGCTGGCAGTGCTGAACAAGGTACAACATTTTTAAAAAGCATGAAATTGCTGTTCATCTATTTCATTTTTACCTTCAGTTAGGAAATGAGCTCACAAGCCCTTTTCAGACATGGAATACGTAACATTGCCAGCTTCATCAATCTGTGAGTGAAGTAGGGTTGAGCCGGTGTAAACATTTTCAAACCAGTTTTATATTAAGCCAAACATCAGACCAGACCGGTACACCTAATTTTACCACTAGGTGTCGCACTTGACTCAGCTTGTCACTAAAATGAGAATAGCTGGTCCACCTTAAAGGTCAGTCCAAACTAAAACGAAAATAAGTAGTGAAAAATATTTTTAGTAAACTGAAACTAAATAAAAACAATATCTTTTATGAAAAACTAAAACCAAACTGAAATGAAATGATATTGCCTGGGTAAAAACTAATAAAAATCAACTTAAATTAATTTCAGTTTTATTTTTTTGAGCTCTTAGGAGCCTCCCTAATCCCCTAGGAGAAAACTTTGTATTAACTCGTTCCCTCGAGTTAGTAACTGGAGGGAATGAGTTACTTCATAGAGCACTTCCAATCATTCCTGACTGTCCACGCATTGCTGATGTACGGAGCCCCCTAGATGATGTACTTCGGTAAAGTTGGAAAGATATTGACAGATTCAAACTTCCTTGATCAATAACTCATAACCAAAACATTGTTAAAACACAAACAACGGCTCTTTCTAACCGTAGTAAGGTAGACAACAAGCTACAACCTCATTTTAATCACAACGAGCCGTCCTCCTAGCTGGACATATAACAAACAAACCGCTTGAATTTCCGTCAACTCTCGTGACATTGAACCACAGAAACTGAATGGACTTGACCTTCCAGGAGATGGCGCTATGCTACAATTGCTTCACTAAAGTAGCTAGAGGGTGGGTGTTGCGCTTCCGTGACATTGCGGCCCGCCACCGTGGGTCGGGGTACGGTGTTATCAGCGGTAACTGCTGTCTGATTGCTGTGCAGTGCAGCGGCGATTAACTAGCCAGTGGGACAAAGACTGCTTCCATTCAAATGATGGGTATTGAATGAAGTGCCCTAAGGGTACTGGTATTGGTACTGGCATTACATTTTTTAAACAATACCCAGCCCTACTTTGAAGCCTTACTGAGCATCGTGAGCATGAGGGACGATCAATCTCAGCGCATTAAAATCTGCTTTTTCATCGTTTCCTAGTTTATTAAACTGATTTTTTGCATAAGAGACTATAATAAAAATTAGAGCCTGACAATTTACCGGTCAACCATAGCCTATTACAGATATATTGGTATCGTCGTATATGTTGTGTGATTTGTGCTGATATGAATGCTTTGATTTTTAAATAATCCAATACAGAAAAAAGCTGCTTGAGTATTAAACTGGTGTCATTCCATAGCTTGTCCAGCAGAGCGCGCTCTGATTTACAATTTTGCAGCAATCTGTGCAGCATGTGAGACCAGCGGCAGCTGTCTGCTGTGTCAACTCAACATCATGTAACACAGAGGACAAGAATTTAGTCATTGTTGTAAAATACATCTGGTTTGAAGAAATATAACTTCACTCATGGTTAAAACTATAAACTAGGACAAAAATGACAATTATCAAACATTTGCATTTTCCAACATAAAACGGCAAACGTAACAAACTACTCAGTCCAGCACTCGGCACTAGGCAGGCATGATGGGAAATGTAGGCCGTCTCTATCGCTACAATACACTCAACACTGGCAGAGTGGCATCACAGCTGAGCAGACGATGGTGCGAGTGTCGAGTGCTCGTGTCCTGACTGAGCGCAGGTTGGACATTATGCCTGATCTTTGCTGTCGCAAGCAATCCCAAAACAATTATCATCTGTTTGGATAAATGTAGTTGCGTGTCTCCTCTGGACAGCGCGCATCAGAGAGGGAGAAAGACAGAGAGAGGCAGAGAGTGAGTATGTATGAGAGGCAAAAGAACGGCACGATTGATAAGATGACAGACATCCTTTTATTCATAATGGTGGATATACTGTAGCTCTTGTATCGGGTTTTGTGCCCATATGATTTGATCAGTTTGGATGACTCGCGCAGTCCGAGCGCTCAGCACTGAGTCAAGCAGCGCTGCAGAGAGGAGAGACAGATAGGCCGATACAGACGTGCAGCGAGAGCGCACAGGATGCGAGATACAAGTTTGAAAGGAGATGTATTCACTGATTGTTTTTCTGTCTCTCTCAGGATCAAGAAGTAGACGAGTCGGGTGATGAAGTTACTGACGATCGCACTCGGACGTCTCAAACAAACGGCGCTGATAAATGAGTGACACATTTAAAATATATTAAGCGGTAACACTGATTTATCTTAAACATTGTAAATATTCACTAAACAAGCATAATTTGGCGGTGTTTTATTTGGACCTATTGTCTCCTAAGTACATGTATAAATTCATTAATAAATTAGTGTTAATTTCACCTCAGTTTCTGTGTACAATAGATCTGTTTCTGAGGAGTTACTTTTCTTACCTAGAATAATTTGACAAAGCTTTGAAACGCTTATTTTCAGTTTGAAGTAAGTTAAGTTCAGTTGCTAACTTCTTTTTGCCATTGCTTTAGCTTTGTTATGGCCAATAAAATGTTTTGTTGTAGATTTAAATGCCAGTTTGTGTGAGTTGTACTTTTCAGAGATTTTTGTTTTTCTAATGAGCAATAATGATGCTATTTATGTGCGAGAGAATTCATTAATAAAAACTATATTTAAAAGACACTAATTTTGGATGAAGAAGGGTGTGATGGGGGTCCATGTGGTTCAGACAGAATTTCTCTGTAAATCGTCCCCATCCGCTGTTTAACCACAACTGTGTCACACATTCACACATTCAGTTTGTAGTTCTTCTATTTTGCTGATTTAACTGGTTTCTGCTGTTTTTTCAAACACATGGCTATGCATGGTTCCTGCTTTTCTTGGACCCTTTTTGCTGTCGGCACCTCCTGACTGTATCCACCGACTGCTGCACTGTTTCATGTTTTACTGTGACAAGCATTTGTCTTGTTTTCTCAAATACGAAACTACACATGAACCAAAAGATTAGCTCAATGAATGTGTTTTCTGCTGAAGGAATCTTTGCTGCAAAGACATGAACATTTTGAAATCCATCTCTGGACTTGTGTGCGTTGGTTTGGGATGTTCTAGAAAAGAGGCACAATTACATTCAAATGTGCTCCAAAGCAGGCAATTTTATTTTTGATATTGAAAATGTACTCTATGGATGTGTTGTGCAAGAGTAAAGTGGTCCATTTTAACACTACAGTGTGTCTGCATTTTTCCCACCTGTCATGCCTTGCACCTGTCTTTTTCCTGCTGTCATAAAATAGCTACTGTGAACCAGGCGTTTTAATGAGACGTTAAAATCTGAATCGTGGAATCTGGCACAACGAAAAATGCAGATTTAATTGATAAAAAATAAATATTAGTTCTACCAAGCAAGTTCTACTAAAGCAAGAAATCTGTCTGTTGTCCCTCTCTGTGTTATTCCCATATCTGAGAACCGTTCATCCGATCTACTGACGGCGAGTAACCGCGAACCGGGTGTGTTTTTCAGTGACGGATTTAGTGATTTTGGAAGCTCCAAGGTCAAATGCTGTCTTGCTTTACTTTTCACCTTCTCTAACTGGAATGTTGGTGTTGGCAGTGGTAGAAGAAGTAGGCCTACTCAAAACCTTTTTTTCTGAAGTAAAACTATTAAATAGTAAAACTGTTAATACAGCACTGTAAAAGTCCTGCGTTCAAATGTTTCCTTCAAATGAAGAGAGAGGTATTATCAGCAAAATGTACTTAACGTCTGTCCAAGGTGGAGCTTTCAGTTCTAATATGATTTTAGATAGTTTAATGAATAATTATTAGGGCTGCCAATCGATTAAATTATTTAATCATGATTGTCCATAGTTAATCGCAATTAATTGCAAATTAATCACATTTTTTATCTGTTCAAAATGTACCTTAAAGGGAGATTTGTCCAGTATTTAATACTCTTATCAACATGGGAGTGGGCAAATATGCTTGCTTTATGCAAATGTATGTATATATTTATTATTGGAAATCAATTAACAACACAAAACAATGACAAATATTGTCCAGAAACCCTCACAGGTACTGCATTTAGCGTTAAAAAATATGCTCAAATCATAAGATGGTAAACTCAAGCCCAACAGGCAACAACAGCTGTCAGTGTGTCAGTGTGCTGACTTGACTATGAGTAAGTCATAGTTGTAGGTATGTAGGTACCCATAGAACCCATTTTCATTCACATATCTTTAGGTCAGAGGTCAAGGGACCCATTTGAAAATGGCCATGACAGTTTTTCCTCGCCAAAATTTAGCATAAGTTTGGAGCATTATTTAGCGTAGGTTTCCTAGTTTCATATGATACCAGTATCGTCACTCCAGCTTTAAAACCGAGCCCGCTACAACCTAAAAATTGCATGTTGCGTTAATGCGTTAAAGAAATTAGTGGCGTTAAAACAAATTTGTGTTAACGTGTTATCACGTTAACTTTGACAGCCCTAATAATAATACATCATATTTTAATTGTTATATTTTGTGAGTCAAATCAGAATCTGCAACATAACCCGAAACATGTCTCTGTCAGGTAAATGAAGTACTACAATGTTTTCCTCTGAAGTAGAAGTAAGTAGTAGGTTGCATATTTTTTAAGAGCTTTGGGAGCCTTTTGTAAGTTATTTGGTGTACAATGAGTTAGAATAGTAACATGATTCAGTATTTTTCATATCTATCTAAACATCATAGTAAATCTATAGCTGTTAGGAGCCCTTTTAGTTGGAGGCTTCAGGCAGTCTGCCCCTAACTGTAGCCACATCTGAGGACACGGGTTCATGTCCTTGGGAGAGTTTACATTTTACAACTAAAAACTAACTCTTAGTAGATGTTTTCTAGGCGGATTCCAGTATTATTTAGTATTCTGCCACTAGCAGTAGGTTGGACAGACATTTTTTTTTTTTACCTACTCCTCCAGACGCCCTTGTCGGAGCGTTAAATATAGGTACTCCCAGTGGTGTAGTGGAGGGTATATGCAAGTATACACATATCTCTTTTTCTGGCGGTTTACAGTTTACCCACCTACCAGCCAAAAAGCCATTGGAATATATAGAAGAGTGTACTCTCTTCATCCTCAGTAACCTACCCATCTACCTAGTAGGGGTGTAACAATACATCGATCTGGATCGATATGTCGGTTTAATGATCAACGATCCAATAACATTGATACATATCATCTTTAAGATACACTTTTAATTCCCATGGCACATCACCATTTCTGTCGAAGCGCTCCTCCTTCCTATAAAATTGTCAAATCATATTTTAGTTGCTTTTTGTGAGTTGATATAAATGTAACTGATTGTGTTAAAAATAGACATGATATCATCTCATCAATCACAGGCCCCTGAATGGAATTGAATCGAATCAAAATCATATCGTAGCAGACTTTGTGATATCAGCAAATATTGTATTGTTTCCAAAGAATCGATATAACATCGTATCGTGATAAAACTTGTGATTTACACCCATACTACCAAGTAGTACACCCACCTCATCAACAATCACTACACCACTGGGTGTTTCTATTATCAGGTTTATTAGATTAAATATTGTGATGTACTTCCTGGTGATTTTTCACTGGTAATAGTTTGTGACTTCACACCATTTATCAGGAATAGTATCCCTATGGTTGGAGAAAGAGGTTATGGGTGTGACGAGGAATATTAATGAAGCATGTTGTCATTGAGTCTGTCTGCGGAACAGGGAGATTCCTGCTTCACAGCCTCTTGTAGATCATTTACCTTTGAAGCTTTTGTTCCCTGGCTGAGATGTCTCTCTTATGTCTTCCAGCCACCGGACTTTTCTGACCTCCTGTCGATGTAATACTATGTTTGTTTCCTCTCCCGCCACTCCCTTCACAAGCAAACACACTTTCCTTCTTTCCTTCCGCATATTGTCACACTGTTAAAAGATTGTTTTTTAATTAATGTATCCATCATTCAATAATCATTTTGTCTTTTATAGATATCTGATATCATTGTTGTAAAACAGTCCAGATCTCAGTCTGTTATACCTCGCTGCTCACTTACGAAACATTTGCTTCTCTTGATTTATGTCATACAGAACATTTATATACTTATTTCAGACTAGCGTTTGTACCCCTGAGGAGGTAATCAAGATTTCCTCCAACATTTTCATTTAAATTCACTGCTCTTTTTTTCAGTATTTCAGGGAGGTGCTGCAGCTGTGAAACTGGCTGCTAAATTTGTTCCCACCAAGAATGAGTCCTAGTTCACATAAAAAAAAAAAAACTTAGCAGGAAACATCTCTGTCAGTTTCCAGCAGCTTGTCTATGTCATTTCCTTCAGAACAATGACTATCTGTCACCCAGTACTTTGGTTATGTGGCTGCTTTTGTCCTGGTGTCGAGCTCTGAATACTTGACAAACAAACCTCATTTGTCCCCCGAGGAACCACGTGCACACTCCTCACGCCTCCTGCAGCAGCTGTGTGTGTGTGTGAAAGTGAGGTTTTTGCACTTGGATGTGTATGCATATGCGTATGCATGCACATGTGATGTGTGAAATCAGACCCCACCGCAGAGAGCAGGGCAGGTAACCCCACTCCCAGGCTGCAACAGAAGGCTTTTGTGGCCACTTCCCCGCCCCTCCTCTTTAACCCCCCATTCCTGCTATCAAAGAGCTGCTGCACTCACAGGCCGGTCTGCTGACAATCAGGCCGTTTCAAATCCAGGGTCGCAGTTTCCAGGAGTGGGGGCAGACAGGGTTAGTAAAAAGGGAGTTTGGTTTAGTAACTGATCATGTTGCCATTTTCACCCCCTCCTCACTTTTCATGCAAATCAGCCCTCTGAAGTCTTTGGGTGCGGTTATGAGGCATGTGTACGTGTGTGGATGTGACGTTACACTGGTCCCATTGTTAGTTTAACTAATTCTTACATTTCCATAGGCTTGTAGATGTGTTTTAATTCTCCCCACTCCCTCATCAGCACTTCACTCTTTTCCATTAACACCCTCCATCCTATGTGCATGTAAAAAGTTCAGAGTCGTAGTTATCATGACAAAAGCAGCTCTCCCTGCCTCACACACAGCCTACAGAGTCCCAACGGGTCGGCTTTTCAAAACCTGTCAGGAGTCAGTGTTTGTTAGCTCTTTGCATTGTTTCCGGACAATCCCGCCTGTGATGGTGACACGATAAGACACAAATGCAGGTCTCAGCCCAAATGTAGCCAAACAAAATGATGCATTATAAACCTATGTTGGTTTTTTTTTTTTTTGTGCCAAAAAGGCAAATTTTAACCTCAGAATCCAAATGAATCTAAAGCAACTGAACCCTGACTTTATCTTCACAGCAGCACCAAAGCTCTGTCTTTGCTGAACTTTCTCTCACCTCAGAAACTGTACAAGATTTATTCTTTGCTCATTATTGTCTGGCTGTATTGTGCAGCATAGAGTTGGATTTCCTGGGTGATGAATTGTGATAGAGATAACTCATTCAGATGACAAATGACCCAGTTCCCCTCACACATCCTCCGGGGTAACTTTTTCCTCACTGTTTGCACATCTCTGAGTTTTGCCAGAAATCGTTCTGACCACCAAAGTCAAACAAACAAGTCAACCGCCCTCTTACGTGCTGTTTGATATTTCAGGTAATTGATACATAAGAGGCTCTATTGAGCATTTGCTTGTCTCCCCAGCAGCCTGCACGGGCCCCGGGTGGCGTAGAGAGAGAGAGAGAGGGGGGCCCCTGTTCAGCTGGAGCTGCAGGGACCCAGCTTCCTCGGGAGCGGCGCAGCAAAGTGGTGTAGTTGTTGAGGAAACGATCCCCCTCTCAAAGGCCTTTCCCTGGGAATACTGGGTTACAGTGTGAGAAAGTTCCACGGTTGTTTTTGACAGCGTGTCTCTAGGGCGTCTCCCGGCAGGAACGCCTCACCTCTGTGCAGTGTGGACCGCTGCCCCCCCGAGACTATTAGGACCAGCAGAGCATCCACAGTCCACTGCTACAGTATCCTCCTTAAGTGCAGAGTAAGTATGAATGATACGACACGAACATGGCTGCAAACTCAGGTGGCCCTTTAATGCAACTTTACACCGCTTCACATCAATTTGAAGTTTCACATTTCACCAGATAACAATAGTAACACAAAGCGCAGCATTCATCCGGGCTTAGCATCTACAGTTTAGGGGAAAAGCAGATCTCCCCTAATTGCCACTGCATGTTGCCCTGAAGGAAAGTATGTCACTCAATAAGATAATCATACAGTGGGAACCCAAGATTGCCAGTACCAGCTTGCTATATGGAAAAAACAAACATTTCCATTATAAAATTGCAAAGCTGGCTGTGACACGGTGCATGCAAACATGGGTCAAAACATCTACTGAGCAACAAAGTGTGTGTGTGTGTGTGTGTGTGTGGTAAACACAGGAAACATTTCCATTCAGGCCAGCTGGTACGATAACTACCAGTCAGAGGAAAGTCTGCAGGTGTGCAGGGTCAGCAGGCTAACAACTCAATTTAAATATCAGTAACAAATGTGTAACATCTGAATCTTGATTTTATTTCTGTTTTTCTTCCTCTGTTTCAGATTAATGTTAATTTATCTCATGACAACATGTTCTGATCTGTTTAAAGGCCTCATCTAAGTTACTTAGTATACTCCTTAGATGAGAGGAATATTGGCACCAAAATCATCTCAACATAGTAGATCATTTGTTTGTTGAACATGCGAACACCCATACAGTGTGTTAGATGACTGTGTGCCAAACGTTTTTGCATGTTTTGCAACTTTTTAAAGGATAAGTCTAACGATATTTAGTGTTTTTCTTATTTTCAATGAATCCCACTAAACCAGCAATGAACTGATCCCACTAACTATTGCCTGTGTAGCCAAATCAATATATCTTATGGCTTTGTACCATAGACCTCCGTTGTTGTCCAAAATCAATCAAAAACGCATCAATTAGCGACACTGTTGCACTGGCTGACATGTCCCTTCATCATATACACCACTCTGCTGTAAATATTCACTAGCACACCAAATGTGTATTACTGATACCTATAAATGGTCCCTGTACTCCTGTTTGAGAACAGTTATTAAACGCTACGGTGCCCAGTTGGTTTAGAAAAATATTTAAAAATGAAAGAATATATCATTTTAAAGGTTTATGTCTTCAGTAGGAACAAATGGGCTTGGTGCTGAGAGCCACAGACAGGGTAGTGAAGTTATAAAGTAATGCAAGACGGACACATATTGTTAGTTTTGGTCTTTTCATGGGATTTATTGACAGTATGGAAAACACTAATACCAGCCTTTTCATTTAAAGGTACAGTGTGTAGGATTTGGCGGCATCTAGTGGTGTGGTTGCAGAATGCAACCAACTGAGTACCCCTCTGCTCACTCCTCCCTTTCCAAGACTGCGGTAACTTGAGCTGCTTCGCTCAGAGGTCATCCTTACCATGATAACACTACTTTAGGAGCAACGGAAGTCAGACAGCGGCTGGCGGTACCACGGTATTGCACTCTGCGGCTCACGTTACCAAAGTTTCATAAGCGTGTCGGAGAACTACGGTGGCCTTCAGGTAACGTACAAACGTGAAAGTCTCTCTCTAGAGCCAGAGTTGGGTTTGTCCGTTCTGGGCTACTGGAGCAACATGGAGGACTCTGTGAAGAGGACCCGCTCCATATCTAGATATGAAGGGCTTATTCTAAGCTAACAAAAACATAACAATTCTTAGTTTCAGGTGATTATACACTAATAAAAACATAGTTATGAATATTACATTCCATTTCTGCTAATAAATCCCTAGAAATGTTACACACTGTTCCTTTAAGGGGGAATACTTAATGAATTCCATTTCTGCGAGACACTGTGTCTTAACTTGACTTTTACTACCACACCAAGTCAGTTGAGTTAGCCTGGTCGCTAAAGATTTTGTGCTGTTGATTCATAACGGACTGAAATAATAATTAAAAAGATATTTTGTTTTTAGAAGTTATAAATTCGCCCCAGAAAGCAGCTATAAAATAAAAACCAGATCAAACATGAAATGCTAAGAGGTCTCTCTTTGCATATTGATGTACTGATTTGCTGAGGTCAACAGGCCAAACTGCTTTAGTATAGAATAATATCTATATTAAATCTGCAATAACTGATTATCTGACCACTTGGGGACAGCAGAAACATGCTGTGGCAACATTAGCATTTATTTGGAGACGTTTCTGGCCACCTGATAAAGTCTAATATTCACTCTCCTTTTAGCTCTGATTTTGGTCTCCACCAACTCCTGAGGGAAATATCTTGCGCTTTAAAGATCGAACAAGATGTCCTAGTATTCTTCCAGCTCTCCTTCCTGAACTTCTTCCGCTCTCAAAGCTCTAAAACAGGCCAGGAAGTCACCATGAGGCATTTCCTGCATGCCTGACATCACCTTGAAGCAGGGGTCGCTGGGAACAGCGGAGGCATGCTCTTCCTAACAACAGTGTGCTCTGTGTGTTCTTGCAGTAGTAATCCTATGTATATCTCTGTGTTATAATAAGAGCATGTGTTACTTCATGTATCCCTCATTGCTCAATTATAAAAGGTATTTTTTCCTCCTCTAATGAAGCTCATGCTGCACACGTCTTTGATGTCACATTACCACGGAGGCGTTCAGGCTCTGCTTCTTCAGTTCAAAGCTCCGGCCATTTAGATCCTGGTTTAATATAGTTAGCGGCGGCCTGGATGTTAACATGGTGACAGATGACACATCACAGACCGGAATAAGCCTTGATGTTGGTGAAGTCTGCCAATCAGCTGATGGCGTCTGAGTTAAGCTGCATTTAGAAAATAGGTCCTGGTGCACATAAGCCGAGTGCAAAATGTTGTTTTGTTTGGTACAAGAATGAAATGAATCCAGGGAAAAGCCAAAGATCTTGTGCCGATATTCCTCATAAAATCTATATCAGTCACAAAGGAGAAGTTGTCAATGAAATGAAGCAGATAGGTTATTGATTGAAAATTTGAGAATACTGCAATGTGATGAGATTGAAAGTCCATTTTTGACCTGGAAACAGTAGTTGACAAAAAACAATCTCACCACAAGGGAAATGATCAATTGTTTTGTTTATAAAATTGCAGATAATAGTGAAAAATGCCCATCACAATTTTCAATTTTTGTCACTCAATTAATAGATGAATTAACTAATTGCTTAAGCACTATTTTTTTTTTTACATAAACCCAACCGGTTGAGGCAGATGGCCGCCCACCCAGAGCCGGATCTGCCCAAGGTTTCTACCCATTAAAGGGGAGTTTTTCCTTGTCATTGTCTCATAACAATGCATGCTCATGGCGGATCGCTTGTTGGGTCTCTAAATTATCGAGTACGGTCTAGACCTGCTCTATATGAAAAGCATCTTGATATAACTTCTGTTGTTATTTGACGCTATATAAAAATAAATTGAATTTAAATAAATTGAACATAAAAATCAAAAAATGACTATTTCATTCAGAATAAAACAACCCTCTATCTCTGTGTTATTTTGTCTGCTCACCCACCACTCAAAGCCGTGAGAAATCTATCACACGGGAACACAGAAAGCTACTTGGTAACAAAAAGAGACTGTTTTTGGTTTATGGAGGTCAGCGTTTGATGAGAGTCGGTTGCACCTGTGAACTCAGCCGTGTGTGTACATGGATAGCGTACAAACTGTGGAAGAAAGAGGAGACTAAACCAACCGACCCTCCTGCACTCTCGCACAACCTCAAAGTGCAGCTGTAGACGTCTCTCACATGGCTGTGATCTCCAGCATGTCCACGGGGTCTTTTGTGTGTGTGGTTCATAAGGATGTGGGTGTAAACCATCACTCACCACCCTAACACACTACACAGTGCTCAAAGTAAATCTCTTTCTTTTGCTCTTTGGTAAAATGGCTTCTAAAACGCTCCGAGTATAAAAGCAACCCTCCTCCTCTGACAACTAAGTGCTTTGCTGGATTCCCTCTCTGTCCCAGACTTATTAAAACAACATGACTCAATTATAATCCAGACTTAAGTAATCATGTTTTATGGCAAAACCACTATCATTATGTTTGTCTGGCTCCCCACTGACTCTGAAGTGAGTCGCTCCTGCAGGTTTCACTTAAGATGTGCATTGATTTGTGCTCTGAAGCGTTCAAGCGTGCATTGCTGTCTTAAATGTCAATACTGCAGAGACTGAACACAAACCAGCCTGGTCTTCCTTTGATCTCGGCTGCGATGGCAGAGTGCTGAAATAATGAAACTGTAATAACAGAGTACCAGGACAGACGCCGGGACATGTTCACTCAGACATAAAGATTAAAAAAAAAAACCTGACATGGATAAAAAAAGATCTTAACAAGCAGGGTTGATGATGGAGTTACATTTTAGATCCAAGAAAATACATTTACATCAGCTTCCTTGGCTGAGTTTCACCTGCATGTTTTATGTGTTTATCCTCTGTTTCTTAAAGGAATAGCTCCATATTTTGGGAGATACACTTATTTGCATGCAAGTTCTCATGACGTAGCTTAGCATAAAGACTGGAAACAGGGGAATAGCTAGCTTTGTTCTTACACCTCTAACTTTTACTAACTAACACATTATTGTTTCTTCTGTTTGTTTATCTGGAAAGAGCCAGGCTATCTGTTTCTACGAGAACAGTGCAGAGCGGCGGCTGTGAGAGGAGGGAGAGCGACTTCATTCTCTGCTCAGGTAGACATTACGCCACGCTCTGAATGTTGAATAGAGAACCTTTAATGTCTTATTCCTTACAAAACTGGAATGAATATGACCTCATGTGTCCAGTAAATGTGAAGGCTACAGCAACAGTTAGCTTAGCTTAGCATAAAGACTGGAAACAAGTGGGAAACAGCCAGGTTGGCTCACACAAAACCCCCCGTAAAACCCTAACATGTTGTTTCTGCTTTTTGGTTGTCATGCAGATTAAACAAACAACATGTTACGTATTGTGATATTTAGTAATGGATGTATTAATGGTGGTTTAAGCAAGCAAATATGTGTGTTGATGACAAATATACCTAGCATGTCCAGCTAAGCTGTGTGGCCTTATTTCTCTTAAATGTTTAAATCCTCTTATCCTTTCTGGAGTAGCCTACCATTTTGACAGGTTACTGAACAAATAGCCTAGACCTGACCCTCTAATGACCTCTGACCTCCAACATATGAGTCAGCACTGACCCTCTCTGTTACGACTCAGATTCAAATTCCTCAGTGCCATCCTAACCCTAACAAAGAGGTGATACACCGTCTAAAACACATGTAAGATGTATAAAAGTGAAGGTTTTATTGATGCAGAAGTTATATCTACTGGCTCATGTGCAGGAATTCTGCGGAGGTTTAGGGATGATTTGGGTCATATTTATTCTTGGCATGGAGGTAAAGGGGATGCCTTCTGGGGGTGTTTTAGTCAGAAACTGTCCCGAGGGCCAAGATCTTATAGCAGGACCAGATGTTTTAGGTTGTATGTACAGACTCAATCTTTAGGTTCAGGATTGTGGTTCATTGAAATTATCATATTCAAAATATACACTGTGATCACGTCAAGGTCGTTGGCCCTTCAGAGACACCTGATACTACTTTGAAATTGCTTCATGCACAGCAAGAGGGAGAGATACGTATGCTAATTGAAAATCAGGGGCCGGAGTGCAGGATTTCATATAATTATGGTAACTGGGTGAACTTTGCTTCTTGATAATCAGTCCCACCAGCAGACTAAACATTTGGAAGAAAGGGCCCTCAGATTTGAAATGCGGGTCAGACCGGCGGGTCAAGTCCCATTGTCCAAGTTCAGATAAAACAAAGTGTGTGCCAATAGTTTTATCTGGAGGAAGTTAACCGTATCAAACAATGAAAGCATTTCTGCAAACTTCCATGTAAACCAAACAGTGCTGAAATGTTTTTGTGTGTGCCCATATGCCACAACTAACTGTATTTTTAGTAAAAGAAATTTGCAAAGCAAATAAAAAAGTTTAAAGCTTTTTTGTAATTAAGGTTAACCCTTTAACAAGCAGTTTCCCATTTTATTCCTATACCCCATATCTGTAGTTCTTGTGTCCTATGGGTTTAAAGGAGCAGTGTGTAACATTTCAGGAGATCTATCAACAGAAATGGAATATAACATTCATAACTATGTTTTCATTAGTGCATAATCACCTAAAACTATGAATCATTGTGTTTTCGTTAGATTAGAATGAGCCCTTCAAATCTAGGGAGCGGGTCCTCTTCACGGAGTCCGCCATGTCGCACCGCCATGTTTCTACAGTAGCCCAGAACGGACAAACCAAACACTGGCTCTAGAGAGAGACTTTCACGCTTTTACGTTACCCGAAGGCCACTGTAGTTCTCTGACACGCTTGTGAAACGTGGTAACGCCGTTCACCTCACTCAGAGGCCATCATTACCATAATGACATCACTTTAAGAGCAACAGCTGGTGGTACCATGGTTTACATTCTGTGGCTCATGTTACCGCAGTTTCACAAGCTTGTCGGAGAACTACGGTGGTCTTCAGGTATCGTAAAAATGCGAAAGTTACCACAGTCTTGGAAACGGAGGAATGAGTGGAGGGGTACTCAGTTGGTTGCAATATGCAACCACACCACTAGATGCCGCTAAATCCCACACACTGTCCCTTTAAGTTGCAGACTATGTAATCACAACATCCATTGTTTGAGTCTGGATGGGGATTTTTGTTACATTCCCCATCTCTCTTCCCTTCCTGTCAGCTCTCTACTGTCCACTTACTAATAAATGCTTAAAATGCTCCAAAAAAGTAGCCTAACATCTCTTGTTCATGCCCGAAGCTGTCTGTCTGCCAGCATCTGTGTGGAGGCTAGTTAACTCTAGCAGCTATGTTACAGCTATGAGCCAAGATGAATTAGCTGGAAAAATGAGAGTACAAAAGCTACTCAAATCTGATAAATAATGAATCTGCGTCCTCATGCACGAGACAAACAAAATGTCCCACTCGTAAAAAAAACAGCTCCATCGTACTGCCAGAGGTCAAAAGCTCCACAGGTTACCTTTAAGGTTGGAAAAAAAATCATCTTATTTCATTCTGTATTAGCGTGAATCTACTGTATATGATTTTTACAATGAGTGAAATATCTAAACCAAAGACTTCATGTTTTATATGGTTGCACCATTCCATTAAATAGAAATATCAATTTATAAACATTTACCCAAAATCCAGCCTGACAGATTTAGTATCTTTGGAAACTTTGGGATCTCCTCTAAATACAGTTCTGTGGGTTTGAACAAAGTTTGGCTGCACAACCTGCATCTATAATGATTGTGAAAGTTGGTCTGAACTGGCAGTGTTTAAAATTATTATCAAATGATTTAAAAGTTATAAACCACAGAGAATCTCTTTAACTCAGAAGACCTAAATCTTTAATCCCACTCAGAATCTTTGCAAGTTTCGCCCTCAAACTTCACTCGACTCTGCTCCCCCCCGGGACGGACTGCACATAATTCATCCTGTGTAGGCTGAGGTGATGTATTCTTTTCACGTACAGAGGAAGCGCAATATCCTGTTGCCGCACGGGCTCTAATACCACACCGAGGCAGACTGGCCCCCGGCCTCTCAGGGGCCTGAGTGCTCCTGAAACTAAAGCCGCAGGCTCTCTGAGACTGTGATATATGAGGTGTCTGTCTGTCTGTGCTTCAGCCTATTCCAGTGTCAGTAAAAGCAGGGACTAATGGGGTCCCTCTTTTGAGAGCACAGGGGGGGACTGGTTCTCATTTTAGTGGCAGATATGTTCCCTGAGGCTCAAGCACTTTTATAGAACCAGCATTTTCTCTCAAGTCATTGTTGTGAAATGTAATATTTCAACTCTCTGATCCAGGGGAATACATATTACTCACGAGATCCCTGTTTACAACACAAAATAATTGGCTCTGGCGTCTATGTAAGATGATTTATGTGTGGCATGAGGAGACTAGTGAAGGGAATAAACAGATATTATATTAATTAATTCTGAATTATTCAACAAAAGCCAGCTTTATTGGTGTCTGAGGCAACTAGGGTCTCCTTTGATGGTGATTCGTGTAACATTTTCTGTGCAGGAAGTATTTTACAAGCCCTCCATGTTGCTGGAACTAATTTAGACCTTTCCATTTTTTATGGACAAGATTTGTTGCTGTGTTGCAACTTGCAGACGACTTTTCTGGATACGTTTACCATTAAGTCGTCTTTTTTAGAAACATCACTTTTAGTTTGGTGAAATGTGACTGAGATTTTGATGGGAAATAATGATGCAAATAGCAAAAAAGAAAAATCTGATCAATGCATAAAGCAAAAAAACAACAACAACAACACCATAAAAACATAATTAGGACATTCAAAATCAAAATGTCCCATGAGCACCTGCACGCAACACACCGGTGAGCGGTCGGTGGGAGGTCTTGGTCTACCTGTGTGACCCAGCAGCAGGCTGATAAGCCCTCCTCCTCTCTGCCACCGTCACTGGTTTCCCTGGAAGCCGAGAGAAACCAGTCGGCGGTCCACTGCGCCTCCGCTTCACTCGCTGCAGGATTCAGACGCGCACTGGAGGAATGCGTGGCAGAAACTCCTCGTTTTATTTGGATTTCCATAGGACGGTACTCACTTTTAACACGTGCGTTGTCATTTCTAGCATGATATCTCCCTTCTGGGGCCGATAAAGGCGTTTTTTTTTTAGAAATGTCTCTCCAGCAGCGGGTCGTGCAGCTCTCCGCCGCCTCGCTCGCCGTAGTCTTCGGTCCGGACGCGGAGAGTTTGCGCGCCGGCGGAGGGAAACCCAACGCCAACACTGCGAGCGGCCACGAGATTTTTGCGGACTTCAAGGCGCAAAATTTGCGCAGTTCCTGGAATAAGAGACTCGTGAAGGCCGTGGCTGAAGTGTACTTTCAGGGATGGATGGAAAATTTGGTGCTTTTCATTCAAGGGAACGCAAACAACTTGGAGGTGCTGAGAGAAGCGTGGATGCGCAGAGCTCTGAGGTCACCCAAGGGATTTATCATCAAAGCTGTCGGTATGTAACATCAGTGAACTCTCACCAATGATGATACAATATAATATGAAGCAAACTTTTTATGTGCATCTGAAGTCCAGAAAGTTACTGGAAACAATGCTGTGACAGAATGAAAAAGGCTGCAATGCAAATAAATCCAAACAAGAGCAGCTTATTACAGGTGACAGGATATAAAAACACCATGTGAACAGCTACCTCAGTCATGCATCAGCATAATGTGTTTTTATGTCTTTTAGTCACAACCAGCAACATTTGTTTACCACACTGAGAGCAATGTGTGAAAGCTGTAAACTTTGAGCAACATGGAGCTGGCAGGGTTTAACACCCTTCCTCCTCCTCCTCCTCCTCCTCCTGTTTTTCAATCTATAGGCTATTCACCCTAAGGTTGTCCTGTTCTCAGTCAACACCAGTTTATTTTTGGTGTGTCTGATCTCTAACTCTAGGTTTGGACAATTGTGACCTTTATTTTATCACTCAGTCACTTGTTTCTTGGATGTTGCAAAGTGCTGAGGCCTAAAACTCCCTCTTAAAACAAAGACTGACAAGGTGATATCTTTTTCCCCTCATATTTACATCGCTGGCACTGATTTTTCTCTATACGTCTCATGCAAAACTCCTTGTGGGCATACTTTGAAAAGTTGCCACGAGCAGTGAAATGTTGTTTCAAGCCATTTTCAACACCTGTTGCCTGAGAGATGATATTCCTTAAAGCAGCAGTGGGTAGAATTGGAGCAAATATGATTAAAAAAAGTTATTTTTATAAATCGGTAACTATATCCTGACAGTAGAGCATGAGACAGGTAATCTGAAAAGAAATCATGTTCCTCGGTGTCCTCCGGTGCTCCTAATGGCATCGGCAAGATTTCACAGACCACAGGAAAACAACCAATCAGAGCCGAGCTGGAGTCTGCCGTCTCTGAGCAGCAGTCAATCACTCGGAAAACTCATCGCTGCCTCCGTTGAATGAACAGCCAATAGGAACGCTCTCTCTCTGAAATGACCTGTGATTGGCCAAAGTCTCCAGTCACGGGCTAGATTTTTTAAAGGCTGAAAACAGAGCTATGATGAGGAGCAGAAGTCTAGTTTTCTCTCAGAACACTTGAACTACAATATGCTAAAACGTTATTATGGATTTTAAGCACAATGATGCCAAAAATATACTGCCTACTGCAGGTTTAAATCTTTCGTCCCCTCTCACTGTTGTCGACACAGTGATATGTTTACTGACGCTTGTTAACAAAGCTCTGTATACCGTATAATTACTTCTAATTGCTCCCCTTCTGTGGCTCTCCTCCTTGGATGTGATTTAAAGCAGCATATAACTGCACAGAAACAATGAATGGAGACCTTTATGCAACCTCCTATATAGCATGATCTCATGGGCTGTACATGCCTGACAGCATCGGCTGCTGGAGAAAATGACAACCCTGTGTGGGTTTTACAACTAATGACAGTATTCGTAGGAGATGCACCAGGTCATTCACATTTTTGTCTTACTTTAGAAGGAAGAAGTTGCAAATACACATGTGTGGGAACTGATTTTATGTTTCTGCCACAAAGCACCACTCCAGAAACAGTGTTAGAGGAAGGTTTCCCAAATGTTGGGGGGATTGTTGAGCTGCTGCAGGTTCCTTTTGGTTGTTGAATCAGTGTCCCAGCAACACACACATTGGTTCCCATTTGCTCCAGCTGTCTTGCTTCTGTTTCAGAGTCTGTCTTTCCAATAATGTGAATCTTTGTTTGAGTGTCTGGACGTCTACCTGCTGACTTTGTGTCAATCCGTCAGCTCTGCCAGATTGAGCAGTGCACGAACAAGTAAAGGGAGGAATGTGATGTGAAGGGGAGGAAGAGACCACACAAGGGGAGACCCGGGAGGGCGTGGAGCGGCGGAGGGAGGGAGGGTGGGGGAGGTGGAGGCTGACATGCCATCCCGCTGTGAGACAGTTTCACAAACAAACACCACGTGAGCCAAAGGTGATGCCGAGCTTATTGCTATGCACGGCGTCAGCACAAAGGTTCACACAGACCGACACGCATGGGCTCACAATCGGATGCAAGGCAGGCGTCGATACCTCAACAGACTCCTCGTGTTTGAGCTTCACACCAGAAACTTGTAAGCAAACATTTCCGTGTGTGAACATGTCACCTCCTTCTCCTCCTCCTTAACAAATCCTTCACCTCACACCGCAGCAATTTGTATGGAAATCAGTGCTGGCAGGCTGTCAGAGTTTGGTTTACTGCCTTCTCACCGAGAATTGGTCAGCAGTGAATCACTGTGCGACTGGCTGCCGACCACCGCCGCTTCTCTGTTACCCACGATTAATGTCCCTGCGTTTCATGGCCAGTGAGGGACTGTGGAAGTCAGACTCCTAGATTGATATCAGGCATGGACTTTAAGGCCTTGACATTGTCCTGATATAAATATGTCAGGTGGAAAACAGAAATGTTATGAGTTATGGGCTACAGTGAGTTTCAAACAGCCCTATTTCCTTTCCCAGATCAGAGCAAGGTTGAGACGTGACTTCACTGACGTGAGGAGGTTTTTTAAACGGAAGCAAAGGAACTAGTTTAGAAGATGTTCAGCTAAAATGAACCAGATGTGGTTTAAGTTAGTGTTAAATAGAGAGATGTAAAACAAAACTTCCGGGCAAACGGACACAATAAACTTTGATTAATTTGTGCTACTTCCACATTGGTCCTGTCTGGTTATCAGTGCTAATGGCCTGAGTGAAGACAGATTGTTGCGGCCACCTCCGGGCCTCTTCTGAGGGGAGAATATGCAGAAAAGGAGATGTACTGCGGGAGGTGGGGATGGTTGATGGAGTTAGGGGATCACGGTGAGGTTAGGCCGAGCTAAACAGACAGGGTGAGGAGTTAGTATGAACAGGCTTCGTTGTTATCCTTGTGGGAATGGGCCCCGCTGGTACTGGGGTTGACCTCTCCGCTTCAACTCACCAACGTGTTTCTCATTCTTTACATTAAATTATCTCTTCATCTGTTTTCTTCCTTTAAACAGTTGTTTACAGAATAATACTGAAATTCCACCACAAAGTCATTTCATTAATGATCAGTGTGAGTAGAGTTGAGTATTGACATTCAGTATGCTTACATTTACACTGTAATATAATTACTCTTAACGATCAGATTGATGGTTTACAGTAACGCTGTTTGAGTTTAGTATACAGGATGTGGTATCAAATCAATTATCCTGGTGTATCCTGCAGGAAACACAAAATGTGAGAAGGAAAATGTGAGAACATTGTGTGTTTGTGTTTGTTGCTTCTGCCTCAATAAATGTACCTAAATTAAATTTCCCACCACTGTTAGTGGTGCTGCTGTTTGCTCATGGACACATTATAATATATTATATTAGGCTATATTATACATATCCAGCTCACTCCCTCCTTTTTTACTGCGTGTACGGAATAAAAACACCAACTAAAATCAAGCTACGGTGTCTACATGATGCCACATTAATCCAAATACTTGACGAGTAGTACAGTTCTATCAAATGTGTCATATTTACTCCAGTTTTGTTTTACTAAACTTTTCCAGTTAAGATGGTTTACGTGTTGCAATAATCAGCGTATTGCCTTAAAGGAATAGTTCTACATTTTGCGACATATGCTTGAGAGTTAGATGAAAAGCTTTATACCAGTCTCATGTCTAAGTGTTAACTATGGAGCTGGGATGATTAGCTAGTTTAGCATAAAGACTGGAAACCATAGACTGTATATAGGAAGTAGCCACCGTGACGTCACCCATTGGTTTGTGGACTGCCATTTTGAAGCCTTGAGTTCGGCGTTTTGGGCCGTCGCCATCTTGGTTATTTGCAACCAGAAGTGACACGAGAGGGTGGAGCTAAGTACAACCAAATCCTGAATAAGACATTTTTAGTACAGCTGCACAGTTAATCGAAATTTTATCGAAATCGCAATATGGTCTACTGCAATTTTCAAATCACAGTATTTGTTAAAATCACAATATTTGTTTAGTACAGATCCCCGTAAAAATCATAATCATTTTAATGTTTTTCAATGAAAATTATGTAAAAAATATAATTCCCTCTAATAGCGCAAATCATATCACAATTGCACTATCAGTCAAAATAATCCCAATTTAATGTTTTTTCAAAATCACGCAACCCTAATTTTTAGGCGACCAAAAAGGTTATAATTAACTTTCATGAACTTTAGACACACTGTAAAATGGTTAAAGTTGTAAGACGAACACAGGGATAACCCCCAGACCGGACAACACCGTGGTAACAACCCCGGAGTTGCCCACTGTTGGGAACAGGGAGAAACAGATAGCTCCGTGACCATCCAGATTAAACTAAACTACTAGCCAGGCAGGCTCGCTCCCTTCCAGTCTTTATGCTAAGTTAAGTTAATCGCCTGTTGACTCTGACTCCATAGTTCACGCTGAGACATCAGAGTATCTAACTTGAAAGACAATTCCGCAAGTGTTAGACTATTCCTTTAATCATATTATAACTGAACTCTTATTGTGTATGAAAATGAACCATCGTGTTGTCATCAGTCTTTTAAAAAAAGCCTCAAAATTCTCCAAAAAGACTAAATTCATACTGGAGAACTATCCAGACTCTCGTGTTGAAACCAGAGGCTTCATAATGACTGTTAGCTGGTTCTGCATTATTTAGAGTCCTTCTGTTGTCTCTGCAGCACGATGAGCGCGGATCCACGAGCTGAAACATTTATATGGAGTCAGCCAGTGGTGTAATGAGGTGTCCTGTATCCTCCCTACATAAAGCTCCGTAAACTGCCCTCGTCCTCTTTGAACATGGACGTGTATGAGTCCTCTGGACTCACTCTCGCCATGGAAAACACTTTTTTGGCCATTGTGGGACAAACTGTAGGTCTCCCCATGTGTATTTTTTGGAGAACTAAGGCTCAACTATGCTGCACTTTTTAAGCCAAGTCTCCTTCTTTAATGGTATGTTTCATTTAACTTGCCATACCATGAGGTGGTGAAGCATTCCTGTAATGCTTCATTTACTCCTGAGATCATTTCCTGACTTCGTCGGCTCAGAGAGCCTCGTTTCTGTTCTTTACTTTTCACTTGAAAGTGTTGCGTTTTCACACAGGGGGTGTCTCCTTTCATGAGGGTATTTTGTCAGTCTCAAAGCGCTTCACTAATGGTCATAACTCTTCCAGATGTTCGCTTATTAACCATGACACCCCCTTACCAGCTTTAAATGGCCCACCCTGTCCTAACTAAGCAGCACAGGTCAAAGGTTACAACCTTCTCGCTAACAAGCCACCCTGAGGTCAGCTTGCTTCAGAGGGTTTGTTAGAAGGCAAACAAACATCAATACAGTATCCAGGTGTTCTTCACTCACTGGCCAGTGCAGCTTCTGGTACTGGGTTAACTGGTTCCAAACCTTTCATGTCTGACTTTTCATTTTCTAAATATGTTCTCATAAACTCGATGTTACTTAACACTATTTATTATATAAAAGTGGATATTGTTACGGTAATTTTGTTTATACTATTGAATTGTTTAGGTTGCTTTGGTCAAGTTTGCAAGAAAAAGATGGATGTTTCAACCATTCATTACATTTAACAAACTATTTTAATTGTTTTCATGCACTATATTACTGGTTCTAGTGAATTTACTAAGGATTAGCATCACACACATTTGTAATCACATTTTGCTGTTTATTTTCTTCCTTAATTCAAATATGGATATATTTCAATCAAGTCACAATTTTCTATTTTTTAGTTAAGCTACCCTGGGGTACAAGTACATAATGTGTGTTTGGACCATAGACTGTATTAAGGAAGTTGACGTAATCACCGTGACGTCACCCACTGGTTTGTGGACTGCCGCTTCGAAGCCTCGAGTTCGGCATTTTGGCCGTCGCCATCTTGTTTTCTTGCAACCAGAAGTGACACGAGAGGTTGGAGCGAAGTACAACCGAACGCTGAATAAGACATTTTCAAGTGACTAAAATGTTACAATTAACTTTCACGAACAGAAAATACACTGTGAAAGGGTTAAAGCCCAGACCCCGGAGCTGCCCACTGTTTTTTTTACTGAGGACATTGTTAAAGAACTCCCATGTTTTATGAATGTATGTCTATATTTTATTTCTGGTTAAAGACAGATTGATGCTCTGCTCTGCTCAGTTACAGCTACCATCTGAGCTGCTCACAAACAATATTGGTTAAAGATAATCACTCTCGGGCTCCCTTGACATTGATAATATGACATTAAGCTGTTACACAAAATATATGCTTCTGTTGTTAAGGCTCAAAATGATGAAGAGTCTGTATTATGACAGCGGTTGGTTCAGTCTTCTCCTCGCAAGAACAGAGGTGAAAGGATTTTGGAAACCATAATACCAAATGTGCTATAGTACCCAACAGTGTGGAGGTTCTTATGTGAGGTTGTTGTTGGTTGGCAGATCAAAGAACATCTAATTATACCCCCGCAACAACGCAGTCAGGGGTATATAGCGCTCCGCGTGTCCGTCCTACCGTCTTTTCACGTGTCACACTTTCGTTTCCGGAGCAGAACTCGCAAACTATTTAACTTAGGAACTTCAAATTGGGTATGATGGTTGACAGTGTGGTCTAGTTGTGCCTTTTGGGGGTTAGAAGTCCAGGGTGCCCAAATTTTTTGAAGCCTTCCCAAAGGTCAAAACCTTTGGCCCTAGCAGTGAGCAGGGTGTATGTGATCCATGCTCACTTTTGCCTTGTTTCATTTATACTAAATATACAGTTGACTGGAGATTAATTGAACATAATAGGTTTGGACTTAATGTAATGGAAAGAAAAGCAGCCTTTGTGACTTGTGCAGCTTTGTTGAACTTCTAGATTGCTTTTCAAATTGTTGGCAATTAGGCTGCAGTCTTATAATACAAGCATCACTCTTAATATCTTTTACTGTGCCAGTGCCAAGAGTATGTATTTATCTAAAATGTCTTTCTATTTCCTGCGCTTGTAAAAGATGGTTTAGTAAACGGTTCAGTTATGAGGTATCCTTGACTTCTATTCTCAGACGTGACCCTCCACATGTGTGAGAGACTATGCGTGTGCGTGCATGCCTCTCAGCACATCATTTGTTCGCGACATCCTTTCCCATTGAGCAGGAAGCTCACCCCTGGTGCGAATCAGGCATGTCGGCCTCTTTATCGACCCAAATTTTGGGCTCGCCCGTAGCGTTGGAGTGGAGCGGTGCCAACAACAACAGTCGAGGAGTTCCTCTGTATCCGTCAGCTTATACACCCTGTCAGCGGCCGCTTGAGTTTCCCTCGTGGGATTCATCTTCATTCACTCTCTGGTCAGACAAATGGGTCGACACAGAAGTGAAGTTAGATTTGGTATTACTATTACTCTTCAGTTTCCTGACAGGATGTTTTCTTTGCTTCATTTAGCATTGATAAATGCACTGGTATGCTAACATCGGTCCTGTGATAGCAAAGAGCTGTGTTATTATATTTCAGGAGTGAAAGATACTTTCAAGGGCCATGGCGGAGCTGTGTGCTGACCAGTTGCAGGGCATTAAAAAGCGATGGATCATGTGGCAGACACTGGACGGGAGCTCTGCTCTAAATACTGGGATAACAAACACAGGAATCTGCTGCACCTCGTGCTTGGTTAAATAAGAGGAAATGGGTTTCATCTGCAACCAATAACTGCCATCACTCTTGATTAAAGGGTGTGGACCTGCTGGAAACCCTCTTAGATTGTATGTGTATATATGTTTGGTGGCGGGGTGTCAGTGGGGAAAAGCCACATGGGTGGAGTGGATTGAAAATACCTGGATCTTTGAATAAGATGAAACTGGGGAAACTAGACGCTCATGCCTATTTCTGTGATCAGTGTTTAGTTTGAGAGTGAAATGCCCGAGCACTGTTTTTATTTTCACTGAAACGGTGCAAAAGTGTCATAAAAATGCATAACAAGAACAAGACCAGGCCTAAAATTGAACCTTGGGGAACGCCTGTTGTTACACACAAAAAAGATTGAATACAGGACACATTTTTTACACTGATGTCAGTCAGCAAGATAGTTGAAACCAGCCCCACACAACTGAATCAGAGCCAAAGAGTCTGAACGACATCAGGGAATCATTGACTGAATCAATTTCTAGTAAAGATTCAATAAACTCAACAGCATTGTGTTGGTTTTTAGATATTTTGGAGATGGGTGGATGGTTATCGATAGGACTTTTATTCCCTCCTTTGTGCAGTGGGAGAACATGAGCAGTCATCCGTGCCCTTCAATGTCCCTTCAAACAAAAATATTTGTTTAAAGATGTACACATCTGTCTATTTACATTAGGTATTGAAATGCCATTTCACTTCCTCGTAGAAGTTACGACCTGACAGGATTTATTCAGTTTGTGCAGGAGTAATAAATTGCGTTTATGATTTGGCGTTCCTCACTGAGGAAATGTATTTACTTTGAAGGTAAGCCAGTCAGAAGGGTCAGCAGAACATCTGGCCAAAGCCGGGCTTTTTTTCTTGTCTTGTATAAAACAGATCAATGTGAACCATGCACGCACTGGATCTGTTATCTTTTTTATCAACCATAGAATTAAAAGTAAATACAAAGTGATTAAATGTCAGTTTATCCCTCAGCCATACACACTTCCGCTCTGTCACGTTTAGTGAAGTTTTCATTTTTTTTCTCAACAACAGTCCCTATTTGGACTCTCATTTAATTTGGTATATTTCAGGCTGTAGGGTAATTATCATAATACCAAGGTCAAATTAGTTTAAAGTCCTTCAGTGTGGTCTTTAGGATTGTTAATGGTGTGCTCCATTATCATCTGTAGCAAATTAAGGTTGGTACGTACAGTATTTTGGTAAGACAGTCTGCAGTAATCAGTAACTAATCAAGATTAAGATCACCCATAATTATGAATTCTGTTTTGAAAGAGGTAACAAAAAGTTCAGCCAAAATATCAGGAGCAGCAAGAGGGCAGCCGAGAGATCTCTACTTATATGAATATTGAGCTTTAGAGCTCAAATTCTAATTTTACAGAAATTCATTCAAAGCTTTCATTACAGTGACCATAGATGATATATAAAGATGGACGACATACCAGCTCCCCAAAAGTGAAGCCAGAACATCTCGATCGCCTCCTGGTGGCTGGCTGCAGTATAAGTCATAAATCCCGGCCCCTCCATATAAGCTGATGGGACATGGATCAAACTAAAAAGTCAAAGTACACGACAAATATTTTTTTCCTAAAGATTGCTTCTGTCATTTTAGGTAGTTATTATCAAGCTGATGTATGTTCAAGTGTTAATTTTTCTGATAAGTTTGGTTTTAATTAGTTATTTGATGCTATAAAAAGGGGGTGAGATGTCATGATTGGCTGTGAGTTTCTCTCGCTGACAAGCTGCGGCCGTGCTCGGCTTGGGATTGGTTCGGGCGGGTGACCTCGATACCGCGGCTCCAACGCCCGATCACTGCTGTGCGGACTCTGGTTCCAAATGACGTGAAAATCTCAAGATGGCAGCTCCTGTATCTGGGATATTTTGGCTTCACTTCTGTACAGTGGGAGGAAGTGGAAACACGTCGTCCATCTTTATATACAGTCTATGACAGTGACAGAGAAATTGGGCCTTTAGAATTAAATAACATTTTTTTAAAAACACTGAAAAAATCTATTTCATGAAAATTAAATCTTGTCTATGGCTCTGAATGAACTCGTCAGAGTGTGAAAAGTAACCCCGGTGATGTCATGCAGGGTATTTTTACACAAGGCACTAAAAGTCAGGCTATATCCCAACCTCTGTGGAAATAATTTTGACCGTTCGTTTTTAATCTATCTGCAAGTCCCACAACACTCATCTCAGGAGTATCCCTTAAACTGAACGTCTGCTATTAAGATGAAATGTCCAGTTAGATCTGAGCTGGACTCAAGCTGAGATGTTACTCAGGAGATTGTGACAAATCTGGCATGAGAGGAGGTAGAGGACTTGGATAGAGTTTCTATACAGAAATGTGAAAAACATGTACATGGAGGTTAAAGAACAAAGGACTGTGGTCCACATTTAAATTGCTTGGACTTCCCAGGCGTCTGGCAGACTGTGGGGTAATGTTCATGTTCATGAGTGCAGACGAGAGCCAGATATGTCGGGGTGTGACCCATCAAGTCTGAAGAGGTATGACGTATGAGGTAAAAAGATGGGAAAATAAAGCGTTGCGCTTTAAATCCTGTCTCCTGGCACAACCGTGTGGGCATCATGTTACACAGAGCACTTTGGGCTGTGCTATAAAATACAGGCCTGTCGACCTTCACATTGCTGCTGGCCCTCTGTTAAACACCTGCTCAGGTGTATTTCCTATTTCACAACAACATGATAACAGGGTTGTTGCACACTACTTCAGTTAGTACCAGGTCATTTATTTGTTATGGCATGGGCTGCTATTGGTAAGAACATTATTTAATGGTATTACAGCTGCAGGGATTTTCAGCCAAGATCTGTGTAGACCAACTATGTGAGCGTAAATGTTTTAAGCTCTGTGAATGTCAGTTTGAGAAGCTTAGTCACAGCCTGTTTATGCCGCCTTGCCAACATATGTTAAATGTCAAAGGGTTGGTTTGGCAAAGTGAGTGCCAAGGCTCTAGCTGGATTATAGACAACCATATTGCACTTCTGCTGCTGGTTCTTCTTTTTCTTTTTCTTTGTATTGCATGTGGCAGGTCGCCGCCACAGTAAAGGTTTCCATGGCGATGTGAGTCAACACAAAGCCTGCCTGTGTTTCTCCTCATTGCTCAAAGTTTAAGCTCATGAATTCTCTTTCGTCGTGGCGTTTTGACTTTTCATCTTATCTGTTCCTCTGCAGAATAATGAGCACTGTGGCTTTCAAAAGTCAGTGTTCATATCCTGACAAATAGGCCTGAATTACATTAAATAATCAGGTGTTATCAGTCCCCATAGATGTTGGTCAATAGGGGCCTGCTACACTCACTAATAGGTTTTATCATCTATTCACATGGGAGATCATCGAAAGAAGGTATAAAAGAGCATGACAGCGACATCTAGTGACCATAATTAATTATGACAGGAGCAGAAGCGGAAGTCAGGCGCTGTAGTATAGACAGTATGAAACTCGAAAACACAGGGTTTTCACCCAGGAGACCGGAGTTCGCACCCTATGTAAAACCAACAATATGTAGTTGACTTCATAGTGATTTGTACCCAAAACAAAATGTTTTTCCCTAAACTTAACCAAGTATTTTTTTTTGCCTAAACCTAAAGAAGTGTTTATGTTCAAAACATGACGTTTCATTCAGTTTTACATGTTAAAACGTGTTGCTTTTAAGTTGCACTTTCATTTTTTACAACATAGTAGGCGTAGTAGGCCCCTAATGACCCATATCTATGGTGCTTATAGCGACTGATATCGCCTATTTAATGGCCTGATAACAGTCGAATCGGGTGCAGCAACGCAGAAGGTTCTCCAGATTGTATCTAGGTAATCTGAGTTAACCTGCCAACAAAGACGTTTTCTCCAACACTGATTACAAAGAGGGCACAGTCCAAATTTGACTCTTTTCCTCCCACTTCAACGCTTCACTTAATATTTAAACACAAGTACTCTGAGATGCTGAATCGTCAGTGGGTCAGATTAAATATTTACCTAATGCCTTAAGGTTTGGGCAGAAATGCTGGTTTTATTGTTTTGAAAAAATCAATAAAGCTGTAAAATTAACCGCGGCTCAGGCTTTCCATTTTACTGGTTATTGATGTGTTTTAAGTGAGACGGCGGCAGCAGTGTTGATAATATGTACGGGAAATATACAGGATGTCCAGTAATTATATAGTACAATTAATGCATGTTGATGGCCATACCGTGTTTCTCCGAGTGCTTCAAGGACAGGAAAGGGCAGTGTTGTTGTCGGACTGGGCGAGGTTTGGTTGTTGGGACATTTGGGCTGTGATTGCTCTCTGAAGGGATCTTTTCACTCAGTTTATTGGGCCATTTAACTGCAACGCCCACATCTGTGAGTTCTATGGGAGTGAAAGACACAAACTCGTAAAGCACTTTTCAAAAGTGTGATGCACACACACACACACAAGAAGGGGAGGGCGGGGTCGCGGAGGCCTGTTAGACCAAGAAACCCAGAACAAAGGGAGGTGGTCGGAGGCAGTCACGACATAAATTACAGTTGGCATCTCTTCCCATTACACTAAATCTGGCTGTATGAATGTTTGACATTGTCTCAGCAGACCGAACTGTAGATTCACTGAAGCGTGTTCTTCACAAGGTCTCAGTCGATGGGAGACGGGGGGGGATTTTGCAGTTTGGGCAGGACTCAAGTTCATGTTGAATGCCATCCAGTGTGTCCTTAATGAGGGAGAGAGAAGATTAGCCTGTTTGCTTACTGGGGCCTAGAGATTAGACTATAGCAGGATGAGATAAGATGTGTGTGTGTCTGTGAGTGTGTGTTTCCAGACAGGCCATGGAGTGAGGGATTGTGGCGACAAGCGTGATGTTTCAGTTAGATTTTATGTGTGATAGCATGAAGGTGAAAGGTCAAGGATGAGATTCAGACACAAGTTGTGCAACCTTCTTTTTTTGCTTTGGTTTCTGGTCTCCCATCAAGGTGTGAATCTAGTTTAAATCCTGTCTGTCAAAACCTTCCCATTCAGAGCAGCAGGGTGCAGCTCATGGAAGGTCTACTACAGTATGTACTGTATGGTGTGGGGTGGTTTAGTATTTTCTTCCAAGAGACTGGAGGTAATGCAATCGTGTATGAAATGGGACTCATGTGGCCGACTAACAACGCAGACATGTGAGGAACACATGTGGCACTGATCAGTGTCAGCAGCCAAAGAGATCTCAGTGGGGATAGAAGAGGGAAGGTCTCTGTCAATCATCCCCACAATCTGAGCAGTCAACTTCAGGCATTTTTCATTTTTATCCCCCAGGCAGCAACTTATTCTCACATGGAAAGCTTATTACATGGGAAGAAATGCATGTTTTCAGCTCTGCGTGGAGCAGAAAGCAAAGAGTGGGCTTTATCACTTTATTTTAATGGTATGTTGTATAAAGTTGCAATGATCTTTTTTATTCAAAATTGACATATAAAGTACGCATTAGAATAATGGTTCTCACTGAGATACTCTGGATACAGTTTCGGAGGTCATGGGATGATGTTTTGGATTAAAAAAAATTATATTATGGTCCAATTCTTATAATAAATCAAATCAAACAACCCTGACAGGAAAAAAATACTTTGCCTAAACTCTTTGCTTTTCTGCATTTCTATGTCCTTGACAGTGGTGACAAGGCAGTTTAGTATCGCACTTTCATAACATTCAGGGACATGCTGGAAACAATCTGTGCAGCAGAGGCTGAGATATCCTGACTTGCAATCCCAAGTATGTGTCAAGCTCCAAAAACACTGGATCCTCATATACACTTCTCATAATGCAACTTGATGGCGACTTTCAGTACAGTTGGGTTATGCTTGAAACAAACTAGTGCGTTCAACATGTTGTCGAACGCGTCGGAACTCAAAGGGCAAGAGGCGAAGTCCCTCACATGCTGGTGTCCCCCCTGGGACCTTATTTCAGAAAGAATATGTATGGTAGTCAACGTAGATAGCTAACTTACCTATGACCAGGCACAAATGTAAGTTATGACATCACTTACGTGACTTTTGGCTGTGTAGTCTTTCTAATTACGTATTTTCACAGTCTAACACTAAGACTTTATTGACTCGCAAAATTATCTTTGAAATATTTTTCCGAAATAAAGGGAGGAACTTTGCCTCTCTATAGAGAGGGGGGAGATGCAATATCATTTATATATGGGGATAAAGGCGCATATTCTCCTGGTCTCTCCAACAGAGCCACAGAAGACATTACACAACTGTTTTCACAGGCTGAGTAGGGCTAACCATTACAGGTGAACAGACTGTGACATGTAAAATTGGTAGATTGCCCCTTTTAGTGGTTATGTTGAACTGCTGCTCCTTTAACTTGCCTTAACTAAAGTCTGTTTGAATCCTGAGCTCCCCTCCCTCTTCCTTGGTTCGGTTGCCATGGCACCCAGCAGGGTATTCAAGCTGTGTATGACAATGAGTGTAATGTCGGTGGCCCGGTCTTAGATTACAGGAACACAGAGGTCTGTTCCCCCCGGACAGAAGACGGTTACAACGGTGAACCTCCCAGACGGTCACGACTGCTAATGTTAGACTCAATAAACACTAATCCTCTGCAGGGCCCATCCTTATATTACACCAGCTTTTTCCCACAAATAAACTGCTGTAGGTGTTGTTTTTTCTTCCGTCTCACACCTTCATTGTCAGTCTCACTTTTCTGTTGATTTTTTGTTAGTCAGTGCTGCTTGAACCTATTTCTGTTTTTAATTCCCTTAAGAGTATAAATCATGTTAGCAGGTGTCCGACAGGATATCCTGCTTTGAACCAGGACATAGTCAGAGAGGATTACACCAAACCTGCCCCTGTGCAGATGGATCTAGGAAGTAATTTTAAGGAGGTAGTGATTCCCATTACTTTATTGATTCCCTGTGATTAATTATCTGCCTCCCCCTCCTCTGGTCCCATCATATCCTTGCTGACCTTTTGACTGTTGATGGTAAGTGGTTGCTATGTGGACGGCCTGCCAGACATTCCTATAGGAAGTTAACAACAATGAGTAGCTAAGTCAGCAGCTCTAATTCACTGCCCATGGAGACTGCTATTGAGATATCCGCTCTGAGGTTTAGTCAGATTAACGTCTTCTGTCGGAGCCAGGGGAAGCAGATGGCTTTTTTTTTTTACAATCCCACCGTGTGCCATAGGATCAGTTTTACAAAGAAAGACCCCCGTCTGTGAGACTTATGGGCCTTAAGTGAGCTCACTGTGCCGATAATTGTTTTTTTACTGACTTTGCTTGACATAGTCCTTACTGAGGATAAAACATTTTCTACTTAAGTGAAACTCAGATTAAGTAGCAGCTTGATTAGTAAATTTCAGTGCAGAAAAAGCTGCTCTGTGCAGTCGGTGTTACCAGCAGTAAGGGGGAAAAATCGATACAGCATAGTATCACAATATTTTGCGTGGCAATATTGTATCGATACACAGACATTAAGTTTCAATCTTTTATTATATAAACTATTAATATTGCAAATACAATGTAGACTAAAACAAACAGCTCAGTTTGTCAGTTGCATGATGGAACATTTATGATTTTATGACAATGTTGGTCGGTCTGTCTGCTTGACAATCCAATTTTGCTCAAAATGATTGAAGTGAGATGAAGGGACTATGGCTGTGTATTGGCAAGAATCTGGCGATACGATATGTATCATGATACAGGACTAACGATTCAATTTATGTGATGTATTGCAATACTGTAAGCAAGAAGATGTATTTAGATTTTTTTTTAAATCTAATTTTAGGAAAACTGTCATAGTATAAAGAACACACCACCATATGATATCTGAGTAAAAGAAAGTTTACTTTTTTTTACGCAGATCACAGTAGGATCTGCATTTGCATGTTTCACAGTCCCTGTAACATCCAACATCATAGCACTACTTTGAGAGAACAGATACACTGAGAGGGCGCATCTCTTTGCAAATGAAATAAAGTATTGACTGAGTTCATCTTTGCATGTAAACTATTAATTAAAAATCAATACAGAGTTTTTGACAATCAATACAGTATCGCAAAATATGATATCGCGATACTAAGGGATGGCATAATTTTTTCGTAAAAGTTGCACGGTTCAGTTTGTCAGGTGCTTGATGCAATATTTATGTTTTTATGACAATGTTGGTCAGTCTGTCTGCTTGACTGACAATCCTTTTTAGCTGCAATAAAAATTATTGAAGTGAGTGAAAATTTTATTTTATTAGATGAAACAGATGTTAACAAACTGCATAATTTGCAGTTGAAAAAGGGTAATATATTGCAATATATCTTATCGCAATACTCAGTATATTGCTAAATTTTAAAATTGCAATAAGATCGTATCATGACCCACCCTATTGGACATTTTTCCACCCCAGTTGGGCTTCTTTTTATTTAATTGGGAGGGTTAAAAATTTGTTTTGGATGGGTTATGATAATTTGGGCTACTTTTTCTGCTATTTGGGTGGTTTTTAGCTACGAAAAGTTAGGCTATATTCCAGTAAATCTGCCCCTTCTCTCCTCTAATTAGTTTTATTGAGTGTCATGTCAGTAGGCTCAGCTTCACATGCAATAACTGATAACCGATGACCGCCAAAACCAAATGTCATTTTATCCAGGCTTTGGGCTCTGATTGGGCCACTTTGTGTGAGTCAAATCTGGCAACGATTGTCTGTGGTGCTTCATTGGTTGTAATAATCCATGTGTGTGGTGTATGTGTTTGGTATGCGTTGTGTGTTCTGTCATGCTTTACCGTGGCAGATATTTGATTAGTTGTTTATTTCTCCTGTCTTGGACAGAAGTGGTTCAAGTGTGAGGGTCGTAAATGTTTAGTTTACATCAAGTGTGAGCCTGGCTGTGTTTTCACTGAATGCCCTGGGGTTGATGGGAGAATCACTCGCCGTCACACACGCCACATGTTTGAGCTTTATTCACACATTTATGCACAAAGTGTTGCTGTCATCACAACTGGAAACTTGAAATCACAAGGGGACAATGTCTCTGTCAATAACAAAAACAAGTTGAAACTGGCTTGTATAGCGGAATTTATTTGTATGTGTGTGGCATTTTTACACTCAAGATCTACTGGATACTGGTGATAGTAAATAAAATACATCAGGTAGATCACTGAGTGCTTTTTTGTGTCATCTCTCTCTCCCTTCTTTCACCTGCTATGCTCCTTACATTAATGAGGTGTAGCTGATTAACTAAAACCAATTTTCCAGTCCTGTGGGTAAGGTTATGTTCATGCCCTTGTGTCTGCTCTTCATACGGAGGGAGTTTGTGTTAACCCGGACCAGATGCTAATCATTCATCACCTGTGGGATCTGGTTTGTTTTGGGGCTCTCACTGAGCTCACGTCTCATTAGTAAACATCACTTTTTGTGCTCATAGTATATGTTTGTGGAGAATTAGTCAGAAAGGCAGACATTTGTGTCCGTAATTCAAATCATAATGAGCTTTGTAAAAAGAACCTTTTCACAAAGGCAAACCTCTCAGTTTCCCTTTTACATTATTGCTCAAGGATTTGTTATGCATTCTTGGGGATCCCACTGTAGTTATGCACAGCAACAAAACCCCCATTCACATTCTTATCCTAACCAAAACCTCAACCTCAACCATATCTAATCTTAACCTAAACACAAACATTTGAACTAAAACTGACCACCTAAAGGCTTATATCTGACAATAAACATGTCTAGTATTATGCCTAAAGAAAACCTTCCAGTTTTGCGCGCCAGTAACGGCGTCTCTGCCAATTACCCGGGTGGGATCCAGTGTTTTGCATCTGCCGTCTGCCCTCTTTGGACATCTTTATCGGAAATTTTGCTCCTTTCCTTTTCGGGAATGCACGTTGAACTAGAGAAGTCATTTGTCCACAGACTGGTACTATTGGTTCCCTCTTGTCTCTGAACAAGAGAACTACTGTATTTGACGATTGGAGACTTTCATGTTACCCAGCAAGCTGACCAATTAGATACAACTTTGTCAAAGTCCACGTTCAGTTTTGATGTCCTATCCTGTTAACGGGGTGTGGGAGAGTCTTTATGGCACTACTATCTGAACCCCTCCTGCTCTCTTCGCTATAGGCTTTGCACAAACAAAAAAACATTTGCATGAAGGAACTGAACCCCTGCATGTTGTTTCAATTACATGTCTCCATGTGTGAAACTCTGCTGATTGTTTTTTATACTGAAATGAAATGTTTTCTAAAATGTCTGGTTGTCTTTAAAAACAGCTCAGTTTTACGATTTGTAAGCCTCGTGGCTTTAATGGCTCCCACAGTTGCATGTCAGAGGAACACTGTCAGAGTCAAGCAGATTGGTGGGATTTTGATGTGGGTTATACATAATGTACAGAATGAGCGTCATACTATTTTTATAACCATAAGACATAATGTTTCCAAGAATGGCCGTGTCTTTTTTTCCCAGTCTCTCTTCTCACTTTCGGTAACATGTTTGTCTAAGGGCACCTTCTAGACGCGTAGGGCCGTATGATATGGGGGGCAGGATATGTGATCTGCCCAGCAGGCAGACCTGTGGTCATTTCTGTGGGAGTAATGGAATTCCGTGGTCTGTCCCAGTACTGATGGAATTTCAAAAGCAGTCAGGCATGGTTCATATAACTCACATAAATAGACCACATCGGTCATGATTTAGAAGGTGGTTGGGAGAGGAATGTCAACTTCAGTACTCTGAGTTGTTTTCACTGGCAGCACAAGTCAGAGAGAGGCCTCTCTAACCCAGGTGTGTTTGTGTATGTTTACTGTAGCAGGCCCACCTGTTACACTCAATAATCTGCTGCTGTGTGTGTGTGTGTGTTTCAGGTGACCTGTCCCCGGTGCAGATGTCCCCGGTCCCCCAGTCCCAGTTCATTCCCTTGGCTGAGGTGTTGTGCTCAGTCATCTCGGATATGAACTCTTCTCAAATCACCGTCAACCAGGAAGCTCTTATCAATTACATGAGCAAAGCCCATCCAGGTAATCCATAAACTATTGCCTCAGTTTGCTTGTTAATGGGATGGTTCGACACTTTGGTAAATGTGCTGTTCGGGTTTTCGCTCTTATATCTGTCGGTTAAAGGTACAGTGTGTAGGATTTTGTGGCATCTAGTGGTGTGGTTGCAGATTGCAACCGACTGAGTACCCCTCTGCTCACTCCTCCCTAACCAAGACTGCGGTAACGTGAGTCGGCAAGTGCAAAACTGTGCTGGTCACCTCACTCAGAGGTCATCCTTACCATAATAACACTACTTTAGGCGCAACGGAAGTCAGACGGCGGCTGGCAGTACGGCGGTTTTGCACTCTGCGGCTCACGTTACCGCAGTTTCACAAGCGTGTCGGAGAACTATGGTGGTCTTCAGGTAACGTAAAAACGCGAAAGGCTCTCTCTAGAGCCAGTGTTTGGTTTGTCCGTTCTGGGCTACTGTAGAAACATGACAGAGCAACATGGCGGACTCCGTGAAGAGGACCCGCTCCCTATGTAGATATGAAGGACTCATTCTAAGCCAACGAAAACACAATAATTCTTAGTTTCAGGTGATTATACACTAATGAAACCATAGTTATGAATATTATATTCCATTTCTGCTAATAAATCCCCAGAAATGTTACACACTGTACCTTTAAATATGAAATGCTACCGTCATCCGCCAGTTAGTTTAGGAAAATGACTGGAAACGGGGGTAAACAGTTAGCATGGCTCTGTCTGAAGGTAACAAAATCCGCCCACTATCACTATGTGTTAAAACAAACACATATTTTTCTCTATTTCTTGAGTCCTGCACAATATAACCCCCTGTAAAACTGCAACTTGCTAAACAAGCAAGCAAGATATATTGTGTTAATCAGTGATCTTAGAGTTGCTCGTTGGATTTTGTTATCATAGGACGTAGCTAGGCTAGCTGTTTCACCCAGTTTCCAGTCTTTGTGTTAAGCTAAGCTAAACATCTTCTGGCTGTAGCTTCATATTTAACGGATAGACACGAGAGATGTATCAATCTTCTTATCTAACTCTGTCAGAAAGCGAATACATTTTTTCAAGTATTTTCCAAAATGTCAAACTTATGCTTTATGGAATTATTGGATGTACACTTTCAACCTAGACACAATTTGTCTCCTTGCTTCTCTTTTGTCCTTAACACTCTTTTCTCTTTCTATGTCTCAGGGATAACCATCCCCACTCAGGACATCCTCTACAATGCTCTAGGCACTCTGATCAAGGAGCGCAAAATTTACCATACAGGCGAGGGCTACTTCATCGTCACGCCTCAGACCTATTTCATCACCAATACCATGGTCCGAGAGAAGAACTGTTGGACGTCCGGTTCAGCAGACGACCCTCCCTCGCCTCCTCCCATTACTTACCTATTGAGCAACGATGCCTGTGTTGAGAGCACTCAGACGCTGCCAGTGGCGCACTGCAAGTCCTGCAGCTGCTTCAGCCCTCTCCAAACATCCACTAATGTCGCCTCTACCACTGTAACAGCCACCGTCCCTCCCTCCACTGTGCCAGACCAGCATTCTGTCTCTTTTTCCATAAGTGAATGTACAGGCAAGAGTTTAAAGTGGCCCCGACCGTTAGATCACAAACCCACAGTGCAGCATCAGTCCACCTCCACGGCGGCAGATTGTCAGGCAAGTGAGATCAGCAAAACTACAGCAACTACTAACGCCACTGGCCGCAAAGAAAAAGACATCAAACCAGGGAGGAAGTTTGGTCTCAGTTTGTTCCGGAGGAATGGAGGTAAAAAAGAGAAGCCAAAGAAGGAGTATGCAGCCTTTTCAGCCCAGTTCCCTCCAGAGGAGTGGCCAGTAAGAGACGAGGAGGACCTGAACAACTTACCCCGTGACCTGGAGCATGCTATCATCAAACGCATCAACCCTGAACTGACTGTGGACAACTTGACGCGACACACAGTCTTAATGAAGAAGCTGGAGGAGAGAAGGGAGAGGGGGGTAGACAGAGTGCTGGACAGGGGTCTGGATAAAGACGATAAGGGAGTAGACAAGGGGATGTCTACTGAGATCCTAGCATTCTCAAAACCCAGGCATCATCACTCCTCTAAGGCAGGGAAAAGATCTGCTCAGAAGGCCTCTCGCAGCAAGAGGAGGGCCCATTCCTCCAGAGAGAAGCATAAGGAAAGGGAGAAGGATAAGAGTAAGGCTGCGGATGATTGTCAGGAGGGGGAGGATTTGATCCCCGCTCGGCTCAGAGTGGAAATCCCTGTTGATGAACCAGATCAAGTGGAAGAAGGTGGAGCCGTTGAGGGGAAATCTCTTTATAAGAAACGCATTGAAAACCCTTTCCAGATTCATCCAATCAAAGAAGCTGAGACCGTTATTCCTGCCACCATCGACAAAGAGCATAGAAGACGAGAGGTGAAAGAGGGCAAGGTTTCGGGGCCAGGGAGGAAGGATCGAACGAGTCACCGCTCCAAATCGTGGGACCCCCATCGGGCCAAAGCGATCGCAGCAGATGGAGAGCATGCAGGGAAATCCCCTACATCTGAGGACAGGTATAACTCTGTCCATGAGAGGGACGTTACTGCTGATCATCTGCTCCAAGCAGACATAAACAACAGAGAGCTGCCACTGGACTACAGCTCATCCTACCCACAGAGCAGTACGCTGCGGATAGACGACAAGGTCCGACATCAGAGGGAGGGAAAGGAGAGCTGGGAGAGAGAAGGCAAACATGGGCATTTTCAGGAGGCAGAATACAACGGTGTACCAGACCACAGCCAAAATATAGATGACAGCCTCTCTAACATCCAACAATACTCCAATACTAATGCCATTCTCCCCACCCATCCCTATGAGCCTGTCGTAAACCACTCATACGACCAAACTCTGCCCTGGCCCAGGCCCTCTTTACGGCGGAAACACTCCCTCAGACTCTCCAACCCAGAAAGGGATGATATTCCTGAGCTCTCTTCACACCTGCAGGCCTGTGAAACTACAGCCACCCAGGAGCAACGAGAGATAAGACCCGTCACTATCAGTAATAGAGAGGAAAGGACCATGAGCCAGGGAGAAAGGCCAGAACTGATAGCTGACAGTCCAATAACAGACACTGACGGCTTTATAGAAGACGACTACAGGCTCTATCAGAGAGTGGAGCACCAGGAGGATGAGGATGCCTGCAGCTCCTTGTGTCTGAATGAGGAGGAGATTACTGATGCCGAAAATGCGTACCGAACAGGGGTAGCCGACTATCATGGCCAGCAGTTGGTTTACCGTAACCATGAATCTGATTTGCAATATCAGGGACCCCAGCGTCACTATTATAATTCCAACTTTCACCAACCACAAGATTCAAGGGACAGCACTTTCAAAGATCTCATTCCCCCGGCAACCCAGCGGGAGCCTTCACTCAGCCCCACCAGACCTGGAGAGACCAATTGGAGACTCCATCATCGCCATCAGAGGACTCGATCACCGGGGGCCCAAAGTGAATCCAGCCCCAGACAAGGCGCATTGATCCAGGGGGAGAGACGACAGCTTGATTTGGATCGTCCAGAACGATCTGAGGTTGCAGACATCAGCATCTTTGACTACTGCCAGACCAGTGAGGTAGAATCAGACACGGAGACGGTCCGTAAGTCAGCCGATGAGGGCGATGGTGAATCTGCTCACTGGGCCGCCGAGGTGGAGGAAGTGCGGGAGGATGAGTTCCATGAGACGGGTGTTCCTCAGACCCGAAGAGCTGTTCTGAGCATGCCCAGTGGAGCCAGAGGGGCAACGATTGGGGAAGCGGTGGAAATGGGAGAGAACCAGAGCATCACAGGAGACAGTGGTATAGACTCTCCTCGGTGAGTGCCTCTCTTTATAGTTGTTCATAGCTGTAATAAGATACTGTGATATCGTGTTTCCATTTCATTATAGCTTACTTTGAGACCAGGGGTATCTTTTCAAAGCCATTGAACTCACTGAAAGTTAGACAGCTAACACAGACGGAGACAGATGAAAAGGTTTTATGAAGAGAAAAAAGGTCCTAATCCCTTAGCCCAGATATACATTCTCTTCAGGCCAGTGTTTTTACTAGTTTTAACACCTTAGGCTCACGTCTTATATCCAACTGTGAACCCACACCAGACTCTAACCCACTACATTCTGGAGGAGTTTTAAGCTTGGGACACACCAAGCCGACATCAAAGAACTAGCGGCAACGAAGGCCCCCGGTTGTGTTGCCTCACGTCGCCTTTGTCTTGGCCAAAAAGTTGCACTCAAACACACAGCAAAGACTACAGCCGACGGCCAACTACCACGTATGTTCTGCGCCTGCGTGAGATGAAATAACTCTCCACACCAGCAGGTCGCGGTAGTCTGTATTTGTCATCCAAAAAGGGAAACCGGAAGGCCGAGGACTGCGGATATACAAGCCGTTGTTATGATACGTACATGAAACAAAGCGGCGTTTACCGACCATTTTCACACCACTCTCACTCACCACTTAGCTTCGTTTCAGATGGCCATGTCGTTGTGAAAATATCTGTGTATTAGGATGATCAGATGAGATGAAGATGAAAAATGAGAAGAGCCTTCTGTGTTTTTCCTCTTGACTTTACTCGTTGGCTGGCTTTCCTCACTTCCGTTTCTCTTCTCATATGCTGATTGGTTTAAGCTGAACAGCCAATCAGAGTGATTTTTCTCACCAATGGGCACCAACACTGATTCAAAATGCTGAATCGGCCGAAAAAATTCCGACACGGGCAGACTAGAGCCGACGGTGCGGGACACACTGAAAAAACTAGGCCGACGGACCCAAACTGTCCGACGACTTGGTTTGTCAGGGCCTTTAGAGACAGGCAAAATAAACACTGTACTGAGGTTAGTTAACCTCTGGGTTACATGTCTGCGGTTGGCCTTACTCCCAATTTGTGTTTTTTCCTTAAAAGTAAGCTGAACAAACACCTTGTGACCAATTCTAACATCCAGTATTTGGACAGGAGGGAGTCATTTTGATAATTATGTGTAATTGCTGTGCAGCACTTAAATCCTCATGTTATAATCAAAGAGGAAGAAAAGACTTCTTTTCTGACATTGAACTCGCTGTGCACCCCGATATGTGGGTGGACATGAGGTGCATGAACACGTCACCTTGATCAGATGGCATATTTATAGAAGATATCAACCTCATAACCCCCCTTTTTCCCCCCCTACAGGACCCGTGTCAGTCTGGCCTCCAGCAACACTGTCATCCTGGAGGGTCTCAAGAGAAGAGGCTTTTTACAAAACTTGGAGAAACTGCATTCAAAGAGCAGCGCCATTCGGCCACAGAGCTCACTGCTGCAGCTGACTCCTGTCATGAACGTATAGCAGGCCGGAGTCCCCTGCTGAAGCTTTGTGTGGGAGCTGACAGATCTCTTCACGTAGCTCAGTATGAAAAGGCCAAAACCATGTGACTCTCCAGTTCTATGCAACTGCTAGGTCAGAAACATGTCCAATAAGGAAGGTTCACACTTGGTTTTTATACCTCCACATTAAAACAGGGGCCTGTGTACAGATGTACAGTATATATATTTCTTTTTGTAAATAATCTGAAAGGTAGTATGCTGTGATTCCATTCACAGACTACCTTGTATATGTGCCGTTAAATGCATGGTGTATTGACAGCATTTTTTGTGATATAAATGTACAGTTTTCCTTCTCTACATTAGTTAAAATGTTCATAGCAGCAATAACATCTCCTAGCGTTTCCTTTTTTTCTCATAATGTAGCATTTACCACAAATAAAATTGTATATGTCAACCAAGGTTTTCTTTCTTTTCATATTATTGCTTCCTATAAAACATTTACCACCAACAGAAGATGAGCAAAAAAAAAGAGATTCATACAGTGGCGCTGAGAGCACTGCAAATTAAGAAAACACATACAGATAGACACAACACAAGCAAATGAAGACACATCTTCACCAATTTGAGACACATGCACAGCATTTAGAAAAAAAGCACTGCAAGAAGCTCACAACACACCGGAAACTGTTTCCAGGACGTCTTATGAAGTCGGCTTTCTATCAGTGGTATTGGACAATCACCTAAAATGTAAGGATTTTTTGGCTTATTTTAACATTGTGATCGCATGATTCAGATATTATTGCAGATATCTGCTGTTAACCTAGAGGTGGGTAGTAACGAGTTACATGCACTCAAGTAACTTTTTTTGAGTAAATTGTACTTGTCAGAGTAGTTTTAATGCAGCTTACTTTTAACTCTTACTTGAGTAGATTTTTAGAGAAAAATCATTACTTTTACTCTGTTACATTTGGATACATCCATTGCGCTACTTTTATTTTATTATTTTATGCATTCATGATCCGTTAAAGCTGCAGTACATAGAATTGGAGCAAATCTGATTAAAAAAAAAAAAAATTTATAAAATGGTCACTATATCCTGACAGTAGTGCATGCAACAGGTAATCTGAAAAAAAAATCATGTGCCTCTTTGTCCTCCAGTGCTCCTAATGACATCTGCAAGATTTCACAGACCGGAGGAAAACAACCAATCGGAGCCGAGTTGGACGCTGCAGTCTCTGAGCAGCTGTCAATCACTCGCAAACTCCAATCAAACGGTCAAACTAGTCAGCACTGATCAAATATGAATCTATATTCTGTTACTGTAATGCCTATTTCTTGCCTCAAATGTTTTCATAAACATCTTGTAATGTACTGTTTAGCTGTAAAATTAGAAAGTTTGTGACCTGGCAGCCATGTTGAGATCAGCTGAGGAAATACCAAGCACCGCCCACCAGCTGGAGCACAGCCAATAGGAACGCTCTCTCTCTGAAATGACCTGTGATTGGCCAAAGTCTCCCGTCACAGGCTAGATACTTTAAAGCCTGAAAACAGAGCCATGAGGAGGTGCAGAAGTCTAGTTTTCTCTCAGAACACTTGAATTACAATATACTGAAAGGTTATTATGGTCTTTTGCCCAATGATGCCAAAAACATTCTGCTTACTGCAGGTTTAAGAGGCAGGTGGTCAGCTGGTCCCAGGTCTGCTGGCTCTCTGTTATCCTCCCGCAGCCACGCCTCCACATGACCCCGTTCAACACAGCATGGCTGAAGCTACAGCTACAGGAGTAACTTTACCGCTGCTGCTTTCAAATAGCGCGAACAGCTCATGTTTACAGACTGATTAACAGTTTGCAGAGAGCAGCGGGCTGAAGTCTGTGCGTTCAGAGAACTGTGCCGACACCCTGACAGAGAGCAGTAAGTTAAGTGTGTCTGTCTGTTGTGTTGATGCTAATAAGTTTAATAACACATGCATACAGTATATCATGCTTCAAAACAACTACTACAAATGCTTTCTGTCATAATGTAGGCTAAATATTCATGCAAACGGTGTGTAAGCAGCTTGTTTAAAAAAAAAAGACAACTGCTTTTATGTCATGTGGACATGGATGTTCTAACCACAGAGGGTCTTCCTCAGGAGAAGTGAACACACCTGTATTTAATAGCTGATTATTAATGATGAAACATCTCATCATTATCTCCTAATTAGCCTAAATGAGTCATCTGATATAGAGACATTTTCATAAAGACACTGATTTAGCCCCTTCTCTAATCTTATTGTCTTCATGTGATTGGAGAGACCTGGATGTGATCTCTGGCTGTCTGTGATGGGAATTGGGACTTAGGACATCTATGTTGAAATGATCAAAGTTTATATTTACACTCTTTATATTTAGTTTTTGACATAACTGCTATGCACATGCAGGGGAGACCATGGGGGAGACCAGGGGCAGTTGTAACACTTTTTGCGATTTTCCCAATAAATCAAAAAAAAATTTACACTGGAATAGACAATTTGTTATATTATAAACTTCAATGTGTCAACTCCTGAGACAATGTAATTTAGTGGTTTTATGAAATATGTACAGGTTGCAAAATTGATTTTACTACAGTCACTCCACTGTTACTTGTAACATGTCTCGAATATACGTGGGGAGCTTGGTAGTCCACATCATGATGGACTCATTTCGAGTCACAGTTGTGGAAAGTGTAAAGGTCACTTACATCTGTCCCTGTCTGTCTCTACACCAGCCCTCTCTGTGTGTCTGTCATTCGGGATGCCATGAGAGCGTGCAGCGTGTGTGCTCCGGGACTGGGCTCACCAGCCAATCATGGCCAAGTTAGTTAAAGCTATAAGCGGCGTTAGTGGGAACAAAGCAGTGAATCTAAGAAATAAAATGTTATTTTCTGATTGTTTCGTGGCGGTTACGTTCTAAAACACAAATAAACACAACTAACTCCGCATGCCTCCAAACAACCCTGCAGGGAGGTGAATGAATGCAGCCGAAAGGCAGGCTGTCCTCTCTGTCTGGTGTGTGTGCCTCGGTCAAACTGACACACCGATAGCAGCACACAGCAGCCACTGCACACTACACTCAGGACAATATCCAAAAAGTAGTTTCAAATGTGGCTCCTTTTTTCCTAAGCAAGAAGACAATCTAACTGAGCATGTGCAGAGTGAGTCTATTCACTCTATCTTGTTTCTGACAGGAGCAATTCAAGGTGTTACAGCTGTCCCTGGTCTCCCCCACACGATTTGCTGATTTATTAGCTGAATCATAATATAATATAGGAGACAGCAAGCAAATAATGTAATTTATAAAAAAAATATATATTTTAATATTTTAAAAACCTTTACTTATTAATATAATATTTTGTGATCAACTAGAGAACTTGAGAGATACAGACTGGTGTTTATGTGGCAGGTTATCTAATCAGGAGATGATGATTTGGTGAGGTGTATGTTCACTTCTTGAAAGACCATCTGTGGTTGAAATTATTCCAGTCATTCACATCAAATAAAAAACATTATTATTTTACTTAAGTTACTAGCTACTCAAGTATTTATTTCAGTAAATACTTTTGTACTCTTACTCAAGTAGTTCTTTTGATGACTACTTTTACTTCTACTTGAGTACTTGTTTTTGCAGTAACAGTACATTTACTTGAGTAGTTTTGGCTACTCTACCACCTCTGACCTAGTGATAGACTTTTGCTTATTATTATAATATCTGAATGTTGCACATGTGTTGTCAAATTGGTGATGTTTCTTCATTTACATGTTTTCTTAATTTGCAGTGTGTTGAGCTCTCAGGGCCACCGTAGATGTAATATCAATATAATTAATGTCATCTTCAGAAAGCAATATTGTTGGTGGCTCAATGCTTTTATCAAATTGTTGAATTAGCATGTTTTAAGTTGATTTATTTATATCACTTAATAGAACTGCCAGATTTTGTTAAAATATGTGTATTTGTAAAGCTTACCCAGTTCAGTAACTGTTATCTGTCGGTGAGAGATCCCTGTACATTTTATCATGTTTAAGTGCTATCTCTAGTGTAAATATCAGAGATGTAAACCAGACATCGCTCTGCACCCAGAGGGCTGATAAGCTTTTATTATTTCTGAAGCTTACAGTGACGGAGAATCCCAACCTGGTGTCTACCTCAACTGAAGTCTGACCTCCAGCTGTGAAGGAATGTAAACCAGTGTATATGTGAGTGTGGGAAGGTGGGTAGTTTCCTGACATGATGTTGTTTTTAGGCACTTCACAGGCCATTCCCAAGAGCTTTCCCCACATAGATCAAATTATACCTCACTTGGCTGCTCCGACTGGTTCAGTATTGGTGAGATTCCAGTTTAAGACTTTAGGAAGGATAAGAATCCTATAAAAATTGATATAAAACACTCGAGCATTAACGCCTGCCCCACATCTGGAGTTAAGTTTCCCCATTGAATTGATGTAACTGGTGATGGGTTTTTCAAAAGATTTGAGATGGTAGAGTGACACCATGTGGATACATTTAGGAAGTGCACTTATAGGTATAGTGTTTCATCGCTTAGTCAGTCAAAAATGACTTAATGGTAGAAAGTAAACTAGCACAGTATCTCACGTAGTGTCACCAGCTGTGTGCTATTCATTTTGCAGTAATTATCCTAATAAGACTTATTTAGCTGTGAGTTGTGGATGCTTCTTCCATTTCAAAATCATACTCCAATGATTAAACGCCACGAGAGAGTCAACAACCTTTATTTATCCATATATGTGCCACTCAGAAATTGGGAAGAGGTGTTACAGGATTTGCCCTTAAGAGAAGCCTATATGGATCATTTACAATTTTTTTCTCTCTACAATGAGGCCATTGACAAAAATGAAGGGGAAAAAAAATAAAGACAATATGGTCGTAACAGTGTAAACACATGGTAATATACATGAAAGCAAAAAATCAATAGGTATCAGTGACATCAAATTAAAATGCAGGGTAAGTTAGTATGAATAAGAACAAAAGACTCCTGAAAAACCTGAAAACTTTTTTTCAAATAACAGCTCGGCATACATTTCTACATAGCATGCAATAAGGCACCTATCTAACACAAGGAAGAAACCTATGCTACAGTTTGAAGCACAATTTTTATCCAAAAAAAAAGAAGGAAAAGAAAAAAAATATTGCTCACCGTAATGTTCACTCCCATAAAAACTGTATATCTCTCATTCCCTTTCATATAACCCAAGCCATATCTAAAAAAATACATCAGTTTGTAAAAGATATTTTACACAGAACAGTAAATAGAGCGCAATCCATTGGAATTCGGAAAAATCGTTTAAGTCTTGTAAAAGTTTTCTTGTGTAGTCTTTTAGTACACACACGTTTTTTTAAGATCAAATTGTGATAGTTTGCAGACCAACGTGAGTAAGAGTTACCAATAATTCTATACACAGGTAATTTAGTCTCCAAAGCAATAAACAAGTGTGATGTTGCATTTTGTGTACATTTGGTGCAAGGGATACAGAAGAAACTGCACAGTAAATAATTAGGACACAGGTCATGTTGTAATATGCTACCCAGTAGGTTTTTATTTTCTATTATGCATCCTAATGGCTAAATTGCATGTCGTAATAGAATCAGGGTGTCAGCCAGTATTGCTCTCTGTACAGTCGATGCAGCAGTGCTGCTAACCCATCGTGGACATACAAGAAAACAACCTTATAAATATACAAGACGGCTCAAGTCTGATGGAGCCCAAAATTCAAGAACAAGCCGCATGAGAACATCTGCAACATGTTTATCTCCAACACTTAAAACAAATTAAAGTCATAAAAGGAAAAAAAAAGGTGGAGACAAAGTGGACCTTACTATCAAAAATGTAATCTTTTGGAACAGCACACTAGTCACCTATACATATATATAAAAGAAAATCATTAAGTATTTACATTGGATTTTTGATGTTTGCTTCACATGGGTTATGTGGGTGAAAAAGAAATATGTATTTAAATCGAGACAAGTTCTTGTTCACCAATTGTGTTGGTAGCCTTGGATAAAGTCGCAGCTGAAAAGCGCATGTGTCCACCTGAAGGTACATAAACTCAATTCTTCTATCAAAAAGACTAACCGGAGGGCGAAGCGTATTTTCCCCAGGCAACATTTTTTTTTAGATCACCAAATCACTTTTTTTTTTTTTATTATTTAAAAGTGTTCAAAAGAGGTCCTGGAGCAAGTGAAGCACAATCACAAACAAGAATAAAGGCTCCTTCACGATCTGTTATTATACCCTCTTCATACTGAGCACAAAGTCCCGGGTTCAGTTCTGAATTATAGGTTACACGGTCCTTTCTGCTTTTGAAGACTTGTGTTACTGTCCATTCATTTTCAACTGCTCTTCTTCAACGTAGCAATGTGCTGACCTGACCACTTATCTATAGAAGTTGGCCTGATGTTTCCTCTGGCGTGGTGATGTCAATGATGGGACCATTGGTAGAACAGAAACGGGGGGAGCGGGGGTGTTTTTCGCTTGCATGGGGCAGCATGTGAGGGTGGGAAAAGGGGGCTCACTGGTCTACATGGATCCTATGATGTCTGGAGAGGGAAGATGAATGGTTAAAGCCTTTTCCACACTGGGAGCACCTGTATGGTTTTTCAACAGACAGGGTGCGCTGTTTTGGGAAGGCGTTGTTAGGGAATCCCTTCGTTGTGGGGGAGGTGGGGTACTCCTGCGGTGGCGTCGTCGGGGGCTGTGGCTGCTGCTGTTGTTTATTCTCCAAGTGAACTCTCTGATGCCTGGCAAGGGAGGAGGAGTGATTGAATCTTTTGCCACAGTGAGCGCAGGTGTAACTCTTTCCCTCTGAGTGGACTCTTTGGTGCCGGGACAGGGAAGAGGAATGATTGAAGCCCTTATCACAGTGGTGGCACATGTAGGGCTTGTCTCCCTGCTGGTGCACCCTCTGCTTCGGGGGAGTGCCGTAGGACAAGGTTTTCCCAGGCTGAGGTGGAGAAAACACTGGATTCTGCAGATGGGTCTTGTGGTGGCGCGAGAGAGAAGAGGAGTGATTGAAGCCCTTGTTGCAATGTCTGCAGGTGTAGGGCTTCCCTCCGGCATGGACTTGCTGGTGCTTCTTCAGATGGCGTTTGCGGACAAAACTCTTCCTGCACATGTTGCATTTGTATGGCTTCTCGCCCGAGTGGATCCTCTGGTGCTCTCTCAGTGTGGCAGCGGCCGCAAAGCACTTTCCACATTGTGCGCATCGGTGGGGTTTGTCGCCGAGCACGACTGCAGCGTGGGTCTTCTGGTGCTGCTTCAGGTTGGAAGTTGTGGCGAAGCCTTTGCCACACTGGCCACAGGTATATGGCTTCTCACGTGCATGGACCTCCTGATGCTTTTTCAGATGCCTTCTGCGGACAAAGCTCTTCCTACACTGGGTGCACTTGTAGGGCTTGTCCTCTGAATGCATCTTCATGTGTTCTCTCAGGGTGATCGCAGCTGCAAAGCTCTTACCGCACTCTGAGCATCTGTGGGGTTTGTCTGGCAAATGAATCATCTGATGCGACTTGAGGCTGAAGGCATCAATAACATCTTTGCCCATAATCTCAACTCCAGGGGGAACGTAGGGCTTTTCTTTCATGTGAATCTTCATGTGCTGTTTGAGGCTGGCCTCCACAGCAAAGCTCTCTCCACAGTGGACACAGATATAAGGGTTGAGGTCCTTATGGATCTCAAAGTGTTGGTGAAGATCAGCTATGCTGCCAAAAATCTCCCCGCACTCGTTGCACTGCAGGCCGTGGGCTTCATGTATGATTACACCATTCTCAGACTCCACTGTCAACTCCCCACCATGGTCAGACTCCACTTTCACCACATGCTCGCTATCCCCCTTAAGCAGCACCTCTCCCAGCAGAGTTTCGGTTCCTGTCGTCTTGATTTCCGCACCTGTGAAACAGTGCATCTCACCATGTTCCACCTTAATGTAATCATGGTCTGTCTCGGCTACAATTGCATCCACACAGGCTACGGCTTCGAGCTCTGTCCCCAGTTCCTGGATCTTTAAGTCTGAGCCGTGGATCTCCAGCTCTAATCCACGCTTTTCTTCCGTCATGATCTCAGTTTCTGCTCCATAGTGAAGGTCGACATGGCTGTGGGCTATGACACACTCCGACCCAAGTGTGTCAAGGCCGGGTGTGTCACATTCAGTCTCTGACTCGGCCATGAGAACACACTCCAACCCCACGACCTCCGTTTTCCTGCCGGGCGGTAACACAAGAGAGAATCGGGGTATATAGATCGTTGTTTTGGTCAGTGCCGCGCTGGTGCTCTAGTCAGTGAGCAGACCTGCAAAAGAAAAAAAATAAATTACTGCATTGCCTTCATTCACTAGGCCACTTATATCTTTACCGGTCATAGTCTGCACTATTTGCAGAGCTATTCCTGAAAATTGATTTGCTCAAATGTTTTTCAGCAAGTGAGAGAAAGTGACATTTTCCTAAAGTAGTAGGTTTTTCCATATACATTTGTTACCAATAGTACAAAAAATTAACTCGCCATTTCACATGGTGAAATTGTATGCATTTCTACATGTACATAAGAACTCTAGCCTATGTTGTGTCTACGCACGGGTAAGCAACACATCTGCAATTAATATTACTACAATCACCACATACATATCTCAATATCCAAATATTACAAATCATGAGAAAAGTCCAAATCAAGTATTGTCACTGTTAAATTGTGTTTCTCTGCTACAAAAACAATATTCTGAATATAGTAAAGATCACTTGTTTTAAAAATTTAGGTTATTTATGTTGACATAATTGTGACTGAAAACATCTCAGTGAGGATTCATAACAAAATTATGGAAAAGAAAACAAGAGATGTTATTGTCTTTTTTGTAGACAACATTAATAATCATCATCATAATCTGATCAGATATTAATTTTAAAGTTATGTGTTACAATTGTTTAAGAAGTTCACCACCTACTGCCCTGGAGAAGGAAACCCTGCCTGTCCAGATCAGACATGCACTACCTTGGCCAAAACAAAACAGCACTTGATTGGTGGCAACAGCAAGGACAAGGGTTGGTGGTGTGTTGGGTTAACACAATGGGTTGATCACAAGTGTGACAAAGGGAAGCCCTTAATATTAGATGAGTGGAACTACTGTATATCTATTGGCCTCTGTTTATTTGATCTAAACTCGCTCAGGTTTTGCTGCATTATTCTTAGAAAACTTAATGAGGGATACACAGACTCATAGTTGATTAAATGCACTTTCCATAACTGCACACATCATATCTCATTAATGGGCAAGCTTTGCTATAACGTTACTACTTTAGCAAGCTAAGTGAGCAATTTGCTAGCCAAGTTAGCGCCCAAGAGGAGCTTCACTTCACTAGCTAACACAAGTGATAAAATCAAAGTGGACCACATCACGAACAACTTAATCCCCGAGCCCAAACCTGACCGGCCTACACATGTGGTTCATCCCTGCAGTTCTCTATTCATTATTATTAAACAACTTAAAATGTGTAAAATCATCTAAATAGCAACGCTTTGTTATGAAACAGTGGAAGTATTGGTTGCTAGCCTCCAATAACAAGCTACAAATAGCCTCCATAGCCGCTAGTTAGCTGGCTATGGTCGAAGGGGTGACTGGTTAACCACACAACAGCATTGTGTTAGCTGCTAATGTGTTCGCAATTTAGCCAGCTAACTAGCTTCGTAGCAAAAAAGCAACATGCGAGTAATTGTAGGAAGAACTTTAAAAGAAAACAGCGAAATACTTACATTAAAATATCAATCGAAGTGAGTAAATTTGGCGCTTTTTAACGACACAAGTAGCGAGGCGGAAACGTCTCCTTGTGCGAGCATTAACAGGCCATCTTGTTGAGTGTGCCACAGCAGCAGCAGCTCACAGCTAGCCAAGATTACAGGCTCGCCTAAGATGGCTGCCGATAGCTAGTTAGCACAGTTAGCTTCCGCCCTTCACAACATGTTGAATAAGAGCTGCACCCGGAGCCATCTCAGAGTATGTAAAACACCAAAAAACACCATAAAGCTTAGCCGAACAAACCTAGAACGACGTGGAGGTGATATTAAATCCTCCGTAAGCACGTAGTGGTTGTCAGGACGACGGTGAGTCGGTGAGCTAAGCTAAGATTCCAGGCAGCAGTTGGGCTAGCTGTAACAAAGATGGCTAACCGTGAGGGAGATGAATGCTGAGCGAAAAGCCCGGGAAAGGGAGAGCCTTTTTACTTACTCAGAATCCGTGCGGGACACGAGCCCAACAACAAGCGCAGTTTTTAAAAACAGTAACAGAAGAAGATCAGGTAGGCAATGAAGCTGCTGCTGGAGGAGGCTCAGTGGATCCAGGCTGTGAAGCTGGAGCTCGTTTAATGCGGCACCAAGACAGACCGACCACACGACTCCAATGGCGGCCTTGCTGCTGCTGTTAGCAGCTACCGAGCCGGGACTCTGTTAGCGTGCTGGGCTAACGTAGCCGCGGAGCTAACGAGCTAATCCAGTGTGCTAACACGGCTAAAGGCTGCTCTCCAGGTTCAGTACGAGCCTGTGGATTTATAAAACATCGGAGCGGAAGCTTTGCTTTAACCATCTGACCACGTTGAGTCTGGTTTTACATGCAAAGATAAACTGGAGGTTGATTGAAGAAAAGGCGGCTGGGGCCGATTCTATAACGAGCAAAGTCTCAGAAACAACCTGGAGGAGATTCAAAGCTGGAATAGTTCCTGATACCAGTAACATTATGTCCCAGTGCTTGGCTGCTTTTCCAAAAGGCATCAAGCAAAGCGAGTCTAGGCCTGTGTTTTTCCATTACAAAGTTCGGTACTGTCACAACTGGAGACACAAAATAAACAACTTGTGCGTTCACTACCATAATAAATAACAATTACACTCAGTGAACATGCAGAGCCTCCCTTCTGCCTTAACGCTGCTACTATTCATGATAAGAGTAAAGTTGATTTAAACGATGAATAATCACCAGTAGTATAGATCACAACAATATTAAATATATATATCAATACTTGCATGCACACCCACCTTATGTCCTTTTGCTTTGTGATTGCTGAAGAGAGAGGGAAAAAAAGAGAGTTTTTTATATGCTTCAAACTCAGCGTTTGAGGAGGGCTTTGCAAGCTGTTGTGAGGCTCGTCAAACTGCTGTGTGTGTCTTCCTCTCTCTCTCTCTCTCTCTCTCTCTCTCTCTCTCTCTCTCTCTCTCTCTCTCTCTCTCTCTCTCTCTCTCTCTCTCTCTCTCTGCCTGTGTGTGTAGCTGGCGCCACAGCTCATCTGGCGCCAACGTCGGACTAGCGACGCACTTTAGCAAAAGCTATCATCGTCATTTCAATACAGCAGGGAGATCACTATCGCCCCCTGCAGCCCCGGAGACAAACAGCAGCTCGTTTTATATAGGATATAGTTTGTAGTTTGTATTTCCATGGTCTTAATGTTATGGAGTCAGATCAGTCTCAGTATATAATGTATTTTCTTTTTTATTTATCTTCTTTTTCTAAAAAGCCTAACCAGGGACAAGGTCTGCAAATTAGCTATGGCTAGAAGTCCTATATACGTTGTATCGGTTGCACTTTAATTAAGTGTAACAAGGCCTATGTATTGTCCCTGTCAAATAAACTAATAAATATATAAATAAAAGTATTATTGAATGCACACAGAAGGATTCACAAATGTATTTTGTGATATATATATATAAATGACTCTCTCCACAAAAATATTTTTCATTGCACACAAAAATAGTTATCATTGTATATAAATGTAAAAATCAACATATTACACATACAAAATAAGGTTCACAAATATATTTCTTATGCACACACAAATATTTCTTTTTTTAAATAAATGTAATAGAAATCCACAAATATGTGTATTTAAAAGTATTTTCAATTTTCATCAAAAACGTCAGGGGAGTCTCAAAAAACCCACACACAAATGTAGTGAAGTTCACAAATGACAAGCAGTTTGTAAATGCAGGTTCAACAGTTTGTATATACAGTAAATGTAACAACATCCATATGTATTTTTGATGAAAATTTCAAATACTTTTAAATACACATATGTGTGGATTTCTATTACATTTATTTAAAACAAGAAATATTTGTGTGTGCATCAGAAATATATTTGTGAACCTTATTTTTTTTTTATATGTGGATTTCTTTTCTTGTTTTACATTTATATACAACGATAAGTATTTTTGTGTGCAGTGAAAAATATTTTTGTGGAGAGAGTCATTTCTATATAAATCACAAAATACATTTGTGAAACATTATGTGCGTTCATTAATATTGAGACTTATCTGACTCCATATAATATGCAGTATTTGGTTCAATGGTGGAAGAAGTTTCTAGTCTAATCTTTTACTTAAATAAAACATAGCAACAAAACGGTGTAAAAAGATCCTGCGTTCAAAATGTTACCGAACTAAACTTATAAAAGTATTGTCGTCAAAATATACTTAAAGTGCCAAAGGTAAAAGTACTCACCATGCAGAATGGTCCATCTCAGAACATTTTTTATTATATTAGCCAATATGACTATAATTTGGCTACTGATGGATTCATGTACATTATTTTAATGTTGGAGCTGCTATCATTGCATTAGTGATAATAATCATGTGATATGTGTACGTAATATTACTGTGAAACAAACCATTTCTCATAATAAGTACTCTTACTTTTGAGGCCTATATTTAGCTGATAATACACTTTGATTTTACTTTGGACTTTTACACAGTGATATTACAACGTCGACATCATTGAAAGTTCTGAGTATTTCTTCTACCACATGGCAACTACTGTTATTGCAGACCATTTTCTAAAGCATTTAGATTTGTATTTGTGTTTTCCATAAGTTTACTTGAAGAAACACTGGCTTGTGCACGTGAAATTGCCACAATGATAGGACCTACACAGCCTAATGTGTGGGGAAAATACCAAATGAAACCTATGGCAGCCAGGCCAAATCTGTGTAAAAATGCAGAGATGTAGATTTATAGGACACAGGCACAAACTTGTGAAAGCATTTATTTTTGTAGATGGATGAGTAGATAGATGTGTAGAACTAATCACTCAAGACAAAGCAGTGCTCAAAGTACAGACTGGATCTATTATTATCGCAAATTGATTGGTAGAAAATATGAGTATTTGCACAATATTGCAAAAGAGTGGGAGAGTCAAACTTTGCTTGATGATGTTCTAGATGCTACACAGCTCTTTTGTATATAGTACAGTATACAGTATATATTGAGGGATAGAGGCTACACAGACGGGGTATACAGTATATTTCCTGTAGTAATGAATTAGTCCCACAAGATGGTGCTGTTTTCCCAATGCCGGTGTTTGATGAATGTCCTGATAGTATGTGCAGCACATATTGTACATATCACTGGTAGAAGTCTAAAGATAGACGTAACACAAATGTGATCTTGGAACAAACCAAACAAAGTGAAGGTCATTCCTTAACGATGTAGATTAACCAAAGTGAGCTAATGGTTTTTGTAGGTAACAGCGGGTACGGTAATATCAACACTAAAACAATGTCGTACTCTGTGAAGGTTGTTTATTCATGTTATCCTTATACTCAAATAAGAAATAGAGATAAAACATTTTGATTATGGTATTTAATTATGAAGTACTGTACATCAGTAAGGGCTCCTTTTTTATTTTTGGTAGTTTCAGCTTTTCCTCTCCTTCGTCTCTGCCCTCTTTTGTTTCAGGCAGCACCTTTGTAGTGACACCCATTCACTGTCAATTAAACGCCCAACCAGGAATACTGGTTTTACAATGAGAGTACACCACATAGCTAACATTCTGTCACACACAGCGTCAGTCACACAGTTTCACTGAAGCTGTTAACTTCGGGAACACATTTTCTCTGTGGATCCATCGACCAGCTCTCTTTTTCTCGAGTCTTTTCTTCAGCTGTTGATCTCAACACATTTTATTCAGAGGTTAACATATTGCTGCTGAGCTAAATCACCTGTGGATTTTTAAATTTTGTTCTTACATCTGCTGGACATATTATTTTTTTTAAAATGTCCCACCCTAGCACCCTGGATTTAGACAGGTACAGCAGCTTGGAGAAATCTCGTCGCTCTGCCAGTCGTGACCAGCCCAGGTCTCAGGCCAAGAACGGGGACGTCCTGTGCGACTTCTGCACAACAAGGAAGCAGAAGGCCGAGAAGTCCTGCTTGGTGTGCCTGGCATCTTACTGCGAGACCCACGTCCAGACTCACTATGACTACCCGGCCCTGATGAAGCACAAGCTGGTCAAAGCCACGGGTCAGATGAGGGAGAAGATCTGTGCACAGCATGACAAGTTGCTGGAGGCTTTTTGTCGCACTGATGAGACATCGGTGTGCGTCTTGTGCATGATGGATGAACACAAACACCACGACATCGTGCCGGCTGGAACTGAGAGGACTGAGAAACAAGTGAGTGGGGAAAACCATCTGTCAGTCTGTGCTTTTGGTGAAGATATTTGAGGGTTATGTATTGTACAAGGCTGACATGAACACTTTAATGTCATTCCCTCCGCAGAAACAACTTAGTACAACTCTGCACACATCTCAAACTAGGATTGATCAGAGAGTTAAGAAGTGGCAGGATCTCCGACAAGCTGTTGAATCAGTTAAAGTGAGTAAAAACATTGTCAAATCGCACTACTTTAAATCTAGCACAATGCTCAAAACAAGTCATTGAGGTTTTCTGGTTTGAAAAATAACAGCTTTCATCCACATTTTACTCTCTCCCTCTCTTTCTGATCTATCTCATCAGCACTCGGCTCAAACTGCCATGGAGGAGAACGAGCGGGTCTTCACCGAGCTCCTGCTCTCCATCGAGAGGAAGTACAACGAAGTCAAGGAGATGGTCCGCGCCCACGAAAGGACCACTGTGACACGGGCTGAGACACTGCTGGACCGCTTGGAGGAAGAGATCACTCTGCTGAAGAAGAAACACACTGACCTGGAGAAGCTCTCACACACCGATGATCACATACACTTTCTGCAGGTGAGGTTGATCTTGACTGAAGACCTTGTGTGGTGCAAAAATCAGGGGTCTTCCTAGAAAACATTAGTAGCAATGTTTAGGCTCATCTCTCTCTTTCACCCTTTTTACCAGAGCTGGCAGTCTCTGTCAGGCCCCTCAGGATATGAAGACCTCAACAAAATCAGTGTCGCTCCCAATTACTCCTTTGATTCCACCAAGAGAGCCATCGGCGCACTGAAATTACAAGTAGAAGAAGTCAGCAAGACGGAAATGAGCAAAATCTCAACAGCAGGTCCGTCTCTCTGCATCTCAAGTAGCAGTGATGCCTCTCTGCTATTTGCTTTCAGGAGTGGTTGTTTTTTCAGTCTCCTGTTGCTTTAATGAGGCTCATGAAGTGTTTTTTTTTATCTGCCTCTTCATAGTGAAGGATGTCTACATCACACAAGAAGGTGAGGCAAAGACAAGGAGAGAATCAAGCTTGAGGGATGAACCAAGGACAAGAGAAGAGCCAAGGACAAGCGAAGAGCCAAAGACGAGAGAAGATTTCCTGAAATGTGAGTTATTAGGTTACTTTTTACAGAAAAGGATGCCTTTAATTGTCATATTCCAGCATTCCTAACATGGTTCAAAACATGACAGTCATGATTAGTTAGCAGAAACATCTCCATCCCTAACGAAAGCATGACGACACCATGTGGTGAAACAACCGAACAGGGTGTTACGGAAGGTATGCTGCTCGCAGAACTGGTTTGGTGAAATGTAAGAAAGCAAACTCACAGTTCAGTATCACTTAAACAAACACAGGTGTTCCTGCTGGTATTGCACTCCACCTGTGGAAAGCATTTTAACAAGCTGAAGCACGAGAGTTATAAACAAACAGTGTGCTAACTTTATCATTCCTAATCATACGGTATATCCCAAGTATTTAGTCACCTACTTGATTTATGTGCAACACGATGCAAAAGACAAGTGACGCCACAGGCTCGTAGAAACATCTACAGACTAAACAACAACGCAGGGAGGATTAATAATGACATTGTCCTGCATTGTTTAGACTCCTGCCAGTTGATTCTGGATGTCAACAGTGTCCATCGCAGTCTTCACCTCTCCGAGGGTAACCGAACAGCCACGATGAAGAGCGAGCCCAAGAACTACCCTGACCACGCAGAGCGATTCGACCACTGGCAGCAGGTGAGAATTTACTGCCACCCCCCCCCCCCAGGATGTAATTTTATGCCTGAGAAGAGCAGGAGGGAAGTTGATATGCTATGAATGGTACACACCCAAAATGATCACGTTGTCAAGAAGAGGGCATACAGAATCCTGAATGTAGACTTAAGGAGACTTTACTGTCCAGGAACTTGCTTTTTATGAATCACCCTCCTGAAGCTACTCAAGTTTCATTGTTTATTCAAATTAATTTATGGCATCATGTGTTTTTAATTTTTAAAATTAGTTTTCTTCCTTTCTCTTGTAATTCACTTTTTTATTTTCATCACACAGAACAAAGACATCAGAAACGAAAAAGAAAGCAGTAATAACAATAAATCTAATAAGACCACAGGAAAAAACACACAAAATAAAATAAAAAAATTATATATATACAACCAGGGCGAGTATTGATAAATATATAGCTCACATTTCTAATAGTAATGACATTTAGAGCAAACATCCCATTACATTGCTACCATTCTCATCTCAATAAGTATGACCATCCCTGATAACATCTTACTGGGTAAACGTCACCATCCCATAATTATCTTTCATACGTCATAATATAAGTAACATGCCCAGCAAGAGTCGCCGTTACCTATCACATGTCTATCACTCATATAATAGCCATGTCTGTCCCGCCCATCACTACCAACACGACATCATTTATCCCTTTATCAGACAACAGTACGTAAGTACATATAATCAACATACAATGCGGGCGACTCTCACACATCATGACAATAACATCTTACATATAACGTTATCAGCCTCTCCTTAGTTAGTCATTCAATAGTGTTTTCATGTAGGGGCCCCATATTTCCAAAAATACCTTTTTCTTCCTCTCTCTTACGTAAACTTTTTAGACATCTTTTGTTGGTATTGATTGAAAATTGCCATCCAAATCAGGCTTTTAGTATTAGTATTTGAAGTTATTCTTACGATAAAAGTGGTTTCAGTTGTGTAAGTGATGTCTCAACATGAGTTGTGTAAACTCTAATTTTAACAGCTGTTATAAGCCACGCATAAACTTCGTCTTTTCATCTCTCATTTTGTGTCATTCCATTGCAGATGTTGTGCAGGGAGAGCGTGACTGGTCGTTGTTACTGGGAGGTGGACTGGAGGGGAACAGAGGTAGACATGGCCGTCACCTACAGGGGAATCCGCCGTAAAGGAAACAGCAATGATTGCAGCCTGGGCTGGAACGACAAGTCCTGGAGTCTGTACTGCTCTGAATCCAAATTCTCCTTTGTGCACAATAATAAGAGCAAAGATATTGCAGCTCCAGTGTCATCTCGTATCGGCGTCTATCTGGATCAGGCAGCAGGAACACTTGCATTTTACAGTGTTTCTGCTGGCATGCAGCTTCTGCACAGAGTCCAGACCACATTTACACAGCCTCTCTATCCTGCATTCAGTGTGTGGGGCTTTGGCACTTCTATAAGACTGTAGGAGAGTTGCCATAGTGCTCAAATTTACACAATATTCTCAATATTGTTGTAAAAATTTGAAGCAGGATGTTTGATTATTTTTGTTCCAACTTTTGCTAAAAATCTTTTTTTTTAATCATGCATATATGAGTGATTTAAATGATCCAATTAATCTGTTTTTGTTCTTTTGATCACTGATTGTTGTTTTGGGGCAATCTAGTCTACAAAATGTGTCGGTTGTAAATAGGAAAAATATGCAATAATTGATTATGATGTTATTTTCACAATGATCCATATCTTTTTCTCAATCATGTTAAAGCATGCTATATTTATATTATTGGTACGTTATAAATTAAATTAAATCAGTTTCTAAGACCCCCAAGTTTTTACTGATTTATCTGGCATTTTAGATATGGAGCTGGAGTTGCTGTTGTTTTTCACACTCATGTCAGTCTATTAGCCATCTTGGCTCGATTAAACCTGCAGTAGGCTGAATGTTTTTGGCATCATTTGGGCAAAAGTTCCATAATAACCTTTCAGCATATTGTAACTCAAGTGCTCTGAGAGAAAACTAGACTTTTGCACCTCCTCATGGCTCTGTTTTCAGGCTTTAAAAAATCTAGCCCAGCAGAAACATCTTGTAGTGTACTGTACCGTTTGCTCCGGCTGGTGGGCGGTGCTTGGTATTTCCTCAGCAGATCTCAAAATGGCTGCCAGGTCACAAACTTTTTACGTTTCACAGCTAAACAGTACACTACAAGATGTTTCTGAAAACATTTTATGCGAGAAATAGGCATTACAGTTACAGTATATTGATTCATATTTTGATCAGCGCTGCCTAGTTTGACCGTTTGATCGGAGTTCGTGAGTGATTGACAGCTGCTCAGAGACGGCAGGCTCCAGATCAGCTCTGACTGGTTGTTTTCCTCCGGTCTGTGAAATCTTGCAGATGCCATTAGGAGCACCGGAGGACACAGAGGCACATGATTTTTTTTTCAGGATATAGTGACCATTTTATAAAAATAACTTTTTAAAATCACATTTGCTCCAATTCTACTCACTGCAGCTTTAATACTTCCACTACCTCCAACAGTGGTGAACACCTGGAGAGAAAACCCTGATATTCCATATGCCACTGCTCTAAGATTTTGAGTTGTGTTTGCTTGAAGTGACTAATGTAAACAACTTGTTCAAAGCATGAAAATCAACAGGAGATCAAATAATATTTAGGGTATTTTTTTAATCAATAATTACCAGACATTAGGCCTGTACATATTGCCTTACACCACCATCTCCCGGTCCTCATAAGGGGATACAATTTTAATTTTTAGACATTTATGAAGTCCAGTACAGGGTTAAAATCAAAAACACACAATTACTTACACATGATTACATTTGAGTATTCAGGTTCCTGTTAATATACCACAGCAATCTTTTCATGAGTAATATTTCCCACTAAACAGACTGATACAGACTATAAATTATCAACAAAAAAAAAGTCAAGAACAATGGAACTTTCCACAATAACAGTTTTCTTTTCTGTTGTTGTCTTTTAACATATAATCATTGAAGATGTTTATCATAGATCTCACAACAATTTCATGTGGGACACAATATTTTCTCATAACCCATACATTTCTTGCTTTCCATAGACTTTCTTTTACACAGTTGATGACAGCCCACCATTCATGTGCATGAGGGGATAGAGGTCTAGAGAGACATTAACAAGCTCCAGGGGGCAGCAGAAACATGTTTTGATTGGACGGATCTCACACACACCACACACACACACACACAGTGCACACATATAGACGTGGTTTCAAATTTCACTACAGAAACATGTTTGTTGGCTGAGTCTTGACTTTACAGTGAGAGAAGAAAACTAACCATTACTATAAACTGGGAGAGAAAAGACACAAATACAGAAGCGCTCGTTTTACAGATGAGGCACATTAGAGCCTACATGAGGAAATGAGTATTGTACTTCCTTCATCTGAACTGCGTTGATAAGAAACAGCTGGGTTCCGGGTTTACTTTCTGTGAGAGACCGACCTTGCTTGTAACACACTCATTCAGTTATTCTTAATGACATTGTAAAAGACGAAATACAAAGTACTGAAACTGCTTTTTTTCGTTATTTTGCTTTTCGAGCCGCCCACACGGTGCGCCACTAAACATAAATGCAACGCACCCTGCCACTACAGGTTTTTGGGGGGCGGAGTCAAACAGCTGGATACTCCGGAGGGTCTCGTGGCGGCGATGCAACGGCTGAGAGCGAATCTTCAATTCAAAGCGACAAACGGCTAACAGTTGTTCGGGAAAGAAAAGACAGGATTTAACATAAAAATAAGTCTTCACCGTGTCCCGCGAGTCCAGTGTGGAATAGTTTCGGGCTACCAGAGGTGTGGAGGACGGGTCGGCGTACTCAAAGTTACCTAAACCCCCCCCCCACAGCTAAAACTAACAAGGAGGCAGAAGGTGAGTAAAGTCACAGATTTGCTTTTGATGTTCGTCGTTGTTGCTAACGTTACCTTGGAACGTGAAGGTGAGCAACTGTTGCTAGGATACGTGCCTTGAGAAGGGATGTCGCTAGTTAGTTGTAAATAAAAAAGATATTATAATTTATTAAATCAAGTTAAACAAAGTTAAAGTCCATAAAACAATGTTTGTTTAAAGCTAAAATAAGATTAACTGCCATCAGTCCAGTACATCATCACACAGGCTCCAAAATCTCCAAAACTCAAGATAAATATAACATCAAAGCTTCACAAAAGCAGTATTGAATTGATATTAGATTGCATTACAGCAGGTGTTTTTGTTTGTAATGTAGCCCCTTTTATATATCATAAGATAAGATAAGATAAGATAAGATGAACCTTTATTTATCCCCTTGGGGAAATTCAGGTGTCAAAGCAGCAAAGCAGAGCAAAAACAGGTACAGGTGTACAAGAATTATAAAAAAAACAATAAATAGAGTTACAGAATATACAGAATATACTTGGTGAGTGAGCATGGTGTTTATCGTCCATCAATAAAAAAGTGTAGTGTGCAATAAATAGATGTATATGTACAATTACAATTTAAGTTTAAAGTGCACCAGTGGAATAGAAGAGGTGGTTGCTGATAGTGCAATCATGAACTTTATATCAGACCCATAGGTCCATATCAGTATAAAATAAAATAAAATATAATAAGATACAATACAATACAATACAATACAATGCAATACAAGGACAACAACACAGAGATATATATATATAAGGACACAACACACAGATATATATATATAAGGAAAACAACACAGATATATATATATAAGGACAACAACACAGATATATATATATAAGGACAACAACACAGAGATATATATATATATATAAGGACAACAACACAGAGATATATATATAAGGACAACAACACAGAGATATATATATATATAAGTACAACAACACAGAGATATATATATATAAGGACAACAACACAGAGATATATATATAAGGACAACAACACAGATATATATATATATATAAGGACAACAACACAGAGATATAGTCATATAGTATATACTCCTCTGTGTACATTAGATTGCTGTGAGCATCACATAAACCCTGATTACAGTCTTACTGCCTTGATGACGATAACTTTCTGATTAGAAAATGTTACTGCTTGTTTTTAAAGCCTTGAATGGTCTGGCTCCTGCCTATATGTGTGATTTGCTGACTCCCTATGAGCCTGATCGATGCCTGAGATCCTCTGACAGGGCCCTGCTAATGGTACCGAGATCCAAACTTGTCAACAAAAGGTGACCGGGCTTTTGCTGTCCGGGCCCCTCAGCTGGCCAACTCAGTATCTTCCTTTAAATCTCTTCTTAAGACTCATTTTTATCTTGTGGCTTTTTCTGGAGTTCTGGATGTTAATTACTTGTATCATGCTTTTATTGTAAAGCACTTTGTAACCTTGTTTTTGAAAGGTGCTATATAAATTATTATATATAGTAGTTATTGATTGAGTGATCCTGACCTAACTCATCTCCCTCCTCTTCTCATTCACCAGCTAGAAGGACACATCTGTCCTTGCCAGTGTCCCATCTGCTGTCCTCCATCTCCAAGAGAATGAATCAGTCAGTGGCAATGCAGATGTCAGTCACACTCAGTTAAATGTTAGTACTACTTGAGCAGATATCGCTCGGCTGGCCGAAGAGGAAAAAGAAGAAAGGGGCTGCTCAAGGTGCTGGAAGATGTCTCTCTGGATGATACTGCCTGTTAGCCTCCCAGTCCTGACCATCACTGGGATATGGGTTGTGTAAGTATTACATTTCTTTGGCAGTAAAAACACTGTAAAATTCATGTTTTAAGCTCCAAATCAAACACGTCCAAGAAGTACCTCGAGTCAGCTGACACTGAAATGGTGAAATTATCTGCTTCCTTGGTAGTGAGTGATGATCAGTGGAAATTGTATTTACGTCAATAATGACATGACACATAGCTTATTATGTAAGAAAGAGTAAAGTCATTCTTCCTGTCATTACAGTTACTGTCTGTCAAAAGTGAAAGAAACATTATTTTCTGTAGAAACATGTAATTTCTGCATTGATAGCCACAAGATTTAGACAGAAACTTATTTAGCCATTCACACAAGGGCTGGTCGATATGGTGAAAATCAAATATCACAATATTTTTTACCTCAATGTCGATATTACAACTATATTGTAGGGTTGACCATTGGTGCTAATGAGATTTTGATAAATAATCTTCATTAATGTGGATATAATGACTAAGTGGGTAAAGGCAAATAATACAACAGCTAAAACAGTCTGGTAAATTCAGGAAATGACTTCACTTTATTGTAATGTAGCCTTTAAAACCAGGAAAAAGACAACACTTATGCCATATTACGATATCCAAAATCGGAGACAATATCTAGTCTCATATCATGATATCGATGTAATATCGATATGTTGCCCAGCCCTAATTCACACTGTTTATTTTTTATAAGTGCAAAGAAAACACCTTATCCCTGACAAATGTATAACATATTGCATATATAAACCATTTAACTGCTTAATAGAACAAAAAAAACCTGATTACACACAGACTTGTTATAGCCATTGACCAATTTGTTTTTGTTTTGCATTCAATGAAAAATTACATGAGGATTTTTGCATCTATATCTTTCTTATTAAATATCACGGTATACATAACAAAAAAAAAATATATCACCATAATAAAAATTATATTTCGCAATTGATCTTTCACATAGAATACACGTGGTGATACCCAGGCCATATTGTAACAAATTACAAATCTTTATATTTATGTTGAAGCAAAAACCTTTTGAACCCTCAGCCTCTGTTGCCTCCAGGAGAGCAACACTGCATATTTACCCTGAATTCCTGGGAGCCATGGCGATTGCATGTGGATTAACTCTCTCCAGGAAAGATCTGGGATTATCACCCCTCTTTTTAAAAGAGAGACGTGCAGGTTCGCAGTATATCTTAATTATCTGCAGTATGGTATCTGAGCAGATGTATCGGAGAGGAAAGAGAGAGTGATTACCTCCTGGTTGTGTTTGGGCTGACAGCTCTCCTCTCTTCTCTGTTATTTTGTTGGGAGGAGGAATGCTAACCCCAAGGGGAGAGAGACAGATGGCCCAACTCCAGATTGCCGTAGTCTACATGAGTTGCGTGGGGAATACACAGTCTAATCAGGTGCCAAAGCTGAGACCTCGCACACCAATTAGTGTTTGTGAACATGGCTACTTCACATTGGCATTTTGATCAGTGTGTGTTCAGGAGTACACGGCTTTGCAGAAAAGTTGGACGGTTGAGCTGTTAATGTTGCTTCAGACCTATACAGAGTTGGAGAATGTGCAGGTGAAATATAGTGCAAGTGTTGCACATTTCTTTCTTGCTTTGGCATTTGTTTCTGAGGTAGAGAGTTGATCTGAGTTAAGATGCCAAATGCAGCTGACTGTCAGTCCCTTTAAACCCATTTCCTTCCCGTTACCTTGACAAGGGCGCCTTGTTTCTAAGCGCAGTCAAGGGTCCTTTTCCAGACTAGAGGAATGTCAAAGGATGTGACATGTTGCGTAACTCCCTCTTTCACTGTGGGTGAGTGGGTGGGAGTAAGGTAAATATTGGAAGGCGGTAATAGAGAGCGCAAGCAGAATTTCACTCAGCATCTGGTGGCCATGATGCCCAGTGTACGAAAGGTCTTTGTGGAGGCAGAGGAAGGCTTGTGCCCACCCAAGAGTCTTTGGTTTTTGATTCTTCTGCTGACCTTTTATGAGTTGAGCATTAAGCAATGTGTTTGAAACCTCAGTGTGGCTCTACTGTACCGATGATCAGTTGATATTTGAAATTGCTTTTAAGCATAGGCTATATTTTGCTTTCAGTTTTAAAATACTGTGCATTTTAGGCGCTACAGCAACCAGCCAGAAAAGCAACTGGAGCCTACCTCATACTGCCAAAATTCATTCATAGTTTATGCATCACACCCTTTCCTGTGGTCTCTGATGTGTTATTTTTGCACAGCTTTTGGGAACTCTCACTGTCCATGCCAGATCCTTCTGTGAAAGTCCTTGTTCAATCCTAAATAAAAAAACATGGTCTGTTCCACCTATATATTGCTCACAGGCATACAATTACATTTTACAACCACTGCTGAGCTTTAATAGAGGTCTAATTATGTAAACAAACCTATTATTACTTAGCCTCCTCCGAGAACAGAATGCACAAGTTTAGTTTCACATACCGCTAAAAAAGACCTCTTTATTTAGAAATGTCCCAGAGCTGCACTGCTGCTCTTTTAGCTGTGGAAGCTGACCAAATCTAAAAAAAAATATGTGCCTCAAAAGTTGTGGAAAATTTAACAGCCTCAGCTGGCTACAGTTTCTTTACCTATATATTTCTAATGAAGTCCCTTGGTAATCATCTACAGTTGTTGTTGGTGTCATTGTATTGGAGCTCTGGCAGCTTTCTACCTGACGGCCATATTCCACTCACACCAGTGGGTTTCCTTACTGCATTATGCAAGAGCAGTGCTCTTTACATGTCTGCCTTCTGGCTTATATGGCTTTCACGTGGTGAGTCACATAGCCTAATGCCATCTAATAACCAGCCAACCAAATGTTGCCACCCTCTACAGCGGTCAGACAATACGACGTGCACTTTACCGATCACACGTAGCGTTAGAAAACCAAGAAACCAGTTGCAAAAATATGACATGACCTTTGCTTGCTCACACTTGTGAAGATAAGCAAGATGATTCACAAATAGAAACTCCAAAATGTTGATTTTCTAACAGCAATCAGTGCTCTAGGATTGTCATAAAATCTATCAGAATTAAGTAGAGAGATTGGCTGTCGTAGTATTGATTGTTGATGATTTGACCTTTTGTATGTAGGATTTTGGGGTAGATCCCTCAAAGTGTACAATACGCAAACAGATGAAATTCTACTATACCACAAAATTGAATACTTAACATTAGGGGTGGGAAACACCAGAAGCTCCACCATATGATAATATCACGATACTTAAAGCTGAAGTAGGCGAGATTGGAGCAAATATGATTAAAAAAAGTTATTTTAATAAAACGGTCGCTATATCGTGACAGTAGTACATGAAACAGGTAACCTGAAAAAAATCATGTGCCTCTGTGTCCTTTGATGCTCCTAACGGCATTTGCAAGATTTCACAGACCGGAGGAAATCAAGCAGTCAGAGCTGACCTGGGATCTGCTGTCCATGTAGGGCAGCGCTGATCAAATATGAATCAATGTTATGTTACGTTAATGCCTATTTCTCACCTCAAATGTTTTCAGAATCATCTTGTAGTGTACTGTTTAGCTGTAAAATGAGAAAGATTGTGACCCGGCAGCCATGTTGAGATTTCTTGAAGGAACGCCAAGCACCGGTCACATGACCGGAGCACAGCCAATAGGAACGCTCTCTCTCTGAAATGGCCTGTGATTGGCCAAAGTCTCCCGTCACGGGCTAGATTTTTTTGAAGCCTGAAAACAGAGCAATGATGAGGTGCAGAAGTCTAGTTATCTCTCAGAACACTTGAATTACAATATGCTGAAAGGTTATTATGGAATTTTTGCCCAATGATGCCAAAAATATACTGCCTACTGCCACTTTAAGTCACGATACGATCTTATTGCGATTTTAAACATTTTTCGATATACTCAGTATTGAGATAAGATATATTGCGATACATTACCTTTTTTCAAGTGTCAATTGTGCAATTTGTCAACATCTGTTTTATCTAATAAGAGACAGTTTTCACTCAGAGTTTTCATTCACGTATCTTGAGGTCAGAGGTCAAGGGACCCCTTTGAAAATGGCCATGCCAGTTTTACCTCGTTAAAATTTAATGTAATTTTGGAGCATTATTTAGTATTCTTCCCGACAAGCTAACAAGACGTGGTACCAATCGATTCCTAAGGTTTTTTAGTTTCATATGATACCAGTATCTTCACTCTAGCTACAACCTGTTATATACAATATAACTGTATATATAACAGGGTTATACTGTATGTTTATCACACTGACGTAAGTTTGAAACCTTGAACTCTAATTAGGACGTTCAGCTTTAAATTCTGACACCTTGGTTATATGATATTGTGGAAATTATTTGCACCACAATCTTTGTCACACATAAAATATGTCTTGCTTCCAATAAATATGGTCATGAATCGTGTATGTGTGCGGTGACGTGGGTCTGTGCTTGTTAGTGTCTTCTGGGTAGCAGGTGTGTGCGTCTTTATGATATGTCTCTGAGACTCGTCCTTCAAATACTGGTTTGTGACGTAGGATACTGGAAACATTCATAATTGGTACTTAACCTCCTACTGAACTACTACGGCTTTTATAAATCAGGACAAATAGTCTGTGTGTGTGACTCTGACTGTCCGTCTTTCCATCTTTTTCTGGCAGTTAGAACTATTCTTTTGATCAGTGTTTACTACGTGTGTGCGTATGAATAACAAGGGGATTTATTATGTGACAATTGCTTTTCCCTTTGCCCCCCCTGAGATGTCCACCCAGAAATAGGGCTAAAAATGATCATGCATAATTGTATATTCTATTTTTTACAATTTAAAAGCACAGTTTGGCATATGTTAAGACTATTAACAATTTTTTCTCTGCACTTCCGGCTTAGAAGTGCAACCAGCCATTTCATACGCAGATTTTTGCATATTTACAGCTGCTTTTCCATATGACTTGGACCTGCATATGGACAGAACAGACACTGTTGAGCTGTAACTGTTGCTGGTGGGAAATAATCAAGGGTCAAATCAACTTAAGCTCCTAGGCAGCAATATCTAGAAGTGAGCCATTCACTGGTCTTTCATCAGCCCAAAACAACTCGCTGCTCCCTGGTAGGAACAATTCTGCCTTTTCAGTGCAACCTCAATGTCATTTAGTTTCTGAAAATGGTCTATTAGTTGAGACTTAAAAGTGTCTGTAGATATTAATAATTATGGTCCCAACTTGACTCCATGACAGGTTTTATTTATAGCCCAATCCAATGGTGTAGTGGTCATTGATGAGGTGGGTGTACTACTAGGTAGATGGGCAGGTTACAGAGGAGGAAGTGGCTATAATCTCCTATTTATTCCAAAGGCTTTTTGGCTGATAGGTGGGTATACTGTAAACCGCCAGAAAAAGAAGTGGGTATACCCAGTATACCTGCATACAGTACACCCTCCACTACAAGCAATACTGGATTTTTGAGGCTGAGGCATCAAAGTCTTTATCTGAAGTATAATATGGATCGTGAGCTCGCAGAATACAGTTTCTATCGTTTGATCCTCTGGCCATCGACCTCTCTGTGGATGTCAGTGACCCGACCAAATAAACACTACTGTTGGATTTCAGCAGTAATCAAACCAGTTTGACTGACACAAACCAGTCTTTTCTGTCTTTGGCCCTCTGAGTCCCCGATAGAGTGATAAGAAACGGTCAAATGTCAGGTCGCCTGGTCCGACAGGTTGAACAAACAGGTTCAAATCAGTAGTAGGTCAGACTGGCAGGACGTGAACATATGCCATTTTGGTATTAAAAGTATAGTCCAAGAAGTCTAGGTGGGCAATTCAAAACCAACACCGTACATACGGATTTAACTTCACCACACTGATATTATAGCCGCTCACTATCTCTGTCTGTCTCTCTTGTGTGGCAGCTCTGGGGTCACAGTAGATGTTGCATTGGTTATGGTTCTGACAATGCAATTGTTGTTTGTTGCTTGACTTTTGGTGATTGAAAAATCAGTACTTATTCTGAATTATTACTCATGTAGTCACTTGGATGACACTGTAATCATAAAATGCACTCACAATGTACTAAAATTGTTATCTTTTGTTTTGGCTAATCATACTATCTCTCTTTTAGGTACGCCATGGCCCTGTACAATCAACATGTCTGCCCTGTGGATAACTGGTATGTTGTATAATCTGTCCTGTATTTGGTTGATCCTTACACACTCACAAAATCATTCCTTGCAATCAGGTGATTTGTCAGTGTCTTCTTTCCCAATCTTTTTTTCCTCCATAGAATGCATTTAGCTCTGTTGGTACATTAAGTAATGGGATTATTTCCTAGGCTGTCGCCTCACAAATGTTTGAAAGACACACTTAAGTGTGTTCACACAAACCTAAAGAATAAACTGCAGTACATTAACATAGATCTATGATTTAACATTTGTCATTGTCAGTGAGTAACTGACTATTTGATTCTGGACGCTGGGTTTGTTTCGGACAAGCTGAGGTTAATCTCTACCAGCAGAGCTACTATTTGATGACACAGTGGTTCTCTGCCACTGTGACTCAGCAACCCTAAAGACAAAAGAAAGCCTGGTTGTGACCCCACAACATGACACTCGAACACAACAATTATAATTACTGTTACTGTAATCTAAAGACTGAAAATGTTCATTATGTCCCAAATTAAATATTTATTCCAGACATTCTAAGAATATATGTGATAATAATAATCAGAAATATGTCTGCGTTTTGTTTTGGTTTTGAACCAAATTTTGTCAATTGGTGATTTCCCAGCAGGAGGTTGTATTGATATTTCCACAACTTAAAATAAATGTGATGATGGATGTATGACTTTTACCATTAGCTTAGCTTTTTGTTTGTGTGTTCACCCTTGTGCATGTTTGATGTTCCAGGTTGTACAACCAGTCATGTGAAGAGGATCTGTATTTGCAGAGTGGGTCAACCTTGTGCTGCACGCTAGACAATGTACCTCTCATCAGGTCAGTGAGAGAGACTCCCGCCCTGAACTCAACCCTACCTCTCTCTGTCTCTTTTCTGTCTCTTTGTTTCTGTCTGGTGATTAAAAACAGGAACACAGGAACACTGTCCCATTGTTTTACACGACCCCTGTCGGCACATTGTTGATAAAAACGAGTGAGCTTGAAGGAGAAGGTTCCCCTGAGTGTGTGTGCGTGTGTGTGCATTCTGAAAATAACTCGGGGCTCAAATATCCTGCCTGCCACCGTGGCAGTTCAGAGGCAAAGCATGGGTCTGCACTTTACCATGTAAACACACACACAGCAAGGCGTCGGCTTACATTTGGGAGGAAATCAAGACACTCCCGCTCTTTTGTTTAGCTTTTTGTCCCACTGAGCTTTCAACATCAAAGACCAGTTGTAGATTGTTAATACTGAGGTTTGTTTAGAGACAATGTTGTGTTTTTATTAAATGCAATGAGCATGATTATGTAACCGCAAATATTAAGTAACCCTCAAACTATTTATGCAACTTCAGATTAACATCTGAAACTGACAGAAGCAGAAACGGAGAAATGTATAAATGTTGCAAAGGTAATCTTCACTAATGCAGTGCTGCTGCTGTTGCTTAATCTACAGTTTAGTGGTGAAGGTGGAAGAGATGCCCATTTTTCAGCTATATTACTATGTATTCAGCTATAATGTCCAATGAAATCTAAAATCTCACTACGTTACCATCCATCAAAAAACTAAATACATCAAATAAATCATCAGTGTGAGAATTAGCTGACTGAATTTTCTGTTTTCATCAGTGTACTGAAGAATGTGTGTGTGTGTGTGACTGCAGTCAGCTGAGAAGGCTTTGGCTTCGTAGGCAGCAGGAGCTCGGGCACAGACAGCCTGTGTTGACTGTCTCCTGCCTTCCCCTCCTTCAAACATTTCCCATTCCTAGAGAAGCGTATGCAGTAGGTGAAAAGTCAAAGGCTTGATGATGGGGTGTGAGGAAGCGTAGTTCTCCCCCCGCCCCCGCCTTCCTTATTGCATGAGCAGAAATTCATTTCAACAACATGCTATATTGCACAACGTGGGAGGGGAATCAGTGGTATAGTGTTGCTGTGTAGTGTGCGTAGGTTGATTCACAGTATTTCTCGGCTTTATTTCTGTGTACTCTTTCTTGCAGTAAATGTGGGACTCTTCCTCCTGAGAGCTGCTTCTTCAGCCTTATCTGCAGCACAGGCTCATTCATGGGTAAGGCATCATGTGTACACACACACACACACACACACACACACACACACACACTGTCGCAACTTTGATGTCTGTTATGGTTTTTATGTAAGCTTCAACTAACAATTATTTTGATTGTCCATTAATCTGCTGATTATTTTCTCAATTGATTGTTTTGCCTATAAAATGTAAGAAAATGGTGAAAATTAAGGGAGCTCTGATCAATCGGTCACCGATCGTTATTCATTCTAAATATTTTAATCGATGATCTTTACAAAGGTCGATCAAAGGAGCCGATCAGATGATGCATCGATTTTTTTCGATTCTTTTTCCATGAACTGCGAGCAAATCTGGCAAGGAAACACACTGATAATCCATTAAAAACTATACATTATATATGAATTTTTTTTTAGTATAATCTGATTCTGATACAATATGCATCCCATCCTTGCCAACCCTTTAGAGTTTCCTGCCCCGAGAGAGAGAGAGATGAACAGACACACACAGGTCATAATGTCCGGTGAAAATAGTTCCCTCTAAGCACAATTTGAATTGTATTAAAATAGACTAAAATTAAATTTCCACATATCCTTCTATGAATGAAATTAAAATGCTCTAGAGTTATTGGAAATGTGTGCATCACACGAGTCTGAAACAATCCTACGCAGCCACCACTGGAATCTAATTCTGCAAATAGTATAAAGCTATTCACTACCGAGCCTGTTTGTAACCGGTATCGACAACGTTATCTTCTTCCAGAATGAATATAGAGGAAACACTAATTAGTGTACAATGAATAGTCATGCAAAAATGTTGATTTAGTATTCAAATGGCAACGTTATGAATGAAGCTTTAAACTGTTTCTCAAACTACATCAGCAGGAGAGATTGGTTTCATTTGTAGAAGATACTAAATGTACTTGTTTTGAACAGCTCTTTTGCTTATGTTCAAACTTCAGAGTAGCGTTAGTTTTGTTGCCCTTTTCTTGCGGTTGACCTCGCATGTGGTCATTTTGAATGAAAGGGGAGGTAGAAAGGACAACAAATTTCTCTTCAGAATGTTTTCATACTGAATTATACGCAAATGTAGAAGCACACATACATGATGAGTGTGTATTTTCGTAGGCACAAGGAAAATACGCATGATATAAATGGAGGGACTGAGCTCCCATGTGCTGGTCTGTATGTTTTTTGTGAGTCTACACGTGCTGTTCCCTGCGTTAACTGGTGGGTCTGACTACCGTGATCTAGTTAATGTTTCCCAGCTGTGGTTTAGACATGTTCTCGCAGTGTGTGTGTGCGTGCACGTTTATAAATCAGGGGAGAGGTCTGTTTGCCTTGTTTGTCTTCTCATAAGGAGTCTCCGTGCCTCTAGCAGCTATTTAAGGCCTGCAACCTATCAGCTTGATACTTCTGAGAGGGAGGCAGAGAAAAAAACATGAGACAATGTTCCTTGAAGATTTTAAAATAAGCTGTTTGCTGTGTGTTGTTGTCTAAATTACAGCTCTGGGGTTTGCCTGTGACAAGAATAGGGGAGCCTTTCTATATGCGTGTGTGTGTGTATTCATGTATATGGAGTGAGACTAAACATAGCATACTGTGCTTGAGAGATAGTAGGAACCAGACTGTTGCAGCTCAGTGTGAAAATCTGCTTAGGCAGCAGTGAAAGTCTAGCATTTGAGCAGCACTGTTAGCCAACCATGACCCCTGAACCGCAGTAGGTCAGTCTGTCGACCTTGTGTACATATATGTATTTGTTTAAGAGAAAGAGAGGTAGGCTAAGCAGCACTGCACTGTGATTGTACCGTTAACTATACAAAAACGCAGTCAAATCAATTCAGAAAAGGCTTTGTGGCAACTAGGGCTGTCAATCGATTAAAATATTTATAATAATGTATAATTTAATCGTGATTACTCGCATGATTGTCCATAGTTAATCACGATTAATCACATCTGTTCAAAATGTACCTTAAAGGGAGATTTGTCAAGTATTTAATACTCTTATCAACATAGGAGTGGGCAAATATGCTGCTTTATGCAAACGGATGTATATATTTATTATTCGAAATCAATTAACAACACAAAACAACGACAACACAACAACAGCTGTCAGTGTGTCACTGTGCTGACTTGACTATGACTTTCCAAATCTGCTTGTGATTATCACAAAGTGAGCATGTCTGTAAAGGGGAGACTCGTTGTTACCCATAGAACCCATTTTCATTCACGTATCTTGAGGTCAGAGGTCAAGGGACCCCTTTGAAAATGGCCATGCCAGTTTTTACTCGCCAACATTTAGCACAAGTTTGGAGCGTTGTTTAAACCTCCTTCTCGACTTATGCTAGATAGGATGACATGGTTGGTACCAATGAATTCCTTAGTTTTTCTAGTTTCATATGATGCCAGTATCTTCACTCTAGCTTTAAAACTGAGCCCGCTACAACCTCCGGAAGATAGATTGCATTAATGCGATAAAGAAATTAATGCCGTTAAAACGAATTCGGTTAACACGTTATTTTTGCGTTGACTTTGACAGACCTAGTGGCAACCAAACAATATAGCTGCCAAACAATGTGACATCTCAGAGTTAAAACCAAACAAAAGCAACACAATATTTCAAATTTCCTGTCACCACTGTTGACTCCATTGCTCAGATGACAGGATGACAGGATGACTCATGTCTGACTCTATTTAGGTGTAATGCTGTCGTAAATTTCCAGTTAACTGTGTTTACCACAGAGCTACCTCGGCCCATTACTCCTACACAATTTATGTGCAATATAACTGTAAAGTCAGACAGTCTGGTTTAAAATCGGGGCATTTTACAATTGAAAAATCAACATGTCTGGACAAACTGTTATGGTGACCCTGTCGTTACTTATTTGTTACTCATCCAGGTAGACAAATCTACCAAAAGCTAATATCAACCAATATATCGGCCTCTGTCACTCTAGCTCTAAACTGGATTACATTACAGTTGGACAGTAAACTGCACCTGTTGTTTCCAGAGAAATCTGATCTGTTCTTCTCCTGCTAAACACTATAGATTGCGACATATCCTGCGCAAAACTGACCTTAAGCACACTTGTTCTCCATCGATCAATTTTATGAAAGTTTTCTGACAGGCATGTAACATCACAGCTACCTGTTTGAACCACATTTCTTAGTTTAATCTGCCTGCATTGTATATTATTACATAAATAGTTGAAGTTTTCAGGAAAACAAAATAACTACATTATCTTTAGGTTTGAGTCAAGCTGCATTTACACCTGGTCGAATACGTCTGTGACCACTTCTGCAGGTAGTTTGAGTGCTTCAATCTTCCTTGTCTGTGTTTATTTTTTCTTCACCCTCCAATTAATCTGAACATGGCGCCTGTTAATACCTGTTGTAAAGGAAGTTATTATGGCTCTACAAAAGTAGGTTAAGTTGTTGTGGCATGTAGCTATACAACGGGCTATTGTAAATAATCCGTGCTTAGCTTCTTAGCCTATTGATTTATGTCTCACTTTGTCCCTGCTACAGTTGGCTCAGGGGTTCCCTCCTATCAGGGATAACATGGACTCAATGAACTGTATATTGCCTCATAATTGTGCTCCTCGTTTTTATCCCAGTTCCCACCTCTCTGCCAGTGTACACACACAATGTTTCAAAGACAATGCTTGTGTTCTTTCTCAGCGTGCCTCCTGTGGGAGAGAATGCTGCCGGGTGTTTGGGTTGAAACTTATCTCCTTTTGGGGACAGCAGAGTTTATTTAACTGTGAGGTGTGGTGTGGCTGATGTGACTTTTGTAGGAATATGCACTTATACCGTTAGCCCACGTCTATGTGTAAATGCAAAAGCAAGTCTGTGCTTGTGACAGCAGGATTGCACATCCGTTACACATTATGTTAACATATTCCTATTGTTGAGCTGTCAGACGACAGCTTGTCCTGACCATCTGAAGCCAGGTGGAGGTCAGCTATGCTGCTTACTCATCAGACATGTAACCTTTATGCTGTAGGAACCCGTGACCCCTCAGCATGACATGCATCCTCAAAGTAATATGCCAGAAAACAGCCCACACAGCCCACTCTTTAGAGAGTGCACAAAATAAAAGCTAAACATGACGGATTTCCTCATAGAGAGTGTGATGGGGAAAATGTTCAAGATTCAATAATTTATTGCCATATCAGCCACCGTTGATTTGGAATTTCTTTCGGTGCACTCAGCAACAAAACATATAATCGCTAGGGCTGTCGAAGTTAACACGATAACGCGTTAACGCTAATTCGTTTTAACGCCACTAATTTCTTTAACGCATTAATGCAACTTGACATTTTTTGGGTTGTAGCGGGCTCCATTTTAAAGCTAGAATGAAGATACTGGCATCATATGAAACTAGAAAACCTATACTGCATAATAGCCTGTCATACTAGCTTGTCGCGAAGGAGGCTAAATAACGCTCCAAACTGGCATGGCCATTTTCAAAGGAATGAAAATGGGTTCTATGGGTACCCACGAGTCTCCCCTTTACAGACATGCCCACTTCATGATAATCACATGCAGTTATTTGGCAAGTCATGGTCAAGTCAGCACACTGACACACTGACAGCTGTTGTTGCCTGTTGGGCTGCAGTTTGCTATGTTATGATTTGAGCATATTTTTTTATGCTAAATGCAGTACCTGTGAGGGTTTCTGGACAATATTTGTCATTGTTTTGTGTTGTTAATTGATTTCCAATAATGATTATATACATACATTTGCATAAAGCAGCATATTTGCCCACTCCCATGTTGATGTTGTTGAGTATTAAATGATGTTGTTCAGTATTAAAAGCTTGACAAATCTCCCTTTAAGGTACATTTTGAACAGATAAAGAATGTGCGATTAATTTACAATTAATCGCGATTACATATTTTAATATTTTAATCACTTAGGACACACAACAAAAACACACTGCCACAATTACAATACAGTAACCATACAATAAATACAATAGTGCAACCAGATGGCTCATGCCCTCAAAGTGAATGTGCTTGTTTATACGACCAGTGAAACATTTAGGATGCGGATTGCGTCAGAATAAGTGCTATTGTGGAACCGAGATGTTCTTGTCTTAATACTGCATAGTCTTTTTCCTGAAGGTAGAATACTTTCTTCCCTGTCTTTAACCTTCAGGCCTAGCTTCCATCATTTTATGGTAACTGCTAAATGCCAGCAATTTCAAACATGCTCTCTTGTAATGATGAAAAGGGCATTTTGTTGAAATTGGAAAGCCGGCAGCCGGTCTGCAGCGGAGAGACAGAGATGCCATAATCTAATAATATACACTGCAGTTGACTTTGTTGTTCCTTCAGCAACACAGTGTGTATTAAAGGAGTAGGAAAAAAACAAAACAAAGACAAGATTGTTTCCGAGCCTGGAGACACTGCCGTGTTTTTTTCCATGATTGTAACTGAAATCACTTTGCTGAGATAATTTCACTGCTGAGGGAACAGAGAGAAACACAAACAAGAACTCTCACTCACAAGGTCGGACTTGAGGAACTGAACAAAGATAATATTGATATATTTTTTTACAACATTACATAATGAGCTCTATTACATTAGCTTCAGCTAGATGTCCTGTTTACATAACATGTCGGATTGCTTATCTGTATGTAACATCTGTATGGTCCCTGTTAAATAAACAAGTACGTACATTATATTTATTTATATGATAAATCATACTGCATGTTGAATGCAGGATTGTCATTTTTTTTTTATCTTGATTAATTGCAAAAATGTCTGAATGTGTTTTATTTACATGCTGTGTTTTGTGAAAAATGCACATAATCAAGCAAAATTAGTTCAGATCACATTAATCCTATTTTCCAAAAATCCATGTTAAATTATAATTTAACAGTAAAATGATACAAAAACTGAAATGCTTTTCACATTTAAGTAAGTCTTGAGAACATAATGTAGTTAAGTTTACTGTTAAATAAAATATAGTCAGTGCACTTTTTTGGCAGTTAGTAGAAAGAAGTCATGAACTAAAACATTTTGTACTAACAGGAAATTACTCAAAACATCTCCACATTTATAAACATAGCTATATTTAACTATGTACAGTAATGTCCACATTGAGACGCTGGCTTAGAGCCAGACAGGCTACAGCATATCCAAACCCTGACTGGTGGAGACAAAGCTTGACATTGTTAAGTCCTGAACTGATGTTTTTCTTTCCTCTCCGTGACCAAGGTTTCCATTTTTATTCTCTTTTGGCAGCACAGATCGTCTTAGAGCCTGTCCCTTACACAGATGGTGACAGATTTAAGACAACAGCTTAGTCTCTGAGACAATATATGGGCTTCAGGTCAAGACACGAGAGGCTCCTTGTCCCCTCTCTTTCCCACTCTCCCCCTATGCCCCTCTTTCACCAGGCCCAGTCAGCCCTCGTCAAGCACCAGCCGTGAGGAGCTAACAAAGAGAAACCAAGCGGGGGTCAGCTCCTCAGCGCACCAACAATACCCCCAGTCACAGCTCATTAGCACATCAGCAGTCATCTGTCCCATATACTGTACTTCATTTCCCTTCACCTTTTAATCTTATGCAAGACTTAGACCAACCCCCACTCGTTTAGCGTTCTCACTTTCCCGCCGTTTCCTGCCTCTCATATTCCCACTTGTTAAGCAGAGAAATTCAACTTTGTGTGATTTTTTTTTTAATCAGCTTCCAAGGAAGTCTTGTGTTTTTTGGCTAAGTGAGGTGTGCGAGAACTAAATTGCAGCCAGGCAGGCACTGTGAAATAATAACACACAATACCAACAGTGTGCAGGGTACTTTTCCAGAACAAGCGTAACCTTTTCTCCCTTTCTTGCAGCATTTTAACTGTTCTACTGATGCAGTGATTTTAGTGTGTTATTAATCTGCTGAACCGTCATCATAACTGACTGATCTTCTCTGTCTCTGCGTCTCTTTATGTCTCTCTCGTTCTGTAGTTATGGTGATTGTGCTGCTCCGCTATGCCCACGTCATTGAGAAGCATCAAAATTGTGTTCTCAACACTGCGAGTCTCTCCACAGGCTGGATCTGTGCCGCTGGACTCACCATGGTGGGCAACTTCCAGGTACGATGATCCAGTTTACTTTCATCACACAGAGATAAAATGCAATGCCAACATTTACAGTAAATAATGAAAAAGATCTAACATAGTAATAACATTTAACAAGGGAAATAGATATAAGTAAAATTATTACAAGTGACACAGTTTGTGTGAGTCTGGATCCTGGATTGTGACAGTTAACCATCAATGGGAAATGTAACACTGAGCTATAACAAACTGTTTAACAGAAATAGATCTGTGGTGATTAGTTTATTAATTGATTAGGTGAGCGACAGGAAATTCATCTGCAACTATTTTGATAACTGATTCATCGTTTCGGCAATTTTTCATGCAAAAAATGGCAAAAATTCTCTGGTTCCAGTTGTTTCAGTGTGAGGAGTGTGTTGTTGCTTTTTGTGATCCTACATCATATGAAGTTGAATATATTTGAGTTTTCCACTGCTGGTCAACAAAAACAAGACATATTATGGCGTAACCGTGGGCTCATTAATATTATGATAGGCACTTTTCACTGTTTGTGATGTTTTATAGAGCAAACGATTAATCAAGAGAATAATCTGCAGAATTATTGATAATGAAAGTAGTCGTTAGTTGCAGCCCGAAACAGAACCGCATGTCATTGCTTCTTTTTTGGCTTCCCTAATGACACATTCTCCCCCCCCCCTCTATCACACCTTGTAATTCAGAGTAAATCTACATACAGGTTTGTTAATGTCTGTCCTGCCTTCATAGACACAAAGCTACTCTGCTCTTTCTGGTAGTTAAAGTGAGGAAACCTATCCTGAATTCCTTCCCTGTAGATATTTATTCTTTGGAAAAGAATTTCTTGAAGTTTAAATATTTGGAGCCCTGGCATGATGCCTGGACTGTGTGCGTGTGTGTAGGAGAGAGAGAGAGTGTGTGTGAAAGCAATTTTCTGTAGAAAATGAAGAGTTTGGGAAGAGGACTTCAGAGATAAAATAGACACAGTTTAATTTCCGATGAAAGGCTGGACACATCTGTGAAATGTTACCATTGTTGTTTTGTCCTTGAACTTTTAAAAGATGTTGTTGAATAGTCGACAATTGACGGGAAATTACGGGAGAGAGACAAGGAGGGATAAGACATGTGACTTACATGGTACGCACATCGGCCCGTTTGATACTATTTCTAAAATGTATGCAGTAGTTTCTATTTTCAAAGTTTTCAAAGTTTCTATTTTCAATGAAAACACGTTTCATTACAAAGTAGAATAATGTTTTCTTGAGTGTATACCTTGTCATTGTTCTATCAGTCTCAGCATGTTTTCATTAGAAAACTGTCCACAATGTATTACAGCCATGTCAGAGTCAGAATAGTTTTAAAGCTCCCAGTACCTTTGGATACAATTGATGTTATGATATGTTAAACACTTGGCCTTTTGTCTTCTCCTTGAATAGTCTTGCTTTTATTTGCTTATAATTCATTGATGGTTTTGTTATTTAGGAGAAGTGACAACAGTGTGATTTTCACTTTCATACAGTATATGTTTATCCTGCAACATTATATATCATATATGATGATTTACCATGTTGTCCGTGGTGGAGAGGGGTTGGGACTGTGCTGAATCTGTGTGTCAGGTGTGGCAGAGATGAGAAGCAAACTTAAATAATTGTTTTCTGCGGATGACACGACATCTTAGGTCAACAATTTATGTCTGAAGTTCACTGTGTGTGATGCGGAAGACGAAGAAGTGTCGTCGTCTTACAGGAGCGTGTGTGGACCAGGTGTGTAGTTTGTCTGAGAATGCTCGAAGGGCGTCTTCACCTTTTTCCCGCTTCTCCTTCGGGGCCTCTGCTCTGCAGAACTGGGAGGAATTATAGGGGGAAGAGCCAGGGGGAAGTGAGTCATCAAGTCTGGCTTTGCATGGAGAGGAGCTGGGCAGACGGGGTGTGTGTAGCAGAGGCCCCATCTATAACCAATCACAGGCCTGAACGTAGCCGCTCCGCTCACAGACATCGCATCTCTTATAGTCGGGGACATTCCAGTGGGATGGAAATAGAGATGTCATTGATGGTGAATAAACTGTTTAAACCACATGACAGAATAGAAATTATGCTGGCAAAATGAGGCACAGCCCCAAAAACATATGGAAACCCAGCATCCACAGGCAAACACCGCAAACAAGCTAGAATCAGAGGAGAAAACAGCAGCGAAAATCTGATGAAACCAACAGATCAAAGACAGTGAAAGCAGCGGAAACACAACACATGGCAACATACTGAGTGGCGGCAACGGCTTCAGTGTGTGTGTTACATAAGGCTTTGGCAACGTATGGTGTGGTGTGGCCACTGGGGCTTTTTCCTGTCAAGTGGTCTGATGGTTTGGGCAGAGAAGTACATAAATAGATGATGGAAAAGCACATCGCTACCACACAGAGGTCCATGAGAGTGACACGGCTATAGGTCAAAAGCTGCCTTCAGGAGGAGGAGAGAAAGAAAGAGGGTCAGAAAAGCTGTCTGGACAGCTAATCCTGCATGCTCATTTACAGATGATGCCCGCTGTCAGCGGGGCCTTGTTGCCTTGTTGATGCTGTCCAGCTGCATCCAAACGAAGTCCTGCCAGTATCAAACATTCCTGATATGTGCAACACACATTACATCCCTCTGGACAATGATATTCCAGCTGTGGGGTGCATGAAATCGGAGTGTCTCCACATTGTTCCTGTGAATTCAATGTGTATGTTTTTATTTTAATGAGATATGTATCAAATAAGGGTTGCATGGTGGTGAAGTGGTTAGCACTGCCGCCTCACAGCAAGAGGGTCGCAGGTTAAAAAAACCCGGCTTGGGGCCCTTCTGTGTGTTGTTTGCATGTTCTCCCCGTGTTAGCGTGGGTTTTCTCCGGGTTCTCCGGCTTCCTCCCACAGTCCAAAGACATTTAGGTTTAGTTAATTGTTGACTCTAAATTGCCCGTAGGTTTGAATGTGAGTGTGAATGGTTGTCTGTCTCTATGTGTCAGACCTGTGATAGTCTGGCGACCTGTCCAGGGTGTACCCCGCCTTCGCCCAATGTCAGCTGGGATCGGCTCCAGCCCCCCCGCGACCCTGAATAGGATAAGCGGTTACAGATAATGGATGGATAGATGAATCGAATAGCCAAGTTTCTGATTTTGTTTCGTTTTGCTATTTTCCTTGCTTGCTCTCTCCCATTATGCTCTCTCTCATTCTCTCTCTCTATCTCTCTTTACCATTCTTCTTTATCTTTCTGCTTATTTGTATGTGGGGTGGGGTATAAATGGGGGAGATCGATACCACTCTCATATCTGTATGATAAATATGAAGCCACAGCCAGCAGCTGGTTAGCTTAAATTAGCCCAAAGACTGGAAACAGTGGGAAACGGCTAGCCTGGCTCTGTCCAAAGGTAAGAAAATCTTCAAAACATTATCTTGTTTGTTTAATCCGTACAAAGACCGAAGTGTAAAAACGGCCATGAACTTATTATGATTAGTGTATATGACATGGCTACAGATGAATTATCTTATAATGGACGTTTTCTCTCAGAGGAGAAGAGATGAAAATAAGAAACAGTTATTAAATTGATGTATTCTGTATATACAGAAAACCAAAGAAGCTGGGGTTGCTGGTTTGTGCAGCATCTTTGTAAGAAAAAAAAAAAAAAGCAAACCGATGCTCTAAAATTGGCTTAACCAAAAGCTACAAAACTACTGTGGAAATTCACTTATTTGCATATTATGAAGGATTGGAAAAATTGAGTCCAATGCAATGCCTTCCATTTTAATTCTTGAAGTAGTCACGGGTAAAAGTTGAAAGCATGTGTAATATGTGCTTGATGATGGCTCAGCTTATTATTAATATTTTTAGGAAAGTAAATTAATATATTATATGCAGGGTCCCCTTTTTGTACGTTGACAAGCTGAAGGTCTGTTTAAAGTGCTTTTGCAATAGGTGGTGATGGTGACACCTTCAGTTACAGCAGGAGTGTTGTAAACGGTTGGACATCTATAGAGTTTCACTTTGTGTTATTTCATTTGTTTCAGTTTCCAGAAAGTGAAAGTTGAATCTGACAGAAAGCTGGATGTCAGTTGGGCTTGTTCCCACATCCTCACACCCGTTATCACCCTGCACGCTCTTAACTTTCTGTATCAGCGTAATACACAATCATTCAAAATGCAGCACGCAGTGAAAGTATTTATTTTAGATGGTTTATCAATAAGGCATACACATATTCAAACTCCCTTACAACACACACATTTACAAGTACAAATACTGCAGCGGATCGTGTCTGAGAATGACAGTGAGGGAGAACTGTTAATTTAAATGTGGCACCAATGTTTAGGAAATATGACAGATGTAGGCACACACACTCTGGTGACTTAACTGCGGAACATTTCAGCAGACAGATGAAGGCAGATGCTCACAGATGTGTGTTTTCTGATGAACACATGTAGCCATAATGAGAGCTTCCCCCATATGGCTCTCCCGTTTTTTTTCATTGTTTCTCACTGCTTCTGCTGCCACATTTCAGTCCACCTCACTGCTCTCACCATCCATCAGTCTTTCCATTGTCCTTAGCTTTATCTCTAACCTACGTTGTTGTGACAGCACATGTTCCAGGCATATTGTATAAAGTGTGAAAACATACATTACAGTAAGTAGAACAGCAAAGATTTACTTAACGCATCATTAAGCCATCAGGTAATGACTGCAATTAGTTATAGAATCTAGGACACCAGGCGGCACACAAGCAGCACAGACCACCGTGGAGTGTATATGGATTATTTTCGTTACTGATTAATCTGCCGGTCTATGAAATATCAGAAAATGGTGAAAAATGCCCATCACAATTTCCTAAAGCCCAACGTGACATTTTCAGATTGCTCGTTTTATCTGAACATCATTCCAAAACCCAAAGATATTTAGTTTACTATCACATCAGACAAAGACAAGCAGCAAATCCTCACAATTGAGAAGCTGGATCTAGGTGCTGCACTTAAAACAAGAAGGTGCCAGGAGAACAAAGCATATGGTTGTTGTTTGTGCGTGTGTGTGTGTGTGTGTTTTTCCATTACTGAGAATAGTGAGTAACAGATTGGCAGTACTACAACACTCAGACCCCCACAGTGCCAGTTTGATGTAGTTACATAGATGCAGGGGTGATGCAGTAAAAGAAACAAGATTTTGTAACAGCCACTTTACTATGGAAGGTACTAGACTAAAATAGAATTCCCACTGTGAATAAAACACGGCTTTTTGAACAAAAACACATGGAAAAATTCACTTCCAGCTCTGTAGGTGTCACAGGCAGATCTAAGAAAAGACTTTGCTCGCTTTTTCACATTGAATTGTCTGGAAATCTTACTTTGACACATCAAGGATTAGCCTGCTGCACAAGAATGTTCAGTAGGTACTAGCCGGGTCAATGGACAAATGGCTTGGAAGCCAAAACTACGTAACTTCTAGGCTATTGCTCTAATGATGAGTTACGTGGAGCAGAGGAACATTGTTACTCCAAACACAAGGCTTTAACCACTCGGCATCAGTCAAGGAAAGCAAATCTTTGTCATCTATCTGAATTCGTCTGGCCCTTGAGGATGTATTTCTAGCTTTGGTTAATGCTCCATTGAATCTCTGTTCTGATCTGATCAGTACATCTGAGCTGTGTGTGTGTGGATCCTGCAGTGGGAGCTGTAGTCACATGCTCCTGAGCAGCTCTTTTGTGTATTGTTTCTTATCGTTCTTGTGACCAGCAGGGATAAAGAGGCATTCTCTGGTGTTGCTTGCTGCTGTTGTTTACTTCATATCACCATCTCATTTTCACTTGTTCGTCTTTGGCTCCTTACTAAAAGAAGCCTTAACCCCTTTCCTTTCCGCTCTCTTTTTTTTTTTTTTAGAGGGGTAGGGGTGGGGGACGGGGGAGGTTTAGGGGTAGATAAAAAGTCAGTATATGTCACATAGAAGTGGTGTACATCATCTGAAAGCTGGGAACCTGAAGATTAATGTGAGATTCAGCTCAGTACTGTGTGTCAAGTTGTTCTAGTCATAAATAAGAAATAAAAAAATAAATCAATCAATTAATTAATTAAAATAAATTGTGAAAATGCATAAAGGCTTAGAACATTATGATACAAGTCTTTGTTGTCCATCCCAATGCTCTATTATGTCTCATAAGTTGCTGCAGTAATTTTTGTGTTGATACCATTTGTTACAAAGATTTGGTGCTAAATTTAATCATTTTTTTACCACTCGAGAATTGAAAAAAATGATCAATAATCCCTCCAAAATACCACATTAAGACAAAAAGACCTTGAGGAACACCATAGAAAAAGCCATGCTGTGATTTGGTTTCAAAAACGTTTGACATTTGAAGATTTCTGCAAGAATTGCATTTTTTGGCAATTGGATGACGAGCACTTCTGTTCTGGAAACTGCTCAGAAACCCACTTATTGTCAATCTACCTAGGAAAGCCATCCATCCTCTGGATGCTCTAGGTCTCTAGTTTGTGGCTGTAAAGTTTCATGAGGCTGTGATTATCCTAGAGGTCACCACAGGTCATTTTATATAGTGAGGTCAAATTTAAAAAAATGGTCTCACTACAATGAAATGGCTACTATAAGGACTAACATCATCACACATGAATAACGTTGGGCTCATTGGATCCACTAGAGTCTCAGCTTTACAGTGATACCCAATTTATGTAATTCCAAGACAGTTTAGGGACCCCAGTATACAGAAATATTCAAATACACCATTTTAGAATAGGCGAAATAACACATTTGTACTGCATTCAAAAAACTGCATGTGCTTATCATAGAGTGGGCATGTCTGTAAAGGAGAGACTTGTGGGTACCCATAAAACCCATTTTCATTCACATATTCACAAATTTAGCGTTACTTCGTAGCGTTATTTAGCTTTCTTCCCGACAAGCTAGCATGACATGGTTAGTAACATTGGATTCCTTAGGTTTTCTAGTTTCATATAATACCAGTGTCTTCAGTATCTTATTGCTTGAAAACGGAGCCTGCTACAACCTCAGAAAGACAGAATAGTGTTAAGGGGTTAAGTGGCTTCAAAAAAAGTATTACACAACAATGAATAATTAGACAACAGCTTGATGCAGAAGCTGTCTGATGTTGTCCCTTTCTGATCGTTCCCACCTGGTGTTTTCTTTTTCATTAATGTCAGCTTCTAAACTGCAGATTTTGTGTATTATCTTTTTAATGTAACCCCTGTTTCTCCCCGACCCCCTCCTCCTGTCTCCTTTCTTTATATGACAGGTGGATAATGCCAAAGTTCTCCACTATGTCGGAGCAGGCATCGCCTTCCCCACCAGTATGCTGTTTGTGTGCCTGCAGTCAGCACTGACTTACCGACTGGCCAAGACCCAGGGGGAGTACAACGTGGCCCACCTCCGGCTCTGCATGACCCTGCTGGCCTTCGTAGCCTTGGTGCTCAGTATCCTCTCCAGCCACTAACAGATGGCAGCCTTCGAGGCTGTCAAGTGCTTCAGAATAGAGCGTAGTGCTGCCGGCCCGATTAAGGAAAGAGACATCCCCTCCTCATTATATCATCATAACAACAGTTACTCCCTCCAGTATTCAATGTCAAATCCTGTCTTTCATGTTATGGGCCATACTTACAGCTATACATGAGAGTAGATTCACAGATTTATAGTGGACATGGTAGAGGACAAGTCAGACAGATCTATTACAGTCAATGCCGTGAAAACATTTAGAGAATTATGCTTATTTGCTTTCTTACTGATAGTTAGAAGAGTAGATTGATACCACCGCCAGAGACAGTTCAGAAAGGAGACTGGGAGTCAGTTTCCTGTATCTGGGTCACTTTGGTTTTGCCACTGTCCCGCCCCTTTAGGAGACTAGTGGCATGTACTGAGTTTATTAACTCCAATTGGGAGAAGTGAACATAATTAGAGATTATGACTGATTCTTTCATTCCATAGTCACCAAAGTAAACACTGGACCCATTTTTCACAAGCCACATATCTTCCGAACATTCTGACACTAATATGGCATTTTTCAGACAGACGAATGAGGAGAAAATTAGCTGTTATCGAGACCTTTCTCTGTTTCAGCAACACACTCTTGTGAGATCTGGCAAATAACGTTAGCGGACGTCCTAGCGTACTAATTTTCGTAATGCTAAATGTGGCGGTGCTTGAAATACGTGATCTTAGTTATAGAGTATCTTTGCCACCGGTTAGCTTAGCTTAGCATAAAGACTGCCACGTCTACGTTTATGGTGAGCTATGTGCAAGACTATTTCTTGGCTGGGTGTAGTGATTTCCTCGAGCCTTGTCGCCGCCTGCAGAGACTCCAGGAAGTTACTGCGCCCGACCAAGAAAGAGTCCCAAACTGTCAAACTATTATTATAACTGATGGATACTTCTAAGTCGTACTGTATATATGTCTAAAACGCTCTTTACCAACTCACCTAAAAGTGGTAAATGCTACTTCTTTGTTTGGTTGTGCTGCTTTAGACGATGTTCAGTAGCTTGTTTAAAAAACACAGCCCCCCTGAACGTCTGTCTCCTGGTATTATAAAGCCATGTGCAGTGTTCTGGCATGTGATGAGCCTTTAAAGTCTTGGATATAACACTCAAACTGGACTTCCTGGTTCAGGTTCTCTGCTCACTTGTACCTTTAGCAGCACAACCACACCAACACAGCCCTTTAATTTTTTTCTTTATTTTTGAAGCAGTGTTTTTTTTTTTTTTTTCTCTGAGCACCAACTTTTTCATTTCATAATCACATAATGCTCAGTTTCTGAGTGTTGGGTTGGGTTGATATTTGAATTTTGCAGTCAGAAGTAAGAGCAGTCGAAGAGAGATTGTACTGAAGTGAATCGGATCAATGTTAGGCTTTCTCACTGCTTTGCTTTTGTTGTCCTTAACCGTGTTTTCAGGTGGTGTGTTTTTCTGCCAGGAGAGCTTCGTCCTTCAACACGCATCAGCCATCTTCGAATGGGTGTTCTGCGTCATCATCATGCTGTTTTACGGGACATTTGCCTTTGAGTTTGCCGGCATGTCATCAGATACCATGGTGGTGCTGGCTAGAGGGACCCTGGGACCTGCTGGGAGAGAACACAAGATTGACGCGCTGGGATCACTGGGAGGGCCCATTCCACACTCACAGCCACATCCACACCAACCTGAAAACATGTCCATACTGTAGCCTGCCGGCACATCCTGATGCCACGCAGTTGGCTTGTTTATTCCTTTCAAACTGTGGTTGTCGAATGAGTTTAATTATTCATTTCCAGCCACGTTCGTCTGAAGCTATGAAATGAACCAGGCCAGTGCAGTCGCTGCTCACGGCAGAGTGGATTCTACTATTTCAACCCCAGGGGCATTGACCTGCTGCCACAGTGGAGAGCTTTGCTTGTATTGTGCTCACATCAGAGGTCGGTGTCTCTAAAGAACTTTGTTTGTATTTTGCACAAGTGTGAAACCAAATTTTCTCCCAACTCAGCAGAGGAGTACTTTGTCAATCAGATCAAGAAAATGTACTGTTCCCCCCTGAGATCCTGTAACCTGCCTCAATAAGTGGCCTTGGACCATTTCCACTTCAGATGACTGCCGTGATGCTTTCATTGTACGTAGAAGAGTGAAGGCTGCTGGACGGCCGAGCTGACAGTATTACGTAGTGAGACAGAGAGAAAAGCAGTGAGAGAGAGAGAGAGAGAGAGAGAGAGAGAGAGAAGATGGTTTGTGAGTGTTACAGTGGGAGCAAGGTCATGCTCGCTTTCCCACAAAAGAATAGATGAATGCAATACATTTAAAGAAACAATTGTCAAAGTGTAGAGTATCTAAATGTTTTAGTCAAACCTGGAGATAGAACAGAGCAGCGGTCTGCATTTTGCAATCATTTAAACCTGCATTAAGCAATATTTTTGACATTAACAAATCTGAAGACTCCTTCATAGTACTGAACCCCTGATAATTAACACCCTACTCTACATAGATTGTAGCTGCTTTTAGCTGACTGTTTTGGCAATTGCTAGGGCAGTCAATCGATTCAAATATTTAGTCGCGATTAATCGCACATTTTTTATCTGTTCAAACTGTACCTTAAAGGGAGATTTGTCAAGTATTTAATACTCTTATCAACATGGGAGTGGGCAAATATGCTGCTTTATGCAAATGTATGTATATATTTATTATTGGAAATCAATTAACAACACAAAACAATGAGAGATATTGTCCAGAAACCCTTACGGGTACTGCATTTAGCATAAAATATATGCTCAAATCATAACATGGCAAACTGCAGCCCAACAGGCAACAACAGCTGTCAGTGTGTCAGTGTGCTGACTTGACTATGACTTGCCCCAAACGGCATGTGATTATCATAAAGTGGGCATGTCTGTAAAGGGGAGACTCGTGGGTACCCATAGAACCCATTTTCATTCACATATCTTGAGGTCAGAGGTCAAGAGACCCCTTTGAAAATGGCCATACCAGTTTTTCCTTGCCAAAATGTAGCGCAAATAAGCATTATTTAACCTCCTTCGCGACGAGCTAGTACGACATGGTTGGTACCGATGGATTCCTTCTAGTTTCATATGATACCTTCACTCTAGCTTTAAAGCTGAGCCCACTACAACCTCCGGAAGATCGATTGCGTTACTGCGTTAAAGAAAACAAATTTGCGTTAACCCGTTATTATTGCGTTAACTTTGAAAGCCCTAGTTATTGTATACTCAGTCAAGCTGACTGTGTGCCACCTTCCTGCCAAAGTTAACGAGTGGATAGTAAAGAAAGTCCAGCATTTAGCGAGTTGGAGACCCAGATATTTTTCTCAGGAGTTGGCTAACCAAGGCTAAAAGGAAAAGTGAATATTGAACTCATATTTTTTCAGGTGGCCTTTAGGATGATAATGTTGCCCTGTGTCTGCTGGATGTTAAAGTAGGCTTAGCCATAACAACTTCTCTCAGTTTGGTTTCTGGTCAAAAATCGCTTAATGCAGCTTTAAAATACGCACCATCAGCAACTTCATGTTTGATCAGCCTCTCAACAAATGCAAGCCTAACACTATTTTTAAAGTATCCATGGGACCCATGCCCAGCGCTCATTGCCGTATTGTGTCTGGATGCTTTGTGTGACGTGCCATATCATTATCTGAACTGCATACAGAACAAACAGTAGACCTGGTGCCTCATTAAGTCAAACCTTTATGACTGACTCTGAAAAACCGCGTTGTCTTTTCCTCTTACTGTTAGGATAAATGCACCATATCGACCTTAAACCTCAAATTGATTCAACTTCCTCTCCGTAGAGTTCTACCAAAGAATATGAAAGAGAGATGATACAGTGTCCAGAGGCCAAATGCGTACCAGCTAATTCAAGCCAGAGCACTGGGTTTATTGAGTTTAGTGAGGAGGCATCACACGTGTTTTCAGGTCCTATGGACGTAGGTCTGCATCTCATTACTCCCCAGCGAAGAGAACATGCTGTCATTGCTTTACTCTTTCTTTGAACTCTCCATAGTTTGGAGTTTTTTTTCAGCATGTCTAGCAGTTGTAGCGGGACAAAGGGAAAAGGAAGGATTTGTAATGTAAGACGTAAATCAGATGCACAGTCCTGCCTCCGTGTTACTGTACAGCAGAATACGCCAAATATCAGTTTGCCTGTGGCATCGGTGCTAAAACACACAAGGCCTTAACTTGTCATTTTCCCCTGAGTTTAGCTGTGATTATGATAACGTCTGATGAGTGAAAGCAATAAGATGGAGCCGTAGGGTCAATCTCAGCGTCATTGACTGCTAACAGTGGAAGTGCAGGGACAGAAGGTTGCATGCACGCCAGTGAGTGCCAGGAATACCAAAGTGGATATTTGTCACTACCAATTCATTTACATTGAAAAATGCTCCCTGCAAGCTTCACTGACTTGACATTTTGATATAGGTCGGTGTAGTTTTTATACTACTTTAGCCTCATGGTCTTTTTCTTTCAGTTGTCCCTCTGTGCAGATGTTCAAATGTCGATTGTATTCATTAACTTTCTCTGACACTCTGTGCTGTGTTGTAATACAGAGTTGTGCCAGAATTCCTGTTTATATTTTTAGGAAATTTTCAACATCTCAGTGTAATATTAACACACTCTGTGCTCTCTGGGAAATACCAGAGCAAGCAGAGGGTTTACAACAGCAAGGGTCTTGTTAGTAGGCTTTCACACAGTGAAAATATCACTCCCTCATACCACAGCCGGCCACATGTTGGGCAGAGGTTTTGTCGTGCCAGTATTTTGGGTGCAAGTGGTTTAGTTGTTTAGAAGCCCAGTCTTCAAACACAGTTTTACAATCTGTTACAGAAGGACTGACATGTAGTAATTCACTATCTGACTGAATGTATGAATACTGTAAACAAGACTGAAGTGGAAAAGCTTGTGCACGCTGCTCTGTGGAATGAGCTGGATGGACGGTGGAAACAACACCAGACACACCTCTGATCACTTGCTTCTCCCTACTGGTCAAACTACGTATTGCATTTGGAATCAGAGGTGAAATGTTGTAGCTCAACTAACAAGTCGGAAGTCTTGTTTTCTACTTGAAACATTTTTGTATCCGCAGCGGAGAATATTCGGTCACCACCAGGTTTTAGGCGAAATCTGCTTTTGTTTTACTTTTAAATTTACTAAGAAGGTGGAGCGAAGTCACGAAGCGCACTTGAACTCCTGCCTGTGCATCTGGCTTTAGTTCAGCAGTGATCTTCAGAGTTTTCTACCTGGCATCACTTTGAAGTGAAACTTGGCCTTGTGACCATAAACTACTTTTACAATATGCATTCTTCTAACAAATCACAGTAAACATTTGATGCATTTAAGTGTTAAGCCAAATGATGGTGCTGCTCATGCTGCTCTAGTGGGAAACATTTACACATTTACTAAAAGTTTGTAATTTTACTGAATGATTTATGCATGTTAGGAAGCTATGCATAATAATGCCCCCGGTTCCAGTTGAACACTACAAAAATATAGTTTCTGTCAGTCAGATTCACATTTTGCATTGCCCATTCGGTGTCCTTCTCTTCATTTCATATCAACCTCTCTACTTTTTGTCCCTTTTTTCTCATTTACTGATCTGTCTGAACTTTGCACTCAGGAAAATGTTACGACACCAGCTGCATTGTTTGATTGCTTTTGCCTTCTGTTGTTCTTGTTTTAATGGCATTCGTTTTGTTTATAAAGATTCGTCATGTTTATATGTTTTGCGTAATATTGGTGGTTAGCCATGGTATAATAGTTTATTTTTGTTAATCAAGACTCTGTAAAGCTTAAAAATAAACATTCCTGTATAGTTAGCCTGTGAGAATGCTTACGTATGCTGCTCACGCCAACATGGTTAAATATCTGCAAGAAAAACTAGCTCACTCATGCAATCAGTAGATCATTGGTGAGAGCATTCTGACAAACTAGCATCTGTAAACCTCACAGAAATCTGTTACTCGATACTTCTCTGTTGAAATGCAAAATGCTCCCTATGTGCCTTATATATTATTTTGATAATGAAAACCAAAGAGGTTTAGGTTGTAAATTCTATTTTGATGAAAAGTCATATGATTGTGTATGTATATATGCCTTAATGTTCAACAAATAAAAACTGTTAAAATAAGAATTTGCTTCATGTAATGCAATTTTATTTTCTCCACATAACTCTAATCTAGCATGTTGTGGACGGTTTATGTCTTTAATTTTCTTTGTTGTTTAATTATTTACATTGTCCAGTTTCTTTGCCCACAGAGTTGACAGAAGATGACACAGATCAACACATTAAATAGAGAAAACCTCTCACGAAACAATGAAAGCACGGGTTGTTACACGCAACACAAAATCCTGGACCTCTACAGATATGAAGTTTTAAGGTGAGTACTTTTCACACTTTGTAAATCCCAAAATTCAATTTTCTAAATGCCCTGTTTAGAAATATATTTTAATAAACACTCCCTTTTCCCCTCTAAATCCAAGGGGAAGGATCTCAGTCTGCAATTGAGTTAGAAATTAAGTAAATATCTCAAAGATATAGAAGGAGATCTGCACCTACACCAAGGTCTTCTGTCAGATATTAACTTGGATCAGCATAGGCTCATAACATTGTAAAAATGCAGCAATTTTAAGACATCTGCGGTACACTAAATGCTTTAGTCTCAATGGTGTGCAGCTGGGTAATCCACTGCAGAGCAAAGAGAGAAGAGACTTCAAGTTATTTGCTAAAATGAGTCACATCTACAGACTCAGTCACAGCAGCAGGCCTGCAGGTAAATAAAAAAAAAGACATAAAGATACAAATCAGCCATCAGGTGAGCTGTGTGGCAAAAAAAGCAGCTTGATATTAAAACCAAGGGCTGAAAGGATGACAGAAAACAAGAGCAGTATTTACATTTGATTTTTTGTAACAAATGCTTCAGAGATAAGAGCTCTCTCCACGTTTTAACGACCTGTTTTGTTGTACTACGGTGATTGTAACAGTGCAAACAGCTTTCTGTTGCACACATTACAAAAGAAGACTGTAATGTGTAAGAAAAGGAATTTTACAGTCATGACAAAAATAAAACATTTTCTTCTAAAGCTGAGCCTTTGGTTGAGCAATAATTACACTTATTTCATTATGATAGTCACTGATGAGATACTTGACATAGAATGGCATTAAAAATGTCATAGTGTAACCTATGTCATAAACAAGTCATAGTATAGTATGTCATAAAAAATATCATGAAACAATAGTCATAGTTGGCTATAGTGAAAGAGCCATTTTTGTTTGTTTTGTTAAAGAACTACAAGGCGTCGCAGTTTGAGTTTTAATGACGCAATCAGTGCGCGTCCATTATTTAGAAACAGACACAGGTGTGTGAGTGACATGAGGACGCTGAGAAGGTCATTATTTTTAACCGGTTGGAATCGCAAGCAAGTTATATGCGAAGGTAGATTGAGTTTGTCTTCGCTTTAGTATTTTGATGTTGAACTAAGGTCTACGTATTTGAATACTTTGATGCATTGAACTATATTTTCTTTATTTTGTTACAAGCGTAACGCACAGCGCATTTGCATGCACTCCACTCCATTCATTCATTCATTCATTCATTCATTCATTTAGGTATTCATTCACCTGCTGCAACCGAAACCAGAACTACCTAGACCTTCAATCAACCCAACTCAGCAAGTAAGTGATGCATAATATAAACTATTGTGGATGTTATCGAGTCCGTCCCTATAGGCGTACATTGAGCTTAACTAGTCTACATGTCTGAAAGCCATTACAAATAGTATTTCACAAAAAAACAATCATAAAAAGTCATAGTAGAGGAGCCTATGTCATAAAAAATGTAATTAAAAAGTCATAGTATGTCATAAAAATGTCATAGTATAGTATGTTATAAAATATCCTAGTATAATATGTCATAAAAGATCTTGGCATAGTATGTCATGAAACACGTCATTGTATAGTATGTCGAAAAAATGAAAAAAGTCATAGTATAGTATGTCAGAAAAGTCATAGTATAGTATGTTGAATTAATAAAAAAGTCATAGTATAGTATGTTGAAAAAAGTCATAGTATAATATATCGAAAACATAAAAAAGTCATAGTAAAGTATGTCGAAAAAACGTCACAGTATAGTAAGTCAAAAAAATTCTAAAACGTCATAGTATAGTATGTCGATAAAAAGTCATAGTATAGTATGTCGAAAAAATAAAAATCCATAGTATAGTATGTCGAAAAAATAAAAATCCATAGTATAGTATGTCGAAAAAATAAAAATCCATAGTATAGTATGTCGGAAAAATAAAAATTCATAGTATAGTATGTCGAAAAAAATTCATAGTATAGAATGTCGAAAAAATAAAAGTCATAGTATAGTATGTCGAAAAAATAAAATGATGTCATAGTATAGTATGTCGAAAAAAGTCGTAGTATAGCATGTTGAAAAAAAGTTATAGTATAATGTCAAAAACATAAAAAAGTCATAAAGTATGTCGAAAAAATAAAAAAAGGCATAGTATTTCGAAATTTTTTTTTAAAAGGTCATAGTCTAGTATTTAAAAAAAATCATAATATAGTATGTCAAAAAAATAAAAATTCATAGTATAGTATGTCAAAAAAATAAAAATTCATAGTATAGTATGTCGAAAAAAATTAAATTTATAGTACAGTATGTCGAAAAAATAAAAAATTCATAGCATAGTAGGTCGAAAAAATAAAATAATGTCATAGTATAGTATGTTGAAAAAATAAAATAATGTCATATTATAGTATTTTGAAAAAATAAAATAAAGTCATAGTATAATATGTTGAAAAAAGTCATAGTATAGTATGTTGAAAAAATTAAATAAAGTCATAGTATAATATGTTGAAAAAAGTAATAGTATAGTATGTTGAAAAAAAGTTATAGTATAATGAATAGGCCTGAGTGTGGACTGCTGTCCGTCATTTTCTGTTGTTGTCACTGTTGTATTGCTGTTGCTGTTACTGCTACTGTTACTCTGTGCTGTTGTTCTGTATGTATTGGTGTCTGACAAATACAGTGCTGTGGAAAAGAATTCCCCCCTGTGGGACAATAAAGTCTAAAGTCTAAAAGTCTAAAGTCTAATGTCAAAAACATAAAAAAGTCATACATTTTTTTTTAAAAGGTCATAGGATAGGATAGGATAGCAATTTATTTATCCCCGTGGGGAAATTTCAGTTTCACAGCAGCACAGATTCTAAGAAAAGACAGTTCATAAAATAAGAATAGAAATAAGAATAAGAATAGGAATAAGAATCGGACAGGGCATACAATAAATAAGAATAAAAAATATCCAAGGGATAAGAACACTAGTAAAATTATGTTATAAGGGTAAATAAAAGGTAAATAAATATGTGCAATATAAATAAATTATAAATAAATTATTTGCTATAACAGTAGTGTAAATATTATATACATGTGAACAACGTGAATAGGACTAAAGGGGCAGTGCAAAAACAGAGACCACAGAGTTGGCTGAGACTGAGGTCATCACGGCAGTTGGTATTGTACAGCCGGATGGCTGTTGGTACAAAGGAGCGCTTGAAGCGCTCCTTCGAACACCTCGGAAGGATGAGGCGGTTACTAAAGGAGCTTCTTAACCCATTCATCTCCTCATAGAGGGGATGAGATGGGTTCTCCAGTATCTTCCTGATCTTGGACCTCATCCTCCCCTGAGCCACCTCCTCCAGGCTGTCAAGGCGCACTCCTACAACAGAGCCCGCCTTCCTGACCAGTTTGCTGAGCCTGTTTGCATCACCAGCCTTAATGCCGCCTCCCCAACACACAACTGCAAACAAAAGTAAACTGGCCACCACTGAATCATAAAACATGCTTAGTATAGTATTTAAAAATAATCATAATATAGTAAGTCGAAAAAATTAAAAAATTGTCACAGTATAATATGTCAAAAAAAATTATAGTATAGTATATCGAAATGATTATAAAATGTCATAGTATAGTATGTCTAAAAAATAAAAAGTCACAGTATATTATGTTGAAAATAAGTCATAGTATAGTATGTCGAAAAAATAAAAATTCATAGTATAGTATGTCGAAAAAATTTAAATTCATAGTACAGTATGTCGAGAAAATAAAAAATTCATAGCATAGTATGTCGGGAAAATTAAAAAAGTCACAGTATAGTATGTCGAAAAAAAGTCATAGTATAGTATGTCGAAAAAAAGTCATAGTATAGTATGTCGAAAAAATTAAATAAAGTCATAGTATAGTATGTCGAAAAAATAAAATAATGTCATAGTATAGTATGTCGAAAAAAGTCATAGTGTAGTATGTTGAAAAAAAGTTATAGTATAATGTAAAAAACATTAAAAAAAAGTCATAAAGTATGTCGAAAAAATTAAAAAAAGCCATAGTATTTCGACATTTTTTTTAAAAGGTCATAGTATAGTATTTCAAAAAAATCATAATATAGTATGTCGAAAAAATTAAAAAAATGTCACAGTATAATATGTCAAAAAAATTATAGTATAGTATATCGAAAAAATTATAAAATGTCATAGTATAGTATGTCGAAAAAATTAAAATTCATAGTATAGTATTTCGAAAAAATAAAAATTCATATTATAGTATGTCGAAAAAATTTAAATTCATAGTACAGTATGTCAAAAAAGTTCATAGTATAGTATGTCGGAAACATTAAAAAAGTCATAGTATAGTATGTCGAAAAAAAGTTATAGTATAGTATGTCGAAGAAAAGTCATAGTATAGAATGTCGAAAAAATAAAATAGTCATAGTATAGTATGTCGAAAAGATAAAATAAAGTCATAGTATAGTATGTCGAAAAAGTCATAGTATATTATGTTGAAAAAAAAAGTCACAGTATAGTATGTTGAAAAAAAGTTATAGTATAATGTCTAAAACGTAAAAAAGTCATAAAGTATGTCGAAAAAAAAAAAAAAAGCCATAGTATAGTATTTTGAATTTTTTTTTCAAAAGGTCATAGTATAGTATTTCAAAAAAATCTTAATATAGTATGTCGAAGAAATAAAAAAATGTCACAGTATAGTATGTCGAAAAAAATTCACAGTATAGTATGTCGAAAAAATTAAAATTCATAGTATAGTATGTTGAAAAAATTTAAATTCATAGTACAGTATGTTGAAAAAATAAAAATTCACGTTATAGTATGTCGGAAAAATTTAAAAAGTTATAGTATAGTATGTCGAAAAAAAGTCATAGTATAGTGTGTCGAAAAAAAGTCATAGTATAGTATGTCGAAAAGATAAAATAGTGATAGTATAGTATGTCGAAAGAATAAAAATCCATAGTATAGTATGCCCATAAATATAAATGTCATCGTATAGTATGTAGAAAAAATAAAATAAAGTCATAGTATAGTATGTCGAAAAAATAAAATAATGTCATAGTATAGTATGTCGAAAAAAGTCATAGTGTAGTATGTTGAAAAAAGTTATAGTATAATGTCAAAAACATAACAAAAAGTCATAAAGTATGTCGAAAAAATAAAAAAAGCCATAGTATTTCGAAAAGTTTTTTAAAAGGTCATAGTATAGTATTTCAAAAAAATCATTATATAGTATGTCAAAAAAATAAAAAAAATGTCACAGTACAATATGTCAAAAAAAATTATAGTATAGTATATCGAAAAAATTATAAAATGTCATAGTATAGTATGTCGAAAAATTTAAAAAAGTCACAGTATATATTATGTTGAAAATAAGTCATAGTATAGTATGTCGTAAAAAATAAAAATTCATAGTATAGTATGTCGAAAAAATAAAAATTCATATTATAGTATGTCGAAAAAATTTAAATTCATAGTACAGTATGTCGAAAAAATTCATAGTATAGTATGTCGGAAATATTAAAAAAGTCATAGTATAGTATGTCGAAAAAAACTCATAGTATAGTATGTCGAAAAAATAAAATAGTATAGTATGTCGAAAAAATAAAATAGTCATAGTATAGTATGTCGAAAAAATAAAATAAAGTCATAGTATATTATGTCGAAAAAGTCATCGTATAATATGTTGAAAAAAAAAAAAATCACAGTATAGTATGTTGAAAAAAAGTTATAGTATAATGTCTAAAACATAAAAAAGTCATAAAGTATGTCGAAAAAATAAAAAAAGCCATAGTATAGTATTTCGAATTTTTTTTTCAAAAGGTCATAGTATAGTATTTCAAAAAAATCATAATATAGTATGTCGAAAAAATAAAAAAATGTCACAGTATAGTGTGTCGAAAAAAATTCATAGTATAGTATGTCGAAAAAATTAAAATTCATAGTATAGTATGTCGGAAAAATTAAAAAAGTCATAGTATAGTATGTCGAAAAAAGTCATAGTATAGTATGTCGAAAAAATAGTCATAGTATAGTATGCTGAAAAAATTAAATAAAGTCATAGTATAGTATGTCGAAAAAGTCATAGTATAATATGTTGAAAAAAAAATGTCACAGTATAGTATGTTGAAAAAAAGTTATAGTATAATGTCTAAAACATAAAAAAGTCATATAGTATGTTGAAAAAAAGTCATAGTATAGTGTGTCGAAAAAAAGTCATAGTATAGTATGTCGAAAAGATAAAATAGTGATAGTATAGTATGTCGAAAGAATAAAAATCCATAGTATAGTATGTCCATAAATATAAATGTCATAGTATAGTATGTAGAAAAAATAAAATAAAGTCATAGTATAGTATGTCGAAAAAATAAAATAATGTCATAGTATAGTATGTCGAAAAAAGTCAGTGTAGTATGTTGAAAAAAGTTATAGTATAATGTCAAAAACATAACAAAAAGTCATAAAGTATGTCGAAAAAATAAAAAAAGCCATAGTATTTCGAAATTTTTTTTAAAAGGTCATAGTATAGTATTTCAAAAAAATCATTATATAGTATGTCAAAAAAATAAAAAAAATGTCACAGTATAAAATGTCAAAAAAAATTATAGTATAGTATATCGAAAAAATTATAAAATGTCATAGTATAGTATGTCGAAAAATTTAAAAAAGTCACAGTATATATTATGTTGAAAATAAGTCATAGTATAGTATGTCGTAAAAAATAAAAATTCATAGTATAGTATGTCGAAAAAATAAAAATTCATATTATAGTATGTCGAAAAAATTTAAATTCATAGTACAGTATGTCGAAAAAATTCATAGTATAGTATGTCGGAAATATTAAAAAAGTCATAGTATAGTATGTCGAAAAAAACTCATAGTATAGTATGTCGAAAAAAAGTCATAGTATAGTATGTCGAAAAAATTAAATAAAGTCATAGTATAGTATGTCGAAAAAATAAAATAATGTCATAGTATAGTATGTCGAAAAAAGTCATAGTGTAGTATGTTGAAAAAAAGTTATAGTATAATGTAAAAAACATTAAAAAAAAGTCATAAAGTATGTCGAAAAAATTAAAAAAAGCCATAGTATTTCGACATTTTTTTTAAAAGGTCATAGTATAGTATTTCAAAAAAATCATAATATAGTATGTCGAAAAAATAAAAAAAATGCCACAGTATAATATGTCAAAAAAATTATAGTATAGTATATCGAAAAAATTATAAAATGTCATAGTATAGTATGTCGAAAAAATTAAAATTCATAGTATAGTATGTCGAAAAAATAAAAATTCATATTATAGTATGTCGAAAAAATTTAAATTCATAGTACAGTATGTCAAAAAAGTTCATAGTATAGTATGTCGGAAACATTAAAAAAGTCATAGTATAGTATGTCGAAAAAATAATAGTATAGTATGTCGAAAAAATAAAATAAAGTCATAGTATATTATGTCGAAAAAGTCACAGTATAGTATGTTGAAAAAAAGTTATAGTATAATGTCTAAAACATAAAAAAGTCATAAAGTATGTCGAAAAAATAAAAAAAGCCATAGTATAGTATTTCGAATTTTTTTTTCAAAAGGTCATAGTATAGTATTTCAAAAAAATCATAATATAGTATGTCGAAAAAATAAAAAAATGTCACAGTATAGTGTGTCGAAAAAAATTCATAGTATAGTATGTCGAAAAAATTAAAATTCATAGTATAGTATGTCGGAAAAATTAAAAAAGTCATAGTATAGTATGTCGAAAAAAGTCATAGTATAGTATGTCGAAAAAATAGTCATAGTAAAGTATGCTGAAAAAATTAAATAAAGTCATAGTATAGTATGTCGAAAAAGTCATAGTATAATATGTTGAAAAAAAAATGTCACAGTATAGTATGTTGAAAAAAAGTTATAGTATAATGTCTAAAACATAAAAAAGTCATATAGTATGTTGAAAAAAAGTCATAGTATAGTGTGTCGAAAAAAAGTCATAGTATAGTATGTCGAAAAGATAAAATAGTGATAGTATAGTATGTCGAAAGAATAAAAATCCATAGTATAGTATGTCCATAAATATAAAACATAAAAAAGTCATAAAGTATGTCGAAAAAACAAAAAAAGCCATAGTATAGTATTTCGAATTTTTTTTTCAAAAGGTCATAGTATAGTATATCAAAAAAACATAATATAGTATGTCGAAAAAAAGAAAAAAATGTCACAGTACAGTATGTCGAAAAAAATGTATAGTTAAAGTATGTCGAAAAAATAAAAAAGTCACAGTATATTATGCTGAAAATAAGTCATAGTATAATATGTCGAAAAAAAACTCATAGTATAGTATGTCAAAAAAAATAAAAAGTCATATTAGAGTATGTTGAAAATATAAAAAATTCTTAGTATAGTATGTCGAAAAAAAAAAGTCATAGTATAGTATGTCGGAAAAATAAAAATTCATAGTATAGAATGTCGAAAAAATTAAAAAAGTCATAGTATGTCATAAAAAATTCAAAGTATAGTATGTCGAAAAAATAAAATATAGTCATAGTATAGTATGTCGAAAAAATTAAAATTCATAGTATAGTTTGTCGAAAAAATAAAAGTCATAGTATAGTATGTCGAAAAAATAAAAATCCATAGTATAGTATGTCGAAAAAATAATAGTCATAGTATAGTATGTCGAAAAAAATAAAATAATGTCATAGTATAGTATGTCAAAAAACGTCATAGTATAGTTTGTTGAAAATATTCGTAAAAAAATGTCATGGTATAGAATGTCGAAAATTTCATGAAAAAAGGCAAAGTATAGTCTGTCGATTAATTTGGTGGCAAACAAACTCAGTTTAAAATTTCGAAAATTTTCATAAAAGTCATACTATAGCATGTCTTTTCATGAAAATTGACGAAATTTTAAACTGAGTTTTTTTTCCACCAAATTAATCGACAGACTATACTATGCCTTTTTTCATGAACATTTTCGACATTCTATACTATGACATTTTTTTACGAATATTTTCGAAAAATTTTCATGAAAAAAGTCATACTATAGCATGTCGAAAATATTCGTAAAAAAATGTCATGGTATAGAATGTCGAAAATTTTCATGAAAAAAGGCATAGTATAGTCTGTCGATTAATTTGGTGGAAAAAAAACTCAGTTTAAAATTTCGAAAATTTTCATAAAAGTCATACTATAGCATGTCTTTTCATGAAAATTGACGAAATTTTAAACTGAGTTTTTTTTCCACCAAATTAATCGACAGACTATACTATGCCTTTTTTCATGAAAATTTTCGACATTCTATACTATGACATTTTTTACGAATATTTTCGAAAAATTTTCATGAAAAAAGTCATACTATAGCATGTCGAAAATATTCGTAAAAAAATGTCATGGTATAGAATGTCGAAAATGTTCATGAAAAAAGGCATAGTATAGTCTGTCGATTAATTTGATGGAAAAAAAACTCAGTTTAAAATTTCGAAAATTTTCATAAAAGTCATACTATAGCATGTCTTTTCATGAAAATTGACGAAATTTTAAACTGAGTTTTTTTTTCCCCCAAATTAATCGACAGACAATACTATGCCTTTTTTCATGAAAATTTTCGACATTCTATACTATGACATTTTTTTACGAATATTTTCGAAAAATTTTCATGAAAAAAGTCATACTATAGCATGTCGAAAATATTCGTAAAAAAATGTCATGGTATAGAATGTCGAAAATTTCATGAAAAAAGGCATAGTATAGTCTGTCGATTAATTTGGTGGAAAAAAAACTCAGTTTAAAATTTCGAAAATTTTCATAAAGTCATACTATAGCATGTCTTTTCATGAAAATTGACGAAATTTTAAACTGAGTTTTTTTTCCCCCAAGTTAATCGACAGACTATACTATGCCTTTTTTCATGAACATTTTCGACATTCTATACTATGACATTTTTTTACGAATATTTTCGAAAAATTTTCATGAAAAAAGTCATACTATAGCATGTCGAAAATATTCGTAAAAAAATGTCATGGTATAGAATGTCGAAAATTATCATGAAAAAAGGCATAGTATAGTCTGTCGATTAATTTGGTGGAAAAAAAACTCAGTTTAAAATTTCGAAAATTTTCATAAAAGTCATACTATAGCATGTCTTTTCATGAAAATTGACGAAATTTTAAACTGAGTTTTTTTCCCACCAAATTAATCGACAGACTATACTATGCCTTTTTTCATGAAAATTTTCGACATTCTATACTATGACATTTTTTTTAGAATATTTTTGAAAAATTTTCATGAAAAAGGTCATACTATAGCATGTCGAAAATATTCGTAAAAAAATGTCATGGTATAGAATGTCGATTATAGTCAGTCGATTAATTTGGTGGAAAAAAAACTCAGTTTAAAATTTCGAAAATTTTCATAAAAGTCATACTATAGCATGTCTTTTCATGAAAATTGACGAAATTTTAAACTGAGTTTTTTTCCCACCAAATTAATCGACAGACTATACTATGCCTTTTTTCATGAAAATTTTCGACATTCTATACTATGACATTTTTTTACGAATATTTTCGAAAAATTTTCATGAAAAAAGTCATACTATAGCATGTCGAAAATATTCGTAAAAAAATGTCATGGTATAGAATGTCGAAAATTTTCATGAAAAAAGGCATAGTATAGTCTGTCGATTAATTTGGTGGAAAAAAAACTCAGTTTAAAATTTCGTCAATTTTCATAAAAGTCATACTATAGCATGTCTTTTCATGAAAATTGACGAAATTTTAAACTGAGTTTTTTTTCCACCAAATTAATCGACAGACTATACTATGCCTTTTTTCATGAAATTTTCGACATTCTATACTATGACATTTTTTTACGAATATTTTTGAAAAATTTTCATGAAAAAAGTCATACTATAGCATGTCGAAAATATTCGTAAAAAAATGTCATAGTATAGAATGTCGAAAATTTCATGAAAAAGGCATAGTATAGTCTGTCGATTAATTTGGTGGAAAAAAAACTCAGTTTAAAATTTCGAAAATTTTCATAAAAGTCATACTATAGCATGTCTTTTCATGAAAATTGACGAAATTTTAAACTGAGTTTTTTTTCCACCAAGTTAATCGACAGACTATACTATGCCTTTTTTCATGAAATTTTCGACATTCTATACTATGACATTTTTTTACGAATATTTTCGAAAAATTTTCATGAAAAAAGTCATACTATAGCATGTCGAAAATATTCGTAAAAAAATGTCATGGTATAGAATGTCGAAAATGTTCATGAAAAAAGGCATAGTATAGTCTGTCGATTAATTTGGTGGAAAAAAAACTCAGTTTAAAATTTCGAAAATTTTCATAAAAGTCATACTATAGCATGTCTTTTCATGAAAATTGACGAAATTTTAAACTGAGTTTTTTTTCCACCAAATTAATCGACAGACTATACTATGCCTTTTTTCATGAAAATTTTCGACATTCTATACTATGACATTTTTTTACGAATATTTTCGAAAAATTTTCATGAAAAAAGTCATACTATAGCATGTCGAAAATATTCGTAAAAAAATGTCATGGTATAGAATGTCGAAAATGTTCATGAAAAAAGGCATAGTATAGTCTGTCGATTAATTTGGTGGAAAAAAAACTCAGTTTAAAATTTCGAAAATTTTCATAAAAGTCATACTATAGCATGTCTTTTCATGAAAATTGACGAAATTTTAAACTGAGTTTTTTTTTCCACCAAATTAATCGACAGACTATACTATGCCTTTTTTCATGAAATTTTCGACATTCTATACTATGACATTTTTTTACGAATATTTTCGAAAAATTTTCATGAAAAAAGTCATACTATAGCATGTCGAAAATATTCGTAAAAAAATGTCATGGTATAGAATGTCGAAAATTTCATGAAAAAAGGCATAGTATAGTCTGTCGATTAATTTGGTGGAAAAAAAACTCAGTTTAAAATTTCGTCAATTTTCATGAAAAGACATGCTATAGTATGACTTTTATGAAAATTTTCGAAATTTTAAACTGAGTTTTTTTTCCACCAAATTAATCGACAGACTATACTATGCCTTTTTTCATGAACATTTTCGACATTCTATACCATGACATTTTTTTACGAATATTTTCGACATGCTATAGTATGACTTTTTTCATGAAAATTTTTCGAAAATATTCGTAAAAAAATGTCATAGTATAGAATGTCGAAAATTTTCATGCAAAAAGGCATAGTATAGTCTGTCGATTAATTTGGTGGAAAAAAAACTCAGTTTAAAATTTCGTCAATTTTCATGAAAAGACATGCTATAGTATGACTTTTATGAAAATTTTCGAAATTTTAAACTGAGTTTTTTTTCCACCAAATTAATCGACAGACTATACTATGCCTTTTTTCATGAACATTTTCGACATTCTATACCATGACATTTTTTTACGAATATTTTCGAAAAATTTTCATGAAAAAAGTCATACTATAGCATGTCGAAAATATTCGTAAAAAAATGTCATGGTATAGAATGTCGAAAATTTTCATGAAAAAAGGCATAGTATAGTCAGTCGATTAATTTGGTGGAAAAAAAACTCAGTTTAAAATTTCGAAAATTTTCATAAAAGTCATACTATAGCATGTCTTTTCATGAAAATTGACGAAATTTTAAACTGAGTTTTTTTTCCACCAAATTAATCGACAGACTATACTATGCCTTTTTTCATGAAAATTTTCGACATTCTATACTATGACATTTTTTTACGAATATTTTCGAAAAATTTTCATGAAAAAAGTCATACTATAGCATGTCGAAAATATTCGTAAAAAAATGTCATGGTATAGAATGTCGAAAATTTTCATGAAAAAAGGCATAGTATAGTCTGTCGATTAATTTGGTGGAAAAAAAACTCAGTTTAAAATTTCGAAAATTTTCATAAAAGTCATACTATAGCATGTCTTTTCATGAAAATTGACGAAATTTTAAACTGAGTTTTTTTTTCCACCAAATTAATCGACAGACTATACTATGCCTTTTTTCATGAAATTTTCGACATTCTATACTATGACATTTTTTTACGAATATTTTCGAAAAATTTTCATGAAAAAAGTCATACTATAGCATGTCGAAAATATTCGTAAAAAAATGTCATGGTATAGAATGTCGAAAATTTCATGAAAAAAGGCATAGTATAGTCTGTCGATTAATTTGGTGGAAAAAAAACTCAGTTTAAAATTTCGAAAATTTTCATAAAAGTCATACTATAGCATGTCTTTTCATGAAAATTGACGAAATTTTAAACTGAGTTTTTTTTCCACCAAGTTAATCGACAGACTATACTATCCCTTTTTTCATGGAAATTTTCGACATTCTATACTATGACATTTTTTTACGAATATTTTCGAAAAATTTTCATGAAAAAAGTCATACTATAGCATGTCGAAAATATTCGTAAAAAAATGTCATGGTATAGAATGTCGAAAATTTTCATGAAAAAAGGCATAGTATAGTCTGTCGATTAATTTGGTGGAAAAAAAACTCAGTTTAAAATTTCGAAAATTTTCATAAAAGTCAAACTATAGCATGTCTTTTCATGAAAATTGACGAAATTTTAAACTGAGTTTTTTTTCCACCAAATTAATCGACAGACTATACTATGCCTTTTTTCATGAAAATTTTCGACATTCTATACTATGACATTTTTTTACGAATATTTTCGAAAAATTTTCATGAAAAAAGTCATACTATAGCATGTCGAAAATATTCGTAAAAAAATGTCATGGTATAGAATGTCGAAAATTTTCATGAAAAAAGGCATAGTATAGTCTGTCGATTAATTTGGTGGAAAAAAAACTCAGTTTAAAATTTCGAAAATTTTCATAAAAGTCATACTATAGCATGTCTTTTCATGAAAATTGACGAAATTTTAAACTGAGTTTTTTTTCCACCAAATTAATCGACAGACTATACTATGCCTTTTTTCATGAAATTTTCGACATTCTATACTATGACATTTTTTTACGAATATTTTCGAAAAATTTTCATGAAAAAAGTCATACTATAGCATGTCGAAAATATTCGTAAAAAAATGTCATGGTATAGAATGTCGAAAATTTTCATGAAAAAAGGCATAGTATAGTCTGTCGATTAATTTGGTGGAAAAAAAACTCAGTTTAAAATTTCGAAAATTTTCATAAAAGTCATACTATAGCATGTCTTTTCATGAAAATTGACGAAATTTTAAACTGAGTTTTTTTTCCACCAAATTAATCGACAGACTATACTATGCCTTTTTTCATGAAATTTTCGACATTCTATACTATGACATTTTTTTACGAATATTTTCGAAAAATTTTCATGAAAAAAGTCATACTATAGCATGTCGAAAATATTCGTAAAAAAATGTCATGGTATAGAATGTCGAAAATGTTCATGAAAAAAGGCATAGTATAGTCAGTCGATTAATTTGGTGGAAAAAAAACTCAGTTTAAAATTTCGAAAATTTTCATAAAAGTCATACTATAGCATGTCTTTTCATGAAAATTGACGAAATTTTAAACTGAGTTTTTTTTCCACCAAATTAATCGACAGACTATACTATGCCTTTTTTCATGAAAATTTTCGACATTCTATACTATGACATTTTTTTACGAATATTTTCGAAAAATTTTCATGAAAAAAGTCATACTATAGCATGTCGAAAATATTCGTAAAAAAATGTCATGGTATAGAATGTCGAAAATTTTCATGAAAAAAGGCATAGTATAGTCTGTCGATTAATTTGTTGGAAAAAAAACTCAGTTTAAAATTTCGAAAATTTTCATAAAAGTCATACTATAGCATGTCTTTTCATGAAAATTGACGAAATTTTAAACTGAGTTTTTTTTTTCCGACAAATTAATCGACAGACTATACTATGCCTTTTTTCATGGAAATTTTCGACATTCTGTACTATGACATTTTTTTACGAATATTTTCGAAAAATTTTCATGAAAAAAGTCATACTATAGCATGTCGAAAATATTCGTAAAAAAATGTCATGGTATAGAATGTCGAAAATTTCATGAAAAAAGGCATAGTATAGTCAGTCGATTAATTTGGTGGAAAAAAAACTCAGTTTAAAATTTCGAAAATTTTCATAAAAGTCATACTATAGCATGTCTTTTCATGAAAATTGACGAAATTTTAAACTGAGTTTTTTTTCCACCAAGTTAATCGACAGACTATACTATCCCTTTTTTCATGGAAATTTTCGACATTCTATACTATGACATTTTTTTAAGGAATATTTTCGAAAAATTTTCATGAAAAAAGTCATACTATAGCATGTCGAAAATATTCGTAAAAAAATGTCATGGTATAGAATGTCGAAAATTTTCATGAAAATTGACGAAATTTTAAACTGAGTTTTTTTTCCACCAAATTAATCGACAGACTATACTATGCCTTTTTTCATGAAAATTTTCGACATTCTATACTATGACATTTTTTTACGAATATTTTCGAAAAATTTTCATGAAAAAAGTCATACTATAGCATGTCGAAAATATTCGTAAAAAAATGTCATGGTATAGAATGTCGAAAATTTTCATGAAAAAAGGCATAGTATAGTCTGTCTATTAATTTGGTGTAAAAAAAACTCAGTTTAAAATTTCGAAAATTTTCATAAAAGTCATACTATAGCATGTCTTTTCATGAAAATTGACGAAATTTTAAACTGAGTTTTTTTTCCACCAAATTAATCGACAGACTATACTATGCCTTTTTTCATGAAATTTTCGACATTCTATACTATGACATTTTTTACGAATATTTTCGAAAAATTTTCATGAAAAAAGTCATACTATAGCATGTCGAAAATATTCGTAAAAAAATGTCATGGTATAGAATGTCGAAAATTTTCATGAAAAAAGGCATAGTATAGTCTGTCGATTAATTTGGTGGAAAAAAAACTCAGTTTAAAATTTCGAAAATTTTCATAAAAGTCATACTATAGCATGTCTTTTCATGAAAATTGACGAAATTTTAAACTGAGTTTTTTTTCCACCAAATTAATCGACAGACTATACTATGCCTTTTTTCATGAAAATTTTCGACATTCTATACTATGACATTTTTTTACGAATATTTTCGAAAAATTTTCATGAAAAAAGTCATACTATAGCATGTCGAAAATATTCGTAAAAAAATGTCATGGTATAGAATGTCGAAAATGTTCATGAAAAAAGGCATAGTATAGTCTGTCGATTAATTTGGTGGAAAAAAAACTCAGTTTAAAATTTCGAAAATTTTCATAAAAGTCATACTATAGCATGTCTTTTCATGAAAATTGACGAAATTTTAAACTGAGTTTTTTTTCCACCAAATTAATCGACAGACTATACTATGCCTTTTTTCATGAAATTTTCGACATTCTATACTATGACATTTTTTTACGAATATTTTCGAAAAATTTTCATGAAAAAGTCATACTATAGCATGTCGAAAATATTCGTAAAAAAATGTCATGGTATAGAATGTCGAAAATTTTCATGAAAATAGGCATAGTATAGTCTGTCGATTAATTTGGTGGAAAAAAAACTCAGTTTAAAATTTCGAAAATTTTCATAAAAGTCATACTATAGCATGTCTTTTCATGAAAATTGACGAAATTTTAAACTGAGTTTTTTTTCCACCAAATTAATCGACAGACTATACTATGCCTTTTTTCATTAAAATTTTCGACATTCTATACTATGACATTTTTTTAGAATATTTTCGAAAATTTTCATGAAAAAGTCATACTATAGCATGTCGAAAATATTCGTAAAAAAATGTCATGGTATAGAATGTCGAAAATTTTCATGAAAATAGGCATAGTATAGTCAGTCGATTAATTTGGTGGAAAAAAAACTCAGTTTAAAATTTCGAAATTTTCATAAAAGTCATACTATAGCATGTCTTTTCATGAAAATTGACGAAATTTTAAACTGAGTTTTTTTTCCACCCAAATTAATCGACAGACAATACTATGCCTTTTTTCATGAAATTTTCGACATTCTATACTATGACATTTTTTTACGAATATTTTCGAAAAATTTTCATGAAAAAAGTCATACTAATGTCGAAAATATTCGTAAAAAAATGTCATGGTATAGAATGTCGAAAATTTCATGAAAAAAGGCATAGTATAGTCTGTCGATTAATTTGGTGGAAAAAAAACTCAGTTTAAAATTTCGAAAATTTTCATAAAAGTCATACTATAGCATGTCTTTTCATGAAAATTGACGAAATTTTAAACTGAGTTTTTTTTCCACCAATTAATCGACAGACTATACTATGCCTTTTTTCATGAAATTTTCGACATTCTATACTATGACATTTTTTTACGAATATTTTCGAAAAATTTTCATGAAAAAAGTCATACTATAGCATGTCGAAAATATTCGTAAAAAAATGTCATGGTATAGAATGTCGAAAATTTTCATGAAAAAAGGCATAGTATAGTCTGTCGATTAATTTGGTGGAAAAAAAACTCAGTTTAAAATTTCGAAAATTTTCATAAAAGTCATACTATAGCATGTCTTTTCATGAAAATTGACGAAATTTTAAACTGAGTTTTTTTTTCCACCAAATTAATCGACAGACTATACTATGCCTTTTTTCATGAAAATTTTCGACATTCTATACTATGACATTTTTTTACGAATATTTTCGAAAAATTTTCATGAAAAAAGTCATACTATAGCATGTCGAAAATATTCGTAAAAAAATGTCATGGTATAGAATGTCGAAAATGTTCATGAAAAAAGGCATAGTATAGTCTGTCGATTAATTTGGTGGAAAAAAAACTCAGTTTAAAATTTCGAAAATTTTCATAAAAGTCATACTATAGCATGTCTTTTCATGAAAATTGACGAAATTTTAAACTGAGTTTTTTTTCCACCAAATTAATCGACAGACTATACTATGCCTTTTTTCATGGAAATTTTCGACATTCTATACTATGACATTTTTTTACGAATATTTTCGAAAAATTTTCATGAAAAAAGTCATACTATAGCATGTCGAAAATATTCGTAAAAAAATGTCATGGTATAGAATGTCGAAAATTTCATGAAAAAAGGCATAGTATAGTCTGTCGATTAATTTGGTGGAAAAAAAACTCAGTTTAAAATTTCGAAAATTTTCATAAAAGTCATACTATAGCATGTCTTTTCATGAAAATTGACGAAATTTTAAACTGAGTTTTTTTTCCACCAAATTAATCGACAGACTATACTATGCCTTTTTTCATGGAAATTTTCGACATTCTATACTATGACATTTTTTTACGAATATTTTCGAAAAATTTTCATGAAAAAAGTCATACTATAGCATGTCGAAAATATTCGTAAAAAATGTCATGGTATAGAATGTCGAAAATTTTCATGAAAAAAGGCATAGTATAGTCAGTCGATTAATTTGGTGGAAAAAAAACTCAGTTTAAAATTTCGAAAATTTTCATAAAAGTCATACTATAGCATGTCTTTTCATGAAAATTGACGAAATTTTAAACTGAGTTTTTTTTCCACCAAATTAATCGACAGACTATACTATGCCTTTTTTCATGAAAATTTTCGACATTCTATACTATGACATTTTTTTACGAATATTTTCGAAAAATTTTCATGAAAAAAGTCATACTATAGCATGTCGAAAATATTCGTAAAAAAATGTCATGGTATAGAATGTCGAAAATTTTCATGAAAAAAGGCATAGTATAGTCTGTCGATTAATTTGGTGGAAAAAAAACTCAGTTTAAAATTTCGAAAATTTTCATAAAAGTCATACTATAGCATGTCTTTTCATGAAAATTGACGAAATTTTAAACTGAGTTTTTTTTCCACCAAATTAATCGACAGACTATACTATGCCTTTTTTCATGAAAATTTTCGACATTCTATACTATGACATTTTTTTACGAATATTTTCGAAAAATTTTCATGAAAAAAGTCATACTATAGCATGTCGAAAATATTCGTAAAAAAATGTCATGGTATAGAATGTCGAAAATTTTCATGAAAAAAGGCATAGTATAGTCTGTCGATTAATTTGGTGGAAAAAAAACTCAGTTTAAAATTTCGAAAATTTTCATAAAAGTCATACTATAGCATGTCTTTTCATGAAAATTGACGAAATTTTAAACTGAGTTTTTTTTCCACCAAATTAATCGACAGACTATACTATGCCTTTTTTCATGAAATTTTCGACATTCTATACTATGACATTTTTTTACGAATATTTTCGAAAAATTTTCATGAAAAAAGTCATACTATAGCATGTCGAAAATATTCGTAAAAAAATGTCATGGTATAGAATGTCGAAAATTTTCATGAAAAAAGGCATAGTATAGTCTGTCGATTAATTTGGTGGAAAAAAAAATCAGTTTAAAATTTCGAAAATTTTAATAAAAGTCATACTATAGCATGTCTTTTCATGAAAATTGACGAAATTTTAAAATGAGTTTTTTTTACACCAAATTAATCGACAGACTATACTATGCCTTTTTTCATGAAAATTTTCGACATTCTATACTATGACATTTTTTTACGAATATTTTCGAAAAATTTTCATGAAAAAAGTCATACTATAGCATGTCGAAAATATTCGTAAAAAAATGTCATGGTATAGAATGTCGAAAATTTTAATGAAAAAAGGCATAGTATAGTCTGTCGATTAATTTGGTGGAAAAAAAACTCAGTTTAAAATTTCGAAAATTTTCATAAAAGTCATACTATAGCATGTCTTTTCATGAAAATTGACGAAATTTTAAACTGAGTTTTTTTTCCACCAAATTAATCGACAGACTATACTATGCCTTTTTTCATGGAAATTTTCGACATTCTATACTATGACATTTTTTTACGAATATTTTCGAAAAATTTTCAGGAAAAAAGTCATACTATAGCATGTCGAAAATATTCGTAAAAAAATGTCATGGTATAGAATGTCGAAAATTTTCATGAAAATAGGCATAGTATAGTCAGTCGATTAATTTGGTGGAAAAAAAACTCAGTTTAAAATTTCGAAAATTTTCATAAAAGTCATACTATAGCATGTCTTTTCATGAAAATTGACGAAATTTTAAACTGAGTTTTTTTTCCACCAAATTAATCGACAGACTATACTATGCCTTTTTTCATGAAAATTTTCGACATTCTATACTATGACATTTTTTTACGAATATTTTCGAAAAATTTTCATGAAAAAAGTCATACTATAGCATGTCGAAAATATTCGTAAAAAAATGTCATGGTATAGAATGTCGAAAATTTTCATGAAAATTGACGAAATTTTAAACTGAGTTTTTTTTCCACCAAATTAATCGACAGACTATACTATGCCTTTTTTCATGAAAATTTTCGACATTCTATACTATGACATTTTTTTACGAATATTTTCGAAAAATTTTCATGAAAAAAGTCATACTATAGCATGTCGAAAATATTCGTAAAAAAATGTCATGGTATAGAATGTCGAAAATTTCATGAAAAAAGGCATAGTATAGTCTGTCGATTAATTTGGTGGAAAAAAAACTCAGTTTAAAATTTCGAAAATTTTCATAAAAGTCATACTATAGCATGTCTTTTCATGAAAATTGACGAAATTTTAAACTGAGTTTTTTTTCCCACCAAATTAATCGACAGACTATACTATGCCTTTTTTCATGAAAATTTTCGACATTCTATACTATGACATTTTTTTACGAATATTTTCGAAAAATTTTCATGAAAAAAGTCATACTATAACATGTCGAAAATATTCGTAAAAAAATGTCATGGTATAGAATGTCGAAAATGTTCATGAAAAAAGGCATAGTATAGTCTGTCGATTAATTTGGTGGAAAAAAAACTCAGTTTAAAATTTCGAAAATTTTCATAAAAGTCATACTATAGCATGTCTTTTCATGAAAATTGACGAAATTTTAAACTGAGTTTTTTTTCCACCAAATTAATCGACAGACTATACTATGCCTTTTTTCATGAAAATTTTCGACATTCTATACTATGACATTTTTTTACGAATATTTTCGAAAAATTTTCATGAAAAAGGTCATACTATAGCATGTCGAAAATATTCGTAAAAAAATGTCATGGTATAGAATGTCGAAAATTTTCATGAAAAAAGGCATAGTATAGTCTGTCGATTAATTTGGTGGAAAAAAAACTCAGTTTAAATTCGAAATTTTCATAGAAGTCATACTATAGCATGTCTTTTCATGAAAATTGACGAAATTTTAAACTGAGTTTTTTTCCACCAAATTAATCGACAGACTATACTATGCCTTTTTTCATGAACATTTTCGACATTCTATACTATGACATTTTTTTACGAATATTTTCGAAAAATTTTCATGAAAAAAGTCATACTATAGCATGTCGAAAATATTCGTAAAAAAATGTCATGGTATAGAATGTCGAAAATTTTCATGAAAAAAGGCATAGTATAGTCTGTCGATTAATTTGGTGGAAAAAAAACTCAGTTTAAAATTTCGAAAATTTTCATAAAAGTCATACTATAGCATGTCTTTTCATGAAAATTTTCGAAATTTTAAACTGAGTTTTTTTCCACCAAATTAATCGACAGACTATACTATGCCTTTTTTCATGAAATTTTCGACATTCTATACTATGACATTTTTTTACGAATATTTTCGAAAAATTTTCATGAAAAAAGTCATACTATAGCATGTCGAAAATATTCGTAAAAAAATGTCATGGTATAGAATGTCGAAAATTTTCATGAAAAAAGGCATAGTATAGTCTGTCGATTAATTTGGTGGAAAAAAAACTCAGTTTAAAATTTCGAAAATTTTCATAAAAGTCATACTATAGCATGTCTTTTCATGAAAATTGACGAAATTTTAAACTGAGTTTTTTTTCCACCAAATTAATCGACAGACTATACTATGCCTTTTTTCATGAAAATTTTCGACATTCTATACTATGACATTTTTTTACGAATATTTTCGAAAAATTTTCATGAAAAAAGTCATACTATAGCATGTCGAAAATATTCGTAAAAAAATGTCATGGTATAGAATGTCGAAAATTTTCATGAAAAAAGGCATAGTATAGTCTGTCGATTAATTTGGTGGAAAAAAAACTCAGTTTAAAATTTCGAAAATTTTCATAAAAGTCATACTATAGCATGTCTTTTCATGAAAATTGACGAAATTTTAAACTGAGTTTTTTTTCCACCAAATTAATCGACAGACTATACTATGCCTTTTTTCATGAAATTTTCGACATTCTATACTATGACATTTTTTTACGAATATTTTCGAAAAATTTTCATGAAAAAAGTCATACTATAGCATGTCGAAAATATTCGTAAAAAAATGTCATGGTATAGAATGTCGAAAATTTTCATGAAAAAAGGCATAGTATAGTCTGTCGATTAATTTGGTGGAAAAAAAACTCAGTTTAAAATTTCGAAAATTTTCATAAAAGTCATACTATAGCATGTCTTTTCATGAAAATTGACGAAATTTTAAACTGAGTTTTTTTTCCACCAAATTAATCGACAGACTATACTATGCCTTTTTTCATGAAAATTTTCGACATTCTATACTATGACATTTTTTTACGAATATTTTCGAAAAATTTTCATGAAAAAAGTCATACTATAGCATGTCGAAAATATTCGTAAAAAAATGTCATGGTATAGAATGTCGAAAATTTTCATGAAAAAAGGCATAGTATAGTCTGTCGATTAATTTGGTGGAAAAAAAACTCAGTTTAAAATTTCGAAAATTTTCATAAAAGTCATACTATAGCATGTCTTTTCATGAAAATTGACGAAATTTTAAACTGAGTTTTTTTTTCCACCAAATTAATCGACAGACTATACTATGCCTTTTTTCATGAAATTTTCGACATTCTATACTATGACATTTTTTTACGAATATTTTCGAAAAATTTTCATGAAAAAAGTCATACTATAGCATGTCGAAAATATTCGTAAAAAAATGTCATGGTATAGAATGTCGAAAATTTCATGAAAAAAGGCATAGTATAGTCTGTCGATTAATTTGGTGGAAAAAAAACTCAGTTTAAAATTTCGAAAATTTTCATAAAAGTCATACTATAGCATGTCTTTTCATGAAAATTGACGAAATTTTAAACTGAGTTTTTTTTCCACCAAATTAATCGACAGACTATACTATGCCTTTTTTCATGAAATTTTCGACATTCTATACTATGACATTTTTTTACGAATATTTTCGAAAAATTTTCATGAAAAAAGTCATACTATAGCATGTCGAAAATATTCGTAAAAAAATGTCATGGTATAGAATGTCGAAAATTTTCATGAAAAAAGGCATAGTATAGTCTGTCGATTAATTTGGTGGAAAAAAAACTCAGTTTAAAATTTCGAAAATTTTCATAAAAGTCATACTATAGCATGTCTTTTCATGAAAATTGACGAAATTTTAAACTGAGTTTTTTTTCCACCAAATTAATCGACAGACTATACTATGCCTTTTTTCATGAAAATTTTCGACATTCTATACTATGACATTTTTTTACGAATATTTTCGAAAAATTTTCATGAAAAAAGTCATACTATAGCATGTCGAAAATATTCGTAAAAAAATGTCATGGTATAGAATGTCGAAAATTTTCATGAAAAAAGGCATAGTATAGTCTGTCGATTAATTTGGTGGAAAAAAAACTCAGTTTAAAATTTCGAAAATTTTCATAAAAGTCATACTATAGCATGTCTTTTCATGAAAATTGACGAAATTTTAAACTGAGTTTTTTTTCCACCAAATTAATCGACAGACTATACTATGCCTTTTTTCATGAAATTTTCGACATTCTATACTATGACATTTTTTTACGAATATTTTCGAAAAATCTTCATGAAAAAAGTCATACTATAGCATGTCGAAAATATTCGTAAAAAAATGTCATGGTATAGAATGTCGAAAATGTTCATGAAAAAAGGCATAGTATAGTCTGTCGATTAATTTGGTGGAAAAAAAACTCAGTTTAAAATTTCGAAAATTTTCATAAAAGTCATACTATAGCAAGTCTTTTCATGAAAATTGACGAAATTTTAAACTGAGTTTTTTTTCCACCAAATTAATCGACAGACTATACTATGCCTTTTTTCATGGAAATTTTCGACATTCTATACTATGACATTTTTTTTAGAATATTTTTGAAAAATTTTCATGAAAAAGGTCATACTATAGCATGTCGAAAATATTCGTAAAAAAATGTCATGGTATAGAATGTCGAAAATTTTCATGAAAATAGGCATAGTATAGTCAGTCGATTAATTTGGTGGAAAAAAAACTCAGTTTAAAATTTCGAAAATTTTCATAAAAGTCATACTATAGCATGTCTTTTCATGAAAATTGACGAAATTTTAAACTGAGTTTTTTTTCCCCCAAATTAATCGACAGACAATACTATGCCTTTTTTCATGAACATTTTCGACATTCTATACTATGACATTTTTTTACGAATATTTTCGAAAAATTTTCATGAAAAAAGTCATACTATAGCATGTCGAAAATATTCGTAAAAAAATGTCATGGTATAGAATGTCGAAAATTATCATGAAAAAAGGCATAGTATAGTCTGTCGATTAATTTGGTGGAAAAAAAACTCAGTTTAAAATTTCGACAATTTTCATAAAAGTCATACTATAGCATGTCTTTTCATGAAAATTGACGAAATTTTAAACTGAGTTTTTTTTCCACCAAATTAATCGACAGACTATACTATGCCTTTTTTCATGGAAATTTTCGACATTCTATACTATGACATTTTTTTTTGAATATTTTTGAAAAATTTTCATGAAAAAGGTCATACTATAGCATGTCGAAAATATTCGTAAAAAAATGTCATGGTATAGAATGTCGAAAATTTTCATGAAAATAGGCATAGTATAGTCAGTCGATTAATTTGGTGGAAAAAAAACTCAGTTTAAAATTTTCATAGAAGTCATACTATAGCATGTCTTTTCATGAAAATTGACGAAATTTTAAACTGAGTTTTTTTCCCCCCAAATTAATCGACAGACAATACTATGCCTTTTTTCATGAACATTTTCGACATTCTATACTATGACATTTTTTTACGAATATTTTCGAAAAATTTTCATGAAAAAAGTCATACTATATAGCATGTCGAAAATATTCGTAAAAAAATGTCATGGTATAGAATGTCGAAAATTATCATGAAAAAAGGCATAGTATAGTCTGTCGATTAATTTGGTGGAAAAAAAACTCAGTTTAAAATTTCGTCAATTTTCATGAAAAGACTTGCTATAGTATGACTTTTATGAAAATTTTCGAAATTTTAAACTGAGTTTTTTTTCCACCAAATTAATCGACAGACTATACTATGCCTTTTTTCATGAACATTTTCGACATTCTATACCATGACATTTTTTTACGAATATTTTCGACATGCTATAGTATGACTTTTTTCATGGAAAAAAAACTCAGTTTCAATTTTCGTCATTTTTCATGAAAAGTCATACTATAGTATGACTTTTTTCATGAAAATGTCGAAATTTATAGTAGTATAGTACGTCGAAAAAGTTAAATAAAGTCATAGTATAGTATGTCGAAAAAATTAAATAATGTCATAGTATAGTATGTCGAAAAAAGTCATAGCATAGTGTCAAAAACATAAAAAAAAGTCATAAAGTATGTCGAAAAAATAAAAAAAGCCATGGTGTCTCGATTTTTTTTTTTAAAAGGTCATAGTATTGTATTTAAAAAAAATCATAATATAGTATGTCGAAAAAATAAAAAAAATGTCACAGTATAATATGTCAAAAAAATTATAGTTTAGTATATCGAAAAAATTATAAAGTGTCATAGTATAGTATGTCGATAAAAGTCATAGTATAGTATGTCGAAAAAATAAAAATTCATAGTACAGTATGTCGAAAAAATAAAAATTCATAGTATAGTATGTTGAAAAAATAAAAATTCATAGTATTGTATGTCGAAAAAATTAAAAGTCATAGTACAGTATATCGAAAAAATAAAGATTCATATTATAGTATTTCGAAAAAATTAAAAAAGTCATAGTATAGCATGTCGAAAAAAGTCATAGTATAATATGTTGGAAAAAAAAAAGTCACAGTATAGTATCTTGAAAAAAAGTTATAGTATAATGAATAGGCCTGAGTGTGGACTGCTGTCCGTCATTTTCTGTTGTTGTCACTGTTGTATTGCTGTTGCTGTTACTGCTACTGTTACTGTGTGCTGTTGTATGTATTGGTGTCTGATAAATACAGTGCTGTGGAAAAGAATTTCCTCCTGTGGGACAATAAAGTCTAAAGTCTAAAAGTCTAAAGTCTAATGTCAAAAACATAAAAAAGTCATAAAGTATGTCGAAGAAATAAAAAAAAGCCATAGTATTTTGAATTTTTTTTTAAAAGGTCATAGTATAGTATTTAAAAAAAATCATAATATAGTATGTCGAAAAAATAAAAAAAGTCAGTATATTATGTTGAAAATAAGTCATAGTTTAGTATGTCGAAAAAATAAAGATTCATAGTATAGTATGTCGAAAAAATTTAAATTCATAGTACAGTATGTCGAAAAAATAAAAAATTCATAGCATAGTATGTCGGGAAAATTAAAAAAGTCATAGTATAGTATGTCGAAAAAAAGTCATAGTATAGTATGTCGAAAAAATAAAATAAGGTCATAGTATAGTATGTCAAAAAAAGTCATAGTATAGTATGTTGAAAAAAAGTTATAGTATAATGTCAAAAACATAAAAAAGTCATAAAGTATGTCAAAAATAAAAAAAGCCATGGTATTTCGAAAACAAATTTTAAAAGGTCATAGTCTAGTATTTAAAAAAATCATAATATAGTATGTCGAAAAAATAAAAAAATGTCACAGTATAGTATGTCGAATAAAATGTATAGTTAAAGTGTGTCGAAAAAATAAAAAAAGTCACAGTATATTATGCTGAAAATAAGTCATAGTACAGTATGTCGAAAAATTTAAAAAAGTCATATTAGAGTATGTTGAAAATATAAAAAATTCTTAGTATAGTATGTCGAAAAAAATTCATAGTATAGTATGTCGAAAAAATGAAGTCATAGTATAGTATGTTGAACAAAAATTCATAGTATAGTGTGTCGAAAAAATAAGTCATAGTATAGTATGTCGAAAAAATAAAAATCCATAGTATAGTATGTCGAAAAAATAAAATAATGTCATAGTATAGTATGTCGAAAAAAGTCATAGTATAATATGTCGAAAAAAATAAAAAGTCATATTAGAGTATGTTGAAAATATAAAAAATTCTTAGTATAGTATGTCGAAAAAATTATAAATCGTCATAGTATAGTATGTCGATAAAAAGTCATAGTATAGTATGTCGAAAAAAGAAAGATTCATAGTATAGTATGTCGAAAAAAGAAAAATCATAGTATATTATGTCGAAAAAATAAAAATTCATAGTATAGTATGTCGAAAAAATTAAAAGTCATAGTATAGTATGTCGAAAAAATAAAAATTCATATTATAGTATTTCGAAAAAATTAAAAAAGTCATAGTATAGCATGTCGAAAAAATTCATAGTATAATATGTTGAAAAAAAAAAAGTCACAGTATAGTGTGTTGAAGAAAAGTTATAGTATAATGAATAGGCCTGAGTGGACTGCTGTCCATCATTTTCTGTTGTTGTCACTGTTGTATTGCTGTTGCTGTTACTGCTACTGTTACTCTGTGCTGTTGTTCTGTATGTATTGGTGTCTGACAAATACAGTGCTGTGGAAAAGAATTTCCCCCTGTGGGACAATAGAGTCTAAAGTCTAAAAGTCTAAAGTCTAATGTCAAAAACATAAACAAGTCATAAAGTATGTCGAAAAAATAAAAAAAGCCACAGTATTTGAAATTTTTTTTTAAAAGGTCATAGTATAGTATTTAAAAAAAATCATAATATAGTATGTCGAAAAAATTATAGTATAGTATGTCGAAAAAATTATAAAATGTCACAGTATATTATGTTGAAAATAAGTCATAGTTTAGTATGTCGAAAAAATAAAGATTCATAGTATAGTATGTCGAAAAAATTTAAATTCATAGTACAGTATGTCGAAAAAATAAAAAATTCATAGCATAGTATGTCGGGAAAATTAAAAAAGTCATAGTATAGTATGTCGAAAAAAATTCATAGTATAGTATGTCGAAAAAAAGTCATAGTATAGTATGTCGAAAAAATGAAAAAAATGTCACAGTATAATATGTCAAAAAAAATTATAGTATAGTATATCGAAAAAATTATAAAATGTCATAGTATAGTATGTCAAAAAAATAAAAAAAGTCACAGTATATTATGTTGAAAATAAGTCATAGTATAGTATGTCGAAAAAATAAAAGTTCATAGTATAGTATGTCGAAAAAATAGAAATTCATAGTATAGTATGTCGAACAAAAGTCATAGTATAGTATGTCGAAAAAAAGTCATAGTATAGTATGTCGAAAAAAAGTCATAGTATAGTATGTCGAAGAAATAAAAGGCATAGTATAGTATATCGAAAAAATGAAATAAAGTCATAGTATAGTTTTTCGAAAAAGACATAGTATAATATGTTGAAAAAAAAAAGGCACAGTATAGCATGTTGAAAAAAGTTATAGTATAATGTCTAAAACATAAAAAAGTCATAAAGTATGTCAAAAAAATAGAAAAAGCCATAGTATAATATTTCGAAAAAAAATTTCAAATGGTCATAGTATAGTATTTCAAAAAATCATAATATAGTATGTAGAAAAAATAAAAAAATGTCACAGCATAGTATGTCGAAAAAAATGTATAGTTAAAGTATGTCGAAAAAATAAAAAAAGTCAGTATAATATGCTGAAAATAAGTCATAGTATAGTATGTCGAAAAAAAAGTCATAGTATAGTATGTCGAAAAAAATGTATAGTTAAAGTATGTCGAAAAAATAAAAAAAGTCACAGTATAATATGCTGAAAATAAGTCATAGTATAGTATGTCGAAAAAAAAAGTCATAGTATAGTATGTCGAAAAATTTAAAAAAGTCATAGTATAGTATGTCGAAAATAAGTCATAGTATAGTATGTCAAAAAAAAAAGTCATAGTATAGTATGTCGAAAAAAAGTCATAGTATAGTATGTCGAAAAAAATAAAAAAGTCATATTAGAGTATGTTGAAAATATAAAAAATTCTTAGTATAGTATGTCGAAAAAATAGAAGTCATAGTATAGTATGTCGGAAAAATAAAAATTCATAGTATAGTATGTCGAAAAAATAAAAAAATTCATAGTATAGTATGTCGAAAAAAAAGTCATAGTATAGTATGTCAAAAAAATAAAAGTTCATAGTATAGTAAGTCGAAAAAATTTAAATTCAGAGTACAGTATGTGAAAAAATAAAAAAGTCATAGTATAGTATGTCGAAAAAAAGTCATAGTATAGTATGTCGAAAAAAAGTCATAGTATAGTATGTCGAAGAAATAAAAGGCATAGTATAGTATGTCGAAAAAATGAAATAAAGTCATAGTATAGTTTTTCGAAAAAGACATAGTATAATATGTTGAAAAAAAAAAGGCACAGTATAGCATGTTGAAAAAAGTTATAGTATAATGTCTAAAACATAAAAAAGTCATAAAGTATGTCAAAAAAATAGAAAAAGCCATAGTATAGTATTTCGAAAAAAAATTTCAAATGGTCATAGTATAGTATTTCAAAAAATCATAATATAGTATGTAGAAAAAATAAAAAAATGTCACAGCATAGTATGTCGAAAAAAATGTATAGTTAAAGTATGTCGAAAAAATAAAAAAAGTCACAGTATAATATGCTGAAAATAAGTCATAGTATAGTATGTCGAAAAAAAAGTCATAGTATAGTATGTCGAAAAAAAAGTCATAGTATAGTATGTCGAAAAAATAAAAAAATGTCACAGAATAGTATGTCGAAAAAAATGTATAGTTAAAGTATGTCGAAAAAATAAAAAAAGTCACAGTATAATATGCTGAAAATAAGTCATAGTATAGTATGTCGAAAAAAAAAGTCATAGTATAGTATGTCGAAAAATTTAAAAAAGTCATAGTATAGTATGTCGAAAATAAGTCATAGTATAGTATGTCAAAAAAAAAAGTCATAGTATAGTATGTCGAAAAAAAGTCATAGTATAGTATGTCGAAAAAAATAAAAAAGTCATATTAGAGTATGTTGAAAATATAAAAAATTCTTAGTATAGTATGTCGAAAAAATAAAAGTCATAGTATAGTATGTCGGAAAAATAAATATTCATAGTATAGTATGTCGAAAAAATAAAAAGTCATAGTATAGTATGTCGAAAAAAAAGTCATAGTATAGTATGTCAAAAAAATAAAAGTTCATAGTATAGTATGTCGAAAAAATTTAAATTCATAGTACAGTATGTGAAAAAATAAAAAAGTCATAGTATAGTATGTCGAAAAAAAGTCATAGTATAGTATGTCGAAAAAAAGTCATAGTATAGTATGTCGAAAAAATAAAAGGCATAGTATAGTATGTCGAAAAAATGAAATAAAGTCATAGTATAGTTTTTCGAAAAAGACATAGTATAATATGTTGAAAAAAAAAAGGCACAGTATAGCATGTTGAAAAAAGTTATAGTATAATGTCTAAAACATAAAAAAGTCATAAAGTATGTCAAAAAAATAGAAAAAGCCATAGTATAGTATTTCGAAAAAAAATTTCAAATGGTCATAGTATAGTATTTCAAAAAATCATAATATAATATGTAGAAAAAATAAAAAAATGTCACAGCATAGTATGTCGAAAAAAATGTATAGTTAAAGTATGTCGAAAAAATAAAAAAAGTCACAGTATAATATGCTGAAAATAAGTCATAGTATAGTATGTCGAAAAAAAAGTCATAGTATAGTATGTCGAAAAAAAAGTCATAGTATAGTATGTCGAAAAAATAAAAAAATGTCACAGAATAGTATGTCGAAAAAAATGTATAGTTAAAGTATGTCGAAAAAATAAAAAAAGTCACAGTATAATATGCTGAAAATAAGTCATAGTATAGTATGTCGAAAAAAAAAGTCATAGTATAGTATGTCGAAAAATTTAAAAAAGTCATAGTATAGTATGTCGAAAATAAGTCATAGTATAGTATGTCAAAAAAAAAAGTCATAGTATAGTATGTCGAAAAAAAGTCATAGTATAGTATGTCGAAAAAAATAAAAAAGTCATATTAGAGTATGTTGAAAATATAAAAAATTCTTAGTATAGTATGTCGAAAAAATAAAAGTCATAGTATAGTATGTCGGAAAAATAAAAATTCATAGTATAGTATGTCGAAAAAATAAAGTCATAGTATAGTATGTCGAAAAAAAAGTCATAGTATAGTATGTCAAAAAAATAAAAGTTCATAGTATAGTATGTCGAAAAAATTTAAATTCATAGTACAGTATGTGAAAAAATAAAAAAGTCATAGTATAGTATGTCGAAAAAAAGTCATAGTATAGTATGTCGAAAAAAAGTCATAGTATAGTATGTCGAAAAAATAAAAGGCATAGTATAGTATGTCGAAAAAATGAAATAAAGTCATAGTATAGTTTTTCGAAAAAGACATAGTATAATATGTTGAAAAAAAGAAGGCACAGTATAGCATGTTGAAAAAAGTTATAGTATAATGTCTAAAACATAAAAAAGTCATAAAGTATGTCAAAAAAATAGAAAAAGCCATAGTATAGTATTTCGAAAAAAAATTTCAAATGGTCATAGTGTAGTATTTCAAAAAATCATAATATAATATGTAGAAAAAATAAAAAAATGTCACAGCATAGTATGTCGAAAAAAATGTATAGTTAAAGTATGTCGAAAAAATAAAAAAAGTCACAGTATAATATGCTGAAAATAAGTCATAGTATAGTATGTCGAAAAAAAAGTCATAGTATAGTATGTCGAAAAAAAAGTCATAGTATAGTATGTCGAAAAAATAAAAAAATGTCACAGAATAGTATGTTGAAAAAAATGTATAGTTAAAGTATGTCGAAAAAATAAAAAAAGTCACAGTATAATATGCTGAAAATAAGTCATAGTATAGTACGTCGAAAAAAAAAGTCATAGTATAGTATGTCGAAAAATTTAAAAAAGTCATAGTATAGTATGTCGAAAATAAGTCATAGTATAGTATGTCAAAAAAAAAAGTCATAGTATGTCGAAAAAAAGTCATAGTATAGTATGTCGAAAAAAATAAAAAAGTCATATTAGAGTATGTTGAAAATATAAAAAATTCTTAGTATAGTATGTCGAAAAAATAAAAGTCATAGTATAGTATGTCGGAAAAATAAAAATTCATAGTATAGTATGTCGAAAAAATAAAAAGTCATAGTATAGTATGTCGAAAAAAAAGTCATAGTATAGTATGTCAAAAAAATAAAAGTTCATAGTATAGTATGTCGAAAAAAAAAAAATTCATAGTATAGTATGTCGAAAAAATTTAAATTCATAGTACAGTATGTGAAAAAATAAGTCATAGTATAGTATGTCGAAAAAAAGTCATAGTATAGTATGTCGAAAAAAAGTCATAGTATAGTATGTCGAAAAAATAAAAGTCATAGTATAGTATGTCGAAAAAATAAAATAGTCATAGTATAGTTTTTCGAAAAAGTCATAGTATAATATGTTGAAAAAAAAAAGTCATAGTATAGTATGTCGAAAAAAAGTCATAGTATAGTATGTCGAAAAAATGAAAAAAATGTCACAGTATAATATGTCAAAAAAATTATAGTATAGTATATCTAAAAAATTATAAAAAATCATAGTATAGTATGTCGAAAAAATAAAGATTCATAGTATAGTATGTCGAAAAAATTTAAATTCATAGTACAGTATGTCGAAAAAATAAAAAATTCATGGAATAGTATGTCGGTTAAAAGTCATAGTATAGTATGTCGAAAAAATTAAATAAAGTCATAGTATAGTATGTCAAAAAAAGTCATAGTATAGTATGTTGAAAAAAAGTTATAGTATAATGTCAATAACATAAAAGAAGTCATAATGTATGTCAAAAAAATAAAAAAAGCCATAGTATTTCGAATTTTTTTTAAAAGGTCATAGTATAGTATTTCAAAAAAATCATAATATAGTATGTCGAAAAAATTAAAAAATGTCACAGTATAGTATGTCGAATAAAATTTATAGTTAAAATATGTCGAAAAAATAAAAAAATTCAGTATATTATGCTGAAAATAAGTCATAGTACAGTATGTTGAAAAAAAAGGCATTGCATAGTATGTCGAAAAATTTAAAAAAAGTCATATTAGAGTATGTTGAAAATATAAAAGATTCTTAGTATAGTATGTCGAAAAAAATTCATAGTATAGTATGTCGAAAAAATAAAGTCATAGTATAGTATGTCGAAAAAAATTCATAGTATAATATGTCAAAAAAAAAAAAATAATGTCATAGTATAGTATGTCGAAAAAATAAAAATCCATAGTATAGTATGTCGAAAAAATAAAAGTCATAGTATAATATGTCGAAAAAATAAAATGTCATAGTATAGTATGTCGAAAAAAGTCCTAGTATAGTATGTCGAAAAAAATAAAAAGTCATATTAGAGTATGTTGAAAATATAAAAAATTCTTAGTATAGTATGTCGAAAAAATTATAAATCGTCATAGTATAGTATGTCGAAAAAATAACATTTTTTAGTATAGTATGTCGAAAAATTATAATTCATAGTACAGTATGTCGAAAAAATAAAAATTCATAGTATAGTATTTCGAAAAAATTAAAAAAGTCATAGTATAGCATGTCGAAAATAAAAATAGTCATAGTATAGTATGTCGAAGAAATAAAAGGCATAGTATAGTATGTCGAAAAAATGAAATAAAGTCATAGTATAGTTTTTCGAAAAAGACATAGTATAATATGTTGAAAAAAAAAAGGCACAGTATAGCATGTTGAAAAAAGTTATAGTATAATGTCTAAAACATAAAAAAGTCATAAAGTATGTCAAAAAAATAGAAAAAGCCATAGTATAGTATTTCGAAAAAAAATTTCAAATGGTCATACTATAGTATTTCAAAAAATCATAATATAGTATGTAGAACAAATAAAAAAATGTCACAGCATAGTATGTCGAAAAAAATGTATAAAGTATGTCGAAAAAATAAAAAAAGTCACAGTATAATATGCTGAAAATAAGTCATAGTATAGTATGTCGAAAAAAAAGTCATAGTATAGTATGTCGAAAAAAAAGTCATAGTATAGTATGTCGAAAAAATAAAAAAATGTCACAGAATAGTATGTCGAAAAAAATGTATAGTTAAAGTATGTCGAAAAAATAAAAAAAGTCACAGTATAATATGCTGAAAATAAGTCATAGTATAGTATGTCGAAAAAAAAAGTCATAGTATAGTTCAATATATTCAGACTTCGTTCAATATATTCAGACTTCGTTCAATATATTCAGACTTCCTTCAATATATTCAGACTTCGTTCAATATATTCAGACTTCGTTCAATATATTCAGACTTCGTTCAATATATTCAGACTTCGTTCAATATATTCAGACTTCGTTCAATATATTCAGAGTTCGTTCAATATATTCAGGATTCGTTCAATATATTCAGGATTCGTTCAATATATTCAGAGTTCGTTCAATATTCTCAGGATTTCCTTCAATATTCTCAGGATTTCATTCAATATATTCAGAGTTCGTTCAATATTCTCAGGATTTCATTCAATATTCTCAGGATTTCATTCAATATATTCAGAGTTCATTCAATATTCTCAGGATTTCATTCCATATATTCAGAGTTCATTCAATATATTCAGGGTTCATTCAATATATTCAGAGTTCATTCAATATTCTCAGGATTTCATTCCATATATTCAGGATTTCATTCAATATTCTCAAATTTCACATTATATATATAATAATTTCCTAAACGGCTTGCCATAATATACATATATATATATATATATATATATATATATATATATATATATTATTTTTATTGTTTTTATCTTCACATCATTACTCTAATCTAGCATGTTGTGGAAGGGACCAGACAACAGTTTATATCTTTAATCTTCTTTATTGTTTAATTATTTACATTGTCCAGTTTCTTTGCCAACAGAGTTGACAGAAGATGACACAGATCAACACATTAAATAGAGAAAACCTCTCTTACAAAATAATGTTGGCTGTAGCTAAACTCACGGGTTGTTACATGCACCACAAAATCCTGGAACTCTACAGATATGAAGTTTTAAGGTGAGTACCTTTCACACTTCCTAAATCCTATCAGAAGTAAAGAATTATATTTAATACTTTGAGTTAAAGCAATGGCATAAGCGGACTTAAAATTCAATTTTCTAAATGCCCTGTTTAGAAATATATTTTAATAAACACTCCCTTTTCCCCTCTAAATCCAAGGGGAAGGATCTCAGTCTGCAATTGAGTTAGAAATTAAGTAAATATCTCAAAGATATAGAAGGAGATCTGCACCTACACCAAGGTCTTCTGTCAGATATTGACTTGGATCAGCATAGGCTCATAACATTGTAAAAATGCAGCAATTTTAAGACATCAACGGTGTGCAGCTGGGTAATCCACTGCAGAGAGCAAAGAGAGAAGAGACTTTAAGTTATTTGCTAAAATGAGTCACATCTACAGACTCAGTCACAGCAGCAGGCCTGCAGGTAAATAAAAAAGACATATAAAGATACAAATCAGCCACCAGGTGAGCTGTGTGGCAAAAAAGCAGCTTGATATTAAAACAAAGCGCTGAAAGGATGACAGAAAAGAAGAGCAGTATGGAAACTAAGACTGCATGGCTATTTTACATTTGATTTATTGTAACAGAGATAAGAGCTCTCTCCACGTTTTAATGACCTGTCTTGTTGTACTACGGTGATTGTAACAGTGCAAACAGCTTTCTGTAGCACACATTACAAAATAAGATTTAGAAAAAGAATTTTACAGTCATGACAAAAAAAAATTACATTTTCTTCTAAAGCTGAGCCTTTGGTTGAGCAAGAATTACACTTCTGTCATTCATATGATAGTCAGTGATAAGATACTTGCTGTTGTCAATAGCTATTTTTGTAAATGAAGCACTGAGGTGGTTTCTGTACATCACACTGTTCACGTAAAGGAACATTTGCAGCTTTGAGGTATATCACTGCTTCTAGTAGGGTAGAAGTATTTATCTTCAGAGGATTTTATTTGCTGTGATGTTCCTTTATGTTACAGGGAAGATCTTTGACTAGTATATGTCTAAAGGACCAATACTTGGATGGGGGTGGGGGGGTTCTAGTTACTGAGATGTCCTCTGCAATGTCTCTCTTCTCATTGGGAGAGTGTCCCATTATATGTCCGTTGGCCACTCGTGCATATAATTATGTTCTCACCTCTTTAAAGCTGACTTATCCCTAACTTTGGCTTTTCTTCTTCCTATTAAAAAATGTCCTCGCACAGCTTCCAGGTGAGTGGATCAGGACAAGCAGGTGGTGTATTTAGTAGACAAGCTTTTTGGGCGCCTCCCAAGTAAACTCTGGTCGACCAAAGTGGCCATAAGAGGCTGTCTGCTGGTAGATTGGTCTCTTCAGGTTCAGTTCCCTGTGGAGGATACAGAAGAAATGCAACATCAGAGGTGAGACAGGACAGGCAAGCACATCACAGGATAAAAATGATCATTAAAAGTCATAGTATGGTATGTATTAAAGTAATAAAAACAGTCATGGTATAGTATGCCATTAAAAATGTTGAAAAAAAGTCTTGGTATAGTATGTCATACGGATGTAATTAAAAGTCATAGTATACCACTTCATGAAATAAGTCATAGTATAATGTCATAAAAATGTCATCAAAGAAATTATAAAAGTAATTATGGTATGTCATTAAAAATGTCATAGTAGTATGTCTTAAAGTAATAAAAGATTTATGGTATAGTATACCATTAAAATGTCATAGTATGGTATGTCTTAAAGCAGTGGTTCCATAACCTTTTCTGCAGGGATAAAAATATTTTCAAAATATCATAAAAAGTCAATATAGTATGTCATAAAAAACGCTAAAGTTATAAAGTCATAGTAAACCATTAAGAAGGCATTAAGTCACAGTTCATCATTAAAAAGTCATAAAATGTCATACTATAGTAGGTCATTAAAAAAAGTCATAGTATAGTGTGTCATTTAAAAAATCATAAATAAAATCTGGTTTATCTTAAAGTAATAAAAAAATGTGTAGTGTGTCAGTAAAAAGTCATAGTATAGTATGTCTTAAATAATAAAATCATGGTATAGAATACCATGATTCTAAAAATGGCATAAAAGTCATAGTATTGCCTTAAAGTAATAATAAAATTCATGGTATAGTATGTCATAAAAATGTCATAGTGTCATAATAGTATGTCATAAAAAAAGTCAATATAGTATATCATGTAAAAAGTCATAGTACGTCATAAAAAGCCATAGAGGAGTCACAGTCTGAATCTGAAGTATTTGTCATGAAAATTCATAGAATTGGTATGCCTTAAAGTAATAATAAAAGTCATGGTATAGAATACCATGATTCTAAAAATGTCATAAAAGTCATAGTATTGCCTTAAAGTAATAATAAAAGTCATAGTATAGTAGGTCATAAAAAATGTTGAGAAAAAAAAAGTAAAAAAATGACAGTACAGATGTCATTAAAAGTCATAGTATACCACGTCATGAAAAAAGTCATTAAAATGTTGAAAATTGTCATAGTATACCATTAAAAGTCATGGTTTAGTATGCCATTAAAAAATTCATAGTATTAGTATGCCTCAAAGTAATAATAAAAGTCATGGTATAGTATGTCATGAAAAAAGTCAAAAGACTCATAGTATTAGTATGCTTAAAATAATAAGTCATGATATAGTATGTCATTAAAAAAGTCATAGTATAATATGTCATAAAAGGTTATTAAGTCATCGTATAGTATGCCATTAAAAATATCATGTAAAAGTCATAGTATATTATGTCATAAAAATGTCATAAAAAGTCAATATAGTAAGTCATGAAATTGTCATAAAAGTCATAGTATTGCATGTTATAAAACAGGTTTCCTACGCAGTATGTAAAAGTATGGCATTTAATTTTAGTAATGTACAGGTCTGGATAAGTATGAAAAAAGGAAAAGGTGGTACGGAAAAATACACGTTTCCAGACTTTTGCCTATATTCTGTTTTCTAAAATGTAAAAATAAATTTATCACACAAGCAGAGTGTTTTTCATGTAGCAGCGTGCGCGGCCAACCACAGAGCGAGAGAACGCGGGCCAGAACGAGCTGACGCAAAGTTGATGGACTTTAGTTGTCTTTTCTAGTTCCAAGGTGAGTTGTACATGAATAGCCCTTCTGTTACTCTAGGGATTGATGGTATACAGTTGTTTAAATTTGCAAGACAAAAACGTTGCACTGTTTTAGCATTGCAGCTTGAATAAAAAGCTGTGCATTGAACTTGTCTGGGTTTGGTGTTAATTGATGTGTATGAGCCGAGCACCTAGCCACAATCTTCTGGAAATTAATTGCCATCATAATAGCATACGCTACATAGGCAGAATGTAACATACTGTACATGTTAAAAGTTGGAGTTTAAAACCATTTTACATAATAAACATCTAGCTATTCGTACTCTCTGAAAAAGCTACCGAGAAGTCTGGAAATTTGAGTATGGAAAAGGTGTAGGAATTCTGAATGTGTCACGACTAGGATGATTTTTAACTCAAGTTTTTGAGGAGTGATCGATCAGGAAGCCATGAATAATCTGTTGCTTGTCATTGAGTTTTATGATCATTTTATTGCATCAGTGTTTGTGCTGCTCTGTATGTATTTTAGTCTTGAGTTTTGAGGCCCATGTAGGGATGGGTATTAGGCTATAAATGCTGTGGTATGTGGTGTTGGTTCATGCTGTGTACAAATAAACATTAAATAAATAAATTCTAGGTTTGACAACTGAACGTTTATCTGATCTTTCTGTCATTGCCTGCACTGCACAAGAGTTAATGGAAATGTGAATGAAGACAAAAGCTACCATCTTAAAGCCACTACTGTATGTGTACAATTTGATAATGTCCAACTTTGGTGCCCCCTAGTGGTGACATAAATATGCTATAATAAATTCTACGCACAAAATGAAGCAGCCTTGACATTGTCTTGCCTAAGGAGGATACAGAGTTCAGATTGTTGTGTTTACCTGACAATGACTCCTGGCCGCAGATCAAAGTTCTTGTTGACAATCTGGAGCAGCTCTGACTCTGTTTTCTGGGAGGAACCGTAGGTGAACAAGGAGATGGACAGAGGTCGGGCCACTCCGATAGCGTAAGCCACCTGTAAAACACACATAGACAGAAAGAAATCTTTTTATCAGCACGTTTATGCTTCAGACACGGGTCATCTACACATAGCCTTAGCCCTCATGGATGTTTGGAATGGTGAATGAATGACGCTGTACGCTCACCTGAACCAGAACTCTCCTGCACAGTTTGGCTTTGACCAGAGACTTGGCCACCCAGCGAGCAGCGTAGGCAGCGGAGCGGTCCACCTTTGAGAAGTCTTTGCCGGAGAAAGCTCCGCCACCGTGAGCGCCCCAACCTCCGTATGTGTCTACAATGATCTTCCTGCCTGTCACACCAGCATCACCCTGTTGGGCAGAAAAGAAGGGAGGATAAGCACAAATCAGGTGTGATTTTTTGATTTTTTTGTTGGTTTTCTAGATGAAATAAACAGCTTGTGTGTGATGGTCACCTGAGGTCCTCCGATGACGAAGCGACCGCTGGGCTGGAGGTGGTAGATGGTCTTGTCATCCAAATATTTAGCAGGAACCACGGCTTTGATCACCTGATAGAATCAATGCAACATTAAACCCAAAGACATGACTTCATTTCCTCAGCAATACATTAGTCAGAGCCCAGTTAGGTGTGTTTATGAGGCTCTACCTTCTCCTTGAGGAACTTCTTCTGTTCCTCCAGAGAGATGCAGTCATCGTGCTGGACAGAGATCACGATGGTGTGAACTCTCTTGGGGATCACAGCTCCGTCCTTCTGGTCATAATGTACCGTCACCTGTGGGACAAACAAGAAGTCAACAAGCTGGTACACCATGTTGGAATTTGTTATAATTACTGACTTAATCTACAGTTCTCTCTCTTTTACCCAATTTCCTGCTGCTGCTGCTGCTTTAATGACCCAAATTTCCCCACAGGTTGATTGTATCGGTTTTCTTGTGCAGACCCTCACTTGAAACTCTCAATGAAATTTGCCTGATATTGTATAACATCCCAGAGAAAAAGTGGTTGTATTTGCAATAGCCAGGTAAGTACATAGTCACATAATACTTCTGTGGTGTAGTAAAAATGTGTGCTCAGTCCAATCTGTGATAAATCTAAAGCTCTTTGTTTGAATACCTGGTGTGAACTCTAACCTACTCTCTCTTGCCTGGTGTTCGATTTGACCCTGGGATACGAAGGCAATTCACACTTACTGGCACAGAGCTGCAGTCAGCAGCTCAAAAAAAAAAAAAAGGCTATTAATTAAACAGAGAGCTTTTTGTTAAAGTCCGGGTAAAGTAAAATCAGAGATTTGTTTCTGAACACATTATATATGTTAGAAAATAAGTGCTGAAAACATGTGAAAAGACTGAACTATGTTGTAATTTTATATACTTGCCATTTTTTTTAATAATCCAAATATGGCTGGGTGGTTAATATCACATATTTCTGTGGTGTGATAAACTCAGAACACGTTTATTTTTGCTTTGCCCAGACTTTAAATACTTTCAGCAGCCACCGCTGATCCGATTTTGTCTGCTGCCACCAAAATAAATCTCTTGAATTGGAAGACATCCAGAGTAGAAACAATAAAGTCATTCACAGAAAGACTGTTGTGGTGTTGTTTCTGTTTTGGGAAGGGGAAAAAAGTCTTGCACCTCACCTGTGTTTTAGAATCAGGACGCAGCCAGGCTATGGTGCCGTTGCGTCTGAGCTCAGCCATCTTTGAGTTGAGTCTGTGGGCCAAGACGATGGTGAGAGGCATGCACTCCTCTGTCTCATCTGTGGCGTAGCCGAACATCAGACCCTGCAGAGAGAGAGAGTCAGAAACAGAAAGATGTAAACTGTATAATGACACAGATCATCATCAGCAAGAAATAGTAATGTTGACTGAATCTGTAACAAAAAGGTAGACGATGACAAAATATACAATTATAATAATTTACCAATATTTTTAAGGGGGTTATCCAATTATAACAAACATTACATATTAATAAAATGGTCAGTTTTATACCATCAAATGATTATGCAAGTAAAACAACAACAATATTGTAATTAAAACAGAGGTGAGATATGCATTATACTACACTGCAGCCTGCTAGGAGTCAGCTACACCTAGTTATACTGATATTATATGATATGAGATATAATAAATTAAAAGAGCACTTAAAAAAAACATGTTGGTAAAAAGACATTAAAATCAGGGCTTTCAAAGTTAACGCGATAACGCGTAAACGCAATTTTGTTTTAACGCCACAAATTTCTTTAACGCATTATCGCAACTTGCAATTTTTAGGTTGTAGCGGGCTCAGATTTAAAGCTAGAGTGAAGATACATAGGCATCATATGAAACTAGAAAAAACCTAAGGAATCCATTGGTACCATGACATACTGTACTAGCTTGTTGCAAAGGAGGCTAAATAACGCTCCAAACTTACGCCCAATTTTGGCGAGTAAAAACTGGCATGGCCATTTTCAAAGGGGTTCCTTGACCTCTGACCTCAAGATATATAAATGAAAATGGGTTCTATGGGTACCCACGAGTCTCCCCTTTACAGACATGCCCACTTTATGATAATCACATGCAGTTTGGGGCAACTCATAGTCAAGTCAGCCGACTGACACACTGACAGCTTTTGTTGCCTGTTGGGCTTGAGTTTACCCTGTTATGATTTGAGCATAGTTTTTTATGCTAAATGCAGTACCTGTGACGGTTTCTGGACAATATCTGTCATTGTTATGTGTTGTTAATTAATTTCCTATAATGAATATATACATACATTTGCATAAAGCAGCATATTTGTCCACTCAGTATTACAACAGTATTAAATACTTGAAAAATCTCACTTTAAGGTACATTTTGAACAGATATAAAATGTGTGATTAACTTGCGATTAAGTATTTTAATCGATTGACAGCCCTAATTTTAATTGCTGACTTTTTCAATGTCTTACAGATTGAATTACACCTACTTTAAATTTCAGTGGTGGAATGTAACTAAATACATGTATTCAAGTACTGTATTTAAGTAAAATTCTACTACTATATTGTACTGTTTAGTAGTATAGTTACTATAGTCCAAAAAATAAATACAAATTTGTGTAGCAGAACTTTTGTTTTTCCTTCTTTCCAACCCTCATATATCCCCTCATGACCCCTCAGATTTATCTTGTGACCCAGTGGAGGGGGCCCGACCCCTTGGTTGGGAACCACTGGACCAAACTACCTGACTTATATAAAGTAGTTAAAACTAGCTCCACCTTAGCTAGCTACAACAGTAAAATGTGAGAATTGATGCATCAGTATTAATATGTCAGTTACCGGGGCCATTTTTTCTGCAGAATGACTACATTTACTTTTGATACTTTAAGTACTTTTACTGAAGTAGGATTTTAAATGCAGGACTTGTAATGGAGTATTTACTTAAGTAAAGGATCGGACTACCTCCTCCACCACTGCTTAATTATCTCAATTCTTTGACATTGTGATATTTGACTTGTGTCACTATCACCCAGCCATCCAGCCAACATGAACCAAAGGGCACATTGTCCTGTTGCAACAGTCCTACCTGGTCTCCGGCTCCAATGTCCTCCTCCTCTCTGTCAACGTGGACCCCCTGAGCAATGTCCGGACTCTGCTGCTCCAGAGCCACCAGCACATTACATGTCTTATAGTCAAAACCTACAGAGCGAGAGTGAATGAGAGAGAGAAAGCTGTCAACACAGAGCGCATATTACCTCTATTTTCGTTGATTTCCAAGTTATTTTCTCACCTTTGTCAGAGTTGTCGTAGCCGATGTGTTTGATGGCGTCCCTCACCACCTTCTGGTAGTCCACGTTGGCCCGAGATGTGATCTCTCCACAGAGCAACACCATGCCAGTCTTGCACACCGTCTCTGTCAATACAATCAACACAAACTTTTTTTTTTTTTCCAATTTATTTTTTTAATTTTCATCACAAACAGACAAACAAAAAAAAATAACATCTACAGACAGACTCACAAACATACCAACCCCAAATAAAATTAAATAATACTAATAATAAAAAAAAAAAAAAATTAAAAAAAATCAACACATACGTTTAAACTCCTTGTGATATCAGAACATCTTTGGACACAGGTCAACTTTTTGACTTCGATCACTTGGAAATAGCTGTTGCAACAACACAACAGGCCTGATTGTTGTTATTAGCAAGTTCACAGGTTTGCTCTTGCGAGTGGTCATCTTGTGACACTCAGAGGTGAATATTGAAATACGATAAATAATCTCAATTCCGAGGATTTACAGATGCAGGCCAGTGTGTTTGTTTGTACTCATCTATGTCAAAACTGACAGACATGTTGCCCTTTGTCTTACTTAGGAGGATGTAAAAAAAACAAGATATTGAGTTGATGCTTACATAAACTCTCTCTCTGTCTCCATGTTTTTAAAAAAAAAAAAGGATCATTAACTCGATCTGAATTCTAGTTTTACTCACCACAGGCCACTTTGGCATCTGGGTCCTGCTTCAGGTGAGCGTCCAGGACAGCATCACTGATCTGGTCACAAATCTTGTCTGTGGAGAGGCGACAAGGATTAAACAAAAAGTTTAGATTCAGATTAGAGAGAGTAATTTGAATTTATAATTGCGCTGAGATTTCTAGGCCTGCAACTGTTTGAAATATATGAGCTTTTTGAGGATAGAAAAAAACTATATATTGTAGCATTATTACTGTAGGTTTTACAAATATTTCTCTGAAGGGTTAAACGCTAATATTTCAAACAGGAAGAGAGTTGGATGCCTCACAAACCACACCATTCATCTCTCTCTGTCATCCTGCTGAAGCAATGCAACACACGTTATATAAAAAACAAACTGAACATCTGGTTGCATTGACTCAACACGACACCGACAACCTCAAAATATAGTTTTAGCACTAGTTCTCAGATATGGATCAATAAAGTTAATGTTAAATGTTTTCCATCTTTACTCTAGATTGACTTTGCAGTTGGTTTACAGTCTGTAGGTGTAGGACTACGTGTCTTTGATCCCCCCCACCCCCCCCCCCCCTAAAAAATGGGCACTATCTGTGGGAACAGTCCAGACCTCGAGTTGCGTTATCAAATCAAAAGGTGTGTTCTGCAGCTCTCTACCAAGGCCACACACCTCTATGAATGTACAAACAGTGTATGGAAAGTCTTAACCCTTTGAATTTTATCATTAGACTGCACTGTTATTTAACATTAACCTTCTGCTAGTATAAGAAAACAAAAAGGAACTAAAATGCTATTCTTACTGTTAACTATGTTTCTGGAAGATTTAGCCATCTGCTCTTCTTCACAGCACTGCTGACACACAGTGCATGCTATTTTAAAAGATGGGTTGTAAATTCCTCAAGTGCCTTTTTAGAATATGAGTACCAAGTGTTTGTTTTTCTCTTCATTTCTTTTCACTGGCCACTTGGTGTCTGAAATTTTGCCATTTTATGAATAATGTTTGTTTCTTATGACTGAAAGTAATGTCTACTCCACGATTTACGGAGTGAGATATGATACCTATCTACAATAAAGATGTACTTTTTGTCATGTTTCAAACCTTTTCTTTAAAAATCGATAAAAAGTTGAATGCAAAACAAATTATGACAACCAAGATGAATCGCTCAGATTCAAAATCAGTGGTTTTACATAATATTTGTGGCTCAGTCGTCATGTTCTGCTATTATCTGTGAAGCTGAGTTTACTGATTATTGATTTAGCGCAGGGGACTTTGTTACATATTTACAACTCATTGACAAGGGAGTGGGTGGATGGGTTTAGAGGACATTCAGCTTTCATCATTAGGTTTTAAGTTAGACAAGCTCTCTCAGGTGTGTATATAACATCTAGGTAACATTTATAAGCAGTATATTAACATTCAATAAATAGTTTATATACACATTATAATGTAGTTTTAAGCAGCTATAACGGTCTTTTTAAGGGTTTGTTAAATATACAGTATTTGTCAGCGACTATTACCTCTCCTATGGAGACATATTTTATATTATTACAACTGTATTTTACTATATTGTTATTAAATATACACTAGCCTCCACTTATGGGTGCCCACAGGAGGAGTTATAGTTGTTGATAAAGACATTAATAAACATTTATATCTGTTTACAACTAGAATGTTAAAAAACATTTATTAAATATTTATATATTGCTAATAAATGCTAAATAGGGGGACTTATATTAAAGTATTGCCAACATGGGATTGTTAATTGTTGGACTTGAATGACAAGAGTTGACACCCACATCAAATAGCAATCCACAGACAAACTGTAACGGGCCATTTTAATTAGGTTAAGGCTGTTCGACGTCGTCGTTCTGTAGCAGCATGCATTTTGGCTTGACATGTATTATCCCCATTTCAATGCCAACATACTAGTTGCAACCTTACACCAGTGGGTCACACACTTTCACCTCCAGCTGCCCATAAGTGAACGTGAGAATGAGAGTGAGGGGAGTAAACACATGTTGCTGTGAATGGAATACCAGCCACGCTTGGAGAGTAAATACTCAGCACTGTGGAGCTATTTTGGACATGAAGTCAAACTTGCATAGAGTTTATTCATATGCATGTCTATGTTTCTGCAGTTTTAGTAGAAATGTATGGTAATGGTAATGTATAGTTAAAAAAAAGGTGAAGATGTTTGTTTTTTTAAAATTGGTTGTTTGAGATGTTTCTTTTTGCAACAAATTGTAAAGAAATTTGACAAGTAAACACTTTAAAACACTTCATTTTCTGTGTCCCAGTTTCTCATACAGGTAGCTAAAGTTGATTGGAGACTCACCTGGATGTCCCTCTCCTACGGACTCCGACGTGAACATGAAAGAACCCTCGTCCAGCATGTCACTCATTTTTTCTATGGGGCCAGGTACTCGGCGAGACTCTCGAAAAGTTTCCTCAGTTCCCTCCAACAAGCAGTCCAAAGACACTTGAAGGCTGCTTTATAGTCCTGCTGGTTCTCTTTCAGAGAGAAATGAGGAAAGTGAGGCCAACAGCCGTGCAGCCAATACAAAGTCTACCTTACAAAACTCCACGTCTGTGTCCACATGGCCCAATATATATATGGCTAAGAGAACGCACACGCGCACACTCTGTCACTCACACACTCACACACACATTTGTTCTGTGAAGCCATGGGACAGTCCATTCCAGGGGGGAGTGTATGGTGGGAGGGCATTTACAGCTTGTGGAAACTGCTTGTTAACCCCTTGTGTACAGTATGATGTTTGAATGTGTGTTTATGGTCATTACCTCCGCTTTGACAGCTCTGCTTTAGTGTGGAACGCCTGTTGGGTGGGAGCAGCAACATCTTAACTAGGGGGTTCCCTCCCCCCCCTCCCCGTCACACCGGTGGGACAGCTCTGTCTGCTTGGGACTCGGCCAGGTCGGGGCAGCCTATGGACAGAGGGAGGGAGAGAAAGGTGGTTGATGTCAACTTCAAAAAAATGATGCAATTACTCGTGTTTACATCATGTTCTGAGCAAAATTAGTTTGTTCAATTAGAAATTCAATTAGAGAAGAACCAAAAAAATGACATTTGAGCTTCAACAAATAGTCGATCACTTATTCGATTAAAAGAATATTAATCTGCAACAATTTCTTTAATGGATTAATCGTTAAAATCATTTTTCAATCAAATATGCCAAACATGTGATGGTGCCAGACATTTAGCAGTGGTGGAAAGTAACTAGTAGTACATTTAGTCAAGTACTGTACTTGAATTAAGTACTGTACTTGAGTGCCTCCATTTTACACTCATACTCCACTACATTTCAGAGGAAAATGTTGTGCTTTTAACTCCACTACCACTAGTTACTTTGCAGATTAAGATTTTACATGAAAACCTGATGATTAGCTTATAAAAAATATAATGAATTGGTATATATCAAACCACCCATCAATATAAAATAGTTCAAATTACCTCCACTCTAACCTTAACATTAAATTATTATCAATAATCGGTGTGATAATTGATAATGAAAATAGTCGTTAGTTGCAGCCCTAAAAAATTGTAACATATTTATGTAAAAATGCAGAAGGACATTAAGCAAAATGTACTTAATTGTCAAAGTTAAGGGACTCTTTATTCAGAGTATATAAATTATATTTTTGGATTGTCATTATTGATGTATTAATGTATGAGCTGCTTTTTAATGTTGTAGATGGTTGAGATGGAGCTTTTTTTTAATCATTTTTTATGTCGCGGAGGACGTGATGAGAGGAGATTTAACTTTAACTTCCACAAGTTAAATCTCTTACAAAAAAACGTACACAAGTCTGTGTAATAAAACATGTGTCAATTTGATATAAATGTAGTTATGGGATATTATGGTTAGTTGTTGTGTCTTTATAGCCAAACAGCTACCGTGGTGCTAACGTAGCAGCTAGGTGGCTCACGCTAACAAGCTATGGTCGTGCTCGGCTCGTGATTGGCTCAGTTGGATGTGTGGGCGGGACCTCGATACCGTGGCTCCAGCCCCCTGATCACTACTTCAAAGACTCTGGCTCCAAATAACTTCAAAATCTCAAGATGGCAGCTTCCGTATCTGGGATATTTTGGCTTCACTTTTGTACAGTGGGAGGAAGTGGAGACGCGTTGTCCATCTATAGATATGCTGTATATACTCTATGGTTACAACACACACAGAGGGAGAGTGATTTCATTCTCTTCTCAGGCAGACATTACTCCACTACATAGCGAATAGTTGTTTGCCGCTACATTAATGCTCTGGATATCGTATAGAGCATCTTTAAGTAAAAGTACAAAAGTTTTATCAGCAAAATGTATGTAAAGTATTAAAAGTAGAAGTACTCATTATTCAGTGCGCTATATTATTATCATAATATATATATTAGTTTATTGGATTACTGTTGGTGATGCATTAAGGTGTTAGCAGATTTCTAGTGTTAGCTGGTTGAGGTGCAGCTAATGTTTACTTTATACAGTGCTGGGTTGTTTAATGTTTAGAAATGCATCATATTTTATAAACTAATCGACAAAATATTATCAACTAATAGAGGTCAAATAAATGTAGTGAAGTACAAAGTATAATATTTCCCTCTGAAATGTGGTGGAGTGGAAGTTTAGAGTAGCATAAAAAAGTATTTCAAGTGTTTGTACTTCTGTACAGTACCATGTAATTAGTTACTTTCCATCACTGCCTATAATTAAATTTGGAGCAGTCACCTGTGTCTAAATGCTCTTTTCCATCTAAGTCCCAGCCTGAGGCTCTTGTCTCTGTACACAACTGCAGAAAATATCGAGCCATTTCCTGAGAGAAGATCAAATAATGAAGATGTGTCTCTCAGATATCTCGTGGCCTTTAAGGTGACTCACTGTGCCTGTGTTTTAGCAGAATATCAGGGACTGTATAGGACTGTTTGTGCAAGTGATGCTCACAAACGTACAGCACTGTGTGTGCATGCACAAGCATACACCTGGAGAAACAATGGGACTGTAAACCGCACACAGACACCGACTCTGTACCTTTTCATGTGGTGTACAAGCTCTGCGGACAGCGAGAGATAAACAAACCTCTCTTTATTGTAGCATAAACAGTGCAGAGGGACAAACCCTTTCTCTCATCTGGCTCTAATTTCAGCTGGCGTTGAGTTGGTCTCATGAAATGAGAGGAGACTGTTAACTAGCTCTAGATAGTGAATAAAACACCACTCTTCCTCACGCTTAAGCCTCATTTAAAGCAGATTTAACCAGAAAAGCATAAAGTACATTCTACAGTAACCATAGAGCCAATGTAAGCAGTAATTGCATGACCTGTTTTTCTTCACAATTTTACAGAAAGTCTAAATTAATTGTGAGATACCATGTATTTCAGAGTATTTGTAAAAATACAGTACGTCTGTGCATAAAAACAATTGACATATTATAGGACATTATGGCGTCACACACATTCTGCAGTAATTTAGTGTTTGTGTTGTTAAGAGGAATGGGTGAAAATTAGAAACAGCTGTTTTAACATAAAGGTAAATGCCACTTAAATAAGTACCAAGCAGACCTAATCTTACCCCAGGCTAGCAGAATCAAATCAGACCTGGAGAGGCACAAGCTGCACGCTGACTGAGCTGCTGAGGGGCTAAAACTAAATTATCCGTTATTCTTTCACTACCAACAAATAAGACATTTTATCCCAAAGACTGTTCAAGCTTAAATCTCTTTTTGGGGGAAATCCCTACACAGCCTACCCCAGATAAACAATTTCATATTGCAAGAAAGCTAGCTAGCAGGCAAGCAAGCAGAGACATGGAAATAGTTAGCTAAAAGTAATGAAACATTTGAAATAATTAGCCAAAAGGTTTAACTGTTGAAATATTTACCTAAAACCAATGGATAAACAGGTGAAATACTGTAGTTAACTAACCCTAGCTAAAAGTAAACAGTGGGCCTAAGGGGAACTATGCCCAATTTCAAAATTCATACATGTTATTCCTATGGTCTAAGACAGTCCAAAAACATATTAGCAAACATGAACAACTTGTGATGTCATAGGGTATACAGTGTGGAGCTGCTCCATAGACAATCGGGAGATGATCTGGGTATATGGGAACATATTCTGTTTCATAACGGACAACACTACAATAGAATAAAGCTCATTTGGGTATAAAAAGAAAACAAACATCTGCAAGTCCACAAAATCAGTCTCCCAATCATTGTCTATGGAGCAGCTCCAGACTTTATACCCTATGACATCACAAGTTTGAGACTTACTTCTCTGGTTTCTGGCTTTGAGAGAGGGTAGCTCATGTTCACAAATATTGTTTGAACTTTCCTAGGCCATGGAAATAACATATTGAAATTCTTAATTTAGGTGGTGTTCCCCTTTAATTAGCTAAAACCCATGGGTCCACGCTCACCAAGGAGCTCCATAAAGGAGCCTAACACTCACTATTGTATTCTGTAAGGCATAAAATATATGAAAAAAAAAAATTTATCTGAACCTTCTATTCTGGTGGCATTGTGGTGTTCCTACAGTGCTGTCTGTCTGGTACCCCTTGAAGGGCCCCCTTGACCTTTGGTTTGCATTTCTGTTTTGTGGACTTAGTCTTTTAAATTAATTGTTAAAACATTTAAAGGCTTCATCTTAATAATTTATTTAAATATTTTCAGATTAGACACTGGGTCTGCAACAGCTATGTGCAGACTTTCCACAAATTCCACCTGAATCCCCGTTTGAAAAGCATTTGCTTAGCGAAGCATTTTACACTACACAGTGTCCGACATCTATTTATATTATTCTAAACTGTAACTTGCCAATCTATGATAAGATTGATTTAAAAAAAAAAAAAAAAAGGGGATTCAGATCTTGAATGCAATTACGATGATGCCAATTGGTGTAATATCCTTTAAATGTTTCAGACTGTACTAATCTCAACTAAACATAGACAAATACAATTTAACATCTTTAATGGAACCTACTGTATTACACTCCACACAGACTAGACAAAATATACAAGAATGCCTCTACCGACTGCCAGAGATGTAAAACCTATGCTTTGGAATTGCTCTTAGCTAGAAGAATTTTGGAAATACATCGTTAGAATAACTTCAGATATTATAAAAACTGAAATCTCATCTGACCCATGGTCTGAATCTTGGGAGACACACAAGGACTTAACGTGAACCATAATAAAAAATACTTCATACTACTTGCGGGCAAAGCTGGGAAAAATGTATTCTACAGGCAGTGGTTAAACAAATTAACATCCTATAGTAAAAGGAGAACCTGAAAAGGAGAAGTATAGTGTGAGGAGGAAACCAGCAACGTATGGAAAAATATGGTGCTCTTTTCTGGCCATACTACCATCATTACACCCCCATGGCTAGTGAAGTAGTATGGAGATTTGTCCTACTGTTCTCTAATTGTCTACTTAATGCTGTAATATCTTACTAACATACATTGGAACCTCACATCTTACTTGACTGAATTTTATTTTATTCTATTTTTCAATTGTGAATGAGGGGCTGGGCTGGGCTGTAGATGGGGGGGTGGTACGGGCTACTTTGTTTGTTTCCCTGTTTGTTTTTCATGTGTATTTGTTTATGGAAAAAAGGCTATTTTGCTTCAATAAAAAACATCTTTAAAAAGAAACGGCTTAATTTTATAATTGATTTAGTTTGATATAAATCCTAAGTTGCAGAATATTGTATAGTTGATGTAAATCTATATCTCTTTTGAGGGATACTAGACTTCAGTCTACAAGGGCTGAGCTACTGCAAGATGAAAAAAAAAAATCAGGTGCAGACGCTGAAAGACAGAAGCCTTTTTTTGGGGGGAATCTTGTCGTGTGATTTTCTGTCTTAAGTCACCTGCAAGTTTGCCAGGATAAAAGAAGAAGGATGAACGAACACAACTGGACATTAATTTGCATTTAGTTTATTTGGAGGTAACTGAATAATTTATTATTTTAAAGAAACACATAGTGCTAGGTAAGGAAAAAAACATTGTGTGTGTTTCTCTGTGTTTGCAAGAGTGACAGAACAGATAAACTAGTTTAGTGTGGCTGCAAAACTATTCTGCTAATCTTAGTGTCAAATCATTGACAGTGAGGATGACATATTTTGTTGCTGGTAAATTGTTTATTGATACATGTTTTTCAGCTGTGAGTAGCTCCTCCATTTCCTTTGTGCATTGCATTGTGGGACAGTAACAGCTCACTCTAAAAATCAAGGTTTTGCTGTCATTTATTTTGTCACTTCTCCAGCGCGGTAACACTCATGCTCAAAACCTGGCTAGATTCGGCATGTAATATGGAACTAGGACACAGACTCTGTCTACAAGGAGACCGAGGTCAGAGGTCAGAGATCAGGGACAGTTAAATGTGAAAAACATGAACTAGATTAAACAAGAGAGGACATGAGCCAGCCTGACGGTGGTGGAGTGCACAACCTCTGGATGATACACCTGTTTATTTTTGGCCTTACTACAGTCTGCGTGCCAGGATGAAAACACTCAAGACACCACACTTGTTACCTGAACACACTTGAAACTGACTCCTCTCTGAGTTTGTGTGGTTTGCCTCTAAACGTTTGTTAATGATTGACCAGGAAAATGGACTTTTTTGAACTCTAACAAGATCATTCTGGTTATGTTGAAAGATTACTGCTATCGGAGCTTTGATAACGTGTCAGCATGAAGAGGATGAATGTGTGCTGGAGAATTAGGAAAAATATGTAATCTAGATAATACTGTGACCCTCAAAGTGTAACTTATTGTCTTTTTCTGTGCGCTACATGAGGCTAGCACAGTGAAACAGAGACGTCCAGAGGCTTCAAAAACAGAGGGTAAAGTCTCCCGAGGTCAAACATCTGACCTCTATGTGCACTAGTTATCATGCACATGGAGGTCAGTCTGTCAGGAAAAACAATTCAATCATGATACACAAGGTCAGGTCATATTTCCTACAAATACAGTTATTTGAAGTGTTGAATCATTCTGTGAATCTATAGATATAATTTACTTCATACCGTATTTATCTAACTCAGTTTTTAGCTGTGTTTTTATGGAAGACCTGAATCAGACTCTTTAAATTAATTTAAAGTTCATTGAAGTTTGTAGGAAACCACTAATTTTTCAAGAAAATAAGCTTTTGGCTATATCAAACTGTAATTTATCTTTACAATACATTTTTAAATTCCATTTTTTATCACCAGTATACATTAATTTAGTTTTGTACTTCTGAGACACCATTGTGATCCATATCAGGTATTTTTTATTGCCTATCCTGATAGATTTAACTTCTTAAGTACTGATTTTCAAACCACTCTATATGAATAATGTCCACGAGAGACACAAATAATAATAATAATAATAATAATAATAATAATAATAATAATAATAATAAATTGGACTTACAGTATATAGCGCCTTTTAAGAAACCCAAGAACGATTTACAAAGACAAACCCATGGACAGTCTTTGCAGACGTTATGTTTTGAGGATGTTGGTTTCCAATAGCCTCAACACTTCAAGTGATGTGCGTACAGTTGCAAAAATACTAGAGTGAGGGGCCATGTGTACTTTCTCTCAGCGGTGGAAGAAGTCCTCTTATTCTTTACTTAAGTAAAAGTAGCAATAACACAGTGTAGAAATACTCTGAATGGCCCATTTCAGAATTATGTATATTATATTATTGGATTATAATTATTGATGGATTAATATGAACATTACTTTAACGTTGCAGCTGGTAAAGGTGGGACTAATTTGAATTATTTTATATACTAAATATAAACTATGTATCTTGTGAATTCCCCCCCAGGGATCAATAAAGTCTCATCTTAATACATAATATTACATCATAATATATTTGTTGATTATATTCTGTATCATTAATCAGAATCTGCAAAGTGACATGTAGCTAGAGTTATCAAATAAATGGCGTAGAGTAAAAAGTACAATATTTCCCTCTGAAATGCAGTGAAGTTGAAGTGCAAAAAAATACCTCAAAATTGTACTTAAGTACAGTACTTGAGTAAATGTACTTAGTTAATTTCCACCACTGCTTTCTCTGAACATCACAACTGATTTTGAAGAAGACGTATCTTCTCAATCAAATTAATCATAATAAATAATTAGGGCTGCAACTAACGATTATTTTCATTTTCTATTAATCTGACGATTATTTTCTTCATAAATCGATTAGTTGTTTGTTCAAAAATGTCAGAAAATGGTGAAAATGTTGATCAGTGTTTCCCAAAGCCGAAGATGACGTCCTCAAATGTCTTGTCTTGTCCACAAATCAAAGATATTCAGTTTACTGTCATAGAGGAGTAAAGAAACCAAAAACATTCACATTTAAGAAGCTGGACTTTTTCTTAAAAAATTACTCAAATCGATTATCAAAATAGTTGGCGATTAATGTAATAGTTGACAACTAATCGATAAATCGTTTCAGTTCTATAAATAATATAAATTAAACTACACTTACAGAGTGCTGTGTGACTACTGTGCTTCATTCAGCGATGAATTAATTCACGTAATCCCATAGGCAAAGAGGGAATAGCTGATTTTTTTAGATATACTCTAAAATGAAGGTTATTTATTCCTGCCAATAGGTCAGTGTGAAGAGGGGGATTTATGAAACCTACTGAGCAGGACACACTGTAGATAAAGTTTCAAAATTCAAATCCTCCTGATCCTTCATCCACGGAGCCGCTGGGCCCCTCAGAAGAAAAAGAAGCAAATTGATAAAGGCATGATGACCTTGTGTTGCTGCAAAGGGGTGTTTACAGTTTGTCTCAAATCTTCACCTAATTGTTTAACAACTAGAGCGCAGTCGATGGCCACACAGCGAGTGTGTCAGAGGGCATGAAAGTACCCTTGATTTTTACACGTAATTCATGCTGACACTACTAATGACGTGCAGCTGAATTAAACTAAGTGAAAAACAAATACACATTTGGGAGTTAATCACTGAATTCTATAATTGTCGGACTGCACGATTTTGATACAAATATCATATGGTGATTATTTTGACTGATATTGCAATTACGATATGATTTGCGATATTAGATGGAATGATTATTTTTACATCGTTATTCTCATTTTCATTGAAAGACATGTTAAAATGATTATGGTGTGATTTTTGCTTCAGTAGGCAAAATGTTTTTGGCATCATTGGGCAAAAAATTCCATAATAACCTTTCAGTATATAGTAATTAAATTTGTTCTGAGAGATAACTAGACTTCTGCTCCTCATCATGGCTCTGTTTTCATGCTTTAAAAAATATAGCTCGTGACGGGAGACTTTGGCCAATCACAGGCCATTTCAGAGAGAGAGCGTTCCTATTGGCTGTGCTCTGGCTGGTGGGCGGTGCTTGGTATTTCCTCAACTTATCTCAACATGGCTGCCGGGTCACAAACTCTCATTTTACAGCTAAACAGTGCACTACAAGATGCTTCTGAAAACATTTGAGGTAAGTGATTGATTCATATTTGATCAGCGCTGCCTAGTTTGACTTTTTGATCGGAGTTTGTGAGTGATTGTCAGCTGCTCAGAGACGGCAAGGCTCCAGCTCAGCTGTGATTGATTGTTTTCCTGCAGTCTGTGAAATCTTGCAGATGCCATTAGGAGCACCGGAGGACACAGACGCACATGATTTTTTTCAGATTACCTGTCTCATGCACTACTGTCAGGATATAGTGACCATCTTATAAAAATAACTTTTTTTAAATATTTGCTACAATTCTACCTACTTCAGCTTTAAGTTTGTAGAATATGATGTGTAGGCCAGAACATCTCTGCAGCACCACAATATTTAATTTGAAATGGTATTTTGACACACATTTTGCCTTTCACAAATATTGTGCCTACAGTGATTTGAAAATTGCAGTAGGCCATATTACGATTGTTATAAAAATTTGATTAATTGTGCAGCCCTCACAGAGTGTCTGACATTACACATTATAAACAAAAAAACACAATGTGGCTGAACCAATCCCACATAACTGCGTGTCCTCCCTCTGTCTGATTGGCTACTTGAAACGTGTGTCATATTGACCCCCCCCACCCCCCTTTGTGTTTCAATTTAAAAGCAGGGGTCATGGTTTTGAGGTATGACAGTCAGTGAGACTCAAACTTGCCAGAACAGGATGAGATAAATGAACCTTGGCAGCGTCAGGGGGCTGTTAACACCTGTTTGTGTTTCCCCAGGTTCAAGGACACACAGTTTGCCTCTGCAGCTCCGCGCTCTGAGCTTGTGTGGTTACCAACCAGTTTCATCTGGACGGCAGTCACAGCAGGCAGGATGAGTTGGATCCTGCCAGTCATGAACTTGCATTGCACAATTGAGAGATTGTGTGTACAACTTGTTACATAATGAATTACATATCAGTGAACACAAGATAATCCACACTGTCTGTCAATATAACTGGTTCACTGTATGTTTATGGAGGTTTTTATCACTGTTGTTGTTCTGTGTTTTTACAGACTTTAACAGCTTTAGCTGGCTCTTTGTGCTTGGGGTCATTTCTGTTTCCATTTTGTGGCTTCTTGTTTGTATTTATCTGAATTTTTGGCCTGAAAACTGTTTACAGAATTATCAGGTAGAATTTTTGGCATTATAGAAATATTAATAATGCCAATTTTCTACACACAAAGTTTTTGAAGTTCACTCAAAACAAAGAAATGGAAGTCTGTTTCTGGATTAAAAAACGATCCAAAAGCAGATTTCTCTTCACATATGAACTCGGACAATACGCCGTGTCCTTTCTTTGCTACTGCCCACTGCTTTCTGATTGGCTTCACATGCACAATGAGAATTTGACGTGTCAACCAATGCCTGCGACCGAGAACACCACACAGGAGGTGGGGCGCAAATCCTCAGCTGTGATTGGCTGTTGGTCCGGCACACTCCCCACTAGAGCTGCATTGGTCCAAGGAGACACTGTTATGTATTTGTGTGTTTGTTTGTTTGTTTGTGTGTGTGTGTGTGTGTGTGTGTGTGTGTGTGTGTGTGTGTGTGTGTGTGTGTGTGTGTGTGTGTGTGTGTGTGTGTGTGTGTGTGTGTGTGTTTAATGAGAAAACAAACGTCAAAAGTCTAATCAGAGACCTCACTTGAACCTTACAGATGTTTTGTGCGTTGTGATGTGTGAAATGTTTACAGTACACTGACTAGTCTTAACATATTTCTATCACAAATGGCTGATTACCTGATGAATTACATACATAAGCTTTACTTTGTCATATAATTTTAAGGAAAAATCCAATGGCCATCCATTATGTTTTTTAATAGATGACGCGAAATGGTTTACAACTTCAAAAACAACCATCCAGGCAGATTCTATTACACACACACAGCCCAGCATACGGCCGAGCAGAGCAGCCGGAGGGAGTGCAGCAGCTGGGCTCGTGGAGCGTCATCCTATCCCGTCTCTATTCCAGCCCTTTTTGGACCCTCAGCACATTCCTCTGAGAAGCTGCCGCCAACGAGTGTAATATTACCATTCTAGCAATGCACTTTTATCCCACACATTATGCAGGAGCGGAACAATGTGTTCACTTCACTTGACTGTAGAAAAGTGTAATTAAAAAGGAATAAAACTAAGGTAAGGTAATGTACGTTCTCCCACATCACACACACTCCTCTCACCTTGAACCCCCTTTACTACACCGCACTGGGGTGGACTCTTTTTTTATCAATGGCTCCTCTTATAAAGCTGCTATCTCCACGGGTAGTGGTTGTAAAAAGGGTCATAAAATAGAGACAGGATGTTTTTGAAGATGGACACGATCTATATGATAAATAAAGAAGATGGTCTCTCTTTCAGTAATTTGGTACGAGTCAGATGATGTATTATCTAAACCATTTTACATTAGATATAGTTAAACCTGCAGTAAGCAGTATACACTGATCAGCCATAACATTAAGACCACTAACAGGTGAAGTGAATAACATTGATTATCTCGTTACAATGGCACCTGGCAGTGGGGGGGATATATTAGACAGCAAGTGAACATTTTGAACATTGAACTTGGAAGCAGAAAAAATGGGCAAGCATAAGGATGTGAGCGACTTTGACAAGGGCCAAATTGTGATGGCTAGACGACTGGGTTAGAACATCTCCAAAACTGCAGCTCTTGTGGGATGTTCCCAGTCTGCAGTGGTCAGGACCTACCAAAAGTGGTCCAAGGAAGGAAAACCGGTGAACCGGCGACAGGGTCAGACCCAAGGCTAGTGGGTCTCGAGCTTGGCTCTGACTGGTTGTCTACCTCCAGTCTGTGAAAACTTGCAGTTGCCATTAGGAGCACCGGACGACACAGAGGCCCATGATTTTTCCTCAGATTACCTGTCTCATGCACTACTGTCAGGATATAGTGACCATCTTATAAAAATAACTTTTTTTAAATACTTGCTACAATTCTACCTACTTCAGCTTTAAGTTTGTAGAATATGATGTGTAGGCCAGAACATCTCTGCAGCACCACAATATTTAATTTGAAATGGTATTTTGACACACATTTTGCCTTTAACAAATATTGTGCCTACAGTGATTTGAAAATTGCAGTAGGCCATATTACGATTGTGATAACAATTTGATTAATTGTGCAGCCCTCACAGAGTGTCTGACATAACACGTTATAAACAAAAAAACACAATGTGGCTGAGCCAATCCCACATAACTGCGTGTCCTCCCTCTGTCTGATTGGCTACTTGAAACGTGTTTCATATTGACCCCCCCCACCCCCCTTTGTGTTTCAATTTAATTAATTTTTTAATCATATTTGCTCCATTTCTACCCACTGCAGCTTTAAGTCTGCAACTATTTTGATAATCAATTAATAATTTTAGTCATTATTCAACCAAAAATGCAAACAGATCCCAGCCTCTGTGAGGATTTGATGCTGAACTTTGTCATATATGATAGTAAACTGAATATCTTTGGGTTTGACAGTTGGTTCAGACAAGCTATTTGAAGACGTCGTCTTGGGTCCTGGGAAATTTCAATGGCCATCACAATTTTCTGACAATTTATAGACAAAATAATTAATCGATTATTTGAGAAAATATTTGTCAGATAAATCTGTAACAAAAAATAATTGTTAGCTGCAGCCCTGAATCCAGCCACTGAGCGGAATCTCTGTAATGTCACTAACCTCCTGCAGGGGTCGGTCTTGCTCTGAGCCATGCCAGCTGGAGTGTGATCTCAGGACCTCTGCAGCTCATTTGGGACTGACCTGAAGAGATAATAAAAAGACAAATCTTACAAATGCATTTTTATTGCTCTCCACTGACACAAAATCTGCAGTTAAAATAAGAAATTCAGATGGTGATCGTTCATTTAACTAAAAAGATCAGGAGGCTCGAGGGTTGTGTATATTGGTATCAAATATTGAATTACAGATGCTATGTATTATATTTATGGATGTTAACAGCTTGAACATAATCAAGGCACCATTACATTCAAATATAAAATATAATATTCAAAAAGGCAAAGACACAGCTCTTTGATGTGACCTCCACTCTGCACCATGCTGAACCTGGCACTGAGGATTCAGCTCAACGTGAGCCTTGTTTCACAGCAGTCTTTGAGGAATTTCTATCATGTTACGTTCACATAAGCTTTCACTGTGATTGGACTGATCGGGGTTTAGACGGCTTAAGGGGCTGGTTGCAAACATCAGATTCCTCCACATTAGCAGCGAGGCACAGCCTGGTGAGTATCACCTCTTTATATGGTTATTTGGTTGACATATTTTATATTAACACATGTTAAGTTAAATGTTAAGCCATTAAAAACTAGACTATTTCATCATATTGGTATTTTTCTTTTGTTAATATGTGGAATTCATGCATGTTGTTAATCCAATCAAATGCAGTCACATGGAACAGTGCATTCCTGCTTTCTGATGAAATTTCTATACAATCTTTGTGTTTGGGGTTCTTAAGAAACCTAAAGCAAATATGTTGATCATCTAGTACGATTAGATAAAGAAATTAACAAAGCATGCCTGAGTGCACCTGTTTAGCTGCGTAAAGATAAAAATAGCCATGCTAAAGTGATCTGACTGATAATGTAAAAACATATTAATTTTGTTAAAAGTTCCTGAAGCAGAAGCCTATTTGAAAGTGACATTTTTTTTTTGTTATCTCTGTAGGTGGCCTACAGCGAGTTTAGGGTCATGGTGAGTGTGACCACGGCACTGAAGGCGGTGAGCCTGTTTGTTGCAGAGCTCATCAGCTCCGTCACAGACTGGTTCCAGTCCAAACCAGCATGGGCCAACCTAGAAGTGCTGGAGGACACAGAACTGAAGACCACTGGAGGCGGTGAGTCCGACAAAAGGAAACGAGCAAAATCTATTAACTTTTAGACAGGCTGCACTTAAAAATTGCACAGCAAAGTTACAGATTTTTAATATTAAATTCCCTCTTTGTGTTGCTATTCTTCCATCGCAGCTCAACAAGGAAACACTGTCTGGTGAAACAAAAAAACAGTGAATTTTGTACTAAAAAGACTGTAACAACTTGATTGGACTAACTATTTTAACTCTCGGAACTTCTTAAAATAAGACATCTAATGAAAACTTTAGACAAAGGTGAACGCACGACTTGTCAAAATCCAACTTTTGGTGTCTGAGATTATATATGACAGCACACAAATCAATCCACAATCTCTTAGCTGTCCAAAACAGTGACTGCATCATTCATAAGGGACAGGATAGTTAATGGACCTCTTCAGTTATCCCCTATGAAGGAGAGTCAGTGACATTTAGATTCAATAATGTTCTGTTGTCTTCTCCAGTCCATGAGCGACACAGGGCCAAAACTTTGTGGGAGAAGACCGGAGCTGTGGTCATGGTTGTACGGCGACCTGGATGACTATTGTGCAGAGAGGTACGGAATCACATGCCTGTATGTGTATCAGTAATAAGAGCTCTCTAGTCAAATAACCATGTTATCTGATTCTCTCTGACGTTCCCTCTCTAGGAGGCTGCTGAGCTGTCCTCTCTGAAGTCCCAGCTGCAGGACCTTGAAGTCCCTCTGTTTGCCGTGGTGAAAGAAAACCTTGGCAAGGAGCTGGACTGCTTCAAGAAGTACTTCTCTGGGAAGGTCTACGTGGATCAGAAGGTCTGCTTTTACACATGGCTTTATGATATTATGTGAAACGTGGAGGATTACATAATCTAATCTGCTTTTATGTCGTTCTCACAGAGAAATTTCTACGGCCCTCAAGAGAGGTGGATGTTTTTCTCCATGTTTCTGCGTATTGGCGTGTGGAGGAACCTTTGGCGGGCCTACAGGAGGGGCTTCGGGGGAAACCTAAGAGGTGAAGGACTTGTCCTGGGTGGACTCTTCGTCATCGGGCCTGGAGATCAGGTAGGCAGTAACTTACAGAATAAATATTTTCTGACAAGTGTATGTGTATGTTTTATGAGTGTGTTTCCCCCCCCAGGGTATTCTACTGGAGCATCGTGAGAAGGAGTTTGGGGATAAAGTGAATATGCTGGCAGTACTCAGAACAGCCCGCAAAATGCAAGAAGACATGGCTAAATAGACCTCAAATATGTGAATGAATGGACTGTTTGTTTAATGAGTAGTTATGTAATAATGGTTGCAGCATATTTCCATATGCATGTCTGTATATGGAAAGAGTGTTTTTTTCTCTACACCAGAGCCTTTCCTCTTACAGTACATGCTGTGCTCTACTCATACTGCTTTTGTAACTTAATGTCTTTCTGGCTGCATTCACCTTTTGCTGATATGCCACAACCATATGTTTAAAATGTGCCACTTTAACTGTTTATTGACCCACTGTCAGTACTGGTCTTGGTTTGTGTGACGGTCTTTTGTGTGTTTTAATGAAGATTTGTTTCTAAACTCTGCTGAGAGAACAGCTCTGATGCTCGCACACGAATCCTACTGTTATCTAACACAACAGTCTTGGCCTGACAATGAGGGAGATTAAACCTTTGGAGTGATTAAACGCATTTTGTGTTGTGCCTTGTAATAAACCACTAAACCCTGTCATGCTTAAAGAAACATTATCTGCATATTTACCTGTCCGTGTGTCGTGTTTTGCCGTGTCTTGCTCCTCACAAACATTTCTGCCAAAGTTCAAATCTTCTTTGTCAGCCATCTTCTTCTTCTTCTTTGTTGGAGTTTCATGGCGGTTGTCATGGTGCATTACCGCCACCAACTGGTATCTTGGCTCGATCAGTGCTCGATTAGTTTCCGTCTCCCTGCTCCCTGGATCGTTTAATACGCCTGCGCCGACAATCTGTTTACAAAACGCTCCGTCAGAGAGGCGCTGCGTGTCGCTTCATTGATTCTGGTGAGTGTGTCTCTATTAAGAAAACTCCTCCATTATCTTTATATCACAATGACAGCTTCTGAAAAAGGTGCACCTGCTTCAGGAATCCCTGCTATCTCCTAAGCCCAGACTCAATGAACCAAAGGTTAACCCGTTAGCTAACTATCTATTCGTAATATCGCTGCCATGACACCGTCCCTTGGCAACCCTTGTCTCCGTGCCAACAGTGACTGGCCACAGTAACTTTGTGGGACACTGAAAGTATGTGTTGATTATGTAACCGTCACCGCAGTAACAAAATGCTAAAATATCCCAGTCCTATTCGGTAACAATTAAGTATAGTCTGTAGAGCCTTCAGGCAATGTCATTGATTACCCATTGGTGGTATGAAGGTCATTATCTGCCTTGTTTGCTGTCTTGCTGCGGGCTAAAGGGGCGGCTACTGGTTTAACTCTTAGCTATTTAGCTAGTGATGTCATCTTTACATGAAGGGTTAGGTTGGTCAGTAGCTCTTTTAATACATCCATGGTCAGTAGTGGAAAAAATATTCAAATCTTTTATTAGCTTAAAGTAGCAATGCAAATAAAAATGAAAAATTCCTGCATTCAAAGTTACTGTGTTATTATTTTAATGACTTTGTGAATTTTATAATAAGATAAGATAAGATAAGATGAACCTTTATTAATCCTCTTGGGGAAACTCAGGTTTCAAAGCAGCAGCAGAAAACAGGTACAGGTGTACAAGAATTATAAAAACAATAAACAATAAATAGAAGTACAGAATATACATGGTGAGTAAGCATGGTATTTATCGTCCGTCAATAAAACAATGTAGTGTACAATAAATAGATTTATATGTACAATTAAGGTTTAAAGTGCACCAGTGGATAAGAAGAGGTGTTTGTTGATAGTGCAGATAGACCAGGTAGTCCAGATAGTGTGTGTTTGAGGTTTAAAGTCCTCGCAGTTCTCGTGTGGGGGGGTCAGCCTTGGTTGTGGATCCTGATGGCTACCAGCAAGAAGGACTGACCCAGGCGCTTTGTGTTGTGAGGAGGGGGGATCAGTCTGTGACTGAAGGTGCTCCTCATCATGGCTAGCTATTCATGGAGGGGTGGGAGGGGTTCTCCAGGATGGCATCCAGCTTCCTCCTCATCCTCCCCTCTGCCACCACCTCCAGATTGTCCAAAATATTAAGCCAGCCAGAACAAAGAGGAAATAAGATATCACACAAAAATAACTACACGCAGCTGCTAGATTAACAGCACATTAATGAGAGGTACAAATGGAGTTAGGCACGTTGGACAATATTTATTAAGCTTGCTTAAAAAAGGCAGCTTTGTTAAGCTTTTGATGAACATAAAGTAAAGCAAGAACTGGATCAGGACTGGTGTTGAATTGCCGTAAGTATCCTTTCAGGCAAGATGAGTATTACAAATTGGGATTTTAACGTCAGCTGGGAAAAGTATTATCAGCTAAATCATCAAAAGTTAAGTTTATTATGCAGAATGTCCCTCTTCAGATTGTTATATTATCATGTATATGATATTATTGGATTATTATAACAGATGCATTAATATGTATGCAGCATTTTAATGTTGTTTAACTATTTCATATACTGTTGGTTAGTTGAATCCATGGCAAATCATCATATTTTAGAAATTGATGATGTGTTTTTTATGAAAATTCTTAATCTTCAAAGTAACTATTAACTATAGCTGTCAAATAAATGTTAGTAGAGTAAAAAGTACAATATTTCCCCCTGAAATGTACTGGAGAAGGAGAATAAAGTAGCATCAAATGGAAATATTCAAGTAAAGTATCTCAAAATTGTACTTTAGTACAGCATTGAGTAAAAGTACTTAGTTACTTTCCACCACTAGCTACTGTTTGATCCTTCGTCCTAGCCCCGTCCAGGCATCTCATTAATATAATACACCTCTTGATTTATTAGATGTGTTCATTGTGTGTTAAGTATTGGGCAACACATCATGTCTGGCAGTACCCGTGGTGACCGCTCCTCTCACTGCTCGCTCTGCAGACTCATTCAACGAATCTAGACTCTTCCTTGAGCTGCAGGCGTGGACGTCTCTCTCTATTGGCTGCTGCTGTTATCATTTTTTTTCAGCCCTTTGCCTTCCCTGTTGTTAAGTGTCAGAGCACAAAATGCATTTGGGTGATTTACTCTTTGAAACTGGATGAGCTACATCCCAGGGGAATAAGTTTTTCTTCGCATTTTGGAAATGGAGACAAGTTAGTATATGACATTGTTACTTTTCAGTTGGTTATAGACAAAATATAGATATTTCTTAAACTTAAAGTCAGACTTTTCTTGTGTAATATCCACAAGACTGGTCATATTGAATTCTCAGTGCATGAATTTCTCTGTGTAGCATATTGTAAAATGACTTATATTTTTGTGTTTTCACTGTAATTTATGTGTCGATGTGTTAATCACACACAAGAGAGGTTAGGGTGCAAGAATGGGAAGTTTGTTTGCAAATGGGGAACAGTCATCATACCCCAGTAAGATTATTAAGATAAGAATCACACCTTCATGCTTTTGTCATTCTTACATTTTGATATTGCACACTCTGCAGGGTGGGTAATACATTCCTATTTTAAGCATGGATAAAACTTGCTTAACCGGTTTAACGGTAGGTATGATGTTTTGTTTGGGTAATATAATCATGAAGAAAGATGCCAAGGTTTTTTTCTCTATTAAATCTTTGAAATCAAATGCAGCCTCCTCGAAAGCAGTGCTTGCAGTAGAGGTGGAATGTATTGTCTATGAAATGGCCTGTAGCATGGCACAAGTGTAACTTTCATAGAAAAGACTTGTGTTTCTTTCTTTCAGTGAAATCTTGAGGGTGTTTGTAGTCAGAGGGTCAGACTTTTCCCACGGTCCCTATGCTGGCTCTGTCCAGGTGTCCGACAGCTTTGAGGTGGAGACTGTCCCTGCGCTGCTCTGCCCTCTCTCTGGGGAGCGATACCATGAGCAGCCAGCCCTCCACTGCAGCCAGGCCCCAGTTTCTAAGAACCCAGACTGCTCTGTTTCACCAAAGTGAAGCCAAAGCCAGTCCTGACCCAAACAAGCCCGCTTCAGGCAAGGACATATTTGACTGCCGACACAGCTAGCTGTTCCCTTCCCAAACTTCAAGCGTGTTGTAGAAACTATGTTTCAGCCTGTTTCCCTGATTTCCACCCACTTTGTGCTGGAGTGACTCTAGACTAGACCTTCATGACACTGAAGAGTGTCATGAAAGTAGACAAAATAAATTAGTCATTTTATAATATAATTATTTTATCTTTCAAGCAATGTAAGGTGTTTTGATTAAATTTCATCCACAGTGTTCATAGATAAATAGCTTCTCTAATTGGAAAAAAATGTGTACATTGTATTGGAGCTGCAACGATAAGTCGAGCTCTGGGAAATTGTTTTGTTTTTCAGTATTAATCAAGAATATAATAATAATATAATAATCGAAAGATCAATTAATGATGAAAAAACTGTTAGTTGCAGCCCTTCAATACACTCGCTGCAAGATTTTCTAAAGAAACAAACTATTCAAATACAAGTGGAAGCACGTTAAACTGTTCACAAAAAGGTTAGCCGTCATAGAGTGATTCATTAAGAAACACAGAAGCTGCAAATTGGTTATCTCGTCATGTCGAGCTGCATCCCATCTCCTTAAAGCTGAAGTAGGCGAGATTGGCGCAAATATGATTTAAAAAAGTTATTTTTTGAAAACGGCCGCTATATTGTGACAGTAGTACATGAAACAGGTAACCTGAAAAAAATTATGTTCCTCTGTGTCCTACTGTGTCCTCCGGTGCTCCTAACGGCATCTGAAAGATTTCACTTACCGGAGGAAAACAAGGACCGCTGTCCAGTTGTCCAAACTAGGCAGCGCTGATCAAATATGAATCAATATTCTGTTACTGTAATGCCTATTTCTCCGCTCAAATGTTTTCAGAATCATCTTGTAGTGTACTGTTTAGCTGTAAAATGAGAAAGTTTGTGACGCGGTCGCCATTGTAAAATCTGTTGAAGGAAGCCAAGTTCTGGTCACGTGACCGGAGCACAGCCAATAGGAACGCTCTCTCTCTCTTAAATGACCTGTGATTGGTCAAAGTCTGCCGTCACGGGCTAGATTTTTTTAAAACACTTGAATTACAATATGCTGAAAGATTATTATGGAATTCTTGCCCAGTGATGCCAAAAATATACTGCCTACTGCCACTTTAAGTATGTGAGCTATTTAATCTCATGGATGATCTTGGCTGTAGATGACAGTAATGTGAGAAGAGGCTATGCTGGTAAAAAGAACCACACACAGACTGATGACTACGCTCAAACCAAAGGCAAAATCTGCAAGCTGGGTCTCGTTGGTCTCTCGGCCTCCGAGGTCTCCTTGTGTAAGCGATAAGAAGAAAGAGAGAGTGCAAATATCAACTAGTCTGCACATCTAGTGGCTCAGTTACAATGTGAAAGAAAACTGCAAAGACTGCATTGTCAAAGCAAATAATGTGTCTTTTTCATTCTGATTATGTCAAACTTGTAACACATTTCTCTCCTCATGTTGTTTGTGCTGCAGTGTTGTCCTCCGTCTCCGGGCTGGAGGGTGAGCTGTTAGGGATGGGGATGTGGTCGCTGGGTCTGGGTGCTGTCGGAGCAGCGCTCGCCGGTATCCTCCTGGCCAACACTGATCTGTGTCTGCCTAAAGCTGCTCAGGCGTCGCTGGAGAACCTTGAAGAGGCTGACCTGCGCTCCACCATAGGTGGTAGGTAGGCTTTCTGATTGGCTGTTTAATAATGTCGCCCACCAATAAGCCTGTTTGTCTCAACGCTGGCTGTTGTTAAACCCATTAGATGGGGAATTAACATTACATCAGCACAGAATCAGCTCTTTCCAGTTTTCTTTACCATTGCATGTTTGTATGCATTGTACAATGAGGTTTTGTGCGGCATTTAAGGCAAAGCTGCTTTCTCAAATCTTCTGGTATTACAGATTAGATCGCTGTAAAGGTCTTTGTCCGAAGCTGAAGGTCGAGTTACTTTTGTTCTTAATACATATAGATGTTCCATGTGACCATGAATATTTTTCTCCATTTGAAGCATCTTTTATCTTCCACACAACGGCTTTATTGACGTCTTGCAGCAGTAAAAACCCATGACATTCTTGTGCTTTCTTTTTATCAGAGACATGTCAGATTGGGGCCTTGTTTTAGGAACAGTTTCTTCTTGTTTTGCCTGCAGATGACAACATCATCAAAGCAAAGAGCCTGTGGGACAAGAACGGGGCTGTGGTCATGGCCGTACGACGACCTGGATGATTTTTGTGCAGAGAGGTGAAACAAAATGTTTCTGAATGACGGAGGAGAGGGTGTTGCACGTGACTCTGAGTAGAAATGTATACAGTGTATGTAAGTAATATTTACCCTGATGGTATAATCCGTGTCTCTCTGTCTGTGTAGGAGGCCTCTGAGCTGTCCTCTCTGAAGCCCCAGCTGGAAGAGCTCGGGGTCCCTCTGGTCGCCGTGGTGAAGGAGGACGTCGACACAGAGATCCAGGACTTCAGACCGCACTTCGCTGGGGACATCTACATAGATGAAAAGGTTAGCGGTGGTAGATAACATCAGATCTTCCACAGCCACTGTTACTCACCTTCCTGTCAGTTCGTCTAATACCCCTTTCACACCGAGGACTCAACAAGGGTTGAACCAGGGTTGGTTGTGTGTATGAAAGGGTTAACCCGCGTTGATCGACTCGCCTCTGCGACCCAAGTTGAGAGATGGGTCAGACCAGGGTCGGAAGATAAAAGCGGTAGATGACGGGACGGTGAGAGACAACGTAGTGTAACGTTAATCTAACATAAGGAGGCTGCTGAATGAGAGAGACATCTGCTGTTACGTTACACGGAAACACCGTGTTAATAATAAGCCGACCTCACGGTACAGCCAGCTGTACGCGCATCTGTTTTTAAAGCATGTTTACACATCTTCTATCTTCTTCGTAACGTTACCTTTTTTAACTTTTTATCTTTCAAAATCAACCTTCTAAAAGATCCATCTGTCGCCTGTTCTCTCTGTTGCAAACCCAGTCCCAGTTCATTACATTATCAAGCAATTAGCAAACTAAATGAAATATAATCTAATTTTATTATATTTGAACAAGCTCTTACATTATCCAACAGTTGCCACAAGCCCAGCTGAACAACTTTAGTAGGTCTACTATATGAAGCCAATCTCTGCTGGGATGGTGGAGTGAGTGAAATATACATTTCAGACTTCAGAAGTTTCTAATCCTTTTGTAAATGTAGTCTATATTATCATATTAGATAACACAATGTGGTCTAATATATGATAAATGTGTACTGTAGATAGACGGCGGAAAAAAGGTTCATGTTGATGAATAGATACTGTAAATCTTTATGTTGTCTGTATGTTTTTTCATACATTACAGCTCCATACATACAACATAGTTAAACATTTTACAAAGCTAAAAATGCTGTGTGTACTATATTTACACTGTATCCCAAAAACATGCATCATTCTGTGACATTTTATGTTTTTGCACAAATTGATGATGTCACTATCATCTCCCCTCTCTCTATAATCCTCCAGAGGTGTAACCCCCCCGCCCATTTCTAACACCTGAGCTAATTTCTATGCATTGCTCCCGGGTTTGACCCAGGTCGTATCTGAATTGTCCTGACCAGGGTTCAACCCGGGTTGACTGGCTTGGTTTGAATTGACAAAAGGAGGGTTGGACCAGGGTAGGTTAACCCTGGTCCAACCCTGGTCATTGGTGTGAAAAGGGTATATACTACATTGCGATTGTTTGTCCTCCATGACAGAAAACATTCAGGAAAACAGAAATTATTCACATTCGGGAAGCTCGAGCTATTGAACAATTAATTAATTATCCAAATTGTCACTATTTAATTTTCTGTTCATTGACTAATCGTTTCAGCTCTTGTGAGATTAATAGTTTGGGTGTGGATCTCCTAGACCATTAGTGGAGTGTATATGGCCATTAGAGTCTTGGTTAAATAAATCATTTTCATACATTTTTAATGATCCTTTTATGGGAAGTAGGCTATTAATCATTAGTTATTGCTGGGAAATTAAAATGAGTCGCATATCTTGAGAACTAGAAATGAAAATGAGTCACATATCTTGAGAACTAGAAATGAAAATAAGTGACATATTTTGAGAACTAGAAATGAAAATGAGTCACATATCTTGAGAACTAGAAATGAAAATGAGTCACATATCTTGAGAACTAGACTGTTTTCGTCTGCCAAAATGAGATGATGATGTAATTTTGGCTGTTAAAGCAATAGTAAAATTAATCCACAAGGACATTTCATTTCCTTTTCATGATTGTAGAAACACTTCTACGGCCCGCTGCAGAGGAAGATGGGGGGTCTGGGGTTCATTCGTCTCGGGGTGTGGCAGAACTTCATGCGGGCCTGGAGGTCCGGTTACCAGGGCAACATGAACGGCGAGGGCTTCATCCTGGGGGGAGTGTTTGTCATCGGAGCAGGAGACCAGGTGAGCGTAGCAAAACATCCGGACTGCACGAGGAGATTTGGCTCAATAGTGCTTTATAAAACTGTGTGTTGTGTTTGCAGGGGATTCTACTGGAACACCGCGAGAAGGAGTTTGGCAATAAAGTGGAGATTGCTGATGTTTTGGAGGCCATTAAGAAAATTGTGCAAGTGAAATAATTAATTTTTTTTTTCCTAAAACAAATTGCATTAGGCAAAGGTACACGGTATTTAGATCAAAACATATCTGCATGTTTAACTTGACACGCTGAGATGCACTCAAAGTCCGTCCATCACTGAAATATTTATATTACAATGACATTTAAGTCTGTTTGCATTGTCTAATATCACAATATACCTCTGTCTTTTGCACAATAATTTATTGTTGGTTACGAAAGTAGAGCTGTGAAATGCAGGGCAGAGCTAATAATTTTACAGGATTTGTCACCGATTTTACCTCTGCAGACACCTAGCAGCTAGAGTTTTTGAGACGGGTATTAAAATCAGGTAGTAAGGGACTTAAAGGCCATTAAATTTGAGGCCATTTGAAATCTGTCTTTTTAGAGAACCACATAAATCAATGTAAAGGCTGGTTTACCATTTGATCAATTGTTCTATTAGCGGTACATTTGTAATAACGTTCCTATGTGTTCTCTTCGTTTGCGTCTCCTGGTCAGGCACCAGAACGGGCCTCAAACATGGCTGACGAGTGTGTGTGCGGTCTGTGTGTGTGATAATGACAACTTGACTCCAAACTCAGCATTGAGAGGATCAGGTTTGATGCTCAAACACATACAGGTTCAGCCACCGTCGCCATGTTGAGGAGCGTTTGTGCTGCCTGTGAAGCATGTGTGTGTTTGTGTGAGAGAGATTGTGTGTACATGTACATGTGAATAATAGTGTCAGAAAATAGAAGTAATAAATAAAGAAGACCTCATCACCATATTTTCACTGTGCTCCTGTGTGACTCATTTTTTAAGACACTTTACAGGACCAATTTACAAATGTGTTGGTGATAGATTATACCAAGTCTTGTGGATGTCTTTGCATTTCTAGCATACATTTCTAGTTTTTCCACACAAACAAACCACCGAAAATTATAGATTTTGATTGGCTGGCAGGTGCAGATTAATTTTTTAGTAACTGGACTGTATAACCAGATACATATGACACAGATATTTGTTTGCAGTACATCCACATCCTCCATTACAATCATGGAACATACAACTTGTCTGATATTATGCATTTATATCAGAAGTTGTTTTTTTACAGTTAGTAAAATGTGCACTTTAAATGATTTGGGATAGACTAAAGATTATTCTGATTTAAAAATGTTGAAATAATTAAAAACTAATTAAAGCCTTCATACTTATAATTCTAATTTGTATGCGATTGGTCAACCAAACCAAACTCTTCGGATTTCGCTCTAACTAGCTTTGTTTGAGGCCGGGCCGAACTAGCTGCTAGGCAGGTATTATGCAAATGTGTTACTTGGTGACATCACCACATTACAGAAGAAAAGGCAGGACTTCAAGCGAGGCGTTACAGGCAGTTCAGGAGCAGTGTCTCTGTGAGGGATAGTAACTCCCTTTGGTGTAGACTTTGGGCTTTGTAACTTTGCAGACATTTAAATGCACAAAAAACTATACAACACACAAAAGGAAGGGGGAAAAGCACAAAAGCATAATAGGTCTGCTTTAAATCCATCTATTATAATTTCAATCACATACACACTCCCTTTTCCCTTTAGTTTAATCAATAGTCCAGTGGTTAATTAATCAAATCCTGTGCACGCTACAACTAAAATGAGCAAAAACACCAATTTGTATTCGAAGCACACATTTTTCTGGTAAATAAATCTGTTATTTAAACCATGAATTTATTACAGCTACAGAAACAGAATATCCACATATACTATAGCTGAAAACTGAAGGCATATTTCTCATTTTCTGTTGGAAGCTCGGGATGGGCTCAAACATGTCTTTAAAAATTCACCGGTTTTCATATTTAAATCACTAATCCTGTGAATCATTTTATCCTCAGACGTCTGAACCAAGACATTAGTAGACTTAGATGTATAATACACAGTCCTGCAAGCTGGGTTGGTCACTTTGTGTGTGGCCAAAACATATTGTAACAATTCAGAGAACATTCTCAGTTTACTCTTAGTTTTATCTGATTGCCTCATGCGTTCCTGGTTGTTGAACAAACAAGCCTTATCAGATCAGAACTTTTCACTCTATAAAGTTTATTTTCTGGCCTTTCCTCAAGAGCAGGAAGACGATATTATATTTAAAAAACAATTTATAATACACAATGTTTAATAATGTCAAATTAAGCAGACGGGTTTGGACTTCAACGTTACATATTTTATTCTATTGCTCTGAGTAAAATACATTCCACATCAAGGAAATATATTTCAACACAATACAAAATAGAGGGAGAAAACACTGTGCACAAACACTGACAGGACTACATGTGTGTGAGTTGTATGTAAAAGACAACCAAAGCATTCATGGAGTGTAACAATAACAGATTGTCTTTCCTTCAGTATGCAAAGATCTGACATTTGTGGCTTGCACAACCAGTTATAAACTAATGCGTTTTCAACCAGTGTGCCAAAATTCACTGGTGCTATGAAGTGAGATTTTATAGTGATGTCAATAAAAGCTGATGCCAAATATATGATCTTTAACTTTACTAAATTGTGTGTTGGGATTTATTTATATCTTCAATCTGTAAACTGTGCGTTAATGACGATGCTTTGCGACTTTCTTGAAAAATTTGGTGTGCTGTTGAGTGACACACTGACAAAGTTGAGGACCGTTTATGTAAAAAAAAAGAAAGAAAAGAAAACATGTTTTTGCATGAGAAAAGCCTGGCAAAAGGTCCACACGTTAAAGCTGAAACGGAAACTTTAAAAGCTACTCGCTTCTTCTCTTCAATCCTGTACAATTCATACCCGTCTCATCTTTGGCTAGATCTATTGGTGCGACATGTTACGTTGGTACAGTACAGTCACAAGCTGAGATACATGATTACAAATGTCTTTAAATGCTGACTAAGACCCTCTAGTTTTGTTCTCGACACTTTTGCGCCATAATTCCAAGAGCGGAAAAAACCCAAAGGAAAAAAAGCAGAAGCTAAAGCGACTTGGTTATGAGCAATGAAAGCTGCCAGACAACGAATGAATTACTGATTAGTAGCAAGTTCACTCATCATCATCCAGCACCATAAACAAATACAATCTTCAATATACACTTTAAAAAGCTTTTAAATAGCAATAACACAAATCCATCTAGCTCCTACAGCAGCACAGCAAAGGTTATATAGTGCAGTTTCACCCTCAGCAGGAAAACACCCCAAACACAATAACTATGATGCAGCAATGGTATATATATCAAATATTGGAATACAGTAGCGATGCTAACTCTGAAACACTGTCCTGCAGTGCATGTGAACAAGTCTCAGTGTTACAGAAGGAGGCAAGCGATTTAAACAGTAGCTATTGTCTGGGGGTTAATATGAAAATATGAATGACAATGGAGAGTAAAACTGAAAAGAAGAGTTTCATTCCCTAATGAGATATCCATCATTTAAAAATAATACAAAGACATTCTCATACAGAAGTGAGGAGTCGTATCAAGACGGTATTTCAGGATAGGGTATGTGTTAATATAATGATCTGGACAGCACTTTGGAATTAAACTCTTCAATTTTAGGATATAAACACAATCATTGTGCATTTCTGTACAGAAGTTGATAGTTGTGCAGTTGCTACAGTCCCTTAACACCCACAATCCGTTTACTTTAAATGTATAACTTCAAATTTCAGAAACATAAACTCGAGTGACTACAGTTGCTTGATGGAGGTGAATTTAAGCGTGAACACGGCTGGTACAATCTCACTGTTAGGTATAGTTTTCTTTGACAAACATTCACTAAACATCACTTTACACAAACATTGAATCACTGTGATCACTGTATCAAGTCAAGTCCCACTAGACTACAGGATCGCTCTTCTGATCTGAAAACTCATTAGCCCTGAAGGTGCACGCACTCATTTGCAACAAACTCTGTGCTCCTGTAATACAGGCAGCTGTCTTCCAACGCATGTTTGGGGCCATCTGGTGGATTCACTAACAGAGGCACACCTTGAAGTTAAAATCTCTGAAAGTCATCATGCATATGTGCTCCATAATATATTGTGCATCATATATATATATTTATAAATATATCCAAGAAAATATACTTATTCTTGCATAATCCAGACAGACGACACTGAGATGAAGTCAGCTGATAACTCCTCACATACACCATCATCACTATCTAACCACACTGGACTGTCATGTGTTCGGCCAACAATCTGAATGAATTTGTTTAGAGAAGTTCAGACAAACTGTCCTTGGTTTACGAAGCAACAACAAAGACTGAGCACACAGTATCCACTGCCCTACCTAGAGATAAGCATTTAGTATTTGGACTTTGTCCCGCAACATTAGCTACTTTCATTTGGTACAATGGGACATCAGTGGCTCTAGTGCAGAGGGCTGGCTGGCTGTTGCACATTAAAAACCCTGCATCTCTCCGACTTTAAGGAACTGAAATTAGACTTCTTTCAATCTGCTCGTGCAATCCTTCAGTTCAAGTGCAGACACTAAAACCAAAAAAAATCTGAGTTACAAAGTTTTCACATGACAACAGCAATACATTGTTGTCCGTCTTCTGCACGTGACTGTATTTAAAAACACACAATTGACTAAACTCAGATCAGATCACATCATTTCGTTTTAGCAACAACATGTAGACACAACAAAGTGTATTCCTCCACCTGACACAACCACCAAACAATCAAATATTTCATTAATATGCCACTAAAGATAGTGACTAGTTCATAAAGTGATCTCAACATGATAAAAGGCCTTGAAAAACAGGCTGCCACTGCCATGGCAACAGTACATATTTATGTTGATAAAAACACTCTCATAATAGTGTTGACTGATGCGCTCTATGGTTGAGCTTTGTGAGCTTTTGCAGTAGAATTTCTACATATTTCCTTTGCCACATTGTACCTAGCACCTAATTCTATTCTATGAATATGAAGGTACATAAGTACACTTAAAGGAGTGTTGAAGAGAGAAAGAAGGTGCACCGGTTTAATAAGGAGTACAACAAAAGAGGACCATCAAGCGGTTGGACTATTCAGAGCCAATTAACACACTGATTTTTCCAGTTCAACTACTTTGTTTGACTACAAGGTGGAAATTAACTGGTGGCAAGAATTTCATCGTACTATAGTCAGTGTGTAATAGCTTCAAATATTACTGACTGGGCAAGAATTGGAAAGAGGAAATCTAAATCAGGGGAGGGGGGGGGGGGGCACAAGGCAAAAAAAAAAGATTATGCGTCATTCAGAAGCAAAGACTTAGAAGCACAAGCCTTCATTTTAAACTGGAGTTGCGAATAATTTACCGGAGGATTTAAAACTTGCGTGAACTTGAATGCAACATGAAATATTGGGGAGTGAACACAAATTAGTAACTTCATGAGCTGCCACCCTATAGGCAGTTTTGACCGAGGGAAGACAGAAAACACAACACGACACAACAAAAAAAAACAGGAGTCTGTTTCTTTTCTAAGGAGTGCCATCTACCGGTATGTACAGAGAGAACAGTCAGTGATCTTCCTCCTCAAAGTGTTTTGTTTTCAGTCAATCCTCAACAATCACCGCCCTAACCCACACCCCTCCGCTGTTACACTTGGAGTAGCTCAAAAAACAATTGCAGCAGTACACAAGACAACAACACAAAACATAAATAAATGCAGTTTTGCCCTCCTACTTGTGCCCCAGGACAGTGTATATAGCATGTGTGAGTGCATGTATGTCTTGTGTGTGTGCATGGAGTGTGTCGGCTGGTCCTACAGGCCCTTGTTGAAGTAGACGGTGGTGGTGCTGGGACTGGTCTGTCGTATCCTCTCCTGCAGATCTGCTTCCAGCCCGCTCACGCTCATAGAGCTACAAAGAGATGGAAGAACACGATTAAAACGCTGCCACTAGTTAGATAACACTGTGTGTACAAGTATGAGCTCCTTTTTCCTCCAAGGAGAGTGTTGGTACCTTTTCTGTGGGAAGAGGGCGCAGCACAGAGGAGTTGCAAACACCAGGCTGAAAACAAGAGATAGAAAGGGAGGTTTTAGTGTCACTTGTTCCTTTTTAAAGTACAGATAATAGAGTCCATTATGTGTAATTTACTTACCACAGGCCGACGAGCCCCACCTGGACTGGAGCGTTTAGAAGTGGGAACCGCTACAGGGAGACAAAGTCAAAGAAGGCAGGATTGCAGTGAATCAGGCAGACACGTTGAAAATTTGACGTGTTTGTCTGCATGGACACAAGCATTCAATGTATGCGTAGTATGTGGAATGCGACAGGACTCTTTTCAGCCTCACAAAACACCGGCAGACCCGGTAAATCCACTGACAACAGTATGAGAGTCATGCATGCAGTCTGCTTACCTTCATGAAAGCTCTCTTCTCCAGAGCATTCATTATAACAGGGGGAATGGCTGTAGAAAAATAAAAAATAAATCAGATGAAGTCATAGAAATCAAATAGTAGAAGGGTCATTGAACTGTTTGCTGTGGTAATTTGACCAGTACAAAAGAAAAAGGTGACTGTTGTTTGTTGTTATGGTGACAACAGAACACGCGTCAATGGGGCCGTAAAGTGTGTGGTTGCAGCTCGCTGGGAAGAGAACGGACGCTGCTCCCGCAGACAGCTGGCTGACTAGTTAGCTTGGTAGCTTGTCCCCAGACGGAGGGACCGTTTTGACCCTGGGCTGCCGCTGGCCACCATCCTGCTGTTTGGCTCATTTTCCGTAATCAGAGCAGCACCAAAGCCTGGCGGAACCGGCCCAAGAGCTAACCAGCCAGCGATCCGCTAGCTAGCTAGCTGTCTTGCTAATTCCACCGTGCTCCAATGCCACACTGCTTACAAAAAACGAGCCTAACAAACTTTTCACTCACCTAGTGATAGTAATGTGCTTTCCTCCGCTGTGACGGAGTGTGTGGATGAAAAATGAAGTTGTTAAATTTGACTCATTTTTTACATTTTCTATGTGCCTCGTAACGTTACTACTCCACTGCTCGTTTAGTCGTTACTGAAAAACCTCACCTCAGTGAGCAACCTGCCACAAATCGCTTTAGGTTATGCGGAAGTTTGCCCGCTACAACAGTCGCTATGGCAACGGTACACATAAAAATGGCCGCCGCTCTGACCATTCTGACACGTTGATTCTATCCTGTTGCTATGGATGTTCTGTTTCATGAAAGAAAATTTCACACTTATAGTATTCTTTAGTATGCGTCCAACAGGGTGATCAATTATTTTATCTCTCATGCCCATCAACTACGGTTTTAGATCCACAAGTAAAGTAATGACTAGCAAAACAGTAGACATGATGTTTATATTACCCATGGCTGGCACCGCCATGCCGATCCTCGACACAACCACCTGCACGATGGCCTGCTTGGCAGCACTGGGGGACTCTCCTAACCTGTTTCCATTCTCATCCATCACAGGGATACCGTACTTCAACTCCCTGGAAGAAAAAAAAACAAAGGTTCCTAAAAGCTCCTGAGTGAACAAAGCAGAGGTCTTTGGTTTTTACTTTAGAGATCTCACCTCTGTCTCATGAAGGGAATGTTGATACAGTTAGCAGCAGCGACCGCAGCGAAGGGGACAAACCGGCTGGCGATTGGAGGAAGACGCTGCAAAGGTGCAGAATCATAAACACATTGAGACAACAAAATCTCTACACAAATATACATGCAGATCAGCGTGTCTACATCTGAGTTACTTTGTTTTACTTCATCTGTAAATTCATTTGAACCGCAGACATTACCGCAGCTAGAGACTTGAAACTCAAGGCGGTGACGACAGCTCCAGTAGTAGCACTCACGTAGGCTGCAGCGAGCTGACTGTGAAGAGACAGATTAGATGCATATCAAACATTAATTTACCCAGTTCCTTTTTCATTTTCACACACATATTCACACATTTTCAAACATCATAAATAGCTACAGCACATGAAGTCGGTGGCTGAGAATCCATCAGATACACTAAAGTGGAACATTTCAAAGTAAGTTTGCAAATTCATGCTATGTGTGATAAGCAAAGGTAAAAAAAAACAAGATTTTCCCAAATAATAATGCAGAGGAAGACACTATAACATTTATCCTCAATGACATGCTTAATACATGAATATGCATTTGCATGTTCTGAAGGCAACCCCCGCCCCCCCCCATTCTTCATACATGCATTCATTCAATGCATTTCTGCAGCATCCGAAAGATGCATTTCGTGGCACAATGAAAAGAGTATGCAAATGCACGTTGACCTGACAATCAATCGGGAGCATATAACCTATGTCAGCACGGGTGCATGGTGACATGGGGCATGCTTAACAGTGGAACGTAATACCGCTGTGAGGGAAGGGGAGAGGTCAGCAGCTCCCACCGCCTCCTTACAGACACAAGTTTAGAGGGAGGACAGGAATGATCTAGAGTGGAAGCGAGGAGTCCTCCCTACTTCACAGTGATGGGGGCATCTCCGCTGCGGTTGGTGTAGTTGACGACAGCGTTGAAGGACTGGTTAACCCACTGCCAGAACACCACTGCCGGAGTAGTCCTGTAAACACGAGGGGGACAACAACAGTGCGTTTGAGGAAGTGAGATTTCACAGAGTGTACAGTACAAACTACGATTTTTTGCACTGCAGCGAAAGAGTTCGGTGACAATGCAAAAACTGTCATAGTACAGCAAACAAGCAAAAATACCCCACTGTGTACAGATTAGATGTTTATGTGTGCTGTTCTTCAGTCCCCACAGTAGAAAAAGTGTGGGATATTTAAAGGTCTCATATTGTAAAAAGTGAGATTTGCACGTCATTTTTATTATAATGCAGGCAGACAGTATGAGGAAAATAAAGTATTTTTTTTTTAACATTACAGCATGTAAACATGTTCTCGTAGAAACATACAGTAACATACAAGTATGAACCTGAAAATGAGCACAATACGGGACCTTTAATATATTAAACACACTGCATGTACCCTCAATCATTACACATTGCCACTACCATTTTTTTTTACAACCCAGCAGATTAGTTTTGATTAAAGCTGGTATGCATAAGATAAAAATAGAGACATCTGTCAGTGGAGCATTGTAAACCTCAAAAACATATGTAGCTAGAGATGTTTTTCTTTTTGCCTGCGGCTGTGAAAAGTTAATCATCTTGTTAGGTTTTGTCTGACAAGTCAAGGCAGGTCAAGTTTATTCATTTAGCCCAAACTCACAGATTTGTCTCAGATAGCTTTACACTTTGTACAACATACAACACCCCCGATCCATGTTGCAGTTGACCTGTGAAACATACTGCATTTATACTTTGTTCCTTTAGGACTAAATGGTGTTTTGAAGTAAAATCTTTTCTCTGGTTTGGTCTTTTTAATCACTCAGTACAGGTTAACCTACAAGATTTCTGCATATTCTTTCATTTGATAAATAATCAGATTTTTTGCCTTATCTTTATTTGTTGTGCCCATTTTTACTATTTAAAGCCATGATGTATAGAATTTCAAATTTAAGACTGTGGCTCCCTCCAGTGGTAGTACGCAAAAATGACACTGTGATATCCTACTGATCATTCTAATGAGGTAAAATATGGAGGTCCAACATGTTCAATATTAAATAAATTAATAAGACGTCATGAAATAATAAATAAATACAGACAAATTATAGAATATAGCCATGAAATTTCCATGAAATCAATTTTTAGAATATCAATATTCATCCTGCTAATTTTTGTGATAATTTTGTTTATTGCAGGTAATTTCCAGCTAATTCCAGCAGTTTTTTATTTGGAAATTACGCATTTCCAAAGATTGTTGTGTAAATTTTCATTTCATGTTGCGAAGCTTTTATTTCACATTGCCATTTTTTTCCAAGAGCTGTTTTATTTCAGTATTATTCCACTTATTGCTTTAGTCTAAATGAGACTGAATAATTTCTTTTTAATTTATTTGAGATTGAACACTTTTTAAAATCTGTGAACAGCTAATTTTCACTTGATAAATATCTCAAACTATTACACTGATTACTTTGTCAACATAATCACGTGACTTCACTGTTCTCTCAGCTGCCCAATGATTTATCAGTATTCAGCAGTGAGTGATATTTTTTATTCTTTAAGAGGATTTTCACTCTGTGCAGGGATTAAATTCTCTATTTTTATGCAGTGCTGTATTACATTTAAATCAAATGGAAAACTGTATCGTATCCAGTTAGTATATTTTCATTTCTCTATTTTCTCTCTTTTATTTTGATGAAGCCGTTTTCAGTTTGGTGTTTAGAATACATTGAAACATGTAATGAAACCTCTGCTGTACCTGTAGAAGGTGAGCATGCAGCCTGTGATGGACATGTTCATCGGCACCTGAGCGGACATCCGGCCAATCACAAACATCTTCTCCCCTGTGTCGGGGTGGAAAGCGGAATCGTAGGTGTACTTGGCTCTCCAGAGCTCATCCTCCGTCAGGCCAGGCTTCACGATCCCGGCTCTGAAGAAGTCAAAACACAAATTTACAACATAAAATTAACAAAAATGCATTAACCACATCTCAGATATTCCTTCTTACTTATACAGTATGTGACAATATATAAGTGAAAAAAAACAATTAGCCACATCAGTACCATTGACGCCTAACACCACCATAACCTCTTTAACATTATCATTTATACTCCTACTCCATCCCCTACTTGTAGTTCTCCATGATCACTCTGGCCTCCTCCAGAGTCTCAGAGGACATCAGGACGTTCCTGGGATCTGTGACCATGAAGAAGTGCTTGGCGCGCCCCATGAATGTGCCTTGGTCCCATCTTGACTCCTTGATGTTTATGTTGAGGGACAGCTCTTCAGACATCCTGGCGTTCTATAATGAATAGCAGACATGTTAATTAGTATTCACACTATGTCACAAATCTATACTGGATCACATGTTAATACAAGTGTACCATTTTGAGAGTATTTCAGAGGAAAAATTGATGAGACGCAAAGTCAATTTTTTGGAATAAATGTCGTATCAGATGGATTAACAAACAAGGAGGTCCTGATATGTACAGTATAGGACTGTCAAAGTTAACGCGATAATAACACGTTAACGCAACTTTGTTTTAACATCACTAATTTCTTTAACGCAATCGATCTTTCGGAGGTTGTAGCGGGCTCTGTAAGCTAGACTGAAGATACTGGCATCATATGAAACTAGAAAACCTAAGGAATTCATTGGTACCATGTCATACTAGCTTGTCGCAAAGGAGGCTTAATAACGCTCCAAACTTAGTCCAAATTTTGGCGAGGAAAACTGTCCATTTTCAAAGGGGTCCCTTGACCTGAAAATGTGTTCTATGGGTACCCACGAGTCTCCCCTTTACAGACATGCCCACTTTATGATAATCACATGCAGTTTTGGTTAAGTCATAGTCAAGTAAGCACACTGACACACTGACAGCTGTTGTTGCCTGTTGGGCTTGAGTTTGCCATGTTATGATCTGAGCATATTTATTTATGCTAAATGCAGTACCTGTGAGGGTTTCTGGACAATATTTGTCATTATTTTGTGTTGTTAATTGATTTCCAATAATAAATGTATACATATATTTGTATACAGAAAGCATATTTGCCCACTTCCATGTTGATAAGAGTATTAAATACTTCACAAATCTCCCTTTAAGGTACATTTTGAACAGATAAAAAAATGTGTGATTAATCGCGATTAACTATTTTAATCGATTGACAGCCCTAATACTGTACTGTACTTCACAGGCTGGGCCTGTAATGATACCAAAACCATATTGTTTCAATACTTTACTTTGACAAATATATACAGTACATGATTTTCAAAAAAATATTTTTCAAACTTTTTCTAAAAAAATATAGTGTAAAAATGTCAAAATGATTATATCAGTTGGGAACCATCTGATCAAAGAAACAGTTAATGGAAATGTTTTCATTACTCTGTTCTACTGGAGGATATCAAATAAGTACTTCTGATATCCAGCCATACAGGTGTAATTAATTATTATAAAAAAAAACATTGGATGCACAGTTAATCCTCCACCTCTGCTCCGTTAATAGCTCTGCTACAGTACAGAGCTGCATTTAGGTGAAGCCCCCTCCCCCATCACTAAACAGCAAACAACCTTGTTGTTCTCACCGTGTCAAATTCAAACCTGTTATAGGCCAACTGTTGTCTTGACAGGTTCTTTAAAAGCATGTAAGCTACCAGGTTGAGGCTGAGCTCAAACATCTTGTATCAGTTGGAACAAAAGGAACTACACTGAAAAACAAACCCTGCTAGAAATGTAGGTCAGTGGCACTTGTGGTGTTTGTATCTAATGAATAAACAGTACCATCATTTAGAACTACAAATAAGAATGATTTACATTACTGATTAATCTGACAATTACTCTCTTGATTAATCAATTAGTCTAGAAATTTTAGAAGATGTCAGAAAATTGTAAAGAATGTGCATAATGATTGACTTCTTGAAATTGCTTTTTGTCAGACTAACAGTCCAAAACCCAAAGACATTCAGTTTACTGTCACTTAAGACCATGGAAAGCAGCAAATCCTCAAACTTGAGGAGCTGGAACAAGAAAAATATGAGACATTTTGCTCATTACTTCTCTGTCAATCAACCTTTCGAGTATTGACTTGCTCTTTCCAGCTCTTTACCTTTGTACTTATTCAGTAAGTGCACAGGAGACACTTATGTGAGTGAGTCATGGATGTGTCAATGGGGTGAGAACAGACACTAAACTATTACAGGAATGTACTGTATGTGCTCCTACAGTGCTCAGGCCATAAGACCATAAGCACCTCTGGTAACATCTGCAAACTGCAAATGAATAAAGAAAATAACAACTGATATGGTGCATTCAAAGACACAAACGTTGGATATTTTGCTGAAAACAAAAACAAGTTGATTGTTTTGCTCCTTTCAAATACACTTTAATCTAAAAGTCAAAACGTCTGACTGCTGAGAGAGCTGAACAGGTGTATTATGTCACATTGTAAGTAGCTGATCAGAGAAATAGCGTGACACACACACACACACACAGTAACAGATGGGACCGGGGAAGTCACGACACGCTGTTTCTGTTTCTGTTCCCGTCATCAAGCCGGCTAACGAATGGAGGCTTGTTAACAGGCTAGCAAGTAGCCGACGGTACCATGGAAACACACACATACACTGGAGTAAAGAAATAATCAAACAGGAAATTAAAATCAAATAGAATTCCCACATCAGAGGTTACGCTAGACTGTGCTCTATTTGGCAAAGTAACGTCAACCAGCCAGCTAGTTTACAAGCTAACTAATGAGCTAGCTATTAGCTAGTAGCAGCTAACATTATATTGAGCGTTGCTAGGGCAACACGTCGAGGCGGACTAAGCCGTATTGTGATTTATCATTTAAATTAATTAAAGACGTGAATTCAGTCAGCACTGAAACGTACCTGGTTTGGTTTTAGTTGTTTTGGCGTGAATGTATGACCTCTCAATATCACAGCTGCACCGCCGTGGACCTGTGCTGCCTTCTAGGACATTCAGAGTTATCGTAAAACACAGCTTCACCACAGATGACAGGGAGGTAAATGGGAAAAGTAGACATTATTTTCTGTTTCACCTTACAGTACTATATCTTAAATCCCATACTATATTATGCTAAACTATATTATACTAAATTATGTTAATACGTTATAGGGCCTACTATTTGGTTACATTATAAACTGTATATACTATACTACTTTCTATATATACTTCTATATTAATACAGACAAACACTAAGTTTGATTACTTAATCATACCATATATTAGTCTGATGAACGCTGTCTACATACACTAGACTTGCTGCTATTAATCACACCACTGCCTTTTCCCTGTAATTGTGTCTTTAATTGGACTTGTATAGTTTGAGTTTATATTTTTTACTTTTATTCTTATTTTAGTTTTATATACCTCGTTTTATTTACCTTCTCTGTTTATCTGTAGCCTAAATATCCTTGTGCTGATGCTGCAAATACCGAATTTTCCCCTAAAAGGCTTATCTTATCTTATGATTGTTTTCACTCTGTTGCAGCATGATGTTAGTGTTTCAAATTTTGAGAGAAATCAGTAGCACAGAAGTTGATCTCCGAAAACCAGAGCTTCGTAGAGGTCTTTGAAAGCAGCACTGGGGGCGGTGTCTGTCATGGAGGACATGAGTCGTTGGAAACCCCTGGGCGTGGGAGGTGGACAACACATGATTGGTTAAGAAACAGCTGTCTGGCTCAACGATGTGTTATACTTCTAAGAAGTTCTATAAGTTGTCAATCGGTCCAGAAAAATTCATATATATGTCTTAAAATGACAAAACCCTTGAATGATTATGTTTAACAAAGTTTTGGAAATATTTACAGGACTATTTGTAATGTAGGTCACAGCATGCAGCTACTGTGATTGTAATCCTTCCATTCTACCATCTACTACCAAACAGGGCCGGCTTAAGGCATAAGCCATATAGGCGGTCACCTAGGGCCCTCTAAAAAAAAAAATTATAATATATATATATATATATATATATATATATATATATATATATATATATATACACAGTATATATACAGTATATATATACATATATATATATATAGTGACTGCGTGTGCCCTACCCCATTTTCTGCATTGAGGTATCAAATGAACAAATAAATAAATACAGAAATACACTTTTCACCCCGTAACTCTCTTTCTCACACTTTTTCGTCTGCCCGGCCACACTTATTTGTTAATAAAAGTTTAAATTGTTGTGGAACTGAATAATTACTTTTAAGCCAACAATATCAGGGACCAATTGTTTAGTTATATTATAATAAATACAGTTATTTATGAATATATTTATGTATTTATGGTTTACGGGGCTAGGGTTAGGGTTCTGGGGGTTGCCGCTAGAGCCGGCCCTCCTGCCAAAACATCATATAAAGTCTCTGTAACATTTTTATTCTTTAAATATTATTTTTCTCATGTTTATTTTGGTTGTATTTATTGTATCTATTTTGAAAAATATGATGTATATTTATGTATGTGAATGCAATTCCTTGCTCCTTTTGTTCAAGCTATAGTGTCTTATTGATGCGCATTGAGGTTGCATAAAAGATGCAAATATGATTTAAAAAAGTTATTTTTAGAAAATAGCCGCTATATCGTGACAGTAGTACATGAAACAGGTAACCTGGAAAAAAAACATGTTCCTCTGTGTCCTACTGTGTCCTCCGGTGCTCCTAACGGCATCTGAAGGATTTCACTTACCGGAGGAAAACAAGGTTCGCGGCCAGCTGCTGTCTATGAGAGCCGGCTGTCAATCACTCGCGAACTCAGACCAAACGGTCAAACTAGGCAGCGCTGATCAAATATGAATCAATATTCTGTTACTGTAATGCCTATTTCTCACCTCAAATGTTTTCAGAATCATCTTGTAGTGTACTGTTTAGCTGTAAAATCAGAAAGTTTGTGACGCGGCCGCCATTGTAAAATCTGTTGAAGGAAGCCAACTTCTGGTCACATGACCGGAGCACAGCCAATAGGAACGCTCTCTCTCTCTGAAATGACCTGTGATTGATCAAAATCTGCCGTCACGGTCTAGATTTTTCTAAAGCCTGAAAACAGAGCCATGATGAGGAGCAGAAGTCTAGTTTTCTCTCAGACCACTTGAATTACAATATGCTGAAAGGTTATTATGGAATTTTTGCCAAATTATGCCAAAAAATTGTTGTCTACTGCCACTTTAATATGACTGATCAGCTGGAGGCTCTGACAGATCTACAGAGATGAGGATCTGCATTTAGAAGTTGTGATGTAACACATGTGACCACCGGGTGGGGTTGTTTACCCAGCTCACAGGCACGGTGAAGGCAGTCAGGAAGATCCACACACACGCACCTCTCTGCAGTTTTACGGGAAAATATTGACTTAATTAACATATTAATAACCTGAGGACAAACTGACACAGACTCGAGGCAGTGTCACTGTGATATAAGAGCAATTAGTGTACTTTATAATCACCACTAGTCCAGCGCTAATGGCCGCACAGCTGCAGAGGCTTATGTAAAAGGCTTACACCTCATAAGACAATAACTGTCACCTGGAGAAGGTGGCACTAATACTCCGGAGGTGTCCGATTATGCGTCAGGCGAGGCGGACCAGTGCGCGTCTGTCCGAGGTCATCCGGCACAACACGGACACAGCAGGTAACTCTATCACGCTTTGTTCACTTTAAACGCAATGTCACAATGTTACAAATGTTTCACAGGCGTTTTATAACGTTTCACGGTTCCAGATGTCAACAGGAATAAGTTTAGACTGAAACGAGACGCGTTAAAGTTTCCCGACACCGCTCGGAACAATGTCAACAAGTAGTCCAGAAGTTATTCAGTTAGTTATAGATGATAATTAACATTCAATGGGCCACTTGTTTATGTTTAACATCTCTTAGTCGCTGTCCGTGGTGCTGACTGGTAGACAAATACGTCAAGTTCAATGAGAGTAAGACAAGGTTACTTCTGTTGACACACAGTGAGGAGAGATATTCTACTTTATCTTGTTATTCTATTCAAGGTCCCAGCAGGTTATAGGTCATTACTGTATCAAAATGAGTTTTATTATCCCATCTGTTAACTTCTGACATCACATTACTCATCACAGCATATTATCCTCACAACAGACATCCATTTAATTAAACATGACCCAAGGGGAAGCACCATGCACCGCTGACTTCTCTGCAGACAGGCCGGCAGCCTCTCGACTGAAGCAGCGGGGACAAGGTGCCATCTATGGAGATGGATTCAAAGGAAACTAGTGGATTATACCAACAACCTACAAAGAAAAGTCCACAGCTCAATCATGGAGCACTGCTTTTTGCCAGCGTTTTTTAAATGAACATATTGTTTCTTCATTCAACTTGGAGTTTTTCTATCTCACAATTTCTATTTTGGATCTTGACATTCTGTTACTTAGCCTTGTTTATGGTCTGAAACTGGTTGAAGATGAAGATCAGGGAGGTTACCTAAAGCTTTGTAAGTTGCCTGCTTCAGTGGGGACCAACTCCAGTATTTTATCATCCACTTTGGACCAGCAAGAGCAAAAGAAACCGTCCAGTTCCCCACCACACTTGTTCCCCACCTCCGTTCCCTAAATCCCAGGCTGCACCTCTTCCATCCTGACAGCTGACCCCAGATATCCTCCTGTCTGGATGACTAAGGGAAGAACTGCCAGACACGTAGCATGGCTCGCTCCTCTCACCCCTCTGGCTTGGGGAACATGACAAATGGAGGGGGGCACCCCCACTTCAACCACGGAGGCCAGACTGGGGGTCCCCACAACACCACGCGCTACATGCTGAAGAAACAGCACCGCCACAGACACAGGTCCTGCTCACCGATGGGCAGGGTCATTCTCATCAACGCACCTGTTGATGGTGAGTCCTCCGTTACCGTGGTAACACACACACACACAGTGTCACTGGCTGCAGAGGCACACTCAGGACTGTTCAGTCAGTCATAATAGTCCATGAGCCAGGGGGTTGGTCGTGCCAATTTGGAGGGACCATGTCTCATAGTGATTTTTTTTAAAAGGTCTATGTCCGTAGTGTTGGAAAATGCATGATAACATTCCAGCAATGCTAGCTTTCTATGTGCTATCACTCCTTTTTACATCCCTCCATCATTACAATTTTTTCCATGTTTTTTTCCACCATTTTACATATACAGTAGATCCAGTATAAAGAGGGTAACCTTCTCAGAATATCATGAAATCATATATTATTATAAAGCTTAGACTATAATCTATCTACCAGTCACATTTCCATAACACTGAGGACAACATAAAGCTAAAGCTGCAATAAGGCAAATTCTGAATGCCTCTGCAAATGTCCTTATAACTCACTTCATATTGATCTGATGTGCCTATGGATAGTTCCATCATAAAGAGCACAAAAAGAGTTTTAATAATATATTACATGAATAACAACAATAACTACATTTTTTTATCAGAATAAACTTTGTGCAGTTTGTTTCTGATAGAACTTTGCATTGGGTTTTGTTATTGAGGCGGTTATAAATAGATTCTAAGCAGCAGAAACACTAAATAATAATAACGACGGCCAAATTTTGGGGGTCAGGCTCATGGACAATAAGTCCAACTTTAGTAGATAGTAATAATACAATATACTGTAGATATTAGAGATTAGAGAGAGATTAGTTGATTAATTGTTAAGTCAATCGAAATTGGATAGTCAATTACTTGTCCACTCATACCAAAAAAAACAGGTTCTAGTTCCTAATATGTAAAAATTTGCTGGTTTCCTCATTCTCCTATGATAGTAAAGTGAATATCTTTGAGTTTTGTGATCAGACCAAACAATTCGAGGACTAAACTTTTGGCTCTGGGAACTTTTGATGAACATCTTTCTCTATTTTTCTGACATTTTATTGACGAAACAATCCATAAATGAATTTAGAAAATAATTGGCAGATTGATCAATAATGAAACTGATCGTTAGTTGCAGACCTAGTAGATACCACACATGTAATCTACACATGCATATCTCAGTGAGTCCTGGTTGAAATGTTTCACACTACTTGGAGGAACAATTAATTAATATTTCTAGGTTAGAGGATTTGAAGCATGAAGTTGGTCAAATTTGTAGGTATTAGATATTAAAGTATTGACAAAATATTGAGGTTTCAGTTCTCTTTACCCCACAGTAATTGAGTATCAAGAATTTCTGCAAATGATTTGGTTTTAATTCAGTTTTAAAATGTCAAACCTGACTTTCTTTTTTGTTGCTCTGCAGGAGGGGAGGACAGTGAAGACATTCACACAGTGACAGTAGATAAGAGTCCAGATGGGCGTCTGGGTTTCAGTGTCCGCGGGGGCTCTGAGCATGGACTCGGCATATTTGTCAGCAAGGTGGAGGACGACAGCTCTGCAGGTTAGGAGGAAGTGTGTGTGTGTGTGTGTGTGTGTGTGTGTGTGTGTGAATGTGCTTCCCACGGTGACGGCAAGCTTATTTTTCAGTGCGCTAACATCTGGGCATGTGGTCCTGTTTCCATTGACATTGACATTTCCTCATGTGTATCATGCTGAGTTCCACCTGTGTCTGCAGCGCAGGCTGGGCTGACTGTGGGCGATAAGCTGGTGGAGGTGAACGGGGTCAGCCTGGAGAGCATCACCATGAGCAGCGCGGTGAAGGTCCTGACGGGCAACAACAGGCTGCGGATGGTGGTGAGGCGGGTGGGCAAGATCCCCGGCATCCGCTACTCCAAGGAAAAGACCACATGGTGAGGCCAAACAGCTCAGTACAGGCTGTGTCAATGTGAATACGGCTGCCAGAAATGATATCTTACATCTAATCTACAATTAAATATTTACACTTCATAGTTAATTTAACAACTTTACCGAACAGTAACTGAATATTATGACTGTACTTTGCTATATTGTTATGTAAAGCAGACTACAACCTTGTTGTTACCACCACTGACCTTTGCATGGCCCTTGTTTTGTGAAGTCTTGTGACTTGACTGTAGCTCACGCTGGTTATCTTTCTTTTGGGATATACTGTATCTTGGTTTCATGTGGCAGCAGTGGATGGATTACCAGTGTGACCTTTATGGCTATTTGATTAACCGATACTGACAGGCCTGACTGCAGTAGAGGACAAGAAAGCCGTGTATGTGAATTTTTTCATGCGTGCATATACTGTTTGTCATCTTTTGCATATGTGTGTGTGTGTGTGTGTGTGTGTGTGTGTGTGTAGGGTGGATCTGATTCACCGGCGGATGGTGGTGGAGGAGAGCGGCCGTACACCGTCAGAGGCCAGTTCAGACAGCGCTCTCCGCAGGATCATACATCTCTTCACCACATCAGACGACTACTGTCTGGGCTTCAACATCAGAGGAGGCAAAGAGTTCGGACTGGGAATATATGTTTCTAAGTATGAACCAAGTGCGGTTTGAAACTAGTGCTGGTTTTACACTTGAAGAGGCCATCAGCAGCATCAGACAAACAAAATTATTCAGGGTGGTGCAGTGTGTGCATGCAGTGGAGCCCAGCTCACGCCACCCCCTTTGTTGAAGTGTCCTTGAAATGAGAACACAATTTTCCCACAGGAATTAAATATAATAATCTCATTTGATGTTTTGTTTTGTTTGTTTTCTCCTGTTTTTGCATTAAATCAAAGCAACCAGGCATCAATTAGAAGGCTGACTTCATCGCCATTACAACAAAAGTTGTTAAGAAACTGCTTTGATGAGCTTGTAGTGTGAATAAGCATCCCGGTATCACGCCAAAGCATGTTATAGACCTGTCTGTCCACCATAGGATAGCGTGTCACGTTTTGCCTCGCCGAGGCGTGAATATTACACTACAATGTTAACTGATTAAGAAGTCAAATATAACCTTATTCTGTAATTGCCCACAGTTTAACCACTGCTCAGATTTAATAGATGTTTATATCCCCTGTGTGTGTCTGCCTTTCTGCATTTTCTCTTCAGATTGGACCCAGGTGGGCTCGCAGAACAGCATGGCATCAAAATGGGCGATCAAATCCTCGTAGCCAACGGGATCAGCTTCGATGACATCACCCATAGCAATGCAGTCGAGGTCCTGAAGAGCCACACCCACGTCATGTTGACCATCAGGGTGAGAGACGATTTTACAGATAAACACTTGAGGTCAAATTTAAAGTTGCAATCAATAATTTTTATATTAATAACGGATCAAATGATTACGTGTAATGTGGAAGGGGTTGCTTGTAATGACGAGCTGACAGAGAATTATCGCCCAACTTTGCAGTTCCCCTCGGCTCTACGCCGTGATTTAGCACCTTTAAGCTCATCGTTTTAGTTTTACGACCCGCAACGTCTGTGTTTTTGTTCACGTTCACCGCTCTCATCTTCCCTTTTTTCAGCTAAAAAGCTCTAAAAACAAACTTTACCCTACCTGGCCAACACCAAACAGCAGACGGCCACACTTAGTGGTGAACATAGTGGAGCAATTAGCAGCTAAAGAGAAAAATAGGAGTTGGTGGAGAACGAAACGGAGCTAAAAGGAGAATAAATATTGGACTTACGGTCATCTGGTGGACACAAATACAACTCCAAATGAATGCATATGTTGCTCCATGTCTGCTGGTTCTGTAAATAAGCAACAAACACGTTTATCAACTCTATAACTTTATATGTCAATGTTGTGTTTATAGCTTGTTCGCCTCAAGTGTCCAAAAGATCAGTTAATTCAGGCTTAAGTCTGATTTCAGAAATGTGTCCCCCTTGGTCCTATACACATCCGTGGTGCAGTGTTGTATGGCAGTGTTAATCATTTGCTCAGGTTTAAGCATAACAATTGATTGGGTGCTTTAAGTGCTCTGACACAATAATAAGTGTTACAGCGTGTTAAACAACACCGGCTCTTCTCAGGAGGGAACAGAATGAGCCGGCACAGCAGAGCAGGCAGCTGGCTCACAGCCCTCGACTTCTTTATGTGTGTCCGTGTACGCACGCATGTGTGCAAGGCCGTGCCACTTGACCTGTGTCATTTTTAGATAAAGGAACCGTGTGTATGTTCGTGTGTATGAATGGGCACATGTGTGTTGTTGTGCAGTGTGTTTGAGCGCTCTCTTAGCTCGCTGACATCGCTGCGTGCTCATTTTACTCCTCTGATCTCAGGTTCCACGTGTGAAAAACAGCCAGGGACGACGTTCATTATTCAAAGGCAGTCAGGGATCAGGTTATAATCAACAGAAAGCTGAAATTTATGTCTTCCTTCTGTCCTGTATTAGACCCATTTGTGGGTCAGAGTCATACACAGTGTGTATAGGGTTCATTTTAAGTACTAAACCCTGTCACACAATCCAAGGCTTTTGTGGAAAATTGTAGAGTTAACCTTGCTACATCTGCGTGTCTTCTCTTTGACCTTAAGCTGTGTTGATGAGACAATCACTTTAAATAGACTTGAGAGGCTATCGGAATTCGGAAACTAGTTGTTGACGCAAAATGGCACCTTCCTTTAAACCTTTATAAACTATTGCACCCCTTCATAGGGATTTTTGTTTTCATGGCACCGACCCCCATGCCTACCCCACACAACACATGTGCGTACAACCTTTTCAGCTAAAATCCTCGTGGATATCTGTTGTAAAGATTCATTTTAACAAACTAACAATGTAATTAAAGGTACAGTGTTTAGGATGTCGCGGCATCTAGCGGTGTGGTTGCAAATTGCAACCAACTGAGTACTGAGAACGGAAGTCAGACGGCGGCTGGCGGTAACACAGTTTTGCACTCTGCAGTTTCACAAGCGTGTCGGAGAACTACGGTGGCCTTCAGGTGACGTGAAAACGCGAGAGACTCTCGCTAAAGCCAGTGTTTGGTTTGTCATTTCTGGGCTGCTGTAGAAACATGGTGGAGCAACATGGCGGACTGCGTGAAGAGGACCCGCTTATGTAGATATGAAGGGATCATTCTAAGCTAACGAAAACACAATGACTCATAGTTTCAGGTGTTTATACACTAATGAAAACATAGTTATGAATATTATATTCCATTTCTGCTAATAGATCCCTATTGCTAAATGCTATACACTGGCCCATTAACATTGATGTAACATATGTGACATACAGTATATGAACTAATAAATATAAAGTGAAATAATAGATGCTATGTTACTGTGCAGAATTGAAGATATCTGAGAGAGTGCAACCTGGGGGTCTGACTCTGACAAACGATTCCTTGTCTCTGTTTTTATGGAAATGTTGGTCTGTCGGTCGGTCCCCCACTTTGGTCCTGACTTAAATATCTCAACAACTATTGAATGGATTGCCATTCAATTTGGTACAGACATTCTTGGTGCCCAGAGGATGAATCCCAATGACTTTTCCTCTAGCGCCACCATGAGGTTTACATTTGTGGTTTTCAGTGAAATGTTCCAACAATTAGCAAATGGATTGACATCCCCTTCACAACATTCACGTTCTCTTCAAGATGAATTGTAACAACATTGGTGATCCATAACTTTTCTTCCAGCGCCATCATCAGGCCAAATTTTCCATTTGTCTAATAATTTAGTTTATGACTAACCTGCAAAACTAATCACATTCCCATCAGCCTCAGCTGCACTTTATGTTTTCTGCTAATTGGCAAATGTTAGCATGTTAACATGTTAAACTGGTGAACATGGTAAACATTACACTTGCTAAACATCCATGTGTTAACACTGTCATTGTGAGCATGTTAGCATGCTGACATGAGCGTTAAGCTCAAAGTACAGCTGTGGCTAAATTTAGCTGATAGTGAAGGAAACATAGAGATTCTACTTCATGAGCATCTGGTGTAGACAAATTTTTATTTATAACAATTTGTAGTTTTCTCGTATGATTATGTTAACTGTTTATGTTCTTGCTAAATATTTCATGTTTTTGCACTTCGACAGGAAGCTGGGAGATACCCTGCATACAAGGAGATGGTGGCAGAATACGGCTGGCTCGACAAACGTATGATGACTATACCAAAATATGATTTTACAAGATAGAGACAGTGTTTAAAATGAGTTTTTAAAGAGATGATGACTTGAACAGTAGTGGGAAAAGAATTACCTGCATTAAGCTAAATATTATAGAACAAATATATAATAAAATACAAATAAATCACATCTTCAATATAAATATTGAAGATGTGACCTGGTGATTTGAAGCTTGAACTTCTCATTTCAGTTTGCAAATCCATCCACATGTTTTATTCTATTTGGAAATCTTATGTTAGAAAGTGGAACAGTGGCCACATGTAGCCTGCTTATACTAAAAACCCTGTCATTCAATTTCTTCATAGGACTCAAATTCCTTGTTTTTCAGTTTGATATGAGTATTTCTGAACACAGGGATTAATTCAGTGTACTCAAAGGCAGCTCAGTCGTCTGGAACAGAGCACAGACCTGACATCTGGGTCAAGAAGATGCAGAGTTATTATTTAGAGTTTCATTAAAAAAGAAGAAGAAAGAAACAGAATAACTCCGGGTCCATGTTCATGTCTCTCAAAAGTTTAGAGGATTAATAGGACACGAGGGCAGACAGACTTTGATCCAAACGAAGCAGACAAATAAGGAAATGAAGCTTCCTGTGCAAATCTTATTCACTGTGTAACCTAGCAGCTTTGTGTGTGTGTTTGTGCTCAAATATAACAGTTGGACAGTTTCATTTGTATTGCATTGACACAATAATATTTTAGACAGTCACTAATCCCCATAATGTAATCTAATTCTAATTGTGGATCGTTTTCTACAGTGGCCAATGGGGGCCCTGCACCTTTCTCCCAGGGTTCAGACTCCAACTCCTCTGCCTCCTCGTTGGCCTCCAGCACCCCTCTCAGCTCCCTCAGTGGTCTCTCCCAGGTCCTTTTCCCTCCTGTCTTTGGCTCCGACATGGTAGACGTCGCCATCTCCACAGAGGACCGCTCCCGACGTCAAAGCAGAGCAGAGCGAACTGCTGACACTGCCATACAGACAGACCCCCACCCTCCAAACCACCTGGACCACCCCTCGACTAATGGGTCGTACCCCGACAGGCTGGTCGCCACAGAAACCAGCCGGACTGTAGGCGCCACAGTGCTGCTGAAGGACACGGTCATACGCGGGAAAGGGGAAGGGCCTAGGGAGATGGGAGGAGCTGGAGAAGGAGGGCGGTCCCATACGAGGACGCTGTCATCTGGGGACCAGGAAGTAGTGAAACACTCGCCTAAGACGGAAGCGCTGATGGCCCTGAGCAGACCACGGAAGCCAATCAGACGTTCCCAGAGCCACATCACTGCATCAGGTGAGACCTGCAGGCTCACTGAGATTGCTTTATAGACTTAAAGGTCCAGTGTGTAGGAATTTTTTTTTTTGGGGGGTGGGGTCCTTAGTGTATAATCACCTGAAACTAAGAATCGTTGTGTTTTCTTTAGCTTAGAATGAGCCCTTCATATCTACATAGGGAGCGGGTCCTCTTCACTGAGCCTGCCATGTTGCACCGCCATGTTTCTACAGTAGCCCAGAACGGACAAACCAAACACTGGCTCTAGCGAGGTCCTTTCGTGTATTTACGTTACCTGAATGCCACCGACACGCTTGGAAAGAGAGGGGTGAGCGGAGGGGAATTCAGTTGGTTGCAATCTGCAACCTCACTGCCACTAAATCCTACACATTGCTCCTTTAAATGTCATACTCATTTAAAAAAAGTTTTTTTGTATTAGACGTAAACTGATAAGTCGGCTGGGCTGGTATATCAGTAATGGGCAACTTCGGGGTCTAAAAAGTGAAGCCAATGCGGAAGAGCCTTAAACTTGCATTCTTTCTAATAGCCAGCAGGGGGCGACTCCTCTGGTTGCAAAAAGAAGTCAGATTGTATAGAAGTCTGTGAGAAAATGAGCCTACTTCTCACTTGATTTATTACATCAGTAAACATTGTAAACATGAGTTTATGGTCTCAATAGCTAGTTTCAAGTCTTCTTCAATACAGCATGATGTTCATTTAGTAAATTATGGTCCCATTTAGAGTCAAATAGACCATAAAGCAGGGGATGCTTTAGGGAGTGGCTACCTTGTGATTGAAAGGTCGCTACCACGGCGTTGTCCGGTCAGGGAGTTGTCCATGTATTCGTCTTACAACTCTTATCCTTTCACAGTTTTCAGTTCATGATTATAACCTTTTTGGTCACCTAAAAATGTCTTATTCAGCGTTCGGTTGTACTTAAGTCCACCACCCCATGTCACTTTTGGTTGCAAAAAAACAAGATTGCGACTGCCAAAAAACAAGATGGCAACGGCCAAAAGGCCGAACTCGAGGCTTCAAAACGGCAGTCCACAAACCAATGGGTGACGTCACGGTGACTACGTCCACTTCTTATGTACAGTCTATGTACATAAGAAGTTTATAGCAGATGTATTGTTTCATATCTTGGCTGAAAAGGAACAAGAATTTGCAGCACAAAACTGTACAAATATGTTTGAGGTAGGCAAGTTCAGTATCAGGCAGGCTGTACTCTCTATTGTGGTTGTTGATTGTAGTGGTAGTGTCATCCATCTCAGCTGAGAAATCAACCTTTCCAGAGTCACAGCACGGTGAGTATTGCTGCCACAATGAGCTTCAGTTCTTTGGCTGATTTTTGTGACAGAACCTGCACTCACTGTGTAATGAGATCCACTCTCAAATCCTCCAGAGATCTTTCTGCAGGCCATCAGTCAGTTTAACGATCCCTCATCTTTCTATCACTCCAGGAAGTAAACAAGAACATCCAGACTCCACATGGCTGATTTAAGCTCCAGACACAATTTGTCCAAGACCACAAAGTTCAACGCACACATGATTAATCGCCGCCCTTTACTATCACTAGTTGTACCTCTGTGAGAAATGAATAAGAACAAGCACATGGAGAAATATCTCATCCGAGCCTTGGCGGGGCTGTTGAGTTATTGAGCCTTTCCTTTTCAATTTATCCAGCTCATTCATACCTCCAGGGCCTGGCGGGGGCTCGGGGTGAAGCTCGGGGCTGATTTGACATTTGTTATGTAAGCTGGAGCACTTTGCCGTAGTGCCTTCAACAGATAGGGGTGTGTTCGGGTTAGCGGAGCTGCAATTCATCAGTATTACTGTGTTACTTTCCACAGTGGCAGATTTACCGCAGTGAACGGAGGAGCCGACTGGAAGAGAAATGAACAGTCTGTACTCATAGAGGAGAGTGTGTATCACCCACTGTTATTGGCTAACAGTTAAGCACGGAGCAGCACAAAGCCTAATGAATTATGTTTTCAACACTATACACAGGGATGCAGAATGTTCTATTCTTGCTATGGTTCAACATGGAGGATTTTCATATGAATTGGTCAAGTTTAGTTAAATTACTTGTTTGCATTCATTTACATACTTTAGCAGGTGTTAAAATAAGTCATGTTTCACAGCATCTGGTTGGAACACAATGCTGATTTAGAGGGACTTGAGTGCTATTTTGACCTTCTTTTCCACCTTTAGAGGACGGACAAAAGAAGAAGAGACAACAGAAGGAGAAGCGCTCGAGAGAGGGTAAAACCAGCCTGCAGCGATCTAAAACCTTTGTCAACCTGCTCTTTAAGAAAGACCGTAAAGAGAAGAGTCGCTCCAAGTCACCGTCTCACCATAGCGACAAAGGTGAGGGCACGGTCACAGGACTTTTTTTTTTTTCTTTCCAGGCACATATTCTGCATCCCACACAGCAAAATACAGCCAAAGGTCTGGACTGAATTGCCATTTTCTTTTCACTTCAGTTATTATATTTCAATCACTGAACAAATTGAAGATACGGGCAGCAATTCAGAGGTCTGGAACCAGGCAAAATACATAGTGTCCTGTTTCAGACTATATTTCTGGCATTTGGGGGGTTCCAGTCCATCACAGTGGCTATTCGCTCATTTCTGGGAGTTCATATGTTTACATCCGTTTTGGCCATCAGTGGTGATACTGGATGGGAACCGACAAACATCGGACATAGATGTGAGGTGATTCAGCTTTGCAACAGCCGCACTAGAAAGATTTTGGGACATTTTGCATGGACATCCTTGGTTTTTGAGGTGAAGTTATGGCTGTTGCAATAACCGCAATAATGCAATACTGCGATATTGACAAGCCAACCACAGGAGATGGCAAGCAACCGCCACAACCGCTATGTTCACGTTTTTTCTTTTATAAATTCTTTGCAATGGGAGTGTTGCATTTTTTACACCTATGCAGACATTTTGGTATTCCGTATCATAGCAGTTCTGCATTTAACAGTAAACAAGTATTTAATTTGTTTTAAAACTGTCATCTTTGTCAATTATAAAGCAACAATATACGTAATAATACCCTAACAATAAAGCTTATTTATACAGGAAAAATAAAGTAATTTGCATAGCGAAAATAAAAAAAGTTGCAATAATATCGCATATCGCACTGTTGAGCCAATCATTATCACCGCAGGGGAAATTCCTTCACCACGACAGCCCTAGGTGAAATCTTTATTTTGTACGAGTGAACGAATCTCATGCCATCTGCAGATGTCTTTGTTTGCATCTTGTTTATTTCAGTTTTCACTTTAATTGCGTAGAAAAGGAGCGGGGTCGTCCCTTCCAGCTCTTGACCTCCCCGAGGGAATCCCGTGCTGGGTTGAAAGACAGCAGCCCGCTGCTCCGACCAGAGACCCTGCAGCTCGTGGAGGACATGGCAAAGAGACTGCTCAGCCAGGATGAGGTGACTGCTGTGATGAGACACTGTCGGCGGGTGAGTTCCTGATCTGAAATTACCATCTGCAACACCTCAGTGGCACTCTCCTCCTGTGTGTGTGAATGAAAACCAGCCGGACTACTTGCAGGCTTAAGTGTGCAGTATTGTTCTCTGTGTTGCTGAGTGTCCTTTAGTGATGGAGGTGTCTGACAGCAGCTGTGACAAAAGACGGATTTGGTCTGTCATTTATGATTAGGATCAAATATCAGCTATCATCTGATCCCCTCCGTCTCTCTTGGCACATTCTCACACTCAGTGGCCAATTTCAGGGGATCAGCTCCTCGGCCGGCCCTTTGATATCGAGTCTACTTAGAGCGCAGTACAACTCACCTGATAATACAGTAATGAAACACCAAAGACTGAAAACAGCAGAGTGCAGTGGTGTTCTTGGAAAAATTAATATTTAATGTACATGCAACATATCAGAAGACAACCCAACTCCTGGCCAACTGTTGGCCTCATAACATGTGGCGTGTTTAACTGTCAGGAAAACACATTGGCCAATCTCAGGCAGTCAAAAAATAAGACCTTTTATAACTATATCACATATGTTTTTACTTTATTTTTGATCGGACCAACTTTCTTCATAATTTAGCCTAACTTCCCTTCAAAAAAAAATGATGTCACTTCCTGAAAATGGTCTCAACGAGAAACTATATCATCAAAGAGAGTTTAGCATGGCCTAGAAATTAAAGAATATTTTGAATATTTGATCATTTTATGGCCTATAGTTCTTGTAAAAGTTGATTACTTTGCACTGGGGACATGGTAAAATCGAGCACATGTACCTTAATCTATAGTTTAAGCCATTTGTTAGAAATATTTGACACATGTTAAAGAAAATATGAGGAAGTAATTCATGGGGACAGATATGTTGCTGTATAATAGGAATGTCGCAGGTATGATTTTAACACCTTTAGTAAAATGGCTACTCCAGCAATTTAGTATTGCACTTCCATAAAGTTGGGGGACTCGCAAGAGATATATTTTAAAAAAGATTGGCAAAAGTCGATGCAGAAGAGTCAGATATATCCTGGCTTTTATCTCAAATACAGTGGATCTATTTCCCATAATGCACCTGGATAGTTTCTCTCATTCGACACTCCCTTCCTCCTAAATGCTCTTTTCTTTCAAAAACCCACACCTTCAGTTTGCAACGCAGACTTTATGTTAAAAGACTCAAGCACAACCCAAGATAACTCGAATGACATCAGTGTGACATCATCTGGGTTGTGTTTTTTAAACTTCCTAAAGAGCCACAGAGGACATTATACAACAGTTTTCACAGCTGAGTAGTACTCCCTGCGTAGTAGTAAGCTGAAATTCATGTGTAAAATTGGTGGAGTGCCCCTTTAAAAATCACCTGTCTATATACACAACTACACTCGTTGGTTCTTCTTCTTCTTCTCCTCTAATTTGTGTACCTATCTAACCTTTCCCTCAGTTTTTGTCCGACAATGTGATTGAGGATTTAGTGCGTCCCCTTTTGGCAATCTTGGACAGGCCAGAGAAACTGCTACTTGTCAGGGAAATAAGGTGAGATACACAGAGTATATGTGCAGTATAATACTGTTTTTATATGCATATGTGTTAACATGTATGTAACTGACTCTGATCATATCCTCTGCAGGATGCTAATACCTACTCCTGAGCTGGGTCGGTTTGACAGCATGGTCATGCCCTTTGAGCTGGAGGCGTACGATATTCTCAAGAGTCGCTCTGGTAAGCAGAGGAATGTTTTTTTATTCATTCAGCTCAACATAAATTCGCAATTTCCTGTTTGCATGAAAGAAACAAAATAAATTACACAAGGAATTTCTGAAAAATCAGTGATATATCTTGAGTTGTTTATTTCTTCTTAGCTCGTTCTCCAGCTCTGCGCTCCCCTCGCAGTGGAACCCCTCGACGTCACCTCATCACCCCAATCCCAGGTACGCTCTCTCTCTTCCTTCCTCTCACCTCCTTTCCCCATTCTCTTTCTAGACCTCACCTCTTTCTTCTGACTCCCCCTCCGTCCGGTTGATGTCCTTTCTCTAATCCCAGAGCAACACGAGATACACGAGGGGCTTAAACCTCTCACCTTTTGTCCCCTTCCCCTCCCGCTCTTTCTTTTCCTCCCTCGCCTCCCTTCTTTCCTGCCTCATCTCATATCTGTATAGTGTCAAACTGAAACACCTGCAGGCACGGGCCATATCCCTACCATGGCACTCCAATCCACACACACACACACACACAGCCACCTCCTGACCTCATATAAAACACACTTACACACACACATTGCCATGCACAAACTATATCAGGTTTCCTGTGCCTGCGCTGAAGCAGAGGCTTGTGTTACATCTCTGCGGCCAACAGAAAGGACTGAGACGGGCCTGGTTGGCCACTGTGACACTTCAACAATACAAAGATGCTTTTATCCTTCTCCTCATTCAAGAGTGATTGAGACACAATCAATACAGTCTTACTTTAGACTAACTGCAGCCATCTCACTTTCTAAAATCACAGGCTAGGGTCACAGGGTCAACATCAGTATTTCAGTTTGGTGCTCTGACTCACTAAAAGAAGTTGGATATTATTGTTTTGCAAAGAAATTATAAATATAAGATGACTGCCATTTCAAAGAGCTTTTAGTGAGTGCTTTACAGGACGCCCTTGAGATCCGTGCATGAACAAGCTTGTTCTGATGTTTTCGTGGCATCAGTATTCCAAGTATACGTAATCCTTATAGGTCACAATGTTGTTTACTTGTTATAGTGATATGCCCAGTTGAGGAAGTAAAAGTCTATTCTGCTATATGTAGAAAATTCCAATGCAATGACAATGCTAGAAGGTAGTTCAGTACAAATTGAGCTTGTTTTATACAGTGGGTAACCTCTGGGTCTGAAAAGTGAAGCGAAAGCGGAATTGCCTTAAGAAGTCTATGAGAAAATGAGCCTACTTCTCACTTGATTTATTACTTCAGTAAACATTGTAACCATGAGTTTATGGTCTCATGAGTCTTCTTCAATACAGCATGATGTTCATTTAGTAAATTATGGTCACATTTAGAGTCAAATAGACCATAAAGCAGGGTATGATTTAGGGCGTTGCTACTTTGTGATTGACAGGTCACTACCACAGCGTTATCCGTGTATTCTTCTTAGAACTTTAACCCTTTCACAGTGTGTTTCCAGTTCCTGAAAGTTAATTGTAATGTTTTGGTCGCCTAAAAATGTCTTATCCGGCGTTCGGTTGTACTTAGCTTCACCCTCTCGTGTCACTTCTGGTTGCAAAAAAACAAGATGGCGACGAACAAAAACAAAGATGACAACGGCCAAAATGCCGAAATCGAGGCTTCAAAACGGCAGTCCACAAACCAATGGGTGATGTCACGGTGACTACGTCCACTTCTTATCTAGTCTATGGGTTTATCCTCAATATCTCAGGATTTAAAGGGGGACTCCTTTTACACACCAAATTTTGTTTACAGGTTTCAGGGAGTACTACTGCACATGTGAAAAAAAGTTTTATAAAGCCTTTTGTGGCTCCAGAGGGAGCTGTGTGAAATCTGATAAATCGCCTCAAATGATGTCACTTAAGTCAACGTCGGCTGATGCTGAAGACTACAAGTTTGAAAATGAAAAAAATATAGTGTTGTTGAGTTTGAAAGAAGTGAGCTTACCAGACCTCTGTAGCCTGCTCCTCATCTCTGCTGTAGGCGAAAAAGAATGTGAATGAATTAAAATTAGGGCAATATCTTTGGTTCTGCAGCATCAATTATGATCATTTTTTTAAACTGTCCATCGTGAGTGCAATGCTAAATCAGTGGAGAAATCTTTTAACTCGTGCTGACCGGCTGCTTCGACTATGAATAATCTTCACATCACTGTGTTTATATGCAGAAGTTCTGAAAGAAACATCTACATTTGAAGGGTTGAAGCTGAATTTACAGTTTTTATGTTTGTCCAGACTACAGGGGTGGGTTCCACCTCCAGCCGGTCCAGGACACACTGCAGGAGCGTCAGCTGATAGAGGAGTTGGAGAGATTACGTTTGTCCGGCCAACAGTCAGGCCATCTGCCTCCATCCCGTGCCTTCACCCCTCTGCTGGATGTACCAGTGGACAACTACGCCTCCCCCACTGTGCGCTCCCGCTCCCTGAGCCCCTTACCGACCCACAGCTTCCTCCTCACCGAGTCGCCAGACAGCACCCAACGTGGGCGCCAACCCCATCGCTCCCCGAACAGAAGAGAGAACGGGGCGTCGCGGTTTGACGAGGTCTCCTTGTTGTCAGTGTCTGACCGGGGAGACGTGGCTCCTGAACGAGGGAGGTCACCTGTGAGGAACGGTCACGGGAGAGCGATGAGGGAGGCGAGTCCCGACAGCGTAGATGGCAGACGGGGCAGGCGGGAGGGCTACACAGAGGTCAGCGTAAATGTTCCGTCCCAGCAGCGAGGGAGAAGCCCGCTGGCTGATGTGTTTGAGCCTCGGAGAGACAAGAGTCCGTCCACAGGCAGAGAGAACAGTCAGCAGCTAAATGGACATTCACAAAATGGTCACGGTGTGAAAAGAAGAGCAACTCTGCCGCCTGAGGAGTATGAAATCCACACTTTGATCATCTCTAAGGCCAAGCAGTCACTGGGTGAGTTCAGTGTTGTTGATGTTTGTTCAACATGCTTGCAAGTAGAAGAAAAACTGCCAAATGACTGTTCAGTTTAATGTTTTCATCCTCCCATAAATCCATTACATCACCAGTAGAGGTCAGGGTACCACCTACTACTAAACTGAAAGGAAGAGTTAAATGCTTTAATGATAACTGAAAAAGACCAAAGAGAGTATATACACTATTAGACTAGTTAGAATACAATACTGTCAAGCAATCCCTCCGTTTATTGATGTATTATTTCCCTGTGTGTTTACAGGTATTAGTATCTCTGGAGGTATGGAGTCTAGAGTCCAGCCCATGATAAAGATTGAGAAAATCTTCCCAGGAGGAGCTGCATCTACGAATGAGGCTCTGAGGGTGAGTTAGTTATGGCCGAGACAGGAAGAAACACCTCAAAATATCACAAAAATGGGTTTCAATTGAATGACAAAGGGTTAATAAAATAAGTATGATTCTCAGCCTTGAGAAAAGGTGGTAAACATAATTACATCTTTTCACCGTAAGTATTGAAAATGTACTTTTGTTCCCTCACAACACCCTGATTTAAAGCACATTCATGTCCATCCTGTTTAGAGTGTATTGTAAGTACCTGTCAGACATCTGTCCTGTGATTATGAGCTGTTGTTGCTATAAGTAGCATGTCTATGAAGTAGAGGTTGAAAGTGTGCAATGAGGAGTGGAGACGAGAAGAGCGAAGAGCCATATCAAGTAGCTCATCACCTCCATTATTGATGAAGTACACAAGTGCTGCTCTGCTAATGTATTGCTAATATATTGCCTGCACAGTAACTTAACAGTCATCCATGATCTTGGCCTTGTTCACTTAAACACACATGATACACACTCTCATTCACTACTGTTAACCACGGCCTAATAGAGTCAAAGATACGGCCGTCAAACATTACTTTTAATAAGATACATGAAAAAAGTATTTCAAATTCAAAGAACGTGCCTCTACCGTGCCTGTAGTCACGCACATTCCTGCACTCATCTCGGAAGGAGAAGATCATAAAGAAAGAGGAGGCATAAAGAGAAAGCAAATAAATCAGACAAGGAATGGCAAAGATGGAAAATAAAGCAGGATATTAGGGTGTGTAAAAACCAGAACCTGGCACAGAGAGACAGATTGGAACAAGAGTATACAGCCACGCTAGCAGGTCTGTGAGGCCGTACTAATACAAAACGGTAGCTTGAGTTGAATGCTAACATCAGTATATCATCACCAAAGTTATCACAATTCATCCTGAGGGGAGCGTGAATGTCTGTATGGAAATTCATGGCAATCCATCCAATAGTTGTCGAGAAACTTCACTAAAAACCACAAATGTCAACCTCATGGTGGCACTAGAGGTAAAGTCAGGGACTCACCGAAGTCAGTATGAGTCATACTCTGGGATACATCAATGACTGACCCAAATGTCATATATATGATAATGCATGTAATAGTTGAGGTGAAATTTCAGTCAGGACCACAGTGGTGACAGAGTGACATACCAACCTGCCGTCAGCATGGCTAAAAACAGAGTAGTTGTTGCTTAGTAGCCTCAGACACAGATATATGGCTACTTGCCAGCACCCATACTGCTATCTGTTGTCTCTACCTCACACCTCACACCTAGACATGTCAGCTCACTGGCTGCAGAGGGAAGTGAGGCCAGGGCAGCTCAGTGTTAACATGCATCCTGTCTCCTCAGAGGTGGAAAGAGTGCTAGAATATTGCACTACATTGTGGTAAAAAGTATTGTTACTTTAAAGACATTTATCTCAAGTAAAAGTAAAAGTACTTGTGTAAAAATGTACTAAAGTAAAAGCAAAAAGTGGGTCAGTCAAAATGTTAAAATGTATTTAAGTAAAAGCAAATGTACTCTGAGTACTGCGTTTGACACTCTGCACTCTGTGCATTCAACTGATTATCAATTATAAACATTACCTGCCTTCCCCAGTGTAGCATCGCACTCAGTTAACCAGAAAAGAGACAAAACTAGACAATTAAGGCAATAAAACAAAAATGATTGACAATAAATAAAACAAGCTATGGACACCACAGTGCCTGAAACCTCTTTTAAAACAGTAGAATAAAACATCACCAAATGTAAACAATATAAACACAGGGGCTAAGCCATACAGTCTATGAGCAGTTTTTACACACCGCGAAACACGTACACGCAACTACGTTGCTAGGCAACGAGGAGCCGTTGACGTTCTCATCAGCAGAGTTCAGCAGTGTGTTGTTGTCATAGATACAACGTTAATGGTTGTTGTACTCACCTGTCTGGACGGCTGCGACGTCCTCCACAATCTGCTCCTGGTTCAACTTGTCCACTCCTTTATCCTCAAAGCAGAATATAACCAGTCCACTCGGCCTCTCTGGTCCCAGTATATATCCAGGGCACTCTCCTCTCAGCTCCTCAAATTCAAAACACTCTTTAGAGTCTCAAACAGCAGGAAGTCCTCACACACCTCAATGAAGGTCAAAGTTCCTCAGTGAACGCAGAAGTCACCGCTGGAGGATGTTAGCATGTTAGCATTTAGCATGTTAGCATTTAGCATGCTAGCCAGACCTAGCTTGCTGCTACTGCTCAGGTTACGAACATCGTGAGTGTTTCTCTTGGGTTGCTAGCCAGGTTGTGCATTAAATCATTAATTAAGATATATGCAAAAAATGACCTCTGCCGAGGCACAATAATACCGGCCTATGAGCTGTGAAGGTGAACTCGGCCGTGAACGCAAACATTTCTACGGTGGTATTTCCGGTGTGCAGACTGTCTCCTCTGTGTAGCTCTGCCCTCTAGCGGCCGCAGACACACCTGCAGCTTCTTCTCTGCTGCAGCTGCTGATTTATCTCCTTTCTTTTGAAGTTTATCAGGACTGTGACTTTTGTTTATACTCTGTAAGGATGCGAGTACAATACTTGACTTGACAAATAGCAGCCTACTTTTAAAAATAGGCCTACTCAAAAAGTACAAGTAGCCTACACAAAAAACAACTTTGTTGCAGTAACAAGAGTGAATGTAATTCATTACTTCCACCCCACATGATAACACACAATCAGTGAAGAATGTTGTGCACACATACTTTCCTGTTCATTAGACTGCAACCTGCATGAGTGTCACATGCCCGCATTTAGCTGGCTGTGTGAGAGGGTGTAGTAGTAGTGACAGCTGACTGGACCTGCCTTTTCAATGTGTAGGCTTGTGTGTGGAGATGGCTGATTTACCCACATTATAAAAATTCAGTGTATGGATATATGTCTACTGATCTATAGAGATTTCCCTTACAATAAATAACACACAGAGCCAATACTCCTCCTCTCCTCAGCTAAATAATCTAGTTAAATATATTTGTAATGGCCTGGTAAACCACATCATGAACGATTCACTGATCCTTCCATGCAAGCTGTAGTCATTTTTACAGGCCGTGTTATTTTTGGACCGTGACGTCCATTGGCTAGAAAAGAGGAAACCTCATAAATGCGCTCCATAAATGGCAGTAAAGAGGATGGGGCAGATTAGGTTGCGATCTATTTAATTCAAATAAATTACTTTTCAAAAATGAAAAAAAAAAGCACTTTTAATCTGCTCTTTGGTTAAATGGATCTAAATCTTTTGATACTGTCCTCACGGAAGGCTATAAGGTTATTAGTGAACACCATGAGCTGCAAGAAAACCTGTCTGAACAAAGGACACAGGTCTACCCTCCTCCTGTACAAATATGTTTGACCCATAATAGATCAAGTGCAGAATGAAGGGAAAACAAATGTCTTTGTGTCTAATCACTGGAAAGGAAAAGGGAAAGGGAAAAAAATGGAAAATACAACAATGACCGTCGGCCTTGCGTGTTTCTGTGATGCTAACCTTCACTGATGTTGAGCACACGAGGCAGGTGCATCCTCGTCAAACGCTGATGACATCAGAGGAAGTTCCTCTCCTCAGACCTCCAAAGTTTTGCCACTCTGTGCTCGCATCCTGCAGGAAACAGAGAGAAAACGGCCCCAGCTGTGTGTGTGTGTGGTTGTCTCAGTGTATGCACATTTTTCAACAACCTTGTGCTGAAGGGGAAACCTTATATGTGCACTAGTGACGGCCTTCAGTGTGAATATATTAAACTAACAGTGGAGTCCCAATTCTCCCTGGCATAAATCAGGTTCCCACTAAGGGACACAATCACTGCAGATTTATGGAAACTGTGCACAAGTGACAGATTGCTTCAGAGAAAGAGATACAGGGGAGGAGGAAAGCATACAAAAATATATGTAATCATGAATGTTATTCTTTGTTTTGCAAGTTAAATGTCTTTTACCCTGTGTTTGCATTTCAGGCAGGGTACGAGCTGTTGTCCGTGGACGGCGAGAGTCTGCAGGGAGTGACTCATCAGCACGCCGTGGATGTAATTCGCAGAGCGTTCAGCAACAAGGCCAAAGACCCGATGGTTTTTGTGGTCAAGGTCTCCAAGGTCCCTACCACCCCCACCAGCCCCAGGAGACCTGCGGACTGACCTCTGTGTGCCTCGCAGTCGGACTGCAGTTCGGGCATGAAGGACACCAAAACCCTGCAACTCCCGTGGGAGCGAATATACAGGATTCAGAGAGGATATGGGACGGGTAGATCTCCGGTCATAGTGGAGAGGAATGGATGCACAGATGCATTTGTCCTGTGAAAGGCAGAGTTATGACAGTAAATATGTCAAAGAGAAAGGTGGACATGCTGAAGCAGCTTATTTATCCAGATTAAGATTGTTATAGGTCACTTTTGCTACGATGAAATGTAAGTGTTGAAGTATAACTGTTGCAAATTTTATAAAATTCTTAGTGTTTTTACTAAATGCCTACATTGCACATTAACTGGACAAAAAGTATGTGTTTTATGATAAGATCACGGTTCACGAATTCCTCCTTGGTTGAAGTTGTGCCACTGTTCGTCGCGTGGCAAACCTTGCCGTGACCTCTGAGCGCTGCCTGATTGTGGAGCCAGTGGTCTGCACTTTTCAGTTGGAGCATCTCAGTCCTGCAGCCCCGCAGGCCTGCCAGAGGGAGATTACCCCAGCCTGCGTTATGAGATTCAGAGATTTATACCCAGATTAAACCCCCGTATTATGTCAAAACTGATAGTTTGGGTTTAGTGGATGTCTGGGGGGATTATTACAAATTGCTGCTCAGTATTTTTGTGCTGTATTTTTCTGGCAGAAGTGCTTGTGCTCTGGAGCAATCCGCCACTTTAGGGGCTTAATTACACCACGCTGCGGACTGAGCTTATGCAGACATGTGGAGGAGTTGGAAAAACATGTCAATGAGAAATGCAGGACATGAAGGCCAGTGGCACAGTTTAAATCAAAGTAGGGTAGAGGAGATACGGCAGCAAGGTAATACAGTGTGCATAGTGCCTTACTTCTGCAGACGGCCAGCGGGGATAAACATTGATAAATGTTACACAAGAGAGAAGCTGTAAAAGCTCAAGGTGAAATGTTTCAATTCAAACATGCAATTCAATCTAAAGATGAAATTGAGCGTGTCTTTGAGTTATTACAAAGTGCTTCGGGTATTTGACTTTACTGCAATAAACGCTCATTCAGTATATTTTGCTTACACTTGATGTGTTTCAGGTTAAACAAAAAAGCAGTTAAATCAACTTTAAGGTGTGACAACTTGTTCTTTAATTAAAAACACAGTCATTTGTACAAGAAATGTACACATAAAAATATACATGAACAACTACGTACTTTATGAATTACTGAAGACACAACGTAAGTAAACATAAAAAAAAAAAAAAGCACACAAAAGGATGAGAAAAATGCCACAAAAAAAGAAAAATGTGTTACGTTGCTTTGGTCTAGTCACAGTGGCTACATTTGAAATAGATATTTTGTCTAAATAAAAGACAATGTCACTCTGTTATTATACTATTTAGTGTTTTACATATTTACACAGAAAACGGTTATGCAACGATGAAGAGATGCGAGTGAAAAGACGGAAGTCCGGGATGCACACGGTACTTTTCAGTTTGGTTTGCATCACCTGTGTTTATTGTTGATCTGTACCTGTGCTGCATCTGTGGTGAAGTGAGTAACAGTCTAGGTCTGGTTAGCAAATTAAATATGGTTGGACAAACACAACTTGTTCCATTCAAAGTCACTTCCCATGGCTTTCTGTTAATACGCAGAATTTTAATAATCTCTCAAACCACAGTGAATGTGGTAAGGTCATGCAAAATATAGACCGATCAAACACCGATCAAACTTTCTGAAAGGGGTTCGACTGAGTTTCCAAGTACAGGAAACGTAACACTTTCTTGGTCTGCATCAGCTCCGACCTCAAGAAGTCACTCAAAAATGACCTTTTTCAAACTAACGAAACGAGCACGAAACCCAACGATGACTGAACATGAACCGGTGCGATATTATGATACTGACGATCAAATGAAAGATCAATCAAAATGGAGAGACAACAGATCAAAACTGAGCCTGAAATAAAAGCTCCAAACTGTGTTTATCAGCTGCAAAGTTTGGTCATCAGAGAGTATGTTTGTGTCACACGGGTTATATAATGTAAACATATTTTCATGCATTACAGTATTAGGTGCACTCTTTCTATGCTGCCGCCTCCATTTACAACTGATCCGTCATTTGAAATATTGGTATGTGATAGATATATATATATATATATATATATATATATATATAGAAGTCTTTATACTTTGTATATTAAACCCACACTTATATCGGTACTACAACAAAATATCTTCAGGTGCTATATATAAAAAAATATACAACATCTCCTCCATTATATAGATTTCCATTTAACTATTATTCCTTGATAAAGACTCTTTGTAAAATAAAAGTTCTCAGCCCGCTACTTTTGTTTCCGTAGAGACCCGCCATGCTCAGTGTTATACACAGCCCTGCATATACTGCGAGAAAACAGCTTAACATGCTCCCCAGCCGACCTCCATCGAGGACATTCAGCGCTGGAGCTACTGCATCTGCAAATTCTCACCTCACCGCTATCTGAACCTCTGAAATCTGATACAACAAAGACATGCAGGCATGCCAGTCTTGCTACCTGTATAGCAGTCAGTGAAGATTATAGTCTAGGGGAGACTAGGAAGACTTTTAAAAAGTGGTATTTGGCTTCGGGCTGCCAAGAGCTAATTAAAGAGCACTAATGGGAATGAAGGAGAATAAACGGAAACTCTGAATAAGCATGCCTTAAATCTCTCAGCGACGTCACGACCAAACTGGAAGAATATGCTCCATTTTTAGTTTCCTGATACCGACTGTTATAAAAATAGCTGAGTAAGAAGCAGAGATAGAGATGGAAAGAGAGAGAGCAGACATGGAGACAAAGGCAGAAAGAGAGAGAGAGGAGAATCAGCACCATCCTGGTGATGTCTCCCATGCTACGGTCTGCTTCCTAGTGCTACATAATAGTAAAATGTAAATGTTTATGTCAGAGCTTGCTGCGTTGTCTGACTGAGTTGACACACTGGTCGAGAAAACATGAGCAGCGTCCTTTGAACGTTTGGTTTCTGTGTCCTTGGTGGTTTGGGGAAAATGACCGGTTTGGATGTCCACGTGTGAACGTCAAATCTGGTTTGTTGAAGTTTGACGATTTGCCCCAAAAGAACGAACAAAAGAGCGCAGAAAAGTTGCGCAAAAATGACACTGTTTCCCTTGATGAGCAGATTCTTTCATTGCCGGTGGTGACCATTTATACTGCATTTCTCCAGAGCGATAACAGTCACAATACATTCTTTTTCAAATGCACTCTGCTGCGGAAATAGAGCACAAGAAGAACAAAAATATTCTTATCCTTTTTTCATTTGTAAAAATGAACTGTTGGTAATTATTTTTCATTTCAGCAGTTACTTGGAGGATTAGTAGTGCAGCTGTTGTTGTTGTTGTGTAGACGGGTGATGAGATCATCATTAAAACAGCCAGCAGCGGTGGTCTTGATGGGACTGTTGTCATGATACATGCATGCTGGTGGCTGGGTGTTTGTGTGCTACAGAGAAAGGGGTGACTGCTGTGCCTGTAGTAACATTTTTTTTGCTTCAAGTCCCCGACGATTTCCGATACCCTGATTTGAACGTGGTCTGAGGAAGAAACACTTTCTTCGCCGCTTATGCTCCCACAGAAGGAAAGAAGTCTTTGTGCTGGCTTTGTAGTGGAGTAAAACCCGTTAAAAGCGCCCGAGGGGACACTTTATAAGGATTTATTGGAGTACTTAGCAGAAGTAAGAATGCACCTTTGGGAGATCTCCCTTTTGACAGTGACGAGTGGCGAGTGCTCGCTCAGTGGTCCAAGTAAAGCCATGTTGAAGGTAGTGCAGTGTTTGGCCCGGAGTTCAATGTTTGGTTTACATCCTCGGAGTCTTTTGTGAGTTGTGTTTCCATGTTTCTGTGCACATATTACTGTAAGTGTGTGTGTGTTTTTAGATCTCAGTGGCGGTAATTTCCTCAAAGTGGATGTCGTTACTGCCACTGTGAACCTCGTAGTCCTCCATGTCCCTGTTCTCCAGCTCCAGACTCAGCTCCCTCATCACTCGCTCGAGGTCCCGGTTTCGACGGTACATCTGGATGTAGTTCTGCTGCAGCTGTTTCTGGTAGCGGATTACCTGGTAAAGTGAGTAAATCAGTAGGGAGGATCAGAGGAAGCTTTAAAATGTGTTCGATAGCCCTATCCATCTTGACATGTATGACACTGAATGACAATGACAGAGATTCAAGGTCAATTTTTCCTTCCTCCATTTTACCTTCTCCTTCTCCTCCTGCCACACCCTCCTCTCAATCTCAAACCGTGACAGCTGCTCCTCGCTAGTCCTCCTCTCGTATATGAGTTCAGCCTTCAGCCTGTCCACCTGAGAAAAAATGATAGAAGAAATGTTAAAAACTGCACCGTGTCAGCGGTGGAAGATGTATTTAGTCAACATATCCTCATATCCTCAACGGTTCATATGATATCTTACGAAAATTCCTAATTTTTCGTGCGTTTTCCTACGAATGTCCAGCAAAGTAATAGCTATCTTTTCTCTGAAACGTTGCAGTTGCAGTAAAGATCTTGTACCTGTTGTCTGAGTCCCAACACTGCTTCTGCATTCTGCCTCTGAGCCTTGGCTTCATCGCTCTCTCCTCCCCAGACCAGATGAGTCTCGTCTGCGTCCCGGTACAAAGACGGACTGGGACCGCCCCTCCCTGACATGCCTCTACCCTGCTGGAGGGAGAGGCCCATGCATTGCCCCTTCATGATTAGATTTCCAGGTAGGGAGTGTCCACTGTGATTGGACAGAGTGTCACGGAGGCGGACCGACTCCTCTTCCAGACGGCCCACTTTCTCCCGGAGCAGCTCGGCTTCGCTCTTGCGCCTCTGGAGCTCGTTCTCGCAGACTTCCAGCTCCAGAGATCGCGTCCGCACGGCCGTCGCGGCCTCGTGGGATCGAGCCTGGCTGGCTTGCAGCTCGGACCGGGCTTCTCTCAGCTGGGCCTTCAGCATCACGATGTCTCCGGCCTTCTGGCTGAGCTCCGACTGGATCTCCTTCAGCTGCTGCTTCAGGAGGGAGATCTCTCCTGACTTCTGACACACCTGAAGGGTCAAGAGCAAGCGAGTTAGAGAGAGAGGTGGAAGTGCTGAAAATACAGAACAAACGGTCTCTAATGGCACATTACAGACTGATATTTTGGATTTGCTCTCTCCTTTAAGGTAAACCTCAAATTCTTTCAAGCTCATAAGCTTATAAGGTTAATTTAAGCCTCCTAGGTGTATCCTCTGACTCTGACACCTTTCTTTTGGGGGCATTTAATGCTTTAATTAGTGAGTCAAAGCAAAGATCCCCTCCCAGACTCAAAGAGGGATGTTGCAGTTCACACAGCACCTTTAATCACTTTAATCACCCTGACCTAACACCTCTCCAGCGTCTGAGTCTCACTCACCTCCCACTTTGTCTCTTCCAGACGTGGCCCCAGCTGGGTCTGCTCCCTCTGGATGGTGGCACACCTCCTCTCCAGCGTCTCTCTGTCCTGCAGCAGAGAGGAGAAGTCCTCCTGCAGCTTCTTCTTCTCTTGCTGTAGTTGAAATACCTGACGACACACACAGATCCTTATTTTACAACACCCTCACATATTGAAACAGAAGACATGCACTCTCAAAGAAAGAATCTCCAGACTCACAACTAAAGCACAAGACTAGCAAAGTAACAATTTGAACATCTCTCTCCGTGTTAAAAAGGTTTTTAAGTACTTAACGTACCTGTAACTGTAGCACCTGCTGTGCCCTCTGGGCCTTCTGAGAAGCCTGCTTCATCTTCGATGCACAGCTCTGTCTCAGCTCCTCCATCTCTCTCTCACAGCGACGCTGCTTCTCCTCATACACCTTTCAGAGCAGAAGACATGGGTGAGAGGTCAGAGGTCAGTGTTTCATCTGAGCCAACATCATATCGTTATTCATTTGGTGTTTTAAAGGAAGGTTTGGTAGATTTTAGAATTTTTTTTTTGTTATATTAGTTGAAATTCTCTTTACATCCCGACAGCAATCAATAAATCAAATGTTCTGACAATAAAAATAAAGTAAATCCGGTATCTGTGGATGCAGGACTGTAATAAACCCGTCCAATCATTTCATTCGACCTGAATGTAATGATTGGACGGCCTACCTGTGTGCTTGCCTGCGTGCACTCTACCCGTGCACTCATCGTGCGTCATCAGAGTTTTCCACAAGCTGCTAGCTTGGCAGTTGTAAGTAATAACAATAGCCATGCTCAATAGTCATGTTCATTATGATATGTTTATATTCTTAATGATCGTTTTGGGGGAGTGGCTTTGGAGGGAGACTTGAAGCGACGGACTGTCAGTGTCGCCGACTTGGTGACTTTCTCTCTAGATTTAGGGACTTTTGGAGCTAGTGCTGCTAGCTACTTTCATTGGAAAAGAGTTGGCAACACTGGGCTCGGTTTTTCGGCAAGATCATTTTTAAAAATCGAGTGTTCTCTTGCTAGTTTCTCAAGATCGCCCACCCTGCCTTTAAAGGAAGGTTTGGTCCGTGTGGTGAGGTGAGTGTCTTTATGTCTCACTTGGCAGATGGCAGCTTCATTCTCATCCAGATTTTCCCGGAGCTGCTGGAGCTCCAGGTCACGTTCCCTCAGCTTCTCCTCCAGCTCTCTCACCACCGCCTCGTAGCCCTCCACGGGTGGCGGCGAGTGGCCACAGGACCCGCTGTCCGACAGGGGCTGCCCGCGCCCACTTAGCGACCCCGAGCCTGTGCTCTTGCTGGACGAAGAACGCCCACTGTCTGAGTTAGTGTGGCCGTGGCTCCCACTTCCACCTGAAGTGTTTCGGCCCACGCCTTGCACGGGCTCCAGCTGGCCCCCAGAGCCAGACCCGGAGCTGGAGCCTTCACTGGGGGCCAGACTGTAGCCTGTGCTGCTGTGAGTAGGGAGGCTGGAGAGGGAGTTCCTCCCTGAATCTGACATGGAGCAGGACTGGCTGCTCCGAGCATTGCGACCTCCGCTGTAGGAGTTGCGCTTCCCTTCGGTGCTGGAGCTGCTGCTCCCTCCGACGACGACGACGGTGCCGCCGGCGTTGTTGGATCCTCCGAGGGGCAGCAGGAGGTTGAGGCTGGCCTGGCTCTCTGACAGACTGCCGCCCCCTGGCCGCGGGGACAGGTACTGCACGGAGTGGCGATTCTTGGGAACGACAGGTTTGAACGCTGTCGGACGGATCAGCACTTTCTCCATGTTCTGAAAGTACATAATTATAAAAAAAAACAGCATTAATGATTGATAAAAGCTAAGCTGAGCTAATTAGCAACGGCTGAATAAAACTCATTAGAGAGGGGTGAGTGATATGCTGGCAGGTCACCCCTCCAGGCTCTGATTAGTTTAATTTGCTTTAATTGATATTCATGGGCTTCGTTAAGCAATTTCCTTAATGATTTTCATATCATCTAAGATATAGAGAGACAGGAAAGAGAGGGAGAGGACAGAGAAAATCTGATTAGAGGGCAGAGAAACAAAGAGGAGGGAGAAGAGTGGAGGAAGAGGTGAGACAAAGACAGAGGGGGTGAAAGCTCCTCACGTGTTCTGTAAGCATTTTTCTTAATGATCTTCCTCAGGGTTCACTAAGTACATCAGTGAATGTAAGCAAGCTCTGACATTGATCATGATGTGTCTGCAAGGTGAGGAGCTGTCAAATGATCCATCTGAGCCTGCCAGGCCAGTGATTAAGCTTCCCTCCGGATCGATGGAAATAAATAGCCAATTAGACAGCTGACGTACTCCGCTGTAAAACATGTCAGCACATGCTGCAGAAAGGCTCATACTGTGTGAGTATTCCAGGGAGAGCGGAGAAAAAAAAAGTCCTCGCTATGATATTTAATGTCACAGTCGGTAACTGTGAGCTGTAATTAAAGAAGACATTTTCCTATAAATATCTTAACGTCAGAGGTCATGGTCATCTACACAACGGCAGTTACGGAGCTGGTAAGGATTCAGTGTTGTGCTGAAAGGCGCTTAAACCCTTCCAGTGAGGTAGTGTTTCTACTTTCTTATCCCACCTTATTGTGCCAAATGTATTTCACGTACAAATATTAAAGGGATTGTTCGGGTGTTTTGAAGTGGGGTTGTATGAGGTACTTATCCATAGTCAGATGACGGTCAGCACGCCCCAGTTTGGAGAAGCAGACAGTGAACAAATGTATTCTAGAAACCTAAAAGAAAGGCCCACCTAAAAAAAAATCAATATCAGTATAAGTGTACGCTATATTTTGAATATCTTCAGTGGTTTATCTTATAGACAGCTCCCCATCTATGTTTCCAATGGGGAACTGAAGCTGTTTTCTATGCTCTTGCCAAAGCAACCAGACTCCATTGAAAAAAAAATAATTTTACTGTTTTGAGTTACTGGTTAGTTTGTAAAATTATAGTTTTTTTCAGTGGAGTCTGGTGGCTTTGGCGAGAGCATAGATGGATACAACAGCTTCAGTTCCCCATCGGAAAGGGCTGTCTGACGGCAAGGTAAAATGTTGGAAATATTGTAAATGTAGCGAAACTGATATTGATTTTTTTAGGTGAGCCTTGCTTTTAGGTGGCTAAAATTGCTTTGGTTCCGTGCAGTAACTCCTGTCTGCTTCTACCTCATACAACCCCACTTCAAAACACCCAAACTATCCCTTTAATATCAGGTGAAACAAACAGAATTTATTAGAGCTATGTAGGAGTTTTGAGGCTGATACTGATATTGATATTTATGAGTTTAAAAAAGGAAATATATAAACATTAAAACACAACATAAACAAACCTTTTTATTATTATATTTTGACCAAAAAAATCTACTTTCTGGTGGACAAACTCTACACTGTAATGGTAGGGTTGACCGATTGGATGAATATATCGGCGATTGGCTGAGTACATCGCTGGTTGTTTTTTGGGGCGATTCTTTGGGCGATGTTTGTCATTTTATTTTGCTAATTTAATGGTCTGCCTCCGAAGACCAAGTTTCTTGTTTCTGTCTAGTTTGAAAAAAGTGTGTGTTTACGATGCTCCGCCACTAGAACAGCTGATCGCCCAGCTGAAACTAGGGCAGCGGGGGAGGGTGGGGCGTTTTAACATATTGCCCAACCCTATGTAATAGAGACACTGTTTCTAAATTATCTCAAACCTAGTTTTCCATTTCTGTACTGCAGGTTCTGGTTACTTATCGACCAAATACAGTACTTGACATACCTGCAATAAGCTAAATATATCACTCTGACTGATTTATTGCTCTAGCTCTACGGTCTACTCCTCTTACCTTCTCTAACTGTCCAGACACTGGGATGAGTTTGGGAGGAGGCCCTCCAATGTTGCCGTTCAGAGTCCTGTTGTCCCTTTGGTCCTCCGAGTCACTGCAGGGGCTTGCAGCCACCAGCACCACATTGTCGTTCCAGTCTCCAACCACGACCTCGTCGCTCCCATACCCAGAGCTCCCATTAGTGCCACCACATACTGCTCCAGCAACCGTTCCACCGCCTGCGCCGGCAGCGTTACCGGGCCGGGGCTGCTTCTTGGTGGGCAGCGGTGGAGGCAGAACCTGGGCATGGGGAAGCGTTTGGTTGCTGATGACCAGCAGCTGCTCCAGGGAGCTCCCGCTGCGGAGGGTGTTATCCTGGAGCCGGAAGCAGCTTGTAGCCGGCGTGGAGCGGCGGGACTTGGTGGTGAATTCGCTGGCGGCCCGGCAGTGTCTCTCCTGATACGTCCGGCCTGATATGAGGCTGCTGACAGAACCCATGGCTGTCCCGGGGCTGCAGGGCCCGCAGGGGCCGGGGCAGGGGCCTGAAGGGGAGTGGGATGATAGGGGCCGGCACTGCTGGATGTCGAGACCTGGATTTGGGTGGTCAGTCACGGTCACAGGTAGTGCCTGAACCAGAGCCATGGCACCCCGACGGCGTCAGACACACCACACACTCTGAAAGAGAAAATAAGGAGAAACAAATGTATTCATATTCATATATACAACAGATGTGACAATTACACATGCTCTGTTGGAGAGTTGTACCCATGCATACAAGGTTTTTCATTCAATATTTACAAGACATGATACTTTCTTCTTACTGCCAATGACGTCACAACCAAGTGTATGCCTTTTCAGATTGATTTATTATGCAAAAATTTGACGTAGACTCAGGAATCACAACATACACAAACAGGGCTTGCACTAGGTCCCAGCAAAGACTGTTGTAAAGAGCTGAAACCAGTGAAACTCAGGTACAGCAGTGTGGATTGAGGCCACACAACCACACATAAAGATAAAGAGATGATACGATGAAAACTGACACCTACAATCAAAATATCTTTAAAAGATATTCACCAATGACTAATGTTGTAGTAGGTGATCAACTCAGAGCTTTCTCATTGATTTCTCTAAGTAGGCAGTAAAGGAAATGTGCAAGCAATTTAATTAAAGACACAAGAAAAAGCAAAGTGTTTATATTCTGAGCTATTGAGTTTACTAATGAGTTGTATTTTTCATATATTTCCAGAGATGGACACAGCTATTTAGGACAGTGAGAAAAAAAAAATAATGGACAGTTTGACTCATCAAACAGGCGCAACTGCATTGCTGTTGTTAATGATTCCATCTACGTGTTCCAGTTTCAGGACCCTATTGTTACACTTGAATGGAACAGGCCATCGCTAACGTTATCAGTTATTCATGCGTTTGTGATATAGTAGACAAAAGGCCTTTTTCACGGCTGCATTTCATTTGCTAAGAAGTTAAAGTCAATTGTTCGTTCCATTGCAACGTCAGCGCCCAGCAGCAGAGCTACGCTTCCGCCATTTTGGACTGAAAGCGACTACCGGACCGGACGCCAGTAAAACGTCCGCCTACAAAGTGCAGTACAAAAGTAAAAACAAAATTATTTCTATTCTATTGTCATATTTTTAAAGTCTCTACCAAAATGGCCTGTGTTGAACAACAAAAATATTATAAATATGCATACTATTATAACTATTTACTTACTTACTTATTTATTTATTAAACTTTTTGCCCAGCCGCTTCCCAGAATAGCATAAAGTGAGCGATGGACATAAATGGAAGTTAGAAAAATCCAGCACACAGATTTTGAGAGCAATCTCAAACTTTTTCATGTCAAGGACCTCCAAAATCAATGTACAATAGACCACAGACCGTGGATGTATAAGAGGTAGTGTCCTGTGCGTTTGCCCTGCGTGTTAGTAAATAGCCTACAACTACATCAAATTCTGTTTATGTCATACTACTAGCACTACTAGCTACTGGCCGATAGCCGGTTGTTTGGGAACAGAGAGACGTTAATACATCCACCACGGTACAGGCTTACAACATACAGCCCACGGGTGTATTATAAGATAATAAAAGTGATGAATTACAGCCAATATATCCATTATTACAGCTGCATATAGCTAGCAGGAAGCTGGCAGAACTGGATATGTCATATAAATATGCAGGGCGGTGCAGTCCCGTGGGTCTGATGCACGTTCATTATGCCGAGGAAAAAACTCTGGATTCAGCTATTAGTTAATTTTTACAACTTTTAGGACAACGATTTAAATGAGGGCTATTTAAGTATTTGTACTGGGAAGTTGATTTACCTAAAAAAAAATTATCCACTGATTTACAGACGTCTCTTTATACATTTATGGCAATGGATTCATTGGCATTTACAGTCCAAAATGGAGGCAGCGCTACCGCAGCGCCATCTAGCAGCTACTGACAAAAAAGTACCGGAGTTTTGCATGCTGGCTCACTGACATGACTTACTGGGACACTTAAATAGAACAGAGCCATCGGTAGTGATATTATTAAAACCTCTGCTTTTCCTACTATGACAAGACAAAATGTCTGCTGTAAAAATGGTCTATCAAGATTTATCTTGCTTGATAATTTGGCATTTGTTTCCTCCACAGTGTAATTATTTATGTAGAGTTCAGTTTTTTGACAAAAACTGTAGTCTAAGGAAGACCTGTAGTTGGTTGAAACAATAAAGTTAAAGGGAGCTGTGTGCAGGTAATCCTTGTATTGGCAATTAGCAAATGTAGCATGCTAACACACTAAACCAACATGGTGATGAACACGGTAAATTACACCTGCTAAGCATCTATAAGTTATGCCATTGCCATTGTTAGTATGTTAGCATGCAGACATTAGCATTTAGCTCAAAGCAACGCTGTGCCTAAACAGGAAGTGTTAATGATACATTTTACTGACAAAAAATATTACTACTAGTTATATTTCTCTGCTGTGTGGATTCAATCCAGATGATTTGTTAAGCCGTGATTTCATGTTTTAAAACATCCCTTGCATGTTCAGCAGAAAACAAAAAGAACAGCAGACATTTTGACGTCATAGCAGGAAAAGCACAGGTGTTAGTAACAACATTGACAATGGCTCTGTTCTATTCATTGTCCCAGTGAGCCGTGACAGTGTGACGCAGCATGCACAATACCTGGAAATCAGCCATTTATAACTTTACTATTTACACCTGCTTTTCATACTGTAGAAGTTATATGTATTAACTAAACAAGAAACACAATTACCACAGATCTTGACAGTCGCTAATGTGATTTGTGCTTAGCATTTCATCCATGTGTTAAAAAAATATGTGAATGAGACTCATTATGTGGTAAATTAGCTTTGAACTGTAGGGCTAATTATCTTATCATTATTCTTAAATTGTTCGAATTAAAGTGGTTAAATGCAAAATGATTAAATGCATAATCTTATCATAATAATCTTAACGTAATATTTGCAATATGAAAAATGAGACACATTTACTTTACATAAAAACCTATTACAATTAAAAACAATCTTCTTTGCAACAATGAAGCCGAATTATTTGTTGATTTTAGGCCTGTTGCCACTCGCAAAACTCATTAGCTACAGCCACTTAACAGCTGCTTATTTGAAACATGTCTCGTGGGGGAGCACGTCCCCAGACCCAGTAAAGGCTCATCCCTCATTAAATACACTCTATGTCTCTGGTGACACCACTGATAACTGTCAATGTCATTAGCGAGGCACGAAGAGGAAAAAGAGGATGGATTTAGTCGAGACTGAGGATGACAGACAGAGAGAGAGAGAGAATGAGTCACGGTCATCGCCATCTGCAGCTGCTCTGTGATTTTCCTGAATGTCCCTGTCGGAACCTGGTGAGCAGTCATCCGTGTGTTACTTCTGAAGGGGTTTGAAAACTAGTCGCTTCACTGTTTCATGATCACAGTGCTCCTACGCCTATCAAAAACATCTTTGAAGAAAGGAATAATGGCCTCACTTGGTCACTGCACTATTTTTAGGAAGAGAAACATGGATACTTATTATTAACACAGAAAAGTGGCAGCGGATTAAGTCTTCCATTTGCAGATAGTATTATCAGTGTTAGTTTCCCCGGGGGGGACGGAGAGGGGACACGTATCCTCAGTCTGTCGTGCCAAACCCAAATCCGTCTGGCCAAGTGGAATAATCCAAGCCAGCTATGTCTGCCAGGACTAACACAATCACACTGATTGTCACTCATACACGCACACACACAGCGACGTGCATGTACATGAACATCCACACACACACAAAAAACCCCGGATACACGTCATTCATGCAAGTCCTGAATACAAAATAGTCTGATGATATAAAGTTTTGGAAGAAGTCATTTTTGTTTTGATTATTGAAGCACAATTTAACCCAACAATACAGCCCAGTTGCACGAAAAGGCGTGTGAATGACACAATAATGCGCAAGGCAATAACGTGTAATAAGAACGCTGTTCTTGTTTTAGGCGTGTCATTTTCACACCATGTATTCTGTACTGACTGCAATGTAATGACATAGAATAAAAGGGGAGAGAGACCGCTAATGGCGGGCGGGAGGGGAGGTGGATGGGTCCAACAAACACAGGACCCATCTGGAGACCGGTGTTCGAGAACAGACCTGTTTTCCGTAGTGATATTACGTTGTTTCCTTACGTATTGTACGTACGTATTAACAGTTTTGTTCCTATAGCGTGTGGAGAGCAACGATTTGGCCAAAACAGCCACCACACACTTACAGATTCCAATCATGAACAACAAGAGTCCCGACTCAAAAAAACGGAAATCTCGCAAAATCTCTCGCGATCAAAACGTGACTTTAGCCAAGTAAAAAAACATGGCGGACGATAACAATGTTAGTTCTTGCACTACTTTGCACTGAAAATTCACAAAGAAAAAAGATAAAATATGGATGAAATCATGGAGACACGTTACATTAACACTCATGTTGTTGCCACAAATCAACAAGTTGGTTCTCCATTTCTGAGGTCCGTCTTACTACTACTTTATACTTTGCGTTTCGCATTAGCCGCAGCCGCCATGACGGCGGTTGTTGTCCTTCCTTCTTCACTCAGCTTGGTTCTCAATAGGCTATCATTCTTTCCCACGTGACTGCGTAATCTGTTATCCTCACACAACAGGATATCCGATCGTAAATATGTTTAATATTTATGATTTGAAATCAGTGCGGGCAAAATGGACTTCCGAGCCAATCGGGGGATGTAAAAAACTCTCTTAACATACCTCACACCACAATAATATCTGGAAAGATAATCTTTAGAGCCATCGAAAAAAATCGGGGCTTTGCTGACCATTGTCAGGAGGGGGGAATCTTGCCCAAAATCGGCTTGATTCTCGTGTAGTGTGTGCCCCGCATAAGTGGTTTTGTTGCCTAAACCTAAGTGAGTGGTTTTGTTGCCCCCTGCTGGTACTGCACCTTCATACACACGTGTAATATTCACGCCTCGGAGAGGCAAAACGTGACACTGACACAATCCGCTGGTGGACAGGCGGGTCTATTACACGCTTTGGCATGATATCGGTTTGAACAATTAAATCAGATTGAGATTTATTGCCAGAATACTCTGAAATATATGTTGCAAACTCTTTCACATTCAAAAACAAACAAAAAACATTCAAGTACAGCGCAATATTGTGAAAAAACTGCTTATATTCTGGCAGCCTCAGTATGCTCCAAACAAACTCTTTCGGACCAAAAAGCATCTGATCCAACACTACATGGGAATTGAGTAAAGAAAATAAAGTTTTGGTCTAATTATTCATTAATCAGTCACTGCCAGTTGACGATACATTAACTAAACTGTGAGCATTTCTGTGAGTGTGTGAAGGGAGTGAAAGAGAGGAGACAGACTTCATGAGTACGCAACATGAGTCAAGGAGATTAAGATATGTGTGGTATGTGATCTCTTCCCATGCCTAAACAATCACGCCTCACAACCTCCTTTCACCTTTTATCCAGCCGTGCCCACCTCTTCTTCACTCCCAGCCCTGACAAGGACCTCTCAGGCAGAGATAATAGAATTAACAACCCTCTGAGACCGTCAACCGTGACCCCCCCTCAGCCCTAACCCTGTGACCCCCTGATGAGTGGAGGGGAGCTGGTCTGATTCGGCCCTCCCACCCCTGTGACCTCCATGGGTCTGTTTTTGTTCTGGCTACTCGGGCAACAAATCCCAAAAGCTAATTTCCCCGTCTGATGTTGCTCACTGGTTGTTTCTTGGAGTTATTGAAGCCCTCCTTACTTCTCCTCCCCCTCCTTGGCTGCATTCCTCTGACAAAGTGAAAATACTTTTACCGTCCCTCCATCTCCATCTGCCCTCACCGCTTCCTCCACCTTCCTCATTACACACATCCTCCTCTGCTGTCAGCAGCACAAGACAGGCAGAGAATAACCAGTCATCGTCACTAAAAATAGAAAACATCTCAAGTGCCTGAAATCATTGTGATAGTCTTTCATGAGGCGTTTCTGTCAGCGAGGCATTCGATTCGACGTTCAAAAATAAACTCCAATAGTGTTGCAGCCAGCTATTACGGGGTCAACCGAGGGCCACTTCACAACGCTTCCTGACACTCTAAAACTATCAAATGATGCTGAATGTCTTAAACGCATCCTCACTGCTTCTGACAGGAACTGGAAATACACCAAGTGGTTGTGAGAGTTTATCCCCCCCCCCACATGCCACCAACCGGCCCAGAATGAGTAAGAGCAGTACTGACAGAAGGAAAGAGGTTCCCAGGTAGCTCTCTAACAAGATCCAGAAGTGGGGTCTGTGACGGGGAAATAATCTCGTTATGATAAGTCTGTTCATAACGGCAGTGTTACCCAGGAGAGGAAGCCCATTATTCCACAGCAGCAGATCGCCCCTTACAATCACACGCAACCTCCGAGCTGTTCCGGAGTTAGAAAAGTGAGAATAAGGCAGAAGAAAGAGAAGTGGGTTTAGGGGGTGAGAACACAAAGGCAGGGCGAGATGGGGGCGATGGTCTGGGGTTTAAGGGAATTCCAATACCAGGTAGCCAAAAGAGAGGCTCCAGAGAGGCCTGAGCTCTTGGGAACACCGGGCATCTATAATCCTGTTTGGACATTATTTGGCCAGCACACAGACACCGAGGTCTGAGCACCTTAACATCTCCCAACAGGAAAATCAAATGTGAAGGCAGACATCATTTCCTATCCAAACCATCTCTTCTGATTAACACCGAACGAAGTTTTCTTTTCTCTCTTTTTATCATCTTCCTTCCACATGTCTGCCTCTTTCAGATATTGTAAAATGATAAGAGACATACAAAAATGACAGCTGAAATCTACCCTGTGGCCTTTTGGCCAGTTTCAGCCGATGTGAGCCGTCGCTGTGAAACTCAACCAAGCTGAAGCGCCCTCAGTCCTGGAAAACCAGAGATTATGGGTTCATGTTGTCATGAGATCTACAGTAGAGCAAAGGCAGCAGATTTGTTGTGTGGAAGCCTGTTAAAACTTGCATAATGTACAGACTAGCAAAGCTACAATAAATGCAATGTTTGCAGTGTTGGCTCATAAAATTGCAGAAGCTGGAACCAGCAAATGTTTGGCATTCTTAAGCCCCTTTTTCCACCAAAATTAGCGCGTACTGTATATGCAGGTTTTGTAAACACTCGAAAATCGACAAAAAATAGGCCATAGACTCCTTTCCCATTGTCAGCAGACAAGTGTACTTATAATAATTTCCCAATTTGGGATCAATAAAGTACATCTATCTATCTATCTATTTACTGGTCTACTAGTCTGATGTGTCACGTTCAACGTCACGGACGCGCCGGCCGGCACCGGAAGCAGGGTTAGTAAAGTCCGGTGGTTACTTATTTTTTTAATATCTGTTACTTATTCAGTCTCTCTTTCAAACTCTCACCAACCAGAGTTGGTGATTGTTGGAACAGTGGAAATATTTCGTACGTTAATAAATTACAATAATTGCCCAAATCCCTGTTGATTTTTTTTATTATATATTCACTTCAACACGCGTCACATAGCATTGCGCCGGAAAAGGGGCCGAAGATTAGCGTGTCCACCCGGGTGTCATGTTTCCATCACTGCTGATTGGAGCTGGAGCTGATAAATTCCTGTGACTACTGCAAAGTAATTTGTTCCGGGAATGAATGACGATTGTAACATTTTCCACTGAAGACAAAAGCCAGATGTTTTGCCCAGTGGGACTAACTTTATAACTTTAAATGATTACTCGATTACAACCCTCAATTTTCTATAAATCTGTCTGAATTAAACCTGCATTAATTTTTTTTTGGCACAACATTGACATATTATCACCTTAATATTAAGTTGATATTATATAAGCATGTTAGCAAACATTTGCTTAATTACATATCCAGCAGACAAGGAGCAACATTAGCTTTCATTTGGAATCATGTGGAGGCTACCCAACGCATATATGTCCAATATTCACTCACTTTTAACTCTGTTTTGGTCTCCACCTTTAGCTCCTAAATGCTCCACTGTGTTTAGCAGCTAGTCACTAACTGTGTCTGCCTGCTGTTTGGTGCTAAGCAGGTAGTGTACAGTGGGTTTTTTTAAAAGCTTTTTCACTGAAAACAGCTGCCGGCTGCAGTGAAAAAAAAAGACATTACAATCTGCGGGCCATAACACCAAACAATGAGCATAAAGATGCTAAAATGCTCAGAAGAGCTGAGGGGAACTGCAGAGCTGGGTGATAATTCTCTGCTGGATTCATCACTACAAGCGACCCCTTTCACCTTGAGCCTTTTGGTCCATCGTTAATATAAAAATATTGATTAGTGCAGCTTTAACCATCGGTAAAGGTGACATCCTCCTAACAAACTGCCAGGTTTTTTAGGTCTTCCACATTCTTCCTCTACTTTCATCCCTCTTTCCTGTTCCTGACCATTTCCACCCATATCCCTTTCCTCACTTCCTTACCTCCTGTGCTGGATTATTGCTCCACTGCTCTCCTGTCACTCTTTCCTTTCCCATCCCCCCCTCCTATACAACTCTCTGCTCACTGGTCTATGCAGCTAGATTTTCATCTCCCCCTTCTTTAACAGCAGCACCACGGCGTGACTAACCGAAGGCGAAGCCAGTGTGAGGAGAGAGCAACAGGTGGAAAGTATAAAATTGTCAGATCAGAGCAGGCACTGTATGGACGAGGGCAAAAGTATCAGTGTGCGAGCGATAATAAGAACCATTCATAATAAAAAATGCCTTTGTATAACGTTTCTGCTCCTTTAATGGGTGGTCACTGCCCGCCTGGTAGAGTTTCACTACATGATCACAAAAACAGTAGTCCCAGTGGTACCCAAACACTTAAAATAAAGCAGGACATTGAAAGCAGGTCAAGACCAAGTCCTAAGGTAGTCGAGACCAAGTCAAGAGCAAATCGAGTCCTGTTCAAGACCATAATAGGCAATAGTGTCTTTCCAAAGCTTATATGATGATCAAGGAGTTAGGATGGACAGAAATAATCAATCTATAAACAATATTGATTTATCTTTTAACATCAAACTAATCGATGCATAGAATTTAGGTTTGAGGATCACTAAAGTCTAATTCATAAACCTTGAATTTGATCCAATATTTGCTACTGACGTTTCTACCACGGGACTTCGCCCAATATGCCCACAAGCAAGGACATTTTCATTCAATTTTCATTTTCAATGTATTTATTGAGATTATTATTCATGCAAATAGCATGGACGAGGACGTAGGTGTGCTGCAGTACCTCCTAAAAAAAACATTAATTCATAAGGTTTAAACTTTGTGTTAAACTATAGTGTTTTCCCCTTTCTTCCTGGGAAACAGGCTATATATGTAGTACACAAGTAGGCTATCTGTGGTGGGAAAGAGGATTATGTTTCATCTGTTTATTATTATATGTATTAGTCCATTATTCCTTGTGATGCAGACTCTTATCGCGCACGACAGAGAGGACACAAAAACTGTCTTTGATCATGATTCATGAAGCCTGATGTTACTGTCCAATTCTCAGGTTTTTCAGTGAAGTGAAGAGAGTTCAAGACAAGTGCAAGATTTAAAAAAAGTGGACTCAAGACTGGACTCGAGTACTACAGCCCTGATTGAAAGAGTGTGGGGTGAAGGTCAGAGCTTGTTCAGACCAGCAGAAATATTCCACTCTGGTATACAGAGCCTGGGTGGCCTTGATTAATCCTGAGACCAGTGTTCCCAGGAGATGGAGAGAGTGAGGAAGACAGACTGAGGTAGAGAGAAAATCAGGTGAGTCACAATAATCCTCCGCGGCTGCTAACAAAAGAAAATCCGCAAGTACAGACAAGGCAGCAACACACTGACACACACAATACCTCAGCAGGGCAATCACTCCACACCTAATCCGCTCTCCCATTTATTTGTCACGCATCTACTCACTGAAAGTCCACAATAAAACTTCAAACAGGCAAGAGAATGGTACTGGAGTGAAGTCAGCCGACTCCACTGTAAAATGAGTTGAAGGCTTTTCATGTTTTGCCAGAAGACCTGAGGTTATAATATCCCTCCATTCCAACACAATGACTGTCTGTCTGAGCGGTCGCTCACTGTCACCTACCCCCACATGGCTTGGCTTTAAGGTCTCAGTGTGTGTGTGTGTGTGTGTGTGTGTGTGTGTGTGTGTGTGTGTGTGTGTGTTTGAGATTGTTGAATGCGTGCAAACCCACTCAGTCCTCATTAACCCGTCGCCTCACTGCCAAGTCTCTTTTCACTCAACCCAGAGAGATATTGTCCTCTTTGGCAAAGTAACATGGTTGACATTGTGGCTTAACAAAAGTTGTGAGTTCAGGTTTTCTGTGGTGGTACAAACGGAGAAATAAGGTTTCTAAAAAGTGAGTCTGTGCAGGAGTAATTGGCAACAGGTCCTCCCACAGTCCAGTTTTTTCCCCCCTTCTCTTCTTTTACAACCGAATTGTTGCTGTTACAGACTTTAGTTTCTCCCTCTGTTTGGGAGCGTTGCGATGGCAGCGGAGGCCCACATTTTTCATGCACGGGGCGAAATGAGATAGAGAGTAACAGGAAGAGGGGGAAAAAGGAAGGAAGGAAGAAAGAGAAAGAGTGAATAGGTGAATGAGTGAGTGAGTTTTGTGTATGTTTGTGTGTGTGTGTGTGTGTGTGTGACAGTCCGACAGCAGACAGTTCGGCTCTTTAGCATCTCAAAGCATCTGGCCTCAATTCGGACGTGAGAGGCTGCTGGAGAAGCGGGGTGAACGAAGCCTAGATTATTTTTCTCTATATCACTCACACACATTTAACTGCAGAGAAACTCACAAAGTCCCTGTGGGGGTTGACAGAGAGAGCAGCCAGCGATCTATTGAAATGGGATGCAGTAGACGTCAATGACATGAAAGTAGCGACACAGCCTCGTGAAAACACCGTGGTCATTTGGGGACACAAACTGCCAATCAGACGCTTATTTAAGGGTCCTGTTTGAAATGAGTTGTCCTGTTAGTTTCCCCACAGAGAGCACTAGCTGACTCATGAAACTGAGGTTGCATGAATATTCAGTCAAGGTCAAATCTTTACCATATGTTAGTGCCCACGTCGAGCTGCGCCATGCTGTATGTATTTAATTATGTATAAATTAAAAGTAAAGCTGTCATGAATGTCACTCTTTTGTTTTAACAACACTAGGGTGTCGTCTGACATTTTTTTGATACTAGTGCCAATAACGTACCAGACTTTCAGAAAGGTATCACACTTTTTTTCATATTTTTCTACAAAACACCTCTTCTCATTTAACAAAAGAAGCCAGAAACTATAGTTCAACATTTTGGGAAACACTCTTATTCACTTTCTTGCCGAGAGTTAGATGAGAAGATAGATACCGCTGTCATGTCTGTTCGGTAAATATGAAGCCGGTGAGCTTAGCTTAGTATAAAGACTGGAAACAGGGGGAAACAGCTAGCTGGCTCTGTCCAAAGGTTAAAAACCCCACCTACCAGCACCTCTAACGATAACTAATTAAAGGCCTTTACACATCAGGGGGCATGACGAATAAATGACACAAAAATACGAAGTACTCGCCTGCGAATATTATAGATCTAGGGCTTTTATTGTGAAAGGTAAGAACGGTAGGAGTGGATCTGGTCTGCGATGCCTTTGTCAAAGTTGAAAGGAGTAATAAGGCAGGTTTGCCGTCCTGGTTCGGACCACGGAGCCTCTGTGTTGTTGTTTCATAAATATAGGCTCAACTCAACCCGTTCCGCACAACCTGATTGGTTGATGCCTAGTTTTTTTGCCGCGTAATATTCACGTTGTGCGAAAGTACTCAACAAAAACAACAATTTGAAAAAAATATACTGACAAAAAAAAACGTCCCCAGTGTGTAAAGGCCTTACCATGTAATATTTGTTTGTGTTTGTGATTTCATGGGAGGTTATGTGCCTGAACTATTTCTTTGCCGACAGAAAATTCTTCCTGGAGTCTCTGCTGGTTGACCGTAACGACAAAACTATTCCTTTAAAAACTGAAGTGAAATAGGGAACTATCTAAACAAATAAAAAGTAAATAAGATTAAGAGTCTGACCAGACATTTGATGTTGGCTTTCAGTACTTTTTTGATACATTTTTCAGTGTTTCCGTCCCCAGCCCTACGCAGCACTAGAGCTGAAGAGTCTGCAGTCAGCTGGCATAGGAGGAGATTGAGGTAACAGTATGTGAAAAAGGGGACATTCCTTGGCCGCTCCAAATGTTGGATTTTCCAGTAGGTTTTCCAGTCGCTGACAGTTATCCAGCGGCGGTCAGTGGTCAGACCCGCAGACACTGGAAATACCAAGAATACCGGTGGTAGAGACACAGGGATTAGTCTGGCCGGTGGACTACTGTTTGTCAGCATCGATGGGCAATTCAGCCTTTACTTAATACAATAATTGGGGGCGGCTCTGATCTCTTATCAGTGCAGGTCATTTTGTCTTTCAGCACGGTGTTTACTGGAGTATATTTTGGAAAATCCAGGTCCTCGGGCTGTTCTGACTTCTCATTGTCCCGAATGTGGAAAGAAGAGTAAAGTTTTCCCTCCTAAACTTCCCTTCCTTTCCTCCCCCTGCTGCTTCGGCTGTATGAACAGTGGAAGGCCATTGTTTCAGTTTAACAGAGGGCAGAGAGCAGAGCGACGGGGCCTGTTATCTCACACTGAAAGCAACACTTTGACTGACAATTGTGACCCATAATGTGAGGGAGGAGGGAAGTCGGGACGGGAGCCTGGATTGTAGGAGAGCGGTTTACTTACTACAAGGCTTCGGTGAGGAGAAGTAGGCCACAGTATCTGCTCAGCAAAGGTGTCACAGCTTTAGCGTGAAATCACAGAATATAACACACACAATGCCACAAGGACACACACACCCAGTGCTACTACCAGGCAAATGAGTTCCACAGCAGCTATTACATAAGCTGCGACGCCTCACGTTAACTGTGCCAGCCTCGATGTATAATTCACATCCACTCATCTGAGAAAATATCTGACACGGCAAAGAAGCACATGTGCAGACGTATTCAGACACACTGTCCGTGCCGCTGTAACGATGGAGGGGGGGGGGGGGGGCAGACTGGCATGGAAAACACTCATTCAGCAAACTGAATAGAAGCCAGGCCGACGTCTAATCTCTCGCTGTCTTCCTGTGTTTCTGTCTCTCTCTCAGTCTCCCTCCTTCAGTGCTCCACCATGCTTCTCAACTCAAGGCTTTACATAAATACCTGGCATGACATTCAGCTCGACGGGATCACTGGAAAATAACGGAGCCGGGGATGGGAAGTCGAATCGAATCCAGTTTCGAATCCCTAAACAAATCTTTTTGGTGGGGGGGGCAGAAAAGGAGAGCAAAAAAAGGTCTCGCTACCTTTTATTTGGAGCTACTTTACTACCTTTTAAAGTTTCAGTAGGCAGTATATTTTTGGCATCATTGGGCAAAAATTCCATAATAACCTTTCGGCATATTGTAATTCAAGTGTTCTGAGAGAAAACTAGACTTCTGCACCTCCTCATGGCTCTGTTTTCAGGCTTTAAAAAAATCTAGCCCGTGACGGGAGACTTTGGCCGATCACAGGTCATTTCAGAGAGAGAGAGCGTTCCTATTGGCTGTTCATTCAACGGAGGCAGCTGTCAATCACTCGCGAACTCCGATCAAACGGTCAAACTAGGCAGCGCTGATCAAATATGAATGAAAATTCTGTTACTGTAATGCCTATTTCTCTCCTCAAATGTTTCTAGGAAATATCTTGTAGTGTACTGTTTAGCTGTAAAATGAGAATGTCTGCTCCGGCTGGTGGGCGGTGCTTGGTATTTCCTGAACAGATCTCAACATGGCTGCAGGGTCACAAAATTTCTCCAGACCCCAGCTCGGCTCTGATTGGTTGTTTTCCTCCGGTCTGTGAAATCTTGCAGATGCCATTAGGAGCACCGGAGGACACAGAGGAACATGATTTTTTTTACAGATTACCTGTCTCATGCACTACTGTCAGGATATAGTGACTGTTTTTTTCATCATATTTGCTCCATTTCTACCCACTGCAGTTTTAATGTTGTACATGTAAATGTACACGTCATACACACACTACCAGGAAGCATGAGTCAACACGGCTGGAAAGCGTATGTAACCTGCTGCACGTGACATTTACCTCATTGTTTTGTTCAGAGCAGATGAGGTAACCCATCTCCTCCGTCTCTCTGTTCCCCACTCCAGTTAAACTTGACGTCAGCGTTGGCGTCTCGACACCTGCCCATTTAAAGCCGCTATGTTTATTGGGTAGAACGTCCCTCCTTCTTACACCAGAACCCCCAGTCTGCGTAATTACAGTCTCCTCTCAAATGAAACCCTAACATGACACGGTCAAACAGACAGCTGCTACAAAGAGTCTACTGAATGGAAGGCCCTCTAACCGCCCTGACTATAAACATATCTGCTGACACATCACTCTTGGGCCACAACAAACTTGATGAGAAACTACAATATGTGGCCCAGGGCACACGAGGTGTCTTGTAATTACACGCGTAGGGAAGACAGAAGAAAAAACAACTGCAGCCTGCTTCTCCCAAAGTGCTTCGTTATCAAAAGAAACAAAGATTCCCCTCTGAGCCTTCTGGATAAGAACATGTTTTGTACGGGTCACACTTCTGAGACGCAGCCTAATTGTCTGCTCTGGTAGAAATCTATCCGCTGCCTCATGCTCTTTCTTATCTTGAATGTGAGTGTGTGTGCAGCAGGCAGATTGAATAACACCTTCCTCCTCCTCCTTCCTCTTCCTCCTCCTCCTCCAGGCCAACTGTCCAGAGGGTGGGACAGCTTTTCGAAAGGCTGAAATTTCAAATCAATAGCCCAACAGTCTGTAATGAGCAGATTACCCAGGGTCCGGATTAGAAAACCTGGGCTCACACACCACCAAAAACTCATCAATGCCACCTCAACCAATCCAAGCTACCGGGTCTGTTTGTCCGGCTTGTGCAGGCCTAAAGTCTCCAGGGTCATTTAGAGCAACTACAGTTGTAACAACTTTAGAAACTTCAAGCTAACGCCAGTCAGCTGACTCTGAATCGTCCAGCTGCCTTCAATCTCTGGCAAAATGACAGGAAGTTTTCCAGGGATCACTATTTGACAAGTTAGATCTCAGTTTATCCAGATTTCTGAAGACATCACCAACTTTTGTTGGCCCTCACTGACATTCCTAAACTAGTTTCCTATCCTGTTAAAATCAGTGTTTGTGTGTGAACGGGCCCTGCCAAGCAACTTTTGTCTCAAACTCTTTCCGTTACACGCCTTCCATTATTGGCATTTCCGCAACTGACACCCTCTTAAGTGGCTTCGCACCGACTCAAGGTGAATACAAAGTTTCCTCAGGCAAATTTGTCTTCACGCAAATGAAGCCAATCTGGGATAAAGGTCAGGGTAAAAAGAGAGCCAGAGTTTGGAGAATTTAAGACAAACACACTTAATGCAGACACACTCACCCCAGTGAGAGCCCTGCATCGCTGCCTCCACTTGTCTCTCTTGGAAAAAAAAGAAGTAAAAATCACTCCAGTCTCTGTTGGCTCCCCGTCTCTCTGTCTTTCCCCCCCGTCGTCTACCTCTTCTCTACAACAGTCCAGCTTCCTGCCGTTGCCTCTGCACCGCGCCAGGACTTCATATCCCGACACGAGGACTTTCAAATGGAAGCCCCCTTATTTTCCTGTCCTCTCCTCCTCCTCCTCTCTCTATTCACTTCACTCCACTGTTCCTCTTCTCAGCTTTCCTTCCCTGCTGTCTGCCTTAGCACCGCCTCCCCCTCCTCCTCCTCATTCCTCCCTCCCCTCTCTCACTTTTTTTGTCTGCCAGCCCCCCTGCCTCCAGTTCCCCTCTTTTAACACACACTGCTTCTCTCTCCTCCCCCTTCTCTTTTTAGCCCGAGCTTCATCCATCCCCTCCTCTTTCACACACTCTGCATCAACACAATCCTGCGTCAGATTGAACATTTTTAGAAATTTTATCCACTATTTCTGATTGGTGGGTGTGTGTGTGAAAGCTGAATGGCCCGCAGGCATTCAGGGGAACACCTCCTCTCACCCCACTGTTCAGCACCTCAACTTTGGCTGAATAACAGTGCAATTATGAAACAACATCGACTACATCAAGAGCTGCAGCCGCTACAGAGGGAGGGAGGGAGGGAGGGGGTCAATTCACTCAGATGGGGTAAATTACATAACATGTTTCTGTTCATCTTTGTGCCTGCACACTCCACACGCTCTGCACGCTCTCGTGTGCCGAGTTTGTAATCAGCAGGTAACAGAAAGCAGGGAATGAATCAGAGGAAAGGTTGTGTTTGTAGTTTTAGTGATGTGTTGAAGCTGTTTGATTGGAGGTGAAGTTGAGGGGGTGATGGTAGAGAGAAAAGTGTGTGTGCAGTGATGTAGGCATACTGTGGCTATATTAAGGCTGCAAATAGTGATTATTTTCATTATCAATTAATCTGCTGATTATACATTATTCTACCTTTTTGGCTTGTGACACCGTCAGATGAAATGTTTTGGCTGACCGACGGTACAAAACCCAAGGACATTGAGTCTGAAATCATATAAAACAAAGAAAAGCAGCCAGTCCTCCCTTTTGAAAAGCTCGAAACACCAAATATTTGGCATTTTTAGCTACACTTACGGCGTGGCTCGTTGGTTGGCAACGTTGGACTGTTGGTCAGTCCATCACTATGAGTGAAAACTCCAGAAATATCTCAACAACTACTGGATGGATTTCCATGAAGTTTTTTAAAGATATCTAGATATCCAGAGGATGAATGCTAATGACTCTGGTGATCCGCTGACCTGTCTTCTAGCGCGGTCAAAATTTTAATTTGGCCAATACTTTGCAAATGTTAGCATGCTAAAGCTGGGGACACACCAACCCGACATCAGAGAACTAGCGGCGACGAAGGCTGCCTGTTGTGTCGCCTCACGTCACATTTGTCTTGGCCGACAAGACACACTGCAAAGACTACACCAACGGCCATTCTGCGCCTGCGTGAGAGGAAATAACTCTCTACCCCAGCAGGTCACGGTAGGCTGTATTCGTCATACAAAAAGCGAAACCAGAAGACCGAGGACGGCGGATATACAAGCCGCTGTTATAATACATACATGAAACAAAGCGGCGTTTGCCGACCATTTTCACACCACTCTCACTCACCACTTAGCTTCATGACGTTCATGACTGTGTTTTTCCTCTTGACTTTACTCGTTGGCTTGCTTTCCTCACTTCCGTTTCTCTTCATGTGCACCGATTCGTTTAAGCTGAACAGCCAATCAGAGTGATTTCTCTCACCGACGGGCGCCGCCGCCAATTTAACAATGCTGAATCAGCCGAAAAAAATCCAACACGAGCAGACTAGAGCCGACGGTGCGAGACACATCGCAAAAGCTAGGCCAACAGATCCTGACCGACGGCCCCAAACTTTCCGACGGCCGACAGTCGGCTTTGTGTGTCAGGGCCTTTAACACATTAAACAAAGATGGTAAACATGGTAAACACACCTACTATACATCAGAATGTTAGCGATGTCTGTTGTTAAAGCACTAAGCTACTTACAGATCACACACACACACTGCTCTGCTGTGCACACAAACACAACACTAACCAAGTTTATTGTTGTGTGCTTCCATGGAAAACCAGTAGGAGGACTGAGTAATGCTGGAGGAGAAGAGAGAGTGTGTGTGACTTGTCTTTACTGGAACTGCCCTGTACCTCCCTCTGGGTCCCACGGTAACAACTGAGGAGAGAGTTCACTTCTGTTCTCTGACTTGGCACTTTACTGCCATTAACACAACCCTTCCGTCCATGCTGAAAATACAACACCAGAAAGCTTTTTGAGTCTTTTATGTATGTGTGTGTGTGTGTGACAGCAAGTGTGTGTGCGTGTGTGAGTCAGCAAGAGTTTCTATTTCAGCTTAAAACCATAACAAAGAGCTGAGAGATGCTAAAATGCTCCGTAAAGCTGAAGGCAGAGTCTGGTGATAATTACATACAGTCTTTTAATCGATTGTTAACATAAAAATATTGATTCGTGCAGCTTTAACTTGCAAGAAACATGCATCAACCCAACATTAGCTACTGAGCCGGACTTCTACGGAGTCCTTTGTATTTTGAAAGTGACCTTGCTGCCAAAGCAGGCGGTGGGTATCGTATCGTGGGACGACTAATGAAGGAAGGGGACAGCTGGGCTGGGACAGGCTGAGCTTGACTGGAGGAAAGACGGAGAGAGCAGAGGAAACAGTGGATCTGTAATGGAGACGGTGGAAAGAAGAGAGGAAGACAGCTGCTGCTGTGTGGACCACACATTATTATCACCCCACATATCTCACAAACGCTGTGAGGCCTTGAGCAGATAGAAATGATAAGGAGCTAATGTCAGGGCTCAGTGCTATGTGACTGCTCGTGGCCCAAAAGCAAACAAAAAAAACGCTGTTGTGGCTGTCCAATGCAGATTGACACAAATTAGTTGCTTTGCGGAAGAGGGAGTGGAGAGAAAATAGGATTTGTCGCAGCAGTAAACAGATAAACACACCTTCCCTGACTTCTTTGAGGTATCGCTGTCACCCAGCTGCCGTATGGAACAACACCAGCTCTGCCACAAATTCCTGACCCCTTGACCCCCTCATCTCCTCCTCCTCAAAATCCTCCTCCCCCCCTGTGTCACACACTCCAACTACCATCCATCTCCAAACCCAATCCCTAACCGGACACTTCAAAGACGGAGGCCAAGACCCCCATTTCCATAAATGTGTGTGTGTCTGTGTGTGTGCCACAGCGGGTCAGTCCAAAAACTGAGCACACACCAAGAAGTAAGACCATTGATTAACGTCCCCCAGCGCCCCGAAAGACAGCAGAGAAAAAGAACAACACCGAAAGGGAGGGAGAGACAGAACAAGAGGCGTAGGAGGAGTGGGGGACGCATGAGTCAGCAAATATTGAAGGTCAACGTCGTCAGAGAAGGGTTTTGTCTGCAGAGGGCGTTTTATGTTTTTTGTGCGGTTCTTTACCTCAGAGTGTCGCCCAGCGTTCTCCGCCTGAAGGTCTGCGGGAGACGGGGAAACGGCAGAGAGCTCTCATCCCAGGACCTCGCTCCTCTCTGAGCCTCTCCTCCTGCACTCTGGCCTGAGGGGAAAACACAAAGCGTTAATGTTGACTCAAAATAACACTGATGTTTGCAGCATTTACATTATATTAAACCTGCAATGCTTGTTTTGGCCACCTGGGTGCAGCGGGAGCAAGCTGTGAACACAGCATTGATACATCATCACCTTTAAAGGTCACATGGTGAACTTTACTTTATTTACAGAACACATCCAGCAGTTACAGAGCAACATTAAGCCCAATATTCACTTAAAGCTCTGTTTTAGGTCTCCACCATCTCCTTAGGGAAATATTTGGCTCTTTAGCTGCAAAATGCTTCACTGTGTTCACCATCTAGTTGCAACCTGTGACTGCCTGCCATTTGGTGCTGGGAAGTTAATATTAAGTGACTTTTTAGAACTTTTTCTGACTGAAAACAGCTGAAAACGACACAATGAGAGCAGTGAGAGTGAACAGAAACGGTAAAGTTATGGGCTAAACAATGAGTTGAAACTCACCAGAAAACTCGGTAAGGCCGAGGAAAGCTGCAGATTCAAGTGATAATTATCGAGCGACTCCTTTCACATTGTCACACAGTTTTCTCATTGTTATTATTGTTAGAAAATATTGATAATAGCCGCTGTCGGTATTAAGGGGCGCTGAGTGGTTATGGTGCCGTCCATGAATAGCAATGTCCTCAAAGACCTTTGTTGCACGTCATTCCTCATCTCAATCTCTCCTCATTTCCTGTCATCTCTCTACTGCCAAATACAGGCATCTACTTAAAGGTACAGTGTGTAGGATTTGGCGGCATCTGTAGATGTGGTTGCAGATTGCAACCAACTGAGTACCCCTCCGCTCACTCCTCTAGTGCAAAACCGTGGTAACGCCGTAATAACACAACTTTAGGAGCAACGGAAGTCAGACGGCGGCTGGTGGTACCACGGTTTTACACTCTGCGGCTCACGTTACCACAGCTTCACAAGCGTGCCGGAGAACTACGGTGGTCTTCAGGGCTTATTCTAAGCTAACGAAAACAGAACGATTCTTAGTTTCAGGTGATTATACACTAAAGAAAACATCATTACAGTATGATTATTATATTCCATTTCTGCTAACAGATCCCTCAAAATGTTACAAACTGGCCCTTTAATGCTGGGCACACACTACACGAGAATCAAGGCGATTTTGCGTGGCCATTTTGTGAGATTTGCTGTTTTGAGAGTCGGGACTCTTGTTCATGAATGGAATCTGTTAGTGTGTGGTGTGCTGTTTTGGACAAATCATTGCTCTCCACACACTATAGGAACAAAACTGTTAAGTTTATCACATCACAACAACATGTCTTTATGTGTAGGGTCTCTCTTCAACATCTGTTAAGATTTGAAAAATCTTTTAGTGTGATCCAGCCTTAAGATAGTCAAGACTTGGGCAACTTCGTGCAAGTAATGATGAATGTAGAAGTTTATCTGAAGTCTGACTATTAGTTAGATCCATAGTTAAAGTCTATCTTTGTGAAACCGTTTTCACAAAGATAGACTTTAACTATGCAAATGAAAAATACAACCAAAAATACCAAGCAGGTAATGTTGACCCAATTCTAACATGAAAATATTGTGCATTTTTTGATACAAACTCTAACCTCACATAGTTAACAGATGAATGTGTGTTTGCAGGTGCTTCCAGCTTCAAAGTGTGGAGAAAGAACAACTTCACTGACTCATAAAAAGGGGAGAAGAGAAAAAAGAGGGAGGAAATTATAAAAGAAAAGGAGGTAACTAGGCAGTAGAGCTTGGTGATATATTGATTTTGGTTATCATGTAATATCCTGAATTAGTGTTTCCTGGTTTTATGAGTTGCATAAGAATTAATCAAAACAAATCTGAGCTTATCGGACTTCAGATGAGCAATGAATTCCTCTGTGAATTTGATCGTCATATCCACAGTACGACGGTTCGTCTTTCTCAAAATACTCTTGTGTGTAAATATCAGTATAGACTGCAGTGCCAAGGTATTTGGTGAAAAAAAAAAAAAAAAATTTAGAAGTTTGATTTGATCAGTATTACCACCCCCTGGTGTCCAATAACAGAAAACATATGCTCATTTCTTCCATGTGTACACTGAATGGTTTTATCTTCTTTTCCCAAAAAATGCTAATTCGCACTTTTTCTTTTATGCTTTTTTTATCTTCTGATCTCACCCCTTCTTTCTCTTTGCTCTCTCCCCACCACTTCTCCACTCTCTACACAAGCAGCCGATGAGGTAATCAGTCAGCTTGTTACAGTCTGTTAAGTGATACGATACGACTATTGATTTTGGTCTCCGTGTCCCAGTGCAGGGGTCAGTCCTGAGCCTCAGAGCTGCTTTCAGGAACCACGAACAGATGATGCTGACTGGGCTCTTTCAAAACTATTTTCACAAACAGACAGACTGTAGGAATATGGACAGTCACACAAAACTATTGTCAAGGCAAACTGTATCAGTTGGAGTTTGATGTTGTGTTTTGGCGGCACAGAAAATCAGCTATTCAGGTCAAACTTTGATCAACAATGGATGAAAATATCATACAGCTTCAACATGAGTGGCATAATGACATTAACCCAGACTATAAGGTTGAGAAACGTGCCAGAAAGCTACAGAGATGCTAAAAAAAAATGCTAATTTCATTTGGAAATCAGACATAATGCCAAACCTTTTAAACTAAATCAATACAATCCATTTCATTCTGACAAATGAGCACATAAAACCTGATTATTGATTAACCTTTAGATTTCCTTATATCTCTGATATAATGGTGTTTTTAAGAAGCTCAAATAGCATCAATATGGAGCAAACAGGAAATGAAATCATGTGTTGGTCTGTCAACAGAAAATCTCCCAAATTTATGAATGGATTTCTACGAAATGTGGAGGTCAGTTAGGCTTCAGGCCAAGGTACGACTGATTAAAGTGGCAATCAGGATCTGGGATTCCTGCCATTAGATGATTATTGTGTTCAGCCATTTGAGGCCTGATTTGATGGCCACGTGCCTTGTAGTTGTTATTGTGAACACCAGCGAGATCATCTGCAGCTGAGAGCATGGGGTGAGGACATCAGTCTGTCCTTACAGGGAGCCCCCCAGGTGGACAGATGGTCAAGGTCTTCCCTGAGGGGCACAGGGGAGGGTTGGGGCTAAAATTGGTGAGATAACAGGGTGGGGGTCTACTCAGATGTCCCACCCCGCTTTAAATTGATCTGCATTTAAACAATGTGTGGTACCGGTGAGACAATGAAATTCAATCCACCAGGGTGAAAGAGAGTTATCACAGCGGTAACTTTAGACATTCGCGAGGTAGACAGTAGAAATACAGCGATCACTTTAATTTACCAATATGAGACGGCATGTATTTGCCGGATGATGTTATGTTGCTGTGCATCAAAAGTTAAGCCAGATTCAACGTTTTTACCGCGTTTTGCCAGAACTGGACTGAGCGGGCTGCATTTTCTTTACAGGACTCAAGTCACTCTGGACGCTGCCATCACACCAGCAGCTCTGTGAGGCTGTAGATCATAGACTGTATATAAAGATGGACGACATGACACCTCCCCAAAAGTGAAGCCAAAACATCTTGATCGCCCCCTGGTGGCTGGCTGCAGTATAGGTCATAAAGCCCGCCTCCTCCATGTTAGCGGAGGGACGTGGGACAAACTAAAAAGTCAAAGTACACGTCAAATAATATTTTACTTATCACGCTGATGTATGTTCAAATGTTAATTTTTCTGATCAGTTTAGTTTTAATTAGTTATTTGATTCTATAGTACAGTATCTATTGTACGAGAGAGGAGATGTAACTTTAACTTTCCATAACCGTCACAAGTCTGTGGAATAGAACATGTGTCAATTTGATCATAAATTATAGAGATATTATGGTTAGTTGTTGCGTCTTTCTAGCCAAACAGCTACAGTGGTGCTAACGTAGCAGCTAGGTGGCTCACGCTAACAAGCTGCGGCCGTGCTCGGCTCGTGATTGGCTCAGGTGGGTGTGTGGGCGGGACCTCGATACCGCGGCTCCAGCCCACCGATCACTACTGCGCAGACTCTGGCTCCAAATAACGTCAAAATCTCAATATGGTAGCTCCTGTATCTGGGATTCGCTTCACTTTTGTACAGTGGGAGGATGTGGAGACGCGTCGTCCATCTATGTATATATACATGCTTACGTCAGCATGCTAACATGCTCACAATGACAACCATGAATGTATGTGCCAAAGTTCATGGCAATGGCAATCTATTCAATAATTGTTGAGATATTTCAGTCTGGACCAAAGTAATGCACTGACCGACTGACATTGCATACAGCCATGCAGCTAGTGTGTCTAAAAATCAAGGAAAGACTTATAGAAACAGTGATTTACAATTAAATACAGGCACGTGCACTCTACTGTATGCACACACGCACACATGCATGTATATGTACACATGAATGCATAGATCTGACCCAGGCCTGCTTATGGTCAGCTTTACATATTTTAATTTTCATAAAATCCACTTCAAGGCCAAAAGACATGACCGGTGATGCTGCATTGATCTCTGCAGGGCTTGGAGTTCATGAACACACACACACACACACAAAACACACGCACACACACACAGCACTTTGTTTCCATGCACCATCTCTAATCAGGAGATGACATCTCGCCCTGTATGATAGGCTGATGTGAACCAATGGGTGCAGATTAGTTAGAGATTATTCATCCTTTAGATCACTGCTAGATAGATTACATCGCTATAGCAGCATATGTCCTCACCGCAGGGACCACACTTAATGGGAGTACAATGACACTATGATTCAGGGTCGAAATCCCGCAGGGTGCTGCAGTATTAACTTCAGCTGAGGGCTGTTATTAAGGTTATGCAGCCTGTGTGCCTTGGGTTCACTGTTAATCACAATGCTTCTAACGCTATAGTTATTGGGTTATCTCAGGTCTCTACTGTGTTTCACTGCTGCACTGATGAGGGAGGAAGAGGAGGGTGAAGGAGAAAGCAGCTGCCACCCGTCACACAGAAGGCGTGGCTACATCTGTGCCAAGGTGACTCTTGCAGAATGAAACAAGAGACTTATGTAGGGACAAACATTCAGTATATCATGGTATATGTTATTTTATGCTGCAATATCTATCTATCTACCTACCTACCTAACTAAATATCTACCTTCATACATACATACATACATACATACATACATACATACATATATATATATATATATATATATATATATATATATATATATATATATATATATATATATATATATATATATATACATATATATATATATATATACATATATATATATATATACATATATATATATATATATATTAACTTTTTCGGTTAATGATTGGAAGATTAACCGAAAAAGAAATAATGGTTAGTTGCAGCAAAACGTGTTTTTATATATAAAAACACGTTTTGCTGCAACTAACCATTATTTCTTTTTCGGTTAATCTTCCAATCATTGTCTTGATTAATGGAATAACTGATTTCTTGTTTTGTTTATAAAATGCACAAAAATTATCAAAAATGCCCTTCAAAATTTTTCTGGGGTCCAAGGTGACATCTTCAGATGTCTTGTGTTGTCAGACCAAAAAAAGACATTAATGAAAAAGAGAGATCTTGAATGAATGACTACATTGCAGCCTATTCAAAACCCACAGATATTAAATCTACAATGATATAAAACAGAGAAAAGCAGTGAATTCTTACATCTGTGCTGGAACAAAAAAATGTTTGGCATTTTTCCTTTAAAAATTGAATAACGGTATAGATTCTAAAAATAGTCAAAATAAATTAGCAATTTCTTTTTATTTTATTTTATTTTATTACACGGCTGTGTTGAATACTCGATTCTGATTGGTCAATCACTGCGTTCTGTGGTCTATAATTTCTTTATAGCAGACCGTTGCTATGTATAGCTGACCGTTGGGCGCAGTTCTGATGTCAGACTCTGGCGGACCGTTTTTAAGTCAAATTATTGACTTCTTTAGTAAGTAGCCGTGTAATAAGCAGGATAATGTACAGCTAGCGGGTCATTGTTGTGAAAGAATCCCCTTTAGGGCGATGAGAGACCTGTCGGGGATTCTTTCTCAACAATGACCTGCTCGCTGTACATTACCCCACTTATTGATTAATCAACTACCGTTATTGCTTTAGCTCTAAAAATAACTGGACAAAAATATCTGGTTTTGGTAAATCCAGTGAATTATAAATCACACTTCATCACATTGGTGCAACAACTTGGTAAATGCAACACTGCATAAAGCAAATCTTCTCAGTGATTTGCAACATTGACCATAAAAAACAAATAAAGTCACTGAAACAATTAATCATTTCTCTGATTGCAGCTTCTCTGATGTGTTCAGTTTTTCATGATTATCAGTGCAAACTGAACATTTTGGGGGTTTTGGACTGTTGGTCAGACATACAAGGCAATCTGAAGAAGTTAAGTGGACTTGTGATTGGAATTTCCACTACTTTCTGACATTTATGGACCAAACCATTAATCAAAAATCAAGATAATAATCACCAGAATAGTTGATAATGAAAACAACGGGAAGTTGCCGCCCTAGCCAGAGATATTTAAGGGATAGCTACCTCTGTGACAAAATCTCAGTATATCACACTGCTCATCCCAGACATATCTATTAAATAATGGAGTTTACAAGTCAACAGCACCAGAATAGAATCAATGGGAATAGTAAAAACACTTCCCAGGAATAAAGAAGTCAGGTGATGCAATTTCTATGCACCTCTCTTTCCATTTCCGCTGTCATTAACTGAACACTCATATTGTACTCCGCGCCCGGCACTGCCATTTTTCTTCTTTTTTTTTTCAAAGAAAGTGGAAAGCTGCTTTGTTGCCATAATATGCCCTGTGATGCTTGGCCCACTTTCCAGCCTGCTTTCATTGTGTAAGCACACATACATAAAACATGATTTGCTGCTTCAATTTCTGACTTTTATTCAGCGGGGATTTGGTGGCAGACAACATCAGAGCCATGAAAAGCAGAGCAGCAGCGAAATGCAGCTCTCGCTCTGATCCTCTGAGCGAGGGAGGGGGAGGAGAGAGAGATAGAGACGGAGAGTTGGCTTCGTTACAGAGAACACGGTTTAATCACTGACCTTCTACTCTTACAACTGAAGACAAATGGCCGTGATTAATGAGGGCCATTCATCTTATAGGTTACGAAAAAAAAACAATGGCAACTGCATTTGCCTGTGCTGCTCTGACAGATCTATCTGCTGTATGTATTAAACTCCAGTCCTGTTAGTTTGAACTTCACTTCTGATCAAGGTGCTCAGGTCAGACTCGCTGTAGATCCAGTACTGTTCACTAGAGGGCAGCCTGTCTAAGTCTGGCAATGTCACGGTGGCTTCTCTCAATAAAAACTCATTTGATATTCAGACCTCAGGGAAAAACTGTTGTCACAGCAATTAATAGAAGAAACAATTATTTGAATACATCCTGCACAAAAAGGGCCCTCCAGCTTTGTTTTAATTCAATCCTTAAATCATCTCTTTCACCCTTTATCCAGCAAGTTATCACCCAGAAGAAAAGCATGTACTTAGACCAGTGGTGGAAATACTGAGATCCTAAGTTAAAGTATCTATATGACAAAGTCAAAGTACAAGTAGTAACAGTAAAAGTACTTGCTCTGCATAACACATATACATTATTACTACGGCTGTCAATCGATTCAAATATTTAATTGCGATTAATAGCACATTTTTTTATCTGTTCGAAATGTACCTTAAAGGGAAATTTGTAGTATTTAATACTTTTATCAACATAAGAGTGGACAAATATCCTATTTTTATGCAAATGTATGTGTACTAGAAATCAATTAACAACACGAAACAATGACAGATATTGTCCAGAAACCCTCACAGGTACTGCATTTAGCATTAAAAATATGCTCAAATCATAACATGGCAAACTCAAGCCCAACAGGCAACAACAGCTGTCAGTGTGTCAGTGTGCTGACTTGACTATGACTTGTCCAAAACTGCATGTGATTATCATAAAGTGGGCATGTCTGTAAAGGGGAGTTACATTATTATATTATTACATATTACATTATAAGATTGGTAATACTGATGCATCAATTTGTAAGCAGCATGTTACTGTTGTTTATCTAAATCTGAGATAATTAATGAGGGTTGGAAAACAAACTTCTGCAGCACAAATTTGTATCCATTTGTTTTACTTTTCTCTAATCTTTGCTTTTATTGTGAAACGATGGATCATTTGACCCTATTTAAAGGAAACAAACCGAGGAGTTTAGAGGGGAAATCATTCTTAGCCATCTGAAATATGACAAGAGAAAACTAGACACGGCTTAGTAGAAGCATATAGTAGCATGAAATGGAAATACTCAAAATACCTCAACATTGTATTTACTCAAGTACAGCACTAAATATTACTTTCCACCTCTGCCAGAAGAGAATGACCTCATCAGTGAAGTGAAACAGCTAATCGATACGCTCCTCCTCTAACTCTCCTTTCTCGACCCTCCTGTAATGTTCCTCTAAGATTTCAGATCTGAAGTCGTTCTCCTCGGTGGCCGGATTAGATGAGATGACATGAGATCGGGGGGGAAGGTGGGGGGGATGGCGGCAGCAGCAGCAGCAGCGGCGGGTCAAATCTATCTCTGTAACCGATCTGAAGAGCAGCAACTGATGCTCGGCCACAGCTGCACACAATCAACCTCTACTATAGAGATCTTACCAGAAAAAAAAGGATGAAGTTGCATGTTCACAGACAGCTGATGACTAATGAGGGTCTTCTGTGGGGAAACGGTGAGACGTGGGCAGGAGGAGCAAAGGCTGACTGCACTGAGGAAATAAAGAGAGCAGGAAGAAATTAAGAAATGAGAGGGAAAAAAAGACTGTAGGAAAGTTTTCATTTGCCTTTTCAGCGCTTCAACCACAGCCAGAGCCAAAAGCTTCTTGGCTTTTGTCTGTCATCAGCTCTATCAGCCTGCCGCCGCTGCTGCTGCTGTAACAATGTGTCTGTCTGGAGGACTTGAATCATCTCCTTTCATTTGTCTCCTATTATTCTATGTCTCCCTGTCTTTAGCTTTTCTTCTATTTTCTCAAATACATTTCTATGCACAGATTCCCTCTTTCTCAGCTCAAGGAGTAGGAACATAGTGTGCAAGGGGACGTTGTCACGGGGCAGGGGGTCTGCTAGACGAGAGATCTGCACACATATCTCATGGAAACACACTGAAGCACCTGTCAGCTTCTGGCTGCATTTGATCTGTGCAATGAACTTAAATGCAGAGAATCCGTGCCGTCATGCTTCACGCCGGCTGCAGAAAAGTGAAAGATTTTCGTCTCTATCATGTTTCACCATCCATGACGACCGCAGGGTGGTTTGTGCTTTCACAAGAACACATGGAAACAACTCTGAGGCTACATATGTAGTTCATAGACCAGTGGTGGAAAAAGTACTCAGTTCCTTTACTTAAAGTACCAATATAACAATATCAAAATAATCCATTATAAGTAAAAGGCCTGCATTCAAAATCCTACTTAATGTAGGTAAAAATACAGAAGTATTATCAGCAAAATGAAAACTAAAAGTATTTATTACGCAGAGTGACTCTATTTAGTGTCATACTGTTATAATATTGTAATATTATTAGTGCTGTATTAATATTTTTCTGTAATCTGTGCTGTTTTATGAAATATTGAATAATTTTACCACTCAGGGCTTCGAACAGAAACCATCCTAAGGCGCTTTCACAAGCCATAGTCTGTTTGGTTCGTCCGAATCAGAGTGAAATTGATACTTTTGGTTCGTTTTCTATTTAGTCTGGTTCAGTTTCACAGTGCACAAATTAAAGTGGGCCAAATAAAAGCAATAATAAGCTGAGGGGCATGTACGAAGGAGCAAATTTATCTCTTTTGTCTCGAAAGTTGGCACTTCTATGCAGGGAATCACAGACTTTCATATATTGCTGTCAAAGTTTTTTCACTTTGACTCGGTACTGATCTACTGTGCGCACGAATCCCTTCTACTCCAGTTTACCTCAAATTACTTTATAAACGTCACAATTTTTGTGGACTTTATTTAGCATATTCTGTATGTTATCTTCGGCCCAGATGTCAAACAAACAACGGACTTCTGCAGAAGTCCAGGTCCTCTCCCACTCTGTTAACCTGTCATTTACCTGTGTCCATCTCACCAAATGCCCACCTAGCCTGCATTTTGGTTTGCTTGGAAACGGTCGAGACCACCTCTCGCAAGCGGTGTCCGTCCGGTTGTTTTGGTCCACACCAGAGTTTGATTACTACGCTCACAACCGCCAAAACAAACCGCACCAGTGTTTGATTAAAACGGACTAAATGTTGGCTTTGGAGGGGAAACTTCTCTCTGCTAACAACTCATAAACAGATGAAACGTGACAAGATACTCCAAGTAAAAAATATATTTATGTAAAGGGTCATAAGCCAAAAACTAGCCAATGTAGTGTATTTTATAAGCTTATCATATGTTTTATTCGTGTAAAATCTGAATCTGAAAATGGACTAATAAATATAGCTGCCAGATAAATGTAGCACAGTAAGAGTACAATATTTCTTCCTGAAATGTAGTGGATTAGAAGTATAAAGTGGCATAAAATGGAAATACTGAAGTACAAGTACCTGAAAATTAAAGTTAAAGTGTAATAGGCCTACTTAAGTACCGTGTACCACAGCAGAGAGAAAACTCTTATTTACAAGACTTAGACCAGTAACCAACAACAGAGAGAGGAAAAAGAGCACAAGATCAAGTTCAAGACAGGACAACAACAAGGAAACAAGGAAAAAGAAATGCTAATATTTATCTCAAGCCTTGAGATGATTTCCAGGTTCTGCCTCTATGTGCTACACTGCATGGTGGGAGTGATAACGTACATATTGTCTGTCTCTCTGCAAGCGAGCAGGCGTTCGCACGTGTGCATGTTGTGAATGCTTGAGTCTATGTGTGCTCATGAATGTGTGTCTGTATATGTGTGTCCTCTGCCACGGCCACAGAAAGTGTGTTATTAGAGCAGGGTGAGCCGGGGGCAGAAACAGCAGAAACAAACGAGGTCCTGTGTAACCCAGAGACTGTTCCATGAATCATCCAGGAACTTGTACAGTAGCTGGCCAGCCCTCGCAGCCTTCAGCTCACAGCTAATAACTTCCCATGCAACATCTCCCATAGTGAGCTCTGATTAAAAACATAAAATCCATTTGGTTTTAGCTATACTCCCCTCATAAAACCCAAATAAATATAAATGGCCAGAGATTAGAGTTCATGCTATTGACTTAACGTAAGAAAATTAGAGCTGTTTTTGAGCCAAATCTGGGACCGAAGAAGCGTGAAAATGAAACCAAAATGACCCTGAGCCAGCACTGCTACAGTAAATACCTAATAATAAAGAAACATAAATAAACAAAAAAGTTATTTGCAGAAACACAGAACACCTCCTGCATTTAGTATAAAACAGGAGCTATTTCTTCTGCCTGTGACTCAATTAGATGTGAATGTGTATTAACCACAGACTGTATATAAAGATGGACGACATGACTGCTCCCCAAAAGTAAAGCCAAAACATCTGGATCGCCCCCTGGTGGCTGGTGGCAGTATAGGTCATAAACCCCACCCCCTCCATGTTAGCAGATGGGACGTGGGCCAAACTAAAAAGTCAAAGTACTCAAAATAAATTTTCCCCAAAGATGGCTTCAGTCATTTTAGGTAGTTCCTATCACGCTGATGTACGTTCAGGTGTTCATTCTTCTGATAAGTATGGTTTTAATGAGTTATTTGATGCTATAAAAAGGGGTGAGACATCATGATTGACAGCTGCTCTGAGGGAGGTAGTCGCGGAGCCGGAGGGTCGGGAATTGTACGAGAGAGGAGATGTAATTTTATAGAGATATTATAGTTAGTGATTGCGCCTTTCTGGCCAAATAGCTACCGTGGTGCTAACGTAGCAGCTAGGTGCCTAACGCTAACAAGCTGCGGCCGTACTGGGCTCGTGATTGGCTCGGGCGGGTGTAGTAGGTGGGACCTCGATACCGCGGCTCCAGCCCACCGATCAGTACTGCGCAGACTCTGGCTCCAAATGACGTCAAAATATCAAGTGGGAGGAAGTGGAGACGCATCGTCCATCTTTGTATACAGTCTATTGTATTTGTGTGTGTGTGTGTGTGTTTGTGTGCGTGCGTGCAGTGCGTGCGTGCGTGCCTGCGTGCGTGCGTGCGTGCATTTGCCTGCAGCAGGTACAATAAATGAGCGCCCTGATGTCATCAAAGTCAGCCAGAAGGGGAGCCCACAGTTGTTGAGGGAACACGTTTCTCTCCCCGAAACACATGCATTCACCTGCACGTGTGCTTGTAGCTGTATGTATGTGAGAGGACAGAAAAAAACAAAACAAAGAGAACACAGATATGCAAATGTGATCTAAGAACAGAAAAGAACTTGAAGGACACGGGAGACGATGCACGGTTAAATTATTCCTAAGTAAAATCAGGGAGAAGATGTTCGGGTTTGTTTGGCGTGTGTACTCTGTGTTTGATTTTGTGTGTGTTTTAAATTGAACCCACCGCTCTCTGAAGACAATCTTTTCACGCACTGAGCTGAGTGGCACCCAATTTCACCCACATTTCACAGCATATTTATGTCAGACACTGTTTGACTCTAAGCACCTCAGCGCCTCTTACACACACACACACACGCGCACGCACACACACACACACACACACACACACCGTCAGATCTGTCTGTGTGTAATTTTCTTTTACTCAGTGGCAAAGGTCAGCGTACACACATTTTCGTGACAGTGTATAGTATGTGTGTGTGTTTGTGTGTGTGCGTAGAGCTAATGGAGACTGACATGAGAACTGACATGGATGCTGAGCTGTGCTGCGCTGGGCCAGGCGGTCTAACCCAACAGCAGGGATAAACTATAAATAGACTATCTCCCAACACTCCCCCCCATCCCCGATTTTCTCCTGTATCCTCTTTTCCTTTTGCTTTTATCTGCAGACCTTTTATCACATTCGCTTTGCTTTCTATGTCCTCCACCAACTCCATATGACTTCCCTGCATCCCCTTGTCCCTTCCTCGTCTCCACTAAATCTTCATTTTCAGTCTCCTTCTGTCTTTTGTCTCTGAGGATTTCTGTCCCGATGAGAAAATGAGCTAAAAAAACAAAGATATCCAAAGCAGTGGAAAAACAAATAGGCCAACACACCAATCTTGTGATCTCAGAAGCGATGGGGAAAAGAAGGGGGAGATGGGCTAGTTAAAGGGGGGAGATGGGGGGGAGACTGAGTTATGTAAGCAAGGATAATCCCCTCCCAACCCTGCGTAGTAAATGAGGCAGGATGACACTGGCCTCATTTCATCCGTTCATCTCCGTATCCGCCACCGCTACACCCTCCAAACCGCTGCGTCTCCACCTTATTCTTTCTGTTTGATCTCTGACAGCAGACAAGAGCTACGTTTTAAACTCCGCACAGCAGCAAATCCTGATCTGCTGACACTTTATTTTATCATCAACGATAACGTGTGATTTTTGAAAGCTCTCTCACGGTGAGGACGGAACAGAAAGGAATGGGACGTATTCCTGTTCAACAAAACTCAGCTGACAACATCTATAAATATTCCACATCTTTTCTATTATCGGATGCCAGACGTTTCTGTTCTAAAAGTGGAGCTACGGTAACAACACGTCTTCAAGGCCTAGCTCACACCACATGACCCTCACCCCTCCTGCCCTTCTCTTCTCAACTCTAAGCCGACAGTCTGACCTCTACCACCCGGTCACCCAGACATCCTAATCTGTAGAGGTACGTTTTGTTTAAAAGGGTCAACAAGTCCAGCAGAGGGGGGGGTCATAACACCGGGCCGCGTATCAGGTATTACAGCACACAGTTATTGATTGAATCATCTCAGAAGGAAACATAAGACATCACCAAGCATGTGAATGGTTTCAGTTTAAAATGACCTCTGTACTTTGTGTTTAGCGCTAAGCTGATATTAGCACTTAGATCAAAACACCGCAGTGCCCAAGTACAGTACAGCCTCACAGAGCACGGCTAAAGACTCTTAGTCTCTTCTAAAAAAAAAAAAAAATGTGTTAGCGGTAATGGGTGTGTAAGTTGTAACATATGATATTTTTTTTTATCTTTCTGGTTGAGAGTTTGTTTCACCCTAACTCTGCAACCATGGGTGTGGTTAGAAAAATTGAGCTCTGTTGCACTTGTGACCACGATCAACGGTGATGTCACGGTGCACAGAGACAACGTGGAGTACACTTCTGCATCACTGCAGCAAGGTTACAAGTTAAACCACTGGACGTCAGCAAAAAACAAGATTTTCAGCCGGCGTTAAAGTAACAAACAGCTTTTTACACATTTACTATGCAGGGGTGACACTAAGTTACTATAAACATATCTTTGGCATGTCTGTGGCTCTGTGCTGCAATTTCTTGTTATTCATTATATAAGTTATGCCAATATAGCTGTGATTTAGGGCTCAGCGATCAGTTGTTTGGCCTATAAAATGTCAGAAAATTGTGAAAAATGTTGTTCAGTGCCGAAGACAACGTCCTCAAATATGTTGTTTTGTCCACAACTCAAAGATATTCAGTTTATTATCATAGAGGAGTAAAGAAACCAGAAAATATTCACATTTAAGAAGCTGGAATCAGAGAGTTTTGACTTTTTCAAAAAAATGACTGATTACCGATTAATCGATTATCAAAATAGTTGGCAATTTACTTAATATTTGACAACTAATTGATTAATCGATTAACTGCTGTTGCAGCTTTACTGTGATTAGCTAAACTCACCCAATAATATTGGCCACCAGTCAAGTTCTATTACCTTCATTAAAGAGTTTTAATGACTCAACTTTACAATCAGCCATTAATCCTTCAGTTACAGTTAAAACAACATTAATAAATGGTTATTGGTGCAGATGACTTGCAACGTTTTCCTAGAAGGTAAAACTCTCTATATAAATAAGCTACACTGGCATTATGAAACTGTTTATTAACCCCCCCCCCACCTCTCCAATCCTCTTGTTCAGACAGGACGCTCCACTAAACTTTGACCTACTTATGTCTTCCCTCAGTCTGGGCCAAGGGGGTGGCGGGGGGGGGGGGGGGGTGGACCCCAACGCAGCGAGCTTCACGCTGATCCAGCCTGTTAATGATAATAATATGAATATCAAAGGCTTATTTGGACAATACATCTTTTGAATGTCAAATCGCAGAGGGAAGCCAAGGGAGGCTTGAGGACGCGTGCACGTGAAAGAATCACACTGGGCTCATTGTTTAGTACATTTAAAATTCAGCTGGGCACAAACACACACACATACACACACACACACACACACACACACACACACACACACGGTATATCTCATGCTGAGGACTTGATTTCACTTTTCTGCTGATCAGCCACAAGACAAACCCCGTCCTTCATCTTTTTATCCGCACTGTGTCTCTCGTTTCCAAGAAATCTCACTCAGCAGATGGACACAATCCTCCATAACCAATTCTCGGCAGGATAATGCAGAGCAGACAAAGACGGCGCGACACAAAGGCAGACGACACCTCCACGATTCAGCTCTGTCAGTGTGAGCCGCACTGAAACTGAGCTGAAAACCAGTGACAGCGTCACTTCATAAACTGCAATTATGTTTAAAATCTGCCAAATGTTTCATAAGCGCAGAGCGGCTTCCAGGCCAGCTGAGTCCTGGCGATCCACGTGTGATGGGACCGCTGAGGGATGAGGGCTGGCTCGGACGGAGAGGGTGGTGGGAGTTATGTTACCAAGGCTGGGACGGCATCCCAGAGGTTCCCAGAAGAATTCTGGGAACATCGGGGCCCAGCGTGTGTGTATGAGAAAGGAAGAGATGGAGGCATGGACGATGAGGGGGGAAAACATCTGTCAGCAATTAAATAGGAGGGTTCAATCACATAGTTTCACCATTGAGAGTGCAGTAGATACACTGGGGTCATGATGTAAACACTCTCTCATGGTTAAAACTTCCCAGCCACCCCCCCCCCTCTCGTCGCCCTCTCCGCCTCCACGAGACAAGCCGACCACAGTTTACCCAAGCTAGTCAGCTGACGCAGGAAGGGGGAGGGCCGCCGTGTGGTACGCATTCTGCCAAGGGGTCATCTGGCAGACGCATCCTCTGAGCTGGCTTCACTCCGCCGAGCAAAACACACACACACACACACACACACACACATACGGGGGAAGAAGCTGGCCAAGAGGGTGGAGGAAATCTAATCTATAAATCAGACACATGTCCAAACAACTGGGTGTCAACAGATCTTTGCTTATGTTATTAGCTCAGAGTTGCCCCGCTGCTGCAACACGCTGAAAAACTCACTGATTCAATTCTGCTGAGGTAGTTGTTTTAGACGAGGCTTATGACAAAAATGTGTAGTGTTCGGAAAGACAAAATCATATCGGAGAGGCTCCTCTATAAAATCCCGAGGAAATTACAACTAAGCCACACCAGCGGGGGCCGATGAGCTTTTAAACGGGATCAATAATTCATGTTTTGCTTCCCTCGCTGGCACAAATCAGGTTTCCGATAGGGGCAAATCAACAAACAGCTTAATCAATGGCTTCCTCACTCGTAAGGAAGCGGGGCGTCGTTAGTCACGTAAAGAACTCGACTCTGACAGATTTCTTCTCATGTTTCAAGCTTTCGAGGAAGAAAAATTGTCTCTTGACTAAACAGTCCAAAAGACTCCAGGATGGATTTTCTCACAGGAGACGAGATTGCTACCAAGAAAAACATCCGATTGTTGCAGCTGCAGGTCGTCTCCCGACCTCCTAAAACCGTTCATCTGCTACCGGGCAAAGAGCCTCGATTCTGGACCTAATACTGGTGTCATCCATCAATCTAGTGTTTGTGTGTGTGTGTGTCTGTGTGTGAGTGTGTGTGGTCTGCTGTTTCAGCACTGGCCATTTCGGCCCCCATACATCAACCTCCTGACAGCAGTGAAGTGACGCTTGGTGACATATGAGGCCACTTTACCTTCTCCTCAGAAAGAGCGAGGGAGAAAGGCAGGGCAGTGCTCAAACGGATGAAAACGGTTTCCGTGTGTAGTGTGATGGTACAAATACTTTGCACATGGGACAGCTGTTGAATTGTAACCTGATGAGAACTTCAAATCTGCAATTTCAGCGTGTAATAGAAGTTTCTCTACAGTGTCTTTGGGGCAAAGTGAACGAATACACCAGTGTTGAGGAAACACAGCTTGATCGGCCTACTAATGGATGTTTGGAGCAGTTGGCAGACTTCGGCACTCCTGGTTCTAATGTGATCTGTGCCAGAGCTCTGCCCACTAATGTCCATTATACGCAGACTTACTCCACTCTGCATTGATTCCGTCTCCTCTTTCAGACTGTAAAGGCTTTCAGAGCCCATCTCCGCCTGCCATCTCAGCTATCAGTTTACAACAGCAATTTAATTGACCGACTATCTACTTAATGCAAGAAAACACATTTTGAGTCTCCTTTCATTTTGAAAAGGGTTCTGCGCGAGCATGATAATAGACAGGCGGTGTGCAAGTTCACGGAGCGTTTAATGGCTGCTTTTGGGTGTTTTTAGGTCTGTGAAAAGTCAGAAGGGGGTAATGACAGGCTGAGACTGGGGACCACTTGACGATGATAGGAGTGGTCCACCAGAGTCTGCGCAGCCACACCTTGGGGCAGATGTCTGTCTATGGAGCTCCTGTAGCTCCACTCTCGACTAGTTAGGTGAGCTCTGCTGGCGACTCTGAGGCCCAGTGGTGCTTTGAGCTAAATGCTAACACCAGCATGCTAATATGCTCACAATGACAATGCTAACATGCTGATGTTTAGCAGGCATAATGTTCACCATCTTAGTCTAGCGTGTTAGCGTATTATTATATTTACTAATTAGCACTTGATGGGAATATCATTGGTTTTGCAGGTTTGTCATAAACCGAAGTACTAGACACAGACTGTATATAAGAAGTGGACGTGGTCACCGTGACGTCACCCATTGGTTTGTGGACTGCTGTAATGAAGCTTCGAGTTTGGCATTTTGGCCGTCGCCATCTTGGTTTTTTGCAACCAGAAGTGACACGAGAGGGTGGAGCTAAGTACAACCGAACGCTGAATAAGACAATTTCAGGTAACAATTAACTTTCATGAACTTAAACTCTGATCCACGCTTTCATCACATCCAGAATTGACTACTGCAACAGCATTCTTTACGGCTCATCATCCAAAGTCCTCAATAAACTCCAGTACATCCAGAACCCTGCTCACCCATTCCCGGTCCCGTGATCACATCACCCCTGTCCTCCAGAACCTCCACTGGCTCCCTGTCCCACAACGCATCCAATTCAAACTCCTTCTCCTCACACACAAAGCCTTCCATAACCAGGCCCCCCTCCTACCTCACAGATCTGCTCCACCACCACACTCCTTCCTGCTCCCTCCGCTCTTCTGATGCCAACCTCATGTCCACACCACTCACACTCACTCTATTTGACTCTAAATGGGACCATAATTTACTAAATGAACATCATGCTGTATTGAGGAAGACTTGAAACTAGCGATTGAGACCATAAACTCATGTTTACAATGTTTAGAGAGGTAATAAATCAAGTGAGAAGTAGGGTCATTTTCTCATAGACTTCTATACAATCTGACTTCTTTTTGCAACCAGAGGAGTCGCCCCCTGCTGGCTGTTAGAAAGAATGCAAGTTTAAGGCACTTCAGCATCGGCTTCACTTCTCAGACCCGGAGGTTGATCACTGATACTGGACAATGTTTTTTATTTACTCCTTTTGACCTCCTGTAGCTTGATGGATAAGATCTGTACATATTCATGACTTGACAAATGTTGTTTAACTGAAGTGTTGCAGTCAGGAGAGCTTCATAATCATCAACGCCCATCCTGACTTCATGTTGTACACAACCCATGAAAGGAAAGCCTTGTCTGTACGCATTTTTTTCTTCTCTCTATTCATGGCAGAGATTGCTGTATTTGAGTTTGATTGCACTGCACAGACCTGGTCGTTATCATCAGTACACAAGTGATGGCCTCGCCTGCAATCACTCGATTAGTAATTGGACGAGTCTGCATAATGTCTGAATAACCTAGACTTAAAATGTCAGAGTGTACAACACTTCATTCATTTATTTTGAGAGATTTGTGAGATTAACAAAGAGCATATTAAACCCAAAACAGCTCATCTGGCTTTCATGTCAGGCATACAAGAAATACAAATGGTCCTCATTTTATTCATTTTTGTAAATAATTCAAAAACAGATGAATTCAAGGATGTGCAGAAGAGGCTGGCTGCACTGTTTATGCATCCATGCATTTACAGAAAACAATCACCACACGTCACTTGTTGGGAGTTTTATCCACTGACTACAACATATCCTGGCTACTGTAAGAATTCACACATTTTACTGGGAGTGGACCTATCATTAACTCAAGAGTACAGAAAATCCCTCAGATGGCCTTAAATATTTAATGAGGAAATGAAATGATATTATGGATTTTCAGCAGTCGAGCCTCTTAAAAAGCTCTAAAATCTAATTTAATCTAATTTAATTGTCAGAGCAGTTAACTGTTCAGTACTCAGGAGCAGACAAGATGCAGCCCAAGGAAAGTCAGACAGTGGAACTAACAAAGATTAAGACGTATTTTTACATTACCAAAATAACAATATCAGATTTCTGACTGATTTTTGATTATTTTTCATGCTGTTTCATGGTAACACAATCCAATGATGAAAATTAAATTTAAAAATGATCATGTGGTGAAATAAACAATTTCTTCTGGTATCTGAAACGTATAAAGCGATGAGATAAATGTCTCTGAATGAAGCCTGGATAAGTGTTTAAGCATATAGTACAGTACAGTGTCTATAATCAATTTCCATTTAAGTCCCATAATCTCCAAATGGGCTAAAACTAAGTAGCAAGATGAGCATGTGAATGCCTGCATGCCACTGTGAACGAGGAAATGATTGGTGTTTTGTGTCTTCCTTCTGATTCAAAGCTGTAAGTCAGATGTAAACATGAAACCTGCTCTGGAAGGCTCACACAAACCAAAATACATAGTATTGCTGTTTTGGAGGAATATGTTTAACAGCTTGTCTCTCCTTTAAGGCCGTCAGACCCGCGATCCTGACCGACATTACTGTCTGTAGCAAGTTTAGAGCTAGAGTGAAGGTTCAGATAACATATGAAACTATAAAACATAAGGAATCCATTGGCACCAACCATGTCATGCTAGCATGTCGGGAAGAAAGCTAAATAACGCTCCAAATTTAGGCTAAATTTTGGCGAGGAAAAACTGGCATGGCTATTTTTAAAGGGGTCCCTTGACCTCTGACCTCGAGATATGTGAATGAAAATGGGTTTTATGGGTACCCACGAGTCTCCCCTTTGCAGACATGCCCACTTTATGCTAATCCAATGCAGTTTGGGGCAAAAACCATGCAGTTATTTGAATGCAGTATAGATATGATCACTGTAAAGCTGAGACTCTTGTGGATCCAATGAGCCCAATTGTATTCATGTGTGATGATGTTAGTCCTCATAGTAGCCATTTCATTTGACCTCACTGTATAAAATGACCTGTGGTGACCTCTAGGATAATCACAGCCTCATGAAACTTTACAGCCACAAACTAGAGACCTAGAGCATTCAGAGGATGGATGGCTTTCCTAGGTAGACTGACAATAAGGGGGTTTCTGAGCAGTTTCCAGAAAAGAAGTGCTCGTCATCTAATGGCCGAAAAATGCAATTCTTGCAGAAATCTAAAAATGACAAAAGTTTTTTGATACCAATCTACAGCATCAGACATCTACTGCTGACCTGCCAACTCCCCCTTATGATCCCCTGTACCCCCCTAAAAAAGACAAAAACGGGTCTATTGTGGGTCTCAGAGGGTTAACAGTGTGGACACCAATTCCACACATTTCAAAATGCTAAACTCTGAAAGCATTTTAAATGCAAGAGATGATTCATTATTGGAAATAATTAATAGCAGACATGAGAAAAAGCATCTCTTCCTCCACTCTTGTCATGTCCATGTTGCTTTGCTTATTTCTGGCCACAGTAAAATCTCTGGAATGCAAGTCGATGAAATGCATCAACAAATTAATCACATATGTATGTTTCATTTAAATGAACACTTGAGAACTCGTTTTACTGTCAACTTTAGGAGTTTGCCAGTTTATTGTGAGCTCACTTTGACCTGTATGACAGAGGAAAGATCCATCTGCTGCTGGTGTGTCTCCAAGTGTAAAAAGTTACAGCTTCAAAATGCTGAATATTTGAAATATTTAATTATAGCAGATGCAGATAATCTGTTGTATAATATCTTGGTCAGTGACTTTGAAAATTAAAACTGCATGAACATAAAAGCAAAGCCATGCTGTTGTGACACATTCAGTCCAGGACGGGCCTTTAAAAGCAGGAAAAGAAAGGTCACTGCAAACCCAGGCCGCTACTAATTACAGTCTCACATACAAGGGTAGTCTTTGTGTGTGTGTGTGTGTGTGTGTGTGTGTGTGTGTGTGTGTGTGTGTGTGTGTGTGTGTGTGTGTGTGTGTGTGTGTGTCTGTCTGACAGCTCGTCTCTCCCCTGCTGTGCTCTTACTCATGTCCTGTTTTAATGGGCTGACAGCGAGAAACTTGAGGGAAATCTCAATGACGCTCCCGCTGTTAGACACATCGCAGCTGAGGGGAATCACAAGCAAGACTGGATCTCAGAACCAACATTATTCCCACGAACTGTTCCTAGAAAAGGGAACTGCAGCATAGCATCAAACAGACCTGCTCGTCTGACATGAACACGAGATGTGTTACGGAGGGAAACTAAAGACGAAACCAAGAAAACACATCTGTTGAGCTCCTTTGAGTGCATGAATCCCTCAGAGGAGTTTAAGGCTCCTATGGTGCTTCCACACTCGAGACTTTTCACATGAACGCTCAGTATTACGTTAGACCACTGGTTCCTAACCAGGGGGTCCCGACCCCCATTAGGGGTCGCCAAAGATTCATGGGGGTTGCGAGGCCTTCTTGATTTTAAGGGGTGTGAGACAACTTTTTTAGAAAAATCTAAAGTTGGCCTTTATCTCAGCATTTCACTCATTTCGGGGAAGAAAACTACTAATTAAATAGTTATTTTTAAAGTCTGGATTATTATTTAAAGGAAATGGGCAGTGGACGGGATCACACCGGCCCAAACAAAAACGGATGTTTCAAACCGGAATGGAAATCTCAAAGGAAAACATACTGGCTGTAGCATTGTTGTTGGAGAAACCAGTATTTCAATTTAGCTTCGTTAATCTCTGATGACATATCATGGTCATTTTATGATCTATTACAGTAAATATATTACATAATGGTCCTTTATAGGGATGTGACGGTGAGGAAATTTTCCCTACGGTTAATAAACTTGTGACAACACCGGTGTTACAGGTTTCCAGGGGCCATTTTACAAGAAAAGATGGCGCTCAATATCCGTAGCGTGCTTACTTTGATCTAGAGCTTTCGCTGCGGGGCCGCAGCTTTCCACCCGGCCCTGCTCCGCTGCGCACACCTGCTGTGACCGCTCCGTCCTCCTCATGGCGATTACCTCATTAACGTTATGGTTCTCTAATAGCATTGGGTTTAAATCTGAAGTATTGCCAAATAGGCACTTTTGCTTTTCGCTTCGACACCAAATCCTACGCCATCGTCTTGTCTGTCAACTCTCTCTCGTCCAGTGTGGGAAATCTGATTCCTGCTACTCTGTGCTGAGACACTTTCAGTTTGTAGCGTATGTCATCCGACTATGTATTGATAACACGGTGCTGATATGCGAAAATGAACTAATTGAGTTTTATTTATATGAAAAAAAGCAAAACGACGGTGGGGCGGTGGGTACGTAATGTAATCGGTGTGTGCCCAAACACTGTGTAACACTGGTAACACCGACTATAGCGACAAGCCTAGTCCTTTAGGATATAAACTTTTAAAAAAATCTCACAAGATAAGGGCAAGATGAAGACCTGAACACAAGCTATATTCACAGATCTTCTGCTTAACAGCCTCATTCTACATTAGAAAGGTATGCAGTTAAAACAACCAAAGAGCTGATACAATGGCCAACTATCAGGGAGAATAAAACACTCAATTTGTCAAAAAAGAAACCTATTTAGCATGTATGATTGATAAAAATAAAAAATATACATAACAGAACATAATACAGAATTATATTAAAAGTTAAATATCAGGAAAACTCATCTCTGATGCAATATTCACAGGAAATAATGTCCTCAAAATTCATCCAAATTGCTCGTTTTACACAAACCTCCTGCAGTTATTGTGTTCACTATTTGGGTTAATTGCACAGTTTATCGGTTGTTCTGTACTATTATTGTTATGCATTGAATATAATATGAAATATCTATAAAGTATGTCACTTAGTAAGGGGTCGTCAGTTTACTCAATGACAGAAAAGGGGTCCCTTAAGGAAAAAGGATGGGAACCACTGCGTTAGAAAACGAAATACACTTCTTGGTTTGTTTCAAACAGTCAGTGCCGTTGAATAAGAGCAGTAGGAGTTTATGTTGTGTAAAGCCTTTGGGGTCTGTGTTACATGTACATCATGATGATGGATGACAATGAATTAAACATGCTGACATGCATGCTTTTAATCACATCCACCAATCAACGTCATCACCATCGCTGCTGCAAAATGAAATGGAAGTCTATCATCATTTCAATCCCAGATGGCTGGAGAGGCATTTTGCTAATTGAGCCTCACAGGTGTGGATAAGTTGCTCTCTCTCTCTACATATATCACTTTAATGTGGGATTTTCCATTACTTGTTATGTAAGAGTGCTCCCGAGTGCACAGATGTGCCCCCATGTGTGCACATTTCGTGCTATTTTCAGCTGAGATTATCTAATAAGCAAATTAAGCTGCAAAAGCGGCCGCTACATTTTGAGCAGTAGGCGGTGCCTTTGACGTTTTTGGCGTCTTCGAGTTTCACGTGTGCAGATGTGCATCAGCTGTGATTGAGCCTCTGGCTGTGTTCTAGTTTTCAAGCTCCAACATATTTGTCGACTCGGTGTAGACGTGAATGGAGACGATGGGAGGTCGGTTGATTCGAAGCAGAAAGCTGAAGAGAATATATTTCATGATCATGTATGGACGAAGAAAAAAAAAAGAAACTGTTTCAGGACTACATGCTATCAAAAGCACATTGAACCGTGACTTTGGTCATGTTCTCGCTCGGCTGCCTCACGCGTCGCCCCCCCTCGGGCTTCTGTGAAGGATCCATGTGATAAAAATGATCCCTCAGCATCACACCCTCCTCCCCTACCTGCCCCCCCGTCCGCCTCTTCAGCTGCTCCAATCCTGATCGCCCGACAGCTTGGTTATTACCTCCCACCACCACCACCAAATCCCCCTCTCTCTCTGTATGTGTCCTGCCACCTTCCTCCCTCTTCCCCTGCCTGTGCTGTGCTGTGCTGTGCTGTGCTGTGCTGTGCTGTGCTGTGGTGACAGGGCAGGATGATATAGGGTCTCCCAGTGAGGTGGCGTGATGATGCCTGAACACTAAGTTAACATCTGTGCAGGAGAGGAGGGGAGAAAAGCAGGAAGAATCCATGTGTGCAGCGTGCATGCATCCGCGCGTTGGTCGTCTTAATGTTCAGTTTAAGTCTGATAGCTGTGACAACATGACGTCAAACCCATCAATCAGCTACAGAGAGGGTGTGTGCACCACAGATGAGAAGAAGATGGAGAGCATCTCAGGCATGCTTCAGCATTTCTATCTGCTCCTGTGGGGATTATTTATGGTCCAATAAGACCCTGGGCGTTTCCAGTTCAACTACTAACTAATCCATATATTAAAGTGGGCCTTGAGAGCATAAAACAAATGGTGCTAAGGTCTCTCTCTCTCTCTCTCTCTCTCTCTCTCTTTGTGTGACCTTTCCTTTTCATCACATTCCCTTCATCCTCCTCTCTGCTTCTTTCTGTCTTTATCATACAAACAACACCAGCCACAGAAACAACAAGAAAAGTGATATGCAAGAGCAGTTGTCTATGTGTGTGTGTGTGTGTGTGTGTGTGTGTGTGTGTGTGTGCCAGTTGCAAGGGGCAGCCAAAACCCCATTCACTGAAACAGCAGGATGGAGATAACAGAGCAATGCTTATTCTCTAGTTTCTCTCCCTCAAGTCATACCCCATCTCTCACACACACACACACACACACACACACACACACACACACACACACACACACACACACACACAAACTAGTTGAGGAAAAACAGCTGAATTCACTGCAAGAAACTGAGGAAACTGGAGGGGAAACTAAGTCACTGCAGCTACACATTACACTCAAGTACTTTAATCACTCAGACAAGTCAAACTATCAATAACCAATGAATCATGTAGTAGACTAAGCCATGCAAACTCCAAGGCATCACTATCAACCCCATAACTTAGTGTCATCAAACTCCATTTTGACATAAAATTATCCATAAACCAGGCTTGGTTATGGATCATTTTGTACAAATTAGCCAAAATCATGAAATAAGTTACTCTCATTCTGAACTAGATATATAAAAACAGAGCAAGAAAGCTTAAAACAAAGCTAATAACTTTACTATTGCTAAAAAAATACAGCACAATACATCCTGTCCCATTAAATCCCTGTTGCACGTTGCCTGCTTGATCTACTCACCTCCAACCAAGATGTTCTTGTTCACCAATATCTCCTCCAACAGTAGATGTGTTGTTCGTGTATCCGGTCGCCTTTTCTTCAACTTTTTTTGAAAACAAGCAAGCAGCCAGAAAAATCTTCTCTTCTTCTGTATGTGTAGTTTCTTTCTGTAGTTGCTGCTCCTTTCCCCACAAACCCGTCCGGTCCGGAGCAGCTCGGTTAGTTCCGCTGCTGATCCGCTGCTGCTGTCCAGGCTGTGAGTGTGTTCGGTACCGTCACCGGCAGAGCCCGGGCTGCTGCTCCGCGGGGCGGGCTGTCTCTCTGCTCCAGACGGAGCTCCGCTGCTGATCCACAACAGGAAGGTTTAGGAGCGGGGAGGAAGGGCAGCGGGCTCCGCAAGGGGGGGCTGCGACGACCGATGGAGCAATGTCTATAGCGGATGTTTTATGTATTTAGTACTTTGTATTTATAATAATAGAGTAGCCAAGTAGTTATTCTTTACAGGTGCATTGGTTTTATTGCCTTTTGTGCCTTTTATTAGGATATTATGATATACATGTATGTATTTATTTTAAACATAGCTATTAAGTTTTGTAGAGTAAATCACTCTCAGTACCACTTGATTCACTGTTAATCAAATATTCACCAATACAATTAACCAATCTGGAAAATGTCTTCTGGGGTTGCACTGTCCATTTCTTGTCCTAATTTAATTTTTTTTGTTGTTGTTGTTTTTTTTTAGCCTATAGCTTAGTTGACAGTTCAAGAGAATTTTTAACACTTGTTTTGTTGGGGAAATATCACAGTGGTTGTTTAAAGCTTGGGTTTATACCAGCAAGGGTATAAAGCTGGATTTTTAAAAATTATCCAACCGAAAAACGCAGCCTAGTGTTGCCAACTGTGCCTGAATTGGACCAAAAAAGGTGCCAGTACCCCAATTCAGCAGTTGCATATTGTCTTGGATATATTTATATTTAGACTATACGTATTATATCTTGGTAATATATCCCACTTCAAATGTATTTTTGTAAGCATTTCATTGCAAAGGCTACATTAGGCCTAGGCTACATGCAACATATACATTTCCACAGTTTGGACCTAAATGTAGGCCTATATTTGGTTATGTAGCCTAGTATTGATACAAAAATATAATATTAGTATACGCTACAATAAAACCAACTGAATATATGATAGCTATCTGTTGGCCTGCAGATTAAATTGGATAATAAGAAGGAATATCAAAGGCATTTTCAGCGCTGTTTTTCTCGGCATTAAGCGAGCTAAAGTTAGCCTATGTGTTTACACAGAAAGGCAGGTGTTTAGGGGTGCGCACCTAGACTCAACCATCATATTAACAGGAGGGAAACACTATTCTGCGAGGGAACAGACTTACACATGACACCGGCCCAATTCAGGCACTGGTTCCCAACTGTTTTCCAATCAAAGTAACTTTAGCCTAGCTAGCAGCACTAGCTCCAAAAGTCCATAAATCTAGCAAGAAAGTCGCAACACAGACAGTCGGTCGCTTCAGGCCTTCCTCCAAAACCACTCCCCAGATTTATCATATGAACGTAAACATCATAATAAATGCGGCTTAACAGCGAATATGACTATTGTTAGTACTCACAGCTGCAAAGCTAGCAGCTTGTGGAAGACTCCGGTGAAGCGCAATGAGTGCACGAGCAGAGTGCGCGCAGGTAGACATGTAGGTAGACAGGTAGCACATTCGGGCAGAATGAAATGATTGGACGGGTTTATTACAGTCCTGCTACAGCCACAGATACCGGTGTTCTGTGACTGCAGAGGTGCCAGCAACATGAGGTCATTGGCTATCATCACAAAATGTAACCCTACTGTACATATCTTTTGATTTTCTTTTAGAGTTTTGTGAATATATCTTTAATGTAAAAATATTAAAATAACTTAAAAAAAAATGTAACAAGTTAGTTTTGTGTGTTTTCTGTCACGTATTTATGACAGATTACACAGATAACGTGGTGATAATAGTGGGGTCATATTTTGTGACGACAGTCATCAGAAATGGTGACCTCATGTGTTGCTGGCACATCTGCAGTCACAGATTTGAATGGTCACAGATTTCAGTGTAACACCGGATTTTATTGATTTATTGATTCTTGTGAGGGTGTAAAGAGAATTTCAACAAAATCAGCAAAATATGTTCCTAAAATACATTAGGCCTACCCACCCTAGCTTTAGATGCCTCCAATGCTGGTTACTGGTTTTGTTTCAGAAGGCTATTTATGGCTGTTGTGTTATTTTTCAGAATAATTTTAAATAAATTTACAACCATAGGCTTCTATTCCTTCTAACGTTTTTACATTCATGTCTTAGACCAGTGGTTCCCAACCTTTTTGGCTTGTGACCCATTAAAACAAAACAATATCTACTTGTGGCCTCTTGTCACAAATAATACGACCTTACTGTGCACATAGAGCGGTTTGACCACAGAGGGACTATTTCACAAGAAAAATAGCTGAATTTGGAGAAAAGTCAGAAAAAAACAACCTAATTTGGTGTATAAGAAATACATATTTTTCTTTGTTAGAGGCCTACTTTTATTAATCATGTGACTTTCTCAGATTTATCTTGGGATCCACTTTTTCGGATCAAAAGGACTGAAACACATGCAAATCTGGTGATCCGAATACTTTAAATTGGAATTTAAAGGCTGCGTTGCCCATAAGAGCAAAGAGATAATGTTGACACCAAAAAGAAATCATCCACAATATTTCTTTGATGAGGCTAATGTACTGTTTTAACATCCAGAACAGGTGAGCCAGCTGGTTATAGGTGAGCTCCTTATTGGCTCTACTCCGCTTTGAACTCTCAGGTTGAGAGATTCCCGCCCACCGCCTCCTGTTCCCTCAAACAACCTGGAAACACAATATGGGGTCTTCTCTTCCAACCACAATAGACTGCCACCTGCCTGATTCATCCATGAAAGAGGAGCTGTATGAATGGATGAATGACCTAATTTGTTGGAGGGATGTATGGATTTGATTTCCACAAGGTTAAGGTGCAAAAATCCCCGTCAGTCAAAATGAGCAGATGGCTCAGTAATGTTAATATAAAGTTATCTGAGCAGGTGTGATAGACTGGGCTGTCATGATAAATTTACACATACATTTTCATGGAAAAGAACGGTTTCATCTTAACAAGTTGCATCTGGTCTTTGTTCAGTTAATCAGTGTTATTTGGTTTGGACATGTGGGCTATGGCATAAAAAGGTAAAAGAAGGCAAAGATAAAAGATAGAAGTGCAGTTTCATTTGTTTAGGGGTTTTTATTTGTATTTTTTTTTTCTGAAAACAAGAACAATATCTTGTCAGAATAATTCAAATCACTCTATTAGGATCAAGAAAACGAGCCTAAGCTCCAAGGCACTGACCATGAATTTCAATGTCCCTGTTTTGCCCTCTGTCTCTCTCTCTACCCTGATATACCTTCATCTCTCTATTGTTTACTCACTTGTAAAGGCATAAAATGGCTCAAAATTCCTTGAGAAAATGACAAGTGTTACAAGAAGACCCCTTGATTCCCGTTGATTTCTTTTGCTCCTTTTATGACTCAGTATGAACCCTCTGATACCCACAATAGACCCGTTTTTTGTCTTTTTTAGGGGGGTACAGGGGGTCTTTAGGGGGAGATAGCAGGTCAACAGTAGATGTCACATAGAAGTGGTGTACATCATCTGAAAGCTGGGAACCTGAAGATTAATTTGAGCAGCTCAGCACTGTGTGTCAAGCTGTTCTAGTCATAAATCAGAAATAAACATTAATTAAATAATTAATTAATGAATTGATTAGTTAAAATACATTGTAAAAGTGTATAAGGGCTTAGCACATTATGATGGAAGTATATGATGACCATCCCCATGCTTTATTATGTCTCATAAGTTGTTGCAGCAATTTTTGGGTTGATACCATTTGTTAAACAGATTTAGTGCTAAATTTAAAAAAAAATGTACCATTCAAGAATTAAAAAAAGGATAAAAAAAATCCCTTAAAAATCCCACATTAAGACACCAAGACCTGGAGGAACATATCTTGAGCTCAGAGATCAAGGGTCCTATTTGAAAATTGCCCTGCCAGCTTTTCCTCACCAAAATATAGCCTAACTTTGGAGCGTTATTTAGCTTCCTGCATGACATGGTACTAATAGATTCCTTAGGTTTTCTAGTTCAATATGATATACGTACCTTCAATCTAGCTTTAAAACTGAACCTGCTGTAGCCTCTGAAATACAGTAAAGTCGGTTGGTTCTCAGAGGATTTTAAGGAGCTCATTAAGGTGGATACTTCTATACTTCTGCAGTGCAGCATCACATTTTTACCACATATGTGATTTAATCAGTCCTCTACACTATTTTATATAATTGTAAACAGCTCAAATATGAAGGTAGAAACATTTATTTTAAACTATTGTTTTACACCGCAGCCTCCACAGCATCACCTCTCTTTGATGTTGGGCCGGCCCTGAGGAGAAGGATATTCAGGAGGCCTGTCACTGCTGAACTCCAACTGACCTCTCCTTCTCTGCGTACAAATTTATATCCTGCACCAATGCCAAGTACGTAACCCCCTCCTCCTGCTCATCTCTCCCTCCAGATTGTCCACCACCTCTGCTCCTTTTCCTCTCCTTAATCCCACTCCGTCCAATAACCTCTCTTCTTCATCTCTTCCTTCTCTGCCCTGTTCAGCCTCCGCCCTCCCAATTCACTATCACAGCCCTTCTTTTCTCAATCCCTTTCCCCTTTAAATCGCCTCCATGGTTCATTTCAACTTCAAGCTTCGGCAGCCCACAACGCTAATATGATTTCCAGCTGAAATGAAACGTGCAAATGTGCCGCAGCCTCTCCTTTTCCCCAGTGGGTTCCCTTTGGAGTCTACTTCATTAGACTGGGGGTGGCTGGAGATTTATTTTTTTTCTGAACTGCAGAAGATTAAAGTTAAACATTTTCTGGGCTTCATGTTTGTGGGTAGATCACTTATTTTTCCAGCATCACAAAAGCCCAGTTAGTTTATTGTCTTCTTAAACAGTATGCAAAGTATGTGTGTGTACTATTGCAGCTGTGTGTGTGCGTAGATGTCTGTGTAATCAAGTGTGTGTTCTAAAAAAAGTTCTAGCCCTCGGCAGCCTGTGAGCTTCGTACAAGACAAGGCTGTTTATTTCATAATCACTGAGAGGAGGATGCTGCATATGCAAAGCAGATAATTCAGTCCTGCATCCCATTGTTTCTCATGTTTTTGCTGAAATTGTCGGTCGCTCCACCACTTTGGTGCAGACTGAAATATCCCAACATCTATCAGGTGGATTGCCATGGAATTTGGAACATATATCCATATAATCCCCAGAAGATGAATCGTAATAACTTTGGTGATCTCCTGACTTTTCTTCTTGCACCACCAGCAGGTTCGCATTTGTGGTTTTGGGTGAAATATCTCCTCAACTATTAAATAGATTGCCATCAAATTTGGTACACACATTCATGTTCACCAGAGGATGAACTGCAATAACTTTGGTGATCCTTTTAAGAGAACCTATTATGCTTATTTTTCAGGTGAATACTTGTATTTTGGGTTTCAACTAGAACATGTTTACATGCTTTAATGTTAAAAAAAACAACCTTTTCATTTCTCATACCGGCTGTGCTGCAGCACCTCTTTTCACCCTCTGTCTGAAACTCTCTGTTTCTTTCTATCATCACCATCAGGCCAAAATTTAAATTTGTCTGTGACCAAATACCTCCAAAACTAATGGCATTCCCATCAGCCTCAGCTGTACATTGTGTTTAGAGCTAATTAGCAAATGTTAGCATGCTAACACACTAAACTAAGATGGTGATGGCGATAAACCTGCTGAAGATGAGTATGTTAGCATTGTCATTGTGAGCGTGTTATCATGCTGATGTTAGCATTTAGCTCAAGGCACTGCGGTGCACAAGCAGCCAGAGAGAGCTGCTACATGTAGCATGAGTAGTCTGGTTAAAGGGACTATTTGTAACTTTTCACGCGCATAAATCCTAACGGGTCGGATTCCCATGCGCGCTCGCGTGTGGGTACGCGAGCGCGCAGCAGCTCTGCTCCTGCTGCCTGCTGCCTGCACACCGCGCTTGGCTCGCTCCACCTCCACGTGAACGCGCGCACACTACACACTGCAGAGAGTTAGTTTAGCTCTGAGAATATCTAGTGAATGTGCAGTGGACGTTTTTGCAGAAATAAATGCTGCCGCTCCTCCAGACCAACAGAGGTTTCCCGTGTCTTGTGAAGTGACGGGGCTCCGCAGCGAGTTACGTTATCGTCCCGACCAGGCCTCGGTCTCTCTCCCCCCCCCGACCGGGTGTCTCCCCCCTCCCCCCCCCGTTCCCTCCGCGGTCCGCAGGCTGAGGAAGGAAAAGGCAACACTAGAATCAGCATTGATCCATGGAGAGACCTTAGTCTGGTCAGCTAACATTACTGCCAAGCAGGTGAAATATAGAGTGATATTGTGTTTTAGCTGACGTGTGTCGCCTCGCTGTTTTGACGGATGCTCGCTCACATTCAGGTAGCGCGTGCACACGGGCGAGTGCGAGCAACAGGACGCTGACTTTCGTTGACATTGCGGCCACAGGTGTCGCTGTGAACAAGCAATTTCTGATTCTTACATATAGCCCCTTTAAGACCAATTAAAATTTTAAATAAAACATTAAAATTAGGGTTGTCAAAGTTAACGCGATAATAACGCGTTAACGCAAATTTGTTTTAACGCCACAAATTTCTTTAACGCATCAACTGTAGATATACAGTATATATATATATATATATATATATATATATATATATATGCTCCACTGTAGATACACATGCTGTGTTAGTCAAGAACACATATGCCTCTACAGCAGCTCTGAAACCGTGAGAACAGGCACGGGGCTCCTAGAGGGGGGACTCTGAGAAACGACTCCACTAACACATCTCACGCAGTGTTTTGGTGTAACAGCTTCATAAAACAAGATGAAACAGATTAATGGTGAATTCCTCACGCTCAAGCCTCAGCAGAAATAATACACTGCAAGCTTTTGTTTCCAATCCGCTTTGGTCTGTCTGTGGCTGTCTGTGTGAAGGCCGAAAGCCTGGATCATATGACTCACACATGCTCTGTCCCCTCAGGGTCTTTGTCCACTGCCAGATACCTGACCAGAGCGCGACCCTCAGCCTCAGCATGATTCAGAAATATCAACATGCTTCCGGCAGAGCATCTAAAATTATTCACAAGGACTTGAAAACTTTCCTCTAGTGCATTATTGCATTTTTGTTTTCTTCTGTTTCTACATAAAGCCCCCTTTACTAATCCAACCTCCATGTTTAATGACTCATGAATTCTTTATGCCTTGTTTGCCAAGTAGATGAATTTTAGCCGTTCAATAAACAATGAAGCTCAAAGTGCACCCAGGATGAATCTGCTAAACAAAACAACAACGTGGGATTTTGAATAATGCCATTATTTTTGTTTTGGCCCTTTAGAAATGCATCAGATACTCTGACATCTCTGTCATGTTCCCAATTAAAGCTCCCCAATCCTGGAGCTGCACGGCCAGCACTCTATGGAGGTTTATTTACATATTTCCATAATGGTCAAATCAGGAGAGTGCAGTGTAGCATGAAACTTTATTCCCTCAAATTCCAGCTCTTGGTCCGAGCCCGCAAGCTCATCCAATGTAAAAGTCTTTGTCTATAAGCAGAATCGGTGTGTGGCTGGGATGCAGAGGAACTGGGGCAGAAAACAGCTTCATCTCTGTTCTGATACTGCTGTCTGTTCAGAGCTTCTCATCTCTTTGCTTGTAAAGCAATATGACAGCTCAGCTTCTGTCTAATTCTATGAAATACTCGCGGCGCAAACTCATTCACACCACGCACGAAAGATGATTCGTTCTACACATGCTCATTAGGGGAAAGCCACCCATCCTCTGAATGCCCTAGGTCTCTAGTTTGTGGCTGTAAAGTTTCATGAGGCTGTGATTACCCTAGAGCTCCAAGCTCTCAACATGGTGCATGGTGGACATTGCTCTCCATTATATTTATGTTTCAATTAAATTAGGTTTCAATTAAAATTCAGCACAAGCAGAACTGACTGGTGCAGGCTGCAAAAAGACTGCCACTCAAAAACAACACCATCTTTAAATACTCAAGACGAGATCGTGTAAATGATTTGATGTGAAACGTAAGGATTTAAACTTCATAGTTTCATCAGTAATTTACTAAAACAGCTGCTCACTGTAGTTTTTATCAAACAACAAGAGGAATAAGTGCATTTGTTGGGGACTATTTTCAGCGGCGGATTAATCCACATTTGGTGCTCTAGTGAGTATTAGTGGCAGCAGGGCGGTGTATGTGGGATTGAGTCCAAATAAACTACAGTGTGTGTGTTCATGATGATGAAGGAACATGTCACCCAGTGACACAGTAAGACTTGCAGATGTTAATCCAACGTGCAACATGATAACAAACTCACCAGTAGCACTCGGGCTAGTCAGATCTGGCTTTCTGGTCCGTCCCAGGGCCTGGGACTTAAGGCGTAGGCCATATAGGCGGTCGTCTAGGGCGTCACCTTCTGGGGGACGGTGGTTGCCATCTGAAAAGAAAAAAAAGAAAAATAATAACAATAAAAATGCCAGTGCCCTTCCTCATTTTCTGCATTGAGGTAAGAAATGAACAAATAAATAAAGAAAGAAGAAATACACTCTGTACCACTGTAACTGTCTTTTTCACACTCTTTCATCTGCCCGGCCGCACTTATTTGTTAATAAAAGTGTAAATTGTAGTGAAACTGACTAAACACTTTTAAGCCAACAATATCAGGGACCAATTGTTTATTTATATTATAATAAATACAGTTATTTATGAAAATAAAAATCTTAATTTTTATCTTAAAACCATTGTGATGTCAGATGTGTGTTGCGGTTTGCGGGGCTAGGGTTAGGGTTCTGGGGGGTTCAACCCTAACCCCTAACCCAGGAGCGCCGGAGGTGGACTCCAGAGCCGAATTTCGCCTAGGGCACCAAAAGGCTAGAGCCGGCCCTGGTCTGTCCATCAAAAAAAAAAAGGACAAAAACAATAGCTTGGATTAACATTTATTCATGAAAAGGTTGTGTAGATGCTGTAAAATCATTTACATTTAATATTGGCAAGTGAAAAATGTGAGTTTGCCCTCAATTCAGTATTTACATTTCTATGTAATATTACTTGAAGATATTTTAGTAACATTTTATAACAAGGTCTATATTGTCTATAATGCATTATACAGCAAGCACATTCACAAGATATTATAATGTATTTATAAAGCTTTATATAAAACTCCTAATAGATATTTATAATGATGCATGACAACTCATAGCAAGGTTTATAAAGTATTATGAGTTAATCATTCATGATGCTTTATGCCTCCATGCCAAAGTGACAACAGTGTTTGAAAGAAGAATCTGAGTCCTGGTTTACACAGCACATTATAACTACCTTATTACACTATACTCAATTCTGATTGGTCAATTTCTGCGTCCATAGCAACGGTCGGTTTTAAAGAAATAACAGACCGTTGCTATGGACACAGTTCTGATCATTGTCAGTGTTCTACTTCAGGGTTTATTGTGATGTCATCACATGACATGATCAAGGTTCCGGAACTGGCTTCACATTGGCTTTGATAAGTCTATTTAGAAGTCTGTATTTTAACCAAACTCTCAGTCCGTTTACAGTCCTATCGAATAGAGACCTAAACGCCAGTGTGATCGACAACAGAGACCAAGTCTAAACGACTATAGTGTGATCAACAACAGAGACCATAGTCTATAAACGACTACAGTCTGATCTACAAAAGTAGTCTAAACGACTAGTGTAAGTATATAATTACAGTATCTTTGTTTTTCTATATTTGAGTATAAAACATTATACATAATGGATAGTAGGAAATTGAAGTTTAACATTTCGAATGGCAGTGTGTTCCATGTGAACACGAGATTTTATTCATGAAGATTGGTATGGGGCCATTATTGGAACAAAACTATTTGCAAATGTGTGGCGAGTTGTGTAACTGTCTCTCAATCTGTGTATGTGTAATCAGTTTTGTAAATTTTGTCTGTATTTCCAGCTTTGGAGCAAAACCATTTGCAGCCAATAATATCTACGCATTTTCAGACATAACATTGAGAACTTATTGTTTATTTAACCCTCTGAGACCCACAATAGGCCTGTTTTAGTCTTTTTTAAGGGGGTACAGGGGGTCTTTAATTTAATTAATTAATTATTTAAAAATAATTATGAAAGTGTATAAGGGTTTAGAACACCATGATGGGATTATATGATTTCCTTTCCCATGCTTTATTATGTCTCGTAAGTTGTTGCAGCAATTTTGGGGTTGATACCATTTGTTACACAGATTTTTTTACCACTGGAGAATTGATAAAAATTATCAATAATAGTTTTATTTCCATTGTGGGATGTATTGTGGAGCATTATTTGTGGGAGGTTCATGTTTGCAATTATCTCCACACATATTTACAAATAGTTTGGCTACAGTAGGCTAATGGCCCCATACTGTAGAGACATAATCATACTTTCTAACACAATGTCAGAACTGCAGAAACATCAGAGAGGAATTCTTCCCCAAATTTGAAAAGAATTGCCCTGATTTCTGAAGTCTGACAGAAAGGGAGAAATTTCCCCTCATTCTGGGGGAAAAGAAAGAATGTGCAGCGTTGGCTGCTGAATATGTCACTTCCTGCCGCGACACTTATTACTTACTTGTACCATAAACTGATTACCACAACCACCATATTACTTAAAGGGGCTATATGTAAGAATCAGAAATTGCTTGTTCACAGCGACACCTGTGGCCGCAATGTCAACGAAAGTCAGCGTCCTGTTGCTCGCGCTCGCGCTTGTGCCCTAAACAGTGAGGCGACACACGTCAGCTAACACACAATATCACTCTATATTTCACCTGCTTGGAAGTAATGTTAGCTGACCAGACGAAGGTCTCTCCATGGATCAATGCTGATTCTAGTGCTGGCTTTTCCTTTCTCAGCCTGCCGACAGCGGAGGGAACGGGGGGGGGGGGGGGACCGACACCCGGTCGGGATAAAGTAACTCGCCGCGGAGCCCCGTCACTTCACAAGTCACGGGAAACCTCTGTTGGTCTGGAGGAGCTGCAGCATTTATTTCTGCAAAAACGTCCACTGCACATTCACTAGATATTCTCAGAGCTAAACTGACTCTTCTGCAGTGTGCGCGCGTGCTCGTGGAGTTGGAGCGAGCCGAGCGGGTGAGAACGAGCGCGGTGTGCAAGCAGGCAGCAGGCAGCAGGAGCAGCGCGTACCCACACGCGAGCGCGCATGGGATTCCGACCCGTTAAGATTTATGCGCGTGATAAGTTACAAATAGTCCCTTTAATTTACTTACTTCATTATCTATTTTATTCTATTAATATTGTTATTCATTGTTTTTTCTCTCTCATTATCTCAGTCTGTTACAGAGAACTACAGTCTGCTTTGCATATCTCAAGTCTGCTACAGATAGTGCAATGGATAAAACACAAACTCCAAAAAACGGGGGATTTGTTGGTGGTCCTCAGGGCCAACCAGGACCTCGTCAACATGACCCTCAGGGCCAACGAGGACCTCGTCAACAGGACCCTCAAGGCCAACGAGGACCTCGACAACAGGACCCTCAGGGCCAACGAGGACCTCGTCAACAGGACCCTCAAGGCCAACGAGGACCTCGTCAACAGGACCCTCAAGGCCAACGAGGACCTCGTCAACATGACCCTCAGGGCCAACGAGAACCTCGTCAACATGACCCTCAGGGCCAACGAGGACCTCGTCAACAGGACCCTCAGGGCCAACGAGAACCTCGTCAACAGGACCCTAAGGGCCAACGAGGATCTCGTCAACAGGACCCTCAGGGCCAACGAGGACCTCGCCAACATTACCCTCAGGGCCAACGAGGACCTCGTCAACAGGACCCTCAGGGCCAACGAGGACCTCGTCAACAGGACCCTCAGGGCCAACCTGGACCTTGTAATCATGAGACTCAGGGCCAACCTGGACCACGTCAACATAACTATCAGGGCCAACCTGGACCTCGTCGACATAACTATCAGCGCCAACCTAAACCTCGTAGACCTAACTATCAGGAGAGGAAGAAGTACACAGGGCCCCACGACAAGTGCTACCAGGTCCTCTCAGAGCAGGAGGAACGCATCTCCCAACTAGAGGAAGCTCTCCGACTCCAGCAGGAAAAGATGGAATCCATCCAGCTCCTGAACAAGGAGTCTGACGAGTTGGTGGTGGCAGACCAAAACAACCAGGCGAAATTGACGAGCCAACAGCAGATCCACCAGAAGGAAATCCTAGATCTCATCAAAGACAAGGACGTCTCTCAGACCCTCAAAGACACCATAAGCCAACCGTTGCTCACAGGAGGTGAACTCCAAGAGCGCGAAACAGCTTGGCAAGAAAAATATGATGCTCTGGAGAGCAGGTTCGCAAAGGACCTGGCCGCCAAAGAACAGGTTTGGGAGACCAAAATGAAAGAGATGGAGAGAAAGGTCAATCAGGTAGAGATTGAGAAGAAAAAACTGGTGGACAAATTTACAATGGACATGGCCGACAACAAACAGGCCTTGGAACAGCATTGGAAGACCATGGAAGAAGACTGGTTCGAATGCCAAAAAGTTTTGGAATCAAGGTTCCAAAAGGAGCTGGCCAAGAACACAGAGTTGGAGACCAAATTAAAAGACGTGCAGGATGAGAACAAGGACCTGGCCGAAAAACATCAACGCCAGGAGACGGAATTGAACACACTGCAGGATGAGATCAAGGACCTGGCCGGAAAACATCAACGCCAGGAGATGGAATTGAAAAAACTGCGGGACAAGAACAACGACTTGACTGAACAACAACAACGCCGGGAGACGGAATTCAACCAGTTGCATGACGAAAACAAGGTCCTGGAGAATCTCTGTCTCCATCTGAACAAGAAGAAGAAGTGGGGTTTCTTCTGTTTCAGGAGGGAAACAGAGGATAGACAGACACAATTGGAGGAGCTGAAAACCAAAATGTACAACAAGGAGTTGAAAAACAAAGAGAAGATGGAGAAAGCTGAGATGAAAAAGAGAGCAAAAGAGGAGAGGCGTGACGGGGACAGTCGGTGGAGCAGGCTGCTGGGTGTTGACAACAGTAGCTCCCTCTTCCTCCCCCCTCACCTCTCCACCCTCTCTCCTCCATCCACCTCACCTCCTCTCTTTTCATCCCTCCTCCCTCTAACCACCCTCCCCCCATCCCACCTCCCCTCTTCCTCCTCCTCCCGTACCCCATCAACTTCAGGGCGGCACAGTGGCTCAGTGATTAGTGATTAGCACTGCAGCCTCACAGAGACACCTCCACCTGTCAAGCTGTGTGGAGTTTGCATATTCTCCCTGTGTCTGCATGGGTTTCCCCTGGTGCTCAGGTTTCCTCCCACAATATCAAAAGATATGCAAATTATTTGGACACTGCTTAATTTGATTTAAGCCCTGGTGATCAGGTTTCCTCCCTAATATATTAACTAATTGTTAATATGTTTAGTGTCAAATGAGTTGACACTTGCAGCATATTAACTATTTGTTAATATATTTAGTGTCAAGTGAGTTGACACTCTACTTAAATATATTTAAATAAAAATTCAATCAGGGTTTTCTGCTGGTGCTCAATTTTTCCCCACAATCCAAATATATGTATTAAAAAAAACTTCATAAATTAAAGTTCAATGTGTCTGCCACTCTGAGTAAACATATGCAGTATAAATACATTATTGTATTTCGGTGACTTTAAAGTAGAAGTACTGGTATCTGTTTAAGTTATAATATAAAAATCGAAGCTGATCAACAAAATGATTGTGACATAATAAAAGATGTTTCAAATGGTATTTTAGTAGAGCTGGTTTTGTAATAAATAATGATATTCTGCAGAAAAAAACATGTGACCTTCATCACTGATGGGCTTATGATTATTTGTAATATTAGCATTATATTCTGGTAATGCTATTTAATTATTGACAGACAGTTGTAAACATATTTTCTTTCTGAATGTGAATCACTGGTATATGTGTTGAATACATGAGGTGCACCATCATTGTGTGAGTTGACTGATGACAAGTTGATCTATCATGTTTCTACTACTTCAGTCGTCTCACTGTGAGCTGAGATGATGAAACTCAGTGACAGTAAACACATCTATTTTTAAAAAGTTTTTCTAAAGCAAAGTGTGAAGTGAAAACTACAGGTAGTTGGGGCTGTAATTCTTACTGCAGTGGAGGGTGAAACAGGTAGCACTGAAATAACTGCACCTCCCCAACAGAAATACATCCTGTCTGAATGAGCTCAATGCTGAAAATAAATGTCCAGACTTCATCTTTACACACAAAGCTCACAAGTCATACTTTTTACTACACATTTTTTGACCCTTAAGTCAAGTTTAGGACCATTCTTCAGACCATTTCTTATAGTCTTTTTTACACATAACAGACAATAATTAACTGTAATTAAGTGAATCAAGTAAAGCAACACAAATCCTACATAAATTACCTGAATGTCAATGCTATCAAGAACCATTGAGAGAAATACTTCCAGATGGATCACAGGGTCAGAGGTCACCTCTATAGCTCACTAATTAAACAGGTGTTTAGTCTGTGCACATAAAGCCATGGTGATTCAAATTAGTGAGATTTTACAGGTCAAAAGTCAAACTCTGGGTTTGAACCTGCAGCATTGAGAGAGTGTTGACAGAAAATTACTTAGTTACAGCCGTCTCTTTCCCAATAAAAGTCTATGGGAAACAGTCTTTTTGGGCCCAATGGCATTACGTGACGGACACAGAAGATGTAGTACCGCCGTTTGGCCACTGTGAAATTGGGATCGACGACGGGCGCTCTTCCTGGGGATTTGCCTAGTCCCCTTCAAGACAACCTGATCCTGGAGGAAGACCTCGACTTCGCGGGGCTGGAATGGCACCATGTTTACATCCTCACTGTTAGCACTGATGGACACGATGGCAGCATCTCTTAATGGCAGGATCTTGGTCTGCACCCCTTTGATTAAATACTCTCAGTCTGTTATGGACACGCAATCTGTTTTCTTTTTTGTATTTTATTATCGCGCAAATCTATCATAGAATAAATAAAAACTTTTAAAACACCCTCAGTACTAGAAATAATTACATTATTTTGTGTAACCAAAAAGTGTGCATAACTGAACATCTATCATGAAAATTAGAGCGAATTCAACATATATGTCAACATATATGTTTTTGAGGGTTAGGTGGGAGCCAATCAGGGCACCCAGAAGAAACAAACATGAAGATGGGGAGAACATCATGCAATCTCTTCATGGAAAAGTCCAAAGGCCTGTACTACGAAGCAGGATTTGGGGTTAGCGAGGTAACTTCAGGGTTTACCCTTCAGGGTTTTCTGTCCTACGACGGTGGTTCACTTCTTACTGAGGTAGATCGCCATGGTAACTTATGCTGAACACCTAACATGCTCCGGAGCAGGTTAAGTTCCAGATAAGAGATCAACTAGTATAAAAGTACCGCCTACTCGGTGTGCAGATCGTATGATAATATTATAATATTTACTATTTTTGTAAACTATTTCTAAAGAGGTGCTTAAAGATAGGGTCGACGATCTTGGAGAGCTAGCATACTTTGAAAGTAGCATCGCCTCAGGAGCTCCGTCTAAACCCCCCCCTCCCCTCGAAACTCCTTCCAAGGCAACGCTCCCCACACACATGCACGAGAACCGCCGCATCGTAACTACTTCACATTTTCGTAGCTATTTCATCACTAAATTCACTTCTGAAAAATGTTGAGGCGAGAAATCAACTGTGTAGATTTAGAATATTGACAGTTTTACGATGTTAGATAGCGAATCAAACATTTGCTTCACCGTTGTCGGAGTTTAGAAGCTCCACAAACTGCCGGCACAGCTAGCTAGCTCCTGCCGGGATCGCCACCTCTCCACCCGGGCAGTTACTCACACAGACCGCTATGAGCTGGCTGGAGCTCTCTCAAGAGACCGGTCTCGTAGACGAGGGGCTTTTATTTCCTTGTTGACGGATAGTTTGTTTAAATATCACAACACAAATGTCCATTATAAATTAACATGTGTTTATCTGCCTTTTCGGAGTTGAAAAGCTCCACAATCGCCCGCGGGGGGGTAGCTCGCTAGAGAGCCTGCCACAGAGCAGCAGAGTGGCGAGGGAAAGAGCAGCCTCTGAGGGGGCAGAGAGATACCTGCTGAGACAACACAACCCTTTTTAACGTTACTCTAATATCTGGAGGAAGATCAGTCCACTCGTTTGTATCTGTAACTGAAAAAGCAGTTTGAGTAACGTAAATTTTGTCGAGCAATGTTTTATATCCGCCGTCTCCCCTCGTTGATAATCCTGTTTGTCTGACTTCACTATGAGCTGTTAGAATAAATAGTTTAAACCTGCAGTATCTTATAAAGTAAACTAACAGAACATAAACAACTAAATCAAAGTTGTATTTTTTCGATAATATTGTAATAGTGGTACGAGTTCGTGCTGTCCAGTGTTTTAAGAGCTGGTTTAAAGGCTAAAGCCTCATCTAGCATACTGCAAATACATCACTTTAACCGATTCATACGACATACTACTCAGGAACGCAGTATGCAGTATACAGTACATACTGCATACTGCGTTCATCAGTAGTATGTAGTAGGCGGTTTCGAATATAGCCACAGAGTGGAGAGAGGATCTCAACTCAACATCGCTTCCTCATGACAAGTAACCGCGGCAGTGCTACTGCAGGGCTGAGTTTTCACTTCCATTCTCCAGTAAACGTGCGGCGGCGGCGCGCTTTGAGTTCAGGCTGGTGCACGCCAAGGGTAGAGTACGAGCAGGGAGGCAGGGAGGCATCTGATTGGTTCTTTACAACTTATTTGTTAATAAAAGTGTAAATTGTAGTGAAACTGACTAAACACTTTTAAGCCAACATTATCAGGGACCAATTGTTTATTTATATTATAATAAATACAGTTATTTATGAAAATAAAAATCTTAATTTTTGTCTTAAAACCATTGTGATGTCAGATGTGTGTTGCGTTTGCGGGGCTAGGGTAAGGGTTCTGGGGGGTTCAACCCTAACCCCTAACCCAGGAGCGCCGGAGGTGGACTCCAAAGCAGAATTTCGCCTACACAGCAAAATCTGTAGTGTTAAATAGTGTTGATTTTCCAGTGAAAATTATTTTGTGTTGATGGGTGTTGATTTGGGTGTTCTTTCAGCACTTGTACTGCTAAAATAGCTCTGGGGGCGGAGCTGTTTCAGCGAGTTGAGTCAGAGCCTCGACCGAGTTAACTGCACATCCGGTTTTAACGCGCTCTTTTTCTCCAACTGACGGTGAAGGTGGAGGAAACCCAGTGTCTGGAATATACTATTTAAGAAGGTAAGAACCAAATATATTAACTTATACGGGTTGTTACTCGTTATGTAAAACGATGCGTTAATGTCAAGTGTGGTGTAAGGCGATATATATTTCATCGAAGTTGGTGGATATTAGCTAGCTAATGCTACTGTAGCTACTGTGGTTAAGGGGCACGTTTTCTCCGGTAGAACATCAAATGTGTAGCTGCACCAAATAGAGTGTGTTTCAACATAATTTAGATGCCCAAATGTAAATGCTTTTGCTACCCGGAGGTGGGTTAACCAAGGTTTTAGCCAAACGCTAGCGCACGGTTCAGAGGACAAAACGTTAGCTAGCTAAAATTATCCAACATGTTTTAACCACAGAGTTGTTGAAGGGAGCAGAAATAAGGGGAGAGGGTAAAGTCAGTCGGTTAATATGGCGAACACTGGTGGTCAATAGGCTGTGTCCTAAGTTAACTTTTTGACTAGCCAAGCATTTTTTTTACAGTGTGAAATGCAACTGTCCGCCATTACAGGACAGAAACAGGACATGTACAGACATGCAAACCACGACCACAGTGTTCCAGAAGGTTCGAGAAGGTTCGTTTCGCGGTACTGTTACTGCCATTACCGCGGTACTGTTACTGCCATTACCGCGGTACTGTTACTGCCATTACCGCGGTACTGTTACTGCCATTACCGCGGTACTGTTACTGCCATTACCGCGGTACTGTTAATGCCATTACCGCGGTACTGTTACTGCAATAACCGCGGTACTGTTACTGCCATAACCGCGGTACTGTTACTGCCATTAACGCGGTACTGTTCCTGCCATTACCGCGGTATGGCTCATACGGTAGTGTGTGTGTGTGTGTGTGTGTGTGTGTGCTGTGCGCGCGTGCGTGCGCTGTGTGCGTGTCGAACACACACGCAGCACGCGTCGAACCCACATGCAGCACGCAGAGGACAAAAGAAGCAGCGCGCCTTAACGCCAACGGTTAGACGCAGCATAGTTTTTTTGTTATTGCATGAGACTAATTTGGTACAAATTGACATACAGCTAACAAGTCCTTGCACCTGAGAAAGTTAAACAGCTATGCTAGTTTTCTCCCTTGTGTGCAGTTTCTGCAAGATGTCATCATGCTGCTGAAGGTGAAATATCAGAGTAACAAGAAGTACATCAAATTACAGTCAGGTTTCACCTATTTAGAATTCATCAATGAAGGTGAGTAGCCATCTTGTGTAACAACATGTATAATGTTAGCTGCCTTAACAACTGTCTGTCTGTAGTTTATTAGAATGTTAGGAATGTCATTTTATATTATTATTTTACTTGATGTTTTTTTTTTTCTTATGACAGTTCATATATATTCATATGTGCAATCTCATAATACTGCTGTTAACAAGTGAGAGCACCATGCAATTTCAGATTAGTTTTAGAGATACATTGGTTGATCAGTCATTCATTATGTGCAGTTTAAAACCTCCTTCAGGTGTCTTTATCTGTTGTCATGTCAATCTTCCTGTAGTCAAAAAAAAAAAGTTTGGGCTTCCCGATGCAGCTGAACTTCACATTTTTGATGAAACTGACACTGCAGTGGAGGAAGACATCCTTCTTGAACTGATAGAGGCCAATCCAGATTTATGCCTGACAGTACGGGACAGGATTTCAGATGAAGGTAGGTTTCAGTATTAAATCTGTTGTAATCAATACTCTCTACTGTATTGCACAAATATTGTCAAGGTGTGACCCCTTTATTTCCCTGATTGTCTGACTACTGTGACAAAGTAGATAAACAACAAAACAATATTTAAGCAAAAGACAGATCAGCATCCAATTGCCAAAACAGTTTGAAAATGTGGGTTTGGTTGTGATTGTTCCATGCTTGTGTTACACAAGGTCACAGTTTGCAATGCCAAAAATGATGATATCCAGTAGTTTTATTTTAAATCATCACCATATCACAAATAATCTCTACTAGTGGCTGTGCCACCCCTGAATAGCACATTTATAGCAGGTCAGTGGATATATTTTCAATAATGTTTTCCTTGCAGCCACAGAGCCTAAAGCACAGGGACCAAACCGCCGAAGATCGGCAGCCACAGTGCCTCAGCAGCTTGATGGAGATGCCTGTAGGGGGCTATATCACTTCTTGTTCACTCTCCTGATGAACCATGTGTGTTTCAGAAGATGAAGATGACCTTACAACATCGCCAGGACCTAGTTCGTGACCCGCAGAGAACCACAGATGTCTTCGAGACATTTCCACGTTTTTTAGATGTCAAAGGACTAGTGAGTTGTGCATTTCTTTTATTTAAACTCTTGGTTTGGATGTAAGCAGTTAATAATGCAATGACCATTGGCTTTATGTATTTGCATGTGTATATGATCAACAGCTGAATCAAGACTTCCTGCTGCTGTTTGGTGCTGAAACAGCCTCCAAGATGCTTGAGAAGTGGGACACAGCATTCAAGCCCAAGGTTATCAAAGAGGCCAAACACCTGACTCTGTCAACTGAGCAGTGCCGACTTCTGACTGCTGCTGAAAAACTCGCAGAGAATGATGACACCAGTAAGCTACATGACATGCTTGGTTTATATTCCAAATGACTGGTGCTATTTACTTTGTGCATTCCAAGTAGATACTAATGACTTGTTTTGCCTTATTTTTCCTCCTGATAGACTGGGACAGTGACATGACTTCTTTGCTGCTACTTTTCCATCTCTTGCCACCCGCAGCTGGACGGAAGAGCATCAAAATAAGTCCCAGTGATGCAGTGGGAAAAATGTTGCACTTTCACAAGGTATATACAGTACTGTTAGGCTCATCTGTTAAAATCCCACGAGCCAGTATTTCAGTTATATTAACTTTGTTAGAAAGAGATGCAAGTTTACAAAAAACTAAAGGATTAATATTTATGTCTTAATATTGCTAACTTAACAACAATTCCTCAACAGCGAGGACCTCTAAGGGACACACACACATACTGTACACACACACACACTAAGTAGCAACTCAACTTTTCTGTTGTCCTACAGACCCAAGTATGCAGTGAGCAGTTGAAAACTTGCTAACTCTTTCTTCCCCTGTGCTGCTTTAAAGTGATGATTTAGATTCTTACACGCACTACACTGGGAGTGTGTTCCTTTCAAATGAATGGGGAAATACAGGTCAGTATCTCCCAATTCATTTGGGAGTAACATACTCCCTGTAAAGTGCACATTCTTGCGACACTGGAGCAGTTGACTGATCAAACTGGAGGATCTTTAAAACTCGCGTGGAGCAGCAAATACCACTGCATTGGTTGCATTGGAATCTGAACTATCACTCTAAGGCAGGGGTCAGCAACCTGCGGCTCTGGAGCCACTTGCGGCTCTTTAGCCCCTCTCCAGTGGCTCCCTGTGGATTTAAAAAAAAATGAGTGTAAATGAATAACTGTTTTTTGTTTACTTTTTCATTTTTATTTATCATTGTTGTAGGTCTATGGCACGATGATATGACGGAGTATTAGGGCCTTATTGCGGAAAAAAAATAAATCTAAGATTTCGAGAATAAAGCCATAACATTACAAGAATGAAGTAATAGGTTTCATGATATTATAAAGTAGTAATTTTACGTGTTATTTTCTTTTTTTCTCGTAAAGTTATGACTTTATTCTCGTATTATTACGACTTTTTTCTCGTAAAGTTATGACTTTATTCTCGTAATATTACGACTTTTTTTCTCGTAAAGTTATGACTTTATTCTCGTAATATTACAACTTTTTTTCTGGTAAAGTTATGACTTTATTCTCACATTTTTTTAGTCTCGTAATACTATGACTTTTTTTCTCGTAAAGTTATGACTTTATTCTCGTAATATTACGACTTTTTTCTCTTAATATTATGACTTCATTCTCGTTATATTGCGACTTTTTTTCTCGTAAAGTTATGACTTTATTCTCGTAATATTACGACCTTTTTCTCATAATATTATGACTTTATTCTGGAAATCTCAGATCTTTTTTCACTCAATGTGACCCTAATACTCCTTAGTACATTTGCACTTTGGCCTCACTGCATTATATACTATATACTTAGACTATAAGCACTGTGTAAGCTGTATAAGCTTTATAATTTTTTGCGGCTCCAGACAGATTTTTTTATTTATTTTTTGGCCAAAAATGGCTCTTTTGATAGTAAAGGTTGCTGACCCCTGCTCTAAGGTATTCATGTTCTGTTTTTCAGTCATGCTGCAGCATCGACGAACACCTGCGGGGAAGAGAGGTTAAACAACCATACATCCTTGCTGTTGGCCGAACCCAGAACAGAATTGATACTTTCTACATCGTTGTGGAAGCTCATCCCCTGCCAAGCCAGCAGCTCGTTGGGTGCGTTTGATGAACTGTTTAAATCCCACTACGTGTTCAACCTGTCCTATGATGAGTCCCTGGTCCAGCTCTACACTTTCGTGCAAACAACAGTCTACAACATCGACATCACAACAACAGATGAGTCTCCAAGAGTCTGTGAGTTACGGGCAAAAGTCTTCAACTAAGTTTAAAAAATGTTCAAGTGTTTCCTTTGTCAAGCTGTTCATGCGGCCTGTCAGGCCTTGATAACCCATTTAAGAATTGATCATGGATGGAGAAAATATGATGTTGATTATCTGCAGTAAAAGCAGCAGCAAAGTCCAGTTTTGGTTTCCTTCTAGCACAATGTCACCAAAAAGCAAAGGAATGTTTCGCTCAAGACAAAGAGTCTGAATGGAATTGAGTCCTATATTATTGCCACTACCATCCAAGTTAATCCTTGTAGGACGATTTTTGCGCTCTAAGCACCCATAGTCAAAAGCATAAATTCTAGAAAACAGATCAGGTTTTGACAAAACATTTTCTGAGAGATACTCCAACAGTAACTTTATCTCATACTGAGCCACGCCTTCAAGAATGTTGTGCATTATGTCCAAAGAAAAATTGTGGCAAACATGAAAGAACTGTAAGCTGTTAAGAGTTGAATTCTTCTTTAAACCAAACACAGATAACTTGTGTGGGTCTGATTGCAACTCATTGCAGTGCATTTCAAAAAGCTCTTTTCCACGCAAGATTATCTTGGGGTCATCCTCAATGTAAACACTCTGGCCATCAGCTTTTTCAATCAAACACAAACGATAGAAATAGTGTCCACTAAAAGACTCTGTAAAGCCCAGAATTGCGTGCATCCCTAAGTTGTCCCCAGTTATCTGACATATAGTGCCATGTACTTTTTCAGTGGAGAAAGGCAAATCAATGTCATGACTCTCCAGTGTTTTGATGTCATTAATCAGAGGCTGTAGAATAGGATCAAAGCCATACTTTTTCACATCTTCAGTATGAAATAGTGCAACCAAATGAGTGTTCATCAAAGCAGAGTTCAACTTTGGTGGCAGATTTCTGAGGACAAAATAGAGAGCACCTATTTTGTGAACACCACGTTTTGAACCCAGTGGGTTCGCGGTTTCAAAGTCATCATAGTACAACTGAATTTGTAAAGAGGTCTGTTGTGAGAACAATGGATGGGTCTTAAAATAACTTCCATCGCAAAAGTCTTCATATCTGTCGGTTTTTGATACACAAGGTTCCGAAAGCAGTTTACAAAATATCAGAATTGCGGCAATGAAGGAACATGTCACCCAGTGACACAGTAATGGTACGTGTCCACAGGGGCGTTTTTTAACGCGAGGCGACGCGACGCTTCCCAAGATTGGACGCTTGGTGGGCGTGCTACTAGGCGGTGACACGTTAGATGATTGACCAATTGGGCGGTGACGTTTTCCTGGCTTTATTTCAAATTCTTCCGGCTGCACCTGATTGGACGAACGCTTTCCCTCCGTAGGCTGCTCTGCTGCTCCCAGCTTTCAAACCGGAACCAGTATGGAGGCTCGTTTGGAAACTTTCTTCTCTTATTTCACGAAAGTAGTTCACCGAAATGTGTTTCTGAAAACATTTGAGGCGAGAAATAAGCCACGCAGTTGCTGAATCTGTCTTTATTTTGGATCGACAAAGTTTATTTTAAAAGATTCTCGGGAGTTTCGAGAGGCAGCGCGTCGCGTCGGACGCCTGCGATTTGCATAAAGTAGACTAGCCCTCTACTTTATGCAAATCGCAGGCGTCCGACGCGACGCGCCGCCTCTCGAATCGCGACGCGACGCTACCAGAATGCATTGCGCGGCCGTTCACATAGACAATGAATGGCAAGCGTGGAAACGACGGAGCCTGTGGACACGTACCATAAGACTTGCAGGTGTTAATCCAACGTGCAACATGATAACGAACTCACCAGTAGCACTCGGGCTAGTCAGATCTGGCTTTCTGGTCCGTCCCAGGGCCGGCTTAAGGCGTAGGACATATAGGCGGTCGTCTAGGGCGCCACCTTCTGGGGGACGGTGGTTGCCATCTGAAAAGAAAAAAAGAAAAATAATAATAATAAAAATGCCAGTGCCCTTCCTCATTTTCTGCATTGAGGTAATAAATGAACAAATGAATAAAGAAAGAAGAAATACACTCTGTACCACTGTAACTGTCTTTTTCACACTCTTTCATCTGCCCGGCCGCACTTATTTGTTAATAAAAGTGTAAATTGTAGTGAAACTGACTAAACACTTTTAAGCCAACAATATCAGGGACCAATTGTTTATTTATATTATAATAAATACAGTTATTTATGAAAATAAAAATCTTAATTTTTATCTTAAAACCATTGTGATGTCAGATTTGTGTTGCGGTTTGCGGGGCTAGGGTAAGGGTTCTGGGGGGTTCAACCCTAACCCCTAACCCAGGAGCGCCGGAGGTGGACTCCAAAGCCAAATTTCGCCTAGGGCACCAAAAGGCTAGAGCCGGCCCTGGTCTGTCCATCAAAAAAAAAAAGGACAAAAACAATAGCTTGGATTAACATTTATTCATGAAAAGGTTGTGTAGATGCTGTAAAATCATTTACATTTAATATTGGCAAGTGAAAAATGTGAGTTTGCCCTCAATTCAGTATTTACATTTCTATGTAATATTACTTGAAGATATTTTAGTAACATTTTATAACAAGGTCTATATTGTCTATAATGCATTATACAGCAAGCACATTCACAAGATATTATAATGTATTTATAAAGCTTTATATAAAACTCCTAATAGATATTTATAATGATGCATGACAACTCATAGCAAGGTTTATAAAGTATTATGAGTTAATCATTCATGATGCTTTATGCCTCCATGCCAAAGTGACAACAGTGTTTGAAAGAAGAATCTGAGTCCTGGTTTACACAGCACATTATAACTACCTTATTACACAATACTCAATTCTGATTGGTCAATTTCTGCGTCCATAGCAACGGTCGGTTTTAAAGAAATAACAGACCGTTGCTATGGACACAGTTCTGATCATTGTCAGTGTTCTACTTCAGGGTTTATTGTGATGTCATCACATGACATGATCAAGGTTCCGGAACTGGCTTCACATTGGCTTTGATAAGTCTATTTAGAAGTCTGTATTTTAACCAAACTCTCAGTCCGTTTACAGTCCTATCGAATAGAGACCTAAACGCCAGTGTGATCGACAACAGAGACCAAGTCTAAACGACTATAGTGTGATCAACAACAGAGACCATAGTCTATAAACGACTACAGTCTGATCTACAAAAGTAGTCTAAACGACTAGTGTAAGTATATAATTACAGTATCTTTGTTTTTCTATATTTGAGTATAAAACATTATACATTATGGATAGTAGGAAATTGAAGTTTAACATTTCGAATGGCAGTGTGTTCCATGTGAACACGAGATTTTATTCATGAAGATTGGTATGGGGCCATTATTGGAACAAAACTATTTGCAAATGTGTGGCGAGTTGTGTAACTGTCTCTCAATCTGTGTATGTGTAATCAGTTTTGTAAATTTTGTCTGTATTTCCAACTTTGGAGCAAAACCATTTGCAGCCAATAATATCTACGCATTTACAGACATTACATTGAGAACTTATTGTTTATTTAACCCTCTGAGACCCACAATAGACCTGTTTTAGTCTTTTTTAGGGGGGTACAGGGGGTCTTTAATTTAATTAATTAATTCATTATTTGAAAAGAATTATGAAAGTGTTAAGGGTTTAGAACACCATGATGGGATTATATGATTTCCTTTCCCATGCTTTATTATGTCTCGTAAATTGTTGCAGCAAATTTGGGGTTGATACCAATTGTTACACAGATTTGGTGCTAAATTTAACCATTTTTTTACCACTGGAGAATTGATAAAAATTATCAATAATAGTTGTATTTCCATTGTGGGATGTATTGTGGAGCATTATTTGTGTGAGGTTCATGTTTGCAATTATCTCCACACATATTTACAAATAGTTTGGCTACAGTAGGCTAATGGCCCCATACTGTAGAGACATAATCATACTTTCTAACACAATGTCAGAACTGCAGAAACATCAGAGAGGAATTCTTCCCCAAATTTTGCCCTGATTTCTGAAGTCTGACAGAAAGGGAGAAATTTCGCCTCATTCTGGGGGAAAAGAAAGAATGTGCAGCGTTGGCTGCTGAATATGTCACTTCCTGCCGCGACACTTATTACTTACTTGTACCATAAACTGATTACCACAACCACCATATTACTTAAAGGGGCTATATGTAAGAATCAGAAATTGCTTGTTCACAGCGACACCTGTGGCCGCAATGTCAACGAAAGTCAGCGTCCTGTTGCTCGCGCTCGCGCTTGTGCCCTAAACAGTGAGGCGACACACGTCAGCTAACACACAATATCACTCTATATTTCACCTGCTTGGAAGTAATGTTAGCTGACCAGACGAAGGTCTCTCCATGGATCAATGCTGATTCTAGTGCTGGCTTTTCCTTTCTCAGCCTGCCGACAGCGGAGGGAACGGGGGGGAGGGGGGGGGACCGACACCCGGTCGGGATAAAGTAACTCGCCGCGGAGCCCCGTCACTTCACAAGTCACGGGAAACCTCTGTTGGTCTGGAGGAGCTGCAGCATTTATTTCTGCAAAAATGTCCACTGCACATTCACTAGATATTCTCAGAGCTAAACTGACTCTTCTGCAGTGTGCGCGCGTGCTCGTGGAGTTGGAGCGAGCCGAGCGGGTGAGAACGAGCGCGGTGTGCAAGCAGGCAGCAGGAGCAGCGCGTACCCACACGCGAGCGCGCATGGGATTCCGACCCGTTAAGATTTATGCGCGTGATAAGTTACAAATAGTCCCTTTAATTTACTTACTTCATTATCTATTTTATTCTATTAATATTGTTATTCATTGTTTTTTCTCTCTCATTATCTCAGTCTGTTACAGAGAACTACAGTCTGCTTTGCATATCTCAAGTCTGCTACAGATAGTGCAATGGATAAAACACAAACTCCAAAAAACGGGGGATTTGTTGGTGGTCCTCAGGGCCAACCAGGACCTCGTCAACATGACCCTCAGGGCCAACGAGGACCTCGTCAACAGGACCCTCAAGGCCAACGAGGACCTCGACAACAGGACCCTCAGGGCCAACGAGGACCTCGTCAACAGGACCCTCAAGGCCAACGAGGACCTCGTCAACAGGACCCTCAAGGCCAATGAGGACCTCGTCAACATGACCCTCAGGGCCAACGAGAACCTCGTCAACATGACCCTCAGGGCCAACGAGGACCTTGTCAACAGGACCCTCAGGGCCAACGAGAACCTCGTCAACAGGACCCTAAGGGCCAACGAGGATCTCGTCAACAGGACCCTCAGGGCCAACGAGGACCTCGCCAACATTACCCTCAGGGCCAACGAGGACCTCGTCAACAGGACCCTCAGGGCCAACCTGGACCTCGTCAACAGGACCCTCAGGGCCAACCTGGACCTTGTAATCATGAGACTCAGGGCCAACCTGGACCACGTCAACATAACTATCAGGGCCAACCTAAACCTCGTAGACCTAACTATCAGGAGAGGAAGAAGTACACAGGGCCCCACGACAAGTGCTACCAGGTCCTCTCAGAGCAGGAGGAACGCATCTCCCAACTAGAGGAAGCTCTCCGACTCCAGCAGGAAAAGATGGAATCCATCCAGCTCCTGAACAAGGAGTCTGACGAGTTGGTGGTGGCAGACCAAAACAACCAGGCGAAATTGACGAGCCAACAGCAGATCCACCAGAAGGAAATCCTAGATCTCATCAAAGACAAGGACGTCTCTCAGACCCTCAAAGACACCATAAGCCAACCGTTGCTCACAGGAGGTGAACTCCAAGAGCGCGAAACAGCTTGGCAAGAAAAATATGATGCTCTGGAGAGCAGGTTCGCAAAGGACCTGGCCGCCAAAGAACAGGTTTGGGAGACCAAAATGAAAGAGATGGAGAGAAAGGTCAATCAGGTAGAGATTGAGAAGAAAAAACTGGTGGACAAATTTACAATGGACATGGCCGACAACAAACAGGCCTTGGAACAGCATTGGAAGACCATGGAAGAAGACTGGTTCGAATGCCAAAAAGTTTTGGAATCAAGGTTCCAAAAGGAGCTGGCCAAGAACACAGAGTTGGAGACCAAATTAAAAGACGTGCAGGATGAGAACAAGGACCTGGCCGAAAAACATCAACGCCAGGAGACGGAATTGAACACACTGCAGGATGAGATCAAGGACCTGGCCGGAAAACATCAACGCCAGGAGATGGAATTGAAAAAACTGCGGGACAAGAACAACGACTTGACTGAACAACAACAACGCCGGGAGACGGAATTCAACCAGTTGCATGACGAAAACAAGGTCCTGGAGAATCTCTGTCTCCATCTGAACAAGAAGAAGAAGTGGGGTTTCTTCTGTTTCAGGAGGGAAACAGAGGATAGACAGACACAATTGGAGGAGCTGAAAACCAAAATGTACAACAAGGAGTTGAAAAACAAAGAGAAGATGGAGAAAGCTGAGATGAAAAAGAGAGCAAAAGAGGAGAGGCGTGACGGGGACAGTCGGTGGAGCAGGCTGCTGGGTGTTGACAACAGTAGCTCCCTCTTCCTCCCCCCTCACCTCTCCACCCTCTCTCCTCCATCCACCTCACCTCCTCTCTTTTCATCCCTCCTCCCTCTAACCACCCTCCCCCCATCCCACCTCCCCTCTTCCTCCTCCTCCCGTACCCCATCAACTTCAGGGCGGCACAGTGGCTCAGTGATTAGTGATTAGCACTGCAGCCTCACAGAGACACCTCCACCTGTCAAGCTGTGTGGAGTTTGCATATTCTCCCTGTGTCTGCATGGGTTTCCCCTGGTGCTCAGGTTTCCTCCCACAATATCAAAAGATATGCAAATTATTTGGACACTGCTTAATTTGATTTAAGCCCTGGTGATCAGGTTTCCTCCCTAATATATTAACTAATTGTTAATATGTTTAGTGTCAAATGAGTTGACACTTGCAGCATATTAACTATTTGTTAATATATTTAGTGTCAAGTGAGTTGACACTCTACTTAAATATATTTAAATAAAAATTCAATCAGGGTTTTCTGCTGGTGCTCAATTTTTCCCCACAATCCAAATATATGTATTAAAAAAAACTTCATAAATTAAAGTTCAATGTGTCTGCCACTCTGAGTAAACATATGCAGTATAAATACATTATTGTATTTCGGTGACTTTAAAGTAGAAGTACTGGTATCTGTTTAAGTTATAATATAAAAATCGAAGCTGATCAACAAAATGATTGTGACATAATAAAAGATGTTTCAAATGGTATTTTAGTAGAGCTGGTTTTGTAATAAATAATGATATTCTGCAGAAAAAAACATGTGAACTTCATCACTGACGGGCATATGATTATTTTTAATATTAGCATTATTTACCGGTAATGCCATTTAATTATTAACAGGCAGTTATAAACATATTTTCTTTCTGAATCTGAATCACTGGTATATGTGTTGAATACATGAGGTGGACCAGCATTGTGTGAGTTGACTGATGACAAGTTGATCTATCATGTTTCTACTACTTCAGTCGTCTCACTGTGAGCTGAGATGATGAAACTCAGTGACAGTAAACACATCTATTTTTAAAAAGTTTTTCTAAAGCAAAGTGTGAAGTGAAAACTACAGGTAGTTGGGGCTGTAATTCTTACTGCAGTGGAGGGTGAAACAGGTAGCACTGAAATAACTGCACCTCCCCAACAGAAATACATCCTGTCTGAATGAGCTCAATGCTGAAAATAAATGTCCAGACTTCATCTTTACACACAAAGCTCACAAGTCATACTTTTTACTACACATTTTTTGACCCTTAAGTCAAGTTTAGGACCATTCTTCAGACCATTTCTTATAGTCTTTTTTACACATAACAGACAATAATTAACTGTAATTAAGTGAATCAAGTAAAGCAACACAAATCCTACATAAATTACCTGAATGTCAATGCTATCAAGAACCATTGAGAGAAATACTTCCAGATGGATCACAGGGTCAGAGGTCACCTCTATAGCTCACTAATTAAACAGGTGTTTAGTCTGTGCACATAAAGCCATGGTGATTCAAATTAGTGAGATTTTACAGGTCAAAAGTCAAACTCTGGGTTTGAACCTGCAGCATTGAGAGAGTGTTGACAGAAAGTTACTAAATGTTTGATCCGCTGAGTTACAGCCGTCTCTTTCCCAATAAAAGTCTATGGGAAAGTCTTTTTGGGCCCAATGGCATTACGTGACGGACACCGAAGATGTAGTACCGCCGTTTGGCTTCTATGAAATTGGGATCAACAACGGGCGCTCTTCCTGGGGGCTTGCCTAGTCCCCTTCAAGACAACCTGATCCTGGATGAAGACCTCGACTTCACGGGGCTGGAATGGCACCATGTTTACATCCTCACTGTCAGCACTGATGGACACGACGGCAGCATCTCTTAATGGCAGGATCTTGGTCTGCACCCTCAACAACTTTGATTAAATACTCTCAGTCTGTTATGAACACGTAATCTGTTTTCTTTTTTGTATTTTATTATCGCGCAAATCTATCATAGAATAAATAAAAACTTTTAACACATCGTCAGTACTAGAAATAGTTACATTATTTTGTGTGACCAAAAAATGTGCATAACTGAACATCTATCATGAAAATTAGAGCGAATTCAACATATGTCAACATATATGTTTTTGAGGGTTAGGTGGGAGCCAATCAGGGCACCCAGAAGAAACAAACATGAAGATGGGGAGAACATCATGCAATCTCTTCATGGAAAAGTCCAAAGGCCTGTACTACGAAGCAGGATTTGGGGTTAGCGAGGTAACTTCAGGGTTAACCCTTCAGGGTTTTCTGTCCTACGACAGTGGTTCACTTCTTACCGAGGTAGATCGCCATGGTAACTTATGCTGAACACCTAACATGCTCCGGAGCAGGTTAAGTTCCAGATAAGAAATCAACTCGTATAAAAGTACCGCCTACTCGGTGTGCAGATCGTATGATAATATTATAATATTTACTATTTTTGTAAACTATTCCTAAAGAGGTGCTTAAAGATAGGGTCGACGATCTTGGAGAGCTAGATCTGACTAATTGTCTGGAAGATCAGTATATATGTCCAAACCATGTTCGCTGTGAATACTATATTCAATAAATCACAAGAAAGTGCTAGGTGGAATGATGCTGACTGACTTTCTCTGTCTGGAATTAAACCAGACGCAGCTCACAACACTGATTGACAGTGATTCCTTGTTTAGGGTGAGTTGAGATTTGTTGCTGTGCATTAAAATGCATAAGCAACATCCTTTCTTTGAGAATTTATTCATCAGACATATATCAATATGATTTAAGTTAGGTCAGTTAGATAGTGATAATGTTGGTTTTGATACATTTTTAATTAAATGCCCAGCCTTCTATTTCTTGCCCATGTAAAGTGTTCATCAGCCCACCTTGCAAATGTAGAACATCTGAGTCATCTTCTTGCAGCAGCAATGGAAGACACCATTGAACTGCAATCCGGTCCACACTGATGTCTTGTGTTTGCTGTAGTGAAACATAAGGTGAAAGAGATCAAAATGCTAAAATACTAAATACTATTTATTTTATTGGCTTAATACAATTTAGTTAAATAAACTGAAAAATCTAAAATTGTTGACTTAACAAAAAAAAATTAATGTTAAGCTCACAAGGGATGAGTGTTTGTGTCAAGTGAACATACATTTTTTATGTCATTTTGACAGTCCTGAACATTTGTGTAGACTTAACAATAAAACTTAGTGTCGTGGATGGATTGGGGTTTACAGTGTATGTCTGTGCAACAAAAATAACTACATAGATCATTTATTCAGTCGCCAGCCACCACTTTGATCTTCCCTTTATTCCCCGTCCCGATGCTAATTATGACTATTTCACACAAATATCTTACAGGATAAAATGATGAAGTGATGACATTTTGGTCAGCCATGGATATAAACTGCAACTTGACTAGTTAGCGGAGGCATACAACCACAAGGCGGTAATTCTAGTTTCTAAATTAAGGATTTGCTCACATTTTACTCTATTTTGTTGCAAACTATTATGTAAGCATATCTTATAAATTACAATGTATCCCTAAAAAGTGTCATAAAACTCAACGTACAAAAATTAGACAATTAAGGGGGTATCTTTCCTTTCCAAGGAAGTCCAATCTCCTACATCAGTGATGTACCTTGCATTCCTGTTTTGTAGTTTGGTGATGTGTTTTTCTGGTTGGCTAGACATAAATGATGTGACTTAATGTTGACATTTAAAGTGCAGCTACAGTATAATGTGGTCTGATTGCACAAAAAAAAATATTGCAGTCTAAAAGCATGAATATTAGGTTTTGTTGTCAGAGCTGCATTGATGTTCAAAAATCAAAAAGCAAGAATCAACTGAACTGAGATCAATGAACTGCAAGTTTTGCATTTAAGTAATGCTCCATCAAAAATCATCCCTATATTCTGCACCTCCTTGTGACGTGAACACAGTGTCAGCACAGCAGAGCAGATTTCCAGGCCGGCAGATTAAAGCTAACTACCTCCAGTAGCTGAAACTGCTTCTCAGTACCCTCCAGATTCAGGATTTTCTTCTTCCTTTTTTCTTTCTTTTTTTTTGCAGCGGCTCATTTTCCTCGCTGAGCCGAAAATGGGATGCCAAGAGCAATCCTCCCTGGATTATTTAAACAGCCACTTCAAAGGAGAGCAATTATAATCCTACATTATTGATATGGGAAAAAAACAGTGAGTAAATGTCAGAGTAACTAGAAAGGCGATGCCACAGACATATTTGGGCGTGCAGAATGTGAGCGCTTTTAGGTTTGAGGGTTTAATTTCTTTATGTGACATAAAACGGTAGGTTGAGTAGAATTAATCTTACACCCAAATACACAGCAGTACGTATAACCACACTTGTGCACCCACATACACAGTCAAATGTCTGTGTTTTTTTTTCATGGATCACTGGAGCAAAAATATATAAAATGCAGCTCATACTCGTACACAAAATGGCTGTAGTGTAGTTTATAGTTTGTATTTTTTCATGCTCTCACATCTCATAGTAAGTGTATGACCCAGATTAGAGCATGCATGTGTGTGTCTGTGTTTGTAGTTAGTAGTAAGCAGCAGTGAATCATGCGGCACGTGTCCCAGAGAACTCGGTGCAGATGGTTATTTTAATCGGGCAAAGGCTGCAGGCAGCACGCTGTCATGTTGTGTAAATCCGGCTGCAGGAAAAAACGGTTCACCCCTGTAGGTTAACAATGAGATTACTGCACGTTTTGAGAAATGATGAATGAGAACACTGGAGAAAAAAAATAATTATGTAACACTCAGCCGAGCGGTTGTGATTTTACATTCTGCAAATAACTTTCTGTTCATTGCCATCAGCTCTGCATGAATAATAACATTTTATGCGTCAGTGACCTCGGTGGATTCAGAGTTTACTGACCTTTAAAATGTCTGAATCAGGACCAAATGCTTTTGTCTTCAGACCTTTAACTCCTTTTTTCTCATTAGAAATCCATAATAAATGTTTTTATGCTGCACATATGTTATTTTTGACTGCAAGGCGCACCTTTCATGTTTTTTACGTGATTGTGAATGCAGTCACATGATGTGTGTCTGTGTGTGTTCACAATATTTGACATGTTGAAGGTTGGACACAGTGACGTGTTGATGGTGGGTGACTTATTGCTTCCTGCCACGATGGCGAGATCAAGCTACAGCATGTTTCTAATATCGAAGCGGTCAAGGACGTGGCTGCAGGACGGCACAGCTCTTAAATCACCTGCACACCTTTTCACACCGACACGTGTGTGAGGATCAAGACACAAAGATGCCTTTGAAAGGAGCTTGTGTGTCTCCACATGCAGGAAATGAATATCTCCAACATAACTTTGTATTATGTATATTTCTTACAAATGCACTGCTGTGTGGAAAACAGAGCGAGGGGTCTTAGTTTAAAACAGCAGCTGTGGAAATGTTTGGGTTGGCTGATGTGATGCAAACAGCGTGACCGTCTCCAGACACTCAGCAGATGTACGTGAACACACACACGCACACACAGACATTCATTTATAGTGCCTTTTCCTGTTAATGCTACAGTGTGTCTGAACTGGAGCCATAAATGTTATAGTTGCAGGGTCCTTGAGCTCCGAGGAGCACAGTATGAGTCATGAGTCTTCTTTGTTTGGCACGTACAGTAAAAGGATGTGCAGAGGATGGAGTGTGTGTGTGTGTGTGTGTGTGTGTGTGTGTGTGTGTGTGTGTGTGTGTGTCTGTGTGTTGTAATGAGGTGGGAAAGGAGACAGTCTTCAAATGGAGGAGTCACGCTCAAGCACCACTCCTGAGCAAGAAATCGAATACCCTGACCTTTGACCTGATGCAAGTCAAAAGATTATTTCTCTACCAGTATGAGTAAAGTAATATTGTTAATTTAAAGGTAAAATATGTAACCGTTGTCGGCTGCTGTTTGTAAACACACCGTATTCAAAGTTGGCCACTCCTCCACAGCTCAACGAGCCAAGAGGGAGAGAGAGCAGCGATGGTCGAGCGAGCTGTAGAGTGACTGAAGAGAGAGAGCGGCGTTAGTGAGACCAAAGCAGCAAATCGGAAAAATAAAACGTTATTTTCTGATTGTTTCATGGCGGTTATGTTCTAAAACACACCACGCACTCCGCACACCTCCGCATAACCCTGCGGGAAGGTGCCAGATTTTGAATGAATGCAGACTTCCTGTCTGCTGGCTGTGGCTCAGCGCTGCTCTGGTCAAACTACAGACAGACACTGATCATAGCTGCACTCAGAGCACAGAGAGGAGCAGAGGATCACTGGAGCACATGCACATAACACAACCCATTCTCTTCCGTGAAATACGGCCGCTTTGTATCTCAGAGCTACAGTACAGGGGGACTTGTGAGTCGGTATCAGAAGCCGAGGGGCGTGACAAAGCGGCGGCATTTGACCACCTGAACGGGCTGCACACCCTGCACGCTGTTATTGGCTGGGGGTTACCAACCCACGTGGGGCCCAAAGGCTGTTTGCAGATGCCCAGAAGTGTCCCGAGTAAAGCAAAATAAGTAGTAAAGAGAAAAACAGGCGGACGACTGTAGGGTCTCTGCAGACACAGACGCCACCGCACACTTCTAGTGGGACATAAGTGATGATTGAGAGGGATTATTTTTGTATCAGTCTTAACATTGTTTTTTAGTTAATTCTTGCATATTATACCTTTAACTAAAACTTCGGCAATGAAGATGTGTCACTCACACACACACACATACACACAAACACACACGCGCACACACACACAATGGCTTGATTGTGATTGAACAAAAAGTATGGGAAAGGAAAGGCCAAAAGGAAAGTGTGGTGTGATTAATGGGTGAGTCTTGCATCAAGCACGCATCACGAACCACAAATTTATTTAAATGGACAATGTTTCCATTCCAGTCTGATCTTTGTTTTGTCAAAATGTTTAAACACAGTTACCACCACACCCATACGCTGTATACATACCATATATAATTATGCTCCTTCTATTGTATTCCATTGTGAGTCTTTGCATGCACTCAAGTAATAAATGCTAGTGCTCTTGAAGAAAAAAAGGTTGACATTTTTAAATGTTTGGTGCCCATCGATCTATCAGATGTTGAGATATTTCACAGGATAAGTGAAAACTTTGACCTACTGGTGGTGCTAAAGGAAAGGTCTGGGGATCCCCAACGTCAGTAGGATTCATCCTCTGGATACCATGAATGTCTGTACAAAGTTTCATGGCAATCCATCAGACACTATTTTACTTATTTCAGTCTGGACCAAAGTGGTGGACTGACATTTCCATCATAGAGGCACTTGTCTCTTTAGCGTGGCTAAAAACGCTAACTTCAGGCCCTGAGACGTGTAGGAGCAGCAATGTGGAACTTATAATAGAAAGCCGTTATCCAGGAGACATGCATACATTGTATAAAATATGGACGTAGTCTCCGATGGCAAAGAGGTGGAGCAGCATGGATGGAGTTGAGGCAGGCCGTATGAAACCTGGATGCTGAAACCCACCTAGCTCGAAGCTACCAAGCTCTACCATAGAAGAGAACAACAAGCACAAGCTACATGCTACTCTGCATAGCGGGCTAACGTTTACCCTGCACTGCAAAGTCTGCGGACTTTGTCGGTGTGTTCTGAGCTGTCAGATTGGTTTATAGAAAAACAGTCACGGTTGAATGGCGCTGTCCGGTATTCCAGGATTTAGCCAAGTTTCATGAACATCACAATTCCCGATACCCCGTTGGAAACGGAGGTCCTCCAGCGCTGGCACATTGGCCAGCAGGATGCCTGTCCTACAATTAACCGCACTGAAGGCCATATTATTTGTCCGATATGTGCATGAAAATATCTCCAAAAGGCACCAACATCACAAACACAGCCGAGAAGTTAGCTGAGGTGACACCTAGCAGACAGCTAGCTGCTGTGATGGCATCCACCTGTCACTCAAAGCGGCCACGCCTTTAATTATGCATAACTTTAAGCCTTAATATAATTTAAACAGGTGAGTTATATAAAAATCCACCCCTGGTACAGTTGTCATGAATGGGGAAATTAGCTATAGAGACCAAAACCGTTTTTTTTTGTACCAGGCTGTAAACATGTTTATTTCTGCTTCAAAGTTGGGCATTTTAAAAGGAGGTCTATGGGGATTGACTCACTTTTGGAGCCAGCCTCAAGAGGCCATTTGAGGAACAGCAGTTTTTGGCACTTCTGCGTTGGTTTCACTGCCAGGGGTTGCCGCTTGGAGGCGAGGCCATTCACATCCAACGCCAAAGATCATCCTTCGACTGAACTTGAAGACTGTGACAGTCATTTGAGAGCTCAGAAAAGCTTTCAGTTCCATCAGGGTTAAAAGCAGGAGTGCTGGATAAGAGTTTAGGATGTGTGTGTTTTTTTTTAGCAAAACAAGTGGCATCAGAGAGGTGAGGAGGGACTGAGAGATACTTTCTATGTCAGGAGGTAAGAGGTACATGTGAGTGGAAGGAGAGTACGCTGAACTAACGTGGGGAGACAGGGCCAGTCTAGGGAGCATCTGTTTTTAGAGTCTCTAAACTCTGCCCTTCATCCATCGTCTTCCTCCTGACCCCCTCTGCATCTCTCTCTGAGTCTTGATTTTGTGCCCACAGTGTGCTCTAAACAGCCCGTGTTTCACCATGAGAAAGCAAAGACCAGGATCCTCTCCCGGAGGAGTTGGATAACGGCGAGCGGAGACGGCAAGGCTGCAGTTATTTGTCGACAGCCCAGGGTCAGTCAGGGCTGCTACGAAAATATTGAAGCATTATTACAGTGGGGGCTTGAGAAATAATTCAAAGCATGTGTGCGTGTGTGTGTGTGTGTGTGTGTGTGTGTGTGTGTGTGTGTGTGTGTGTGAACCATTATTACATAAAGAGATTAACATTTGCGGGTCTGGATGCAGAAACAAGGATGGGAAAGAAATGCGGGGAGTCTTCTGCCAACGTTTATTTCCCGTCGCCATTCAAAAGGGTGGAAATCTGGAGATGATTTTTTGAGGTTGAGCAACCTCAATCACACAACAGTCATTCAAAAATGTAAGTATTATTTAATGGTTGTTGGAATTCAGCCACTTGAACTCTGCTCTGTGTAAAAAAATGTAAGAAATCTCCCTTCTCGCCTGCATGTTTCATCTAATGTAAAAAAGGAGGAGTCATGCTCCTCCCATGTCCTCCTCTGAACCCCACAACTATTTCCCTCCGGTTGCCCAGGACTTGAAGGCTCCAAGTGGCCTCTCTGGACGACTACATCATTTCATCTTCACAGTACTTCATATTTCACTCAGAGAGAGAGAGAGTAGGACTGGGAGTGTAAAAAGTAGTTACTGAGGCCCCTGGGTCGACCCCTGGGCTCCCAACAAACACCAAACTGCCACAACATTAAAACTCCCATCAGCCACGATCAGGGAGGAAGGAGAAGAAAAGGGCTCTAGAGCTGCGCTAATATCAACCCCGGAGACTGTCTGACCTTCACTTTCAGCTCAAAAAAACACAACCAGCAGTAACAAGCACAACCGTATCTCAGAAATGTGAACAACCTGACATTTTTTTAGCACATACGGCAGCTCCACTTGTTTGCATAGTTCTCCTCAATCCCTCCTCTGATGTTTAACACTAATGTAAGACCTCCTCACAGATGATTAAAGTTGATAGCATTTTTGCTTCCTCATAAAAATAGATGGCGCTAGCAAAGTATGATGCTTGTTAGCCAGTTCACCAACTGCATCATCGGTTATTCGACCAGGCATTGATTGATGATGATGAAGGACGGGGGAAAGGAGAGACGGACACAACTGCTGCAATGCAGAGCTGGCGGGAACATGCATCACTGAGCCTGAAGGTAACAAGTGGATTCACACACACACACACACACACACACACACACACACACACACACACAAACACACACACACGCACACACTCACACACACACACACACACACACACACACACACACACACACACAAACACACACACACGCACACACACACACACACACACACACACAAACACACACGCACACTGAAAGTCATTAATTGTTCCCTGCTGACTGGACACCTGCTACTGTTGTTTCTATTAATCAATCACCAAAGCAGTAATACCCGCACAGATTTCTTCATTATTTTAATTATGCAGTTTTGTGTACTTTTGCCTGTGTATCATTGAGTGTGTGTGTGTGTGTGTGTGTGTGTGTGTGTGTGTGTGTGTGTGTGTGTGTGTGTGTCCAACTGGGTCAAACCCCTCTGTTGCCTCTCAGATAGTCCATTGGGAGATAAACACAGAGAGATGAGCTTTAATCCAGGATTGGAGCTGGATCCTCTAACTCAGTTAAACACACACACACACACACACACACACACACACACACTATGGGGGGTAGAAAGTAACACACGCACAAGTGTGTGTTGGAGTCACAGGTGCGCATTCTCTATAATGGGTGGAGATTATCAAAAATCATGCACACCAGTACACCAAACGCCTCACCAGCGATCGGACCAACCTCTGACTGTACACCTACACTTTCCATAGACTTACAATGGTTGCATCATGCACAGGTGGCGTAGGCGATGTGTGTTTCATTTAGGTGTAACGTTAACACATTAACATGATCGCCTGTGCCACACCTACGCTACACTTTAAGGCGTATGCACACATATGCCACACCAACACTACACCTGATATAACAAAATGAACTTAGTCACGTGTAGAAGCAGGTGTGGTTTTGAGTGGAACTGGAAATTTAATATTTTCTAACTATGTGGTGTCGTGTCACGTCTGCTGTGCTTCACTCAACACCTCTACTGCTCCTACACCGAACTAGATCGACTAGGTTAGGTGAGTGTAAGTTAAGCAGGCAGATACGCGTTTGAGGTACTGGTGCGCATGATGACCCCTCATACACACACGTGCATCTGCATGGCTGAGTTGTACTAATCACACACAGATGCACATACATACACACATGTGGGACTTTTAAAAAATCATGTCCTCCGTCTCCCTTTCTACCCCCCATACACACAAACACACACACACACACACACACACACAGTTTCTCCATGTCATCTGTGTCCTACTGCCTGTATTCTGGTGTCTGTCTGTCACAGATTTGTTTTACAGTTTTTCGGTTTAATTTTTGTGTCCTTAAAGCTGGGGTCTGCGATTTATCCAGTATACACTTTTTGTTATATTGGTTGAAATGGTCTTTACACCCCGACAGCAATCCGTTTCTTATGAGCACTGAAAATAGACCAGAAAAGATCCGTCATCTGTAGCTGCTGTAATCCTGTAAAAACGTCTCCCAGTCAGTTCCTCTCGTCCCGGCTGTAAAGAATCAATCAGATGCCTCCCTGCCTCCCTGCTCGTACTCTAGCCTCAGCGTGCACCAGCGTGAACTCAAAGCGCGTGTCCGCCGCACGTTCACTGGAGAGTGGAAGAGAAAACTCAGCTCTTAAAACACCGGACAACGAGAACGAACTCGTACCACTATTACCATATTATCGAAAAATACAACTTTGATTTAGTTGTTTATGTTCTGTTAGTTTACTTTATAAGATACTGCAGGTTTAAACTATTTATTCTAACAGCTCAAAGTGAAGTCAGACAAACAGGATTATCAACGAGGGGAGACGGCGGATAGAAAACATTGCCGAACAAAATTTACGTTACTCAAACTACTTTTTCAGTTACAGCAACAAACGAGTGGACTGATCTCCCTCCAGATATTAGAGTAATGTTAAAAAGGGTCGTGTTGTCTCAGCAGGTATCTCTCTCTTTCCCTCCCCTCTCTGCTGCTCTGTGGCTCTCCGGCGAGCTGCTGCCCTCCCCCCCCCTCTCCGTCAACAAGGAAATAAAGCCCCTCGTCTACGAGACCGGTCTCTTGAGAGAGCTCCAGCTCATAGCGGGGTCTGTGTGAGTGAATGCCCGGGTGGAGAGGTGGCGATCCCGGCAGCAGCTAGCTAGCTGTGCCGGCAGTTTGTGGAGCTTCTAAAACCGACAACAGTGGAGAAAATGTTTTATTCGCCATCTAACATCGTAAAACTGTCAATATTCTAAATCTACACCGTTGATTTCTCTTAACGCTGATTTTTTTTTTAGCACTTTTTTAACAATGTTGTAAATAGACCAAAGTGTGTGCAATTTATTTTATTTGGCAACTCAAGGTTCACTTGCTTGCTTGCTCTGGAGCTTTTGACCATATTAGTCTTCATCTGCAGATTGAGTTCGCTCAGTTAACATTAACATCATAGCGGCAGCTGAATATCTAATTTTATAGCACTGCATTTTACTTTGAAAACTATCTGAATTTATCAAGTCTGAATTCTTCTCTCTGTAATTTTAGTCAATTTAGTCAAGTTGTGTGTTATCAAAAACATTATTTCTAGTATGTATATTTTTTAGGCTTTCAGATAGAAAATTTCAATTCTGAAAAAATAATACAATTTAAATGATAAATAAACACTTGTGGTTTAATGCACATATGTGGCATCAGTGTTGATGGTGGATAGGTAGTACTGATGCAAAAGTAGCAGTAAGTGTCTGCAGCAAGGTATATCCCAAATAATTTGACAGTGTATTGACGCAAAGAGAGCGCTGGCAACATGTGCTTCCAATAAATGGCAGGACGACATGATGGAAAGAGGTAGGAAATGGTGTAAGTCAGCAGAAATGAGACACACATGCGTGCTTCCGCACATGCACACACAGTCACTATGTCTGACTTCTCCATCCACCCTAAACAAGAATGACACTGAAATACAGACAAGTGTTCTCGTCGCTGAAGCCTGAAATTGCCTTTCCTTCCTGCTGTTGATTGTGTTTCACACTCAGTGAAACAAGAGCTGGGACCCCATGACAGATTCAATGTGTGTGTGTGTGTATATGTAGTCTCATTCATTTATGCCACGCTCACACCAATTTGAAAGAGATTTGATATTCTGCCTGCGAGATTGAATTTATGCATGGTGGGCACGTACTGTTCAACAAGAGAGCTTTCCGGTCAGTTAACCGGCCACCAATCTAACTTCTCCTCCAGTTAGCAGCACGGTGGGACTGTAGCTGCGCAACGCTGCAAATACGGTTATGTTAAAGTTGCAAATTAATTTATCTGCAACACGGTTTCCGTACTAACACTCTCTTGTTCTCACAGTAAAAGATTTGTCTCTACTCTTTATTGTTCTTGTGGCGTATGAATCAGCCAAGCGGCAAACTTAGCTTAATCCTTGAATACCGGACAGCGCCATTCAACCGTGACTCTTTTTCTATAAACCGATCTGACTGGAGTTGTAACGATACCTTGTACGATTCCATGTGACAAATAAAGCTACATCGATTGATTGATTTGAAGAAGTCTGTGCTCCAGTTTTCGGAGAGTGAAATTCTAACGTTAGTATTATTTTATATGTTAGCACCGGTACCAACCGGCAACCGGGAGCAACAGTTATGGCACGCGGTCTTCTTCCAGACTTTTGCTGGCGGTGACCTTTGCCGTTGTGTTGGCCTCAACACAAGCTTAGCTCGGACTTTGCCGGTGTGTTCTGAGTGGGTTAGCGGGGCGAGCTTTGTGCGCGGCGGCATGAAGTGAGACCCGGGGTCTGTTCATCTGCATGTAGGATACTGTCGGTGCTGCAGTGCAGGGTTAACGTTAGCCTGCTACACAGAGTAGCATGTAGCCCGTTCTCATATAGCCTAGCTTCTTAGCCTAGCTTGTTAGCCTTAGCTAGCTAGCTTGGTAGTTCCGAGCTAGGTGGGCGTGTTTCAGCAACCAGGCTTCAGCCCGCCTCAGCTCCATCCACGCTCCACCTCTTTGCCCATTTTTGGACTAGCTGGAGACGTCACTGCCAAGATGGCGATGGCCAGAGTCGCCGGGAGCCGCCCACTTTGAGCTTCATTTTTGCTCTTCAGAAACCTATGGGTGACGTCACGGAGACTACGTCCATATTTTATACAGTCAGTCAGCAGCACAGGCAGGAATGACCCAAATACAGACTCAGATACAATGAAGATACATTAATGAAGAAAAACTTACAGGTACAGAAGGCAGGCAGGAGCAGCTGGCAGGTAACGGGAAAACAAAACTCCGTACAGCAACTAAACAACGAAGACGAACTGACAAAAGACGAGGGGAGCACAGAGACTACATACACAACTAAAGGAGGGAGATAAGGAGGGACAGGTGACAGCAGGTGAAACTCATTAGGGCGGGGCAGACAATCACACAGGCGGGAAACAGACAAAGGCAGGAAGTAAAACAAGATAAGACACAAGAGCAGAGGACTTTCAAACTAAAAGAGGAAACAAACTATAACAAAAGCCCTAGGACCATAACAGTCCTCTGTCTACAGCAGTGATTCTCAAAGACGGGTCCGGGGACCCCTCAGGGGTCTGTGGCAATCTCTCAGGGGGTCCACGAAATAATTTGCTATAAATTATAAAATTGTGCTGTATCATTAAAAAGTGTGTATCTGGGGTGCGCCATGCACTACGGCTATGTCCTTACTACAGCGGCCCTGGTTTGAATCCAACCTGCGGCCCTTTGCTGCATGTCTTCCCCTCTCTCACCCCTCTCACCCTTGTTAACCCCCCTTCCTGTCTACAAATCTGTCCTATCTCATAAAAGGCATAAAAGCCAGAAAAATAATCTTTAAGCTTATTGTGTCCATTATTCCCACCCACATTAGCTTTGGGCCAAAAGAAACTCTGATATGATTGTGACACACAGCAATAAGTTAATTATTTTAAAGTTGAAGCGCTTACTGAAAGTCAGCCTTAGACTGGTAAATTAAAAAGTCTAGATTAATAGCACTGTGACATTCTTGCTACTGTTAACTTTCCGAATTACTTGAAACGTATAAATGCTGTCAAGTTGAGTCCAAATGCAATTTGAATAAAATTACCCTCTTTTTAAAAGTATATAAGTGGTATTAACATGATTCAAGTTGAAATGTGTTTCTGTTTATCACTATGAAACAGGTTTGAAGTATTTAGGTTGAAAAGTTTTACAATACAAATAGTTCCAATGACATCTAAGAGTACAAATGGTAGTAAGCATTATGTTTAATCACTGTTTCGATTATGAGGGGGTCCTTGGAAAATTTTTCTCCTCTGCAGGGAGTCCCTGGCCCCAAAAACTTTGAGAACCCATGTTCTACAGTATACTGACCGGCCCCTCGTAGCCACCACACACAATTAAAGAGAGACTAACTTTTGAAAGAAGGAATAACACATTCTTCTTCTTTTATGCTACTTTACCTCTACTTCATTACATTTCAGAGGGAAAGACTTGTTAGACAGATGTAGTTGTTAATCGCTTTGCAAATTCAAATTGTACACAACATATATTCATGTATATATACGTACGTATATTATAGTTTATATGAATTACATATATTTTTATTATATCATATAATAATATAGTATTTTGAAAGCGCTCATGATGAATAATGAGTACTTTTACTTTTGCTAGTTTGAGTACATTTTGGTGATTATACTTATGTAAATTCTGGAATGCAGGATGTTAACTTTTAACAGAGTATTTTTACAATGTGGTATTTCCATCTTTGAGTACTTCTTCCACCACTGGTGTCACTGGTTCAGTGTGTCCTAGTATTCACTAGTATCCTGTAATTGTTACTTTGTGGCCACCGTGGTTGCTGTTCAGTACAGAACAACATGTCTTGTTGTTCAGTAGCATACAGTATTTTGGCTGTAATTTCATTTTTGGGGTGTTTAATCTCAGTTGCTGGTTTACACACTACTTTATACATGTGATTGGTGTGTGTATGAGAGAATTAAAAACTTCTTGTCTCAGTAAAACGTTTTACAGATACAAAGTTTCCACCCAGTGACGGTGATATTTACATCTGTTATGTTGATGTTGTTGATCCCTCTGGATGACTTTTCTTTTTGCACAGGAGGTCAGAGGTCACGGTCAGCTATGGAACAGCGCCTCTGGAGCTGGCAGGAGTTCAGCCTCACTGTTGTCCAGTGAAACATTCAACGGGTTGGATGCTTGCTGTCAGGAAGGATTGATGCCAGGTTTTCTGGGTCAAGGTCAGTCTCCTACTCTCACTACGCCAACGTGCAGGCTGATTTTAACTTGCCAGATGGGGTTGTGTTTGTCTTATAAGACAAGACAACGAGACACTTAAACACTGGACACTTAAAGGAAATCAACTCAGGCTTATCTGCCACAATCTGAATTGTCGTCATGTAGAAAACACACAAAGGCTGAAACAAATACTTTCATACTTCATACGTACTGAGGCCGTTTGACTCGGGTCTGTGCCACAGTCCACGCTGCGTCATACATATGGAGAGAGGTAATCCTGCTCCTTCAGCCCAGATGTTACCCAGCCAGGCTGGCCACTGGACTAGAAAACAGTTAATACACACATACTATATGAAACACAATTAGATTACTTACATCCTGGATTGTTTTATCTCCTTCGGATTATCTCCACAGCTGTTTGAGTTCAGACAAGTATGTGATGTGTGTGTCCTGCCAACAGGGAAAATACGATTAAATGTGCAGAAGCACGAAAGTTAATATTTATGGAGTTATACTGCAACTTTTTGCATATATTCCAGTATATTTGCTGGTGATTTGAGAACTCATACTTGAGGATTTTTCATAAGCAGACTGTCTATGACCTCCAGTGGCAAACAGCGGAAGTACATTTGACAATATTGAAAAGAGAGAACCACTAGGTGGAGCCACATGTGTGAGAATGAAATGTGTCAGGGTGTGAGATCATAGTCCAAAGGGGAAGCCAGACCAGTGCATGGCCCTGGGCAACACACACACACACAGAAAAACATAGTAATTACTGAATCACACGTGATGAACATACAAGCATGACATGCGGTGCAGCTTACTGGGTCCCATTTTAAATCGAGTGTTCTCATCTGTTTAGCCAGTTTCAAACATCAAAGCTAAACAATATGTGTGCTGGGCTGGAAGATGTTTACACACTGTCAATATTTCAAAAGTCCAAAGGTCAAAGATCAGACGTTTTGTCCCTGCCACTCCAGGATACGTGTGTTAAGGGCCGCTGGTCTGCGTGAATCCTCTTTACATTCACATTCATAGGTACGCAACACCTGAGCAGCAGTCTGTGTTTGTCTAAATCTGTTTAACTATACGTTTAACAATATAATGCAAAAGAGAGGAACAAAATCACATGTTAGAGCCGGTATCGCTCACAGAGTCTCAAGTGAAACCCCAGTGAGCTGGTGTCAAAACATCTATCTGGAGTGAAAGTGTAATATCAGAAAAACTAGGTGTGTGTGGTTGAGAATGTGGTGTGACTGTGTCAAGCTGATCATCCAGGTGACGTGTGTCACCACGCAGGAGGACACACTCACCTGGGTGTGTTTCGGTGTCCTGTCTCTGATGGCTGCTACTCTAATTTCTTTCTCCTGTTACTTCCTCCACTCCCACTGTGCGATCAGAAAAACACAGGGCACCTTTTAATAATGCACTTGTTTTGTAAAAAAGCTGCCTTTGTATTGATTTTGTTGGAGGCTGTCAGAATAATAATCAGAGGAAAATTGGCTGCTGTATAGACAACTACAACAAAAGCCTGGAGTGGTTTATTCAGCGTACATTACAATATAACTAGTGCTGTCAATCGATTAAAATATTTAATCGTCATTAATCACATGATTGTCCATGATTAATCGCGATTAATCACAAATTAATTGCAAATTTTTTAACTGTTCAAAATGTACCTTAAAGGGAGATTTGTCAAGTATTTAATACTCTTATCAACATGGGAGTGGGAAAATATGCTGCTTTATGCAAATGTATGTATAGATTTATTATTGGAAATCAGTTATCAACACAAAACAATGACAAATATTGTCCAGAAACCCTCACAGGTACTGAATTTAGCATAACAAAAATAAGCTCAGATCATAACATGGCCATAGAACCCATTTTCATTCACATGTCTTGAGGTCAGAGGTCAAGTGACCCCTTTGAAAATGGCCATGACAGTTTGGAGCATTATTTAACCTCCTTCCGGACAACCGAGTATGACATGGTTGGTACCAATGGATTCTTTAGGTTTTGCTAGTTTGATACCAGTATCTTCATACTAGCTTTAAAACTGAACCCGCTACAACCTCCGAAAGATCAATTGTGTTAATGTGTTAAAAAAATTAGTGGCATTAAAACAATTTTTGTGTTAACGTGTTATTATCATGTTAACTTTGACAGCCCTATATAAAACCAATTCGCTTTAAATGCCAGTTCTGTAATTCAATAATCATTTCAATCTCCTATAATTAACCCAGTTTGTCATCATGGGGTGTTTCCAGGACAAAACTTGAAATTCTCCGCAGGTTTATCTGCCAGCCTGTCTGAGTTTGACAGGCATGTGTCTTGTCTGAAGCAACTGTGACAGACAGACAGCAAGCCGGTCGGGCTGAGTTGAGGAAGCAGATAAAGGGCTGATTGATTTAGGAGTGTGGCGTGTGTGACAGCAGAGACGCGTGGCCTTTCTGGTAAAAACCGGTCTGGGAGGAGGGAGTGGAGCTGCTTGTTTGCGTGAGCCAACAACAGTATCTGTTTGTTTTGGGGTAAGAAAAGTGCACAGTGACACACTTCCCCCTTTGTGTCAGTTCAATAGACAGGCTTTCCATAATGGTGACGTCCACATCTCAGAGTAGGAAACAGCAACTAACACTATTATGAGCCTGTTTATGCAGCCGTACAATAGGCTGTACACAGAAATAACAGTGAACAACATCAGTGTTTTCATTAAATCTACAGACAACATTTAGTTTGCTCTGACTTGTTTATCCATTTTTTTTGGGCAGTGAGACCACGGGGGGAAGGACTTAAAGATGACTGTCACGCTTGTCACAGCAGCATTAGCTGTACTGTACTTTACTGAGATCCTCTTAGTTCATCCTGGCTGTCACAACTCTGAAAGCACATCTCTGTCCGTGTGACATTTCCAACATCACATGGGGAGCAAAGATTCAGGCAACGAATGCAGAGGAATGTCTTTGGATGGCTAGATGGGGGGAAAGAATAGGTTAGAAATTAACCTTTAGGCATCAAACATTAGACATCAAGCCTTGAATTCAGCTCAGTGTATCTCATTTCTTTGTTGTATTGTATCCTCATCACAAAGCAGCGAGTGTATTCAGCAGTTTGTTTTGCGCAATGATGTGTAGATAGTCATGTAAAAGCTATTTGTCTTCTCGCCAATCTCAGTGAGTCACAGTGACTTTGCTGTCTGATTCGTTCCATATGACATTTTCCACTTGTGTGACTGTGGTTTCATGTGTATTAGGACTCACGCTTTCGTAAGTGTGTCTTGTTGTTTTCTCCGACAATCACAAAAGCACCATGTCAAAATGAGAATTCAGAGCCACGAATAAACAAGACAAAGAAGAGCAGAGATGATGGAGCCAGCGGGAACAAAAAGGAAGAACAAGAGGAGTGGGAACTATCAACCACACCGATGTGATTCCTACACACCTCCCTCCTCTTTCTCACCGAAGGTTACCTTGATATATGATTGATGTCTACAAGCTAAAATCTTATTTTTTAACTATCACCTGTCACTGACAGCCCTTTCATCTGTCTCTCCTGGGATGATATTTATCTACAGCTTGGATTCACAAGGAAGAAAAAAAAAATATCTGTTGAAATCATTTTTCTTTGAGATGTAAATCTAGTCCAGGAATAGAACAATAGATGTTTTAATCTCAGATTAAGTTACCTGACAGGTCATTTCTACGAGATGGAGCGCTTTACAATTAGCAGAGAAATCGCTGTCAGTGTGTCTGAACAACGAAACATCACATTTCTAAGTTGAATAAAGTTATAGTGTTCAGTACTTCAATTACTTTTTCTCTTGGAAGAAACATTGTCACTATGTCTGCTGTAGGCTATGTTTAGCGTATACAACAGTGCCTCTTAAATAGTGTTGCACTTAACTTATTTTTTGCATACTTATTATTTTTAGTAGCAGTATCTCTGAATAACAAGACTAAATTTCATTGCATGCTAGAAAATGACAATAAAGTTGGACTGAATTGAATTAAATTGAACCAAATGAGCTACTGGGAGTTTACGCCCAAAGTTTAAACTCTCAGGCAAGCCTTTATCTCACCTCCTTCACCTTATCCCAACCAAACTCTAATCTTAAGTGGCTAAAACTTAAAGCTTGTTGGAAGCAGGTCTGGTATCTCAGCCTGGGAAGAGATACATCAATTCAGGACAAAATTTAAATAAAATCCCTTTTCCACCAAGATGTCTATAACAGTGGCTCTTAAAGGAACAGTGCGTAGCATTTAGGGGGATCTATTGGCAGAAATGGGATATATTATTAATGTTTTATTTAGCGTATAATCACCTGAAAATAAGAATTGTGTTTTTGTTACCTGTTTCTACAGTAGCCCAGATCGGACAAACCAAACACTGTAGTTTTCCTACCATAGACTGTATAGATGAAGTGGACGTAGTCACCGTGACATCACCCATTGGTTTGTGGACTGCCATTGTGAAGCCTCGAGATCGGCATTTTCGCTGTCACCATCTTTGTATTTGGCCATCGCCATCTTGTTTTTTTGCAACCAAAAGTGACACTAGAGGGTGGAGCTAAGTGCAACCGAACGCTAAATAAGACATTTTAGGCGACCAAAAAGGTTATAATTAACTTTCATGAACCGAAAACAGACTGTGAAAGGGTTAAAGATCTAAGATGAAAACACGGACAACTCCCAAACCGGACAACGCCGTGGTAGCGACCTGTCAATCACAAGGTAGCCACGCCCGAAAGCATACCCTGCTTTATGGTCTAATTCACTCTAAATGGGACCATAATTTACTAAATGAACATCATACTGTATTGAAGAAGACTTGAAACTAGTGATTGAGACCATAAACTCATGTTTACAATGTTTACTGAGGTAATAAATCAAGTGAGAAGTAGGGTCATTTTCTCATAGACTTCTATACAATCAGACTTCTTTTTGCAACCAGAGGAGTCGCCCGCTGCTGGCTATTAGAAAGAATGCAAGTTTAAGGCTCTTCCGCATTGGCTTCACTTTTCAGACTCCACACACTGCACTTTTAAACAGAACAAAATGTCTGCTTGTGACTCCTTTTCCCAGGTTGTCTACTAATTTTGACAACTTCAACAGAACAATTTATTTTCCTTGTTATATTTGAATAACTTTCAAAAGCCCGAAGAAGCAAAATTATCCAATACATTAAGGCTGTATGTTAAGCTAAATGCTAATGTCACCATGCTGACATGCTCACAATGACGATGCTAAAATGCTGATGCTAATCATTGGTAATGTTAACCATCATCTCCATCATAGTTTGTAGTACAAACATGCTAATATTTGGTAATTACACACCAAGTACAGCTGATGGGAATGACATTAGTTTTGCAAGTCTTTAGTCATAAATGATGGTGAATTGGCGACAGTAGAAAAGTAAGGAGATCAGCAAAGTCATTATGATTCATCCTCTGGGAAACATGAATATCTTTCCAGAATTGTATGCAAATTCATCAAGTAGGTGTTGAGATATTGCAGTCAGATTTATCTTGTGACTGATTGTGGCTCTCCAGAGTATCCACATTTAGGCTACAACACCTACACTATCACAACATTCATCATTTCAGTTCTCATGTAAAATCAGACATGATCATGTGTCGTGGTTGATCAGTACACATCTCATGAAAGCAGCAGCAATTTATTTAATCTACACATTTTAAGTAAATGAAATTGAAAATATTCCACTCTGCCACTCGAGAGGAAGAACAGGCTCTCGACGCTGACCCTGATTAAAACCGAGGCAGCATTACGTACATAACACGCCAACCATGACGGTTTGTTAATCACATGTCAAGCTGCACGCACTGCAGCTACCTGGCACTTCTACAAATCGCCCTTTGGCTGTGTTCCTCTGTGTGTGCATGACGCGGCTGTCCTATTTATGGGTGTTTTGTTGTGCTGCTGGTGATATATTACAACAGCTGAGTTATTGTCTGAGTGCTGCCCTCTCACTCAGGAACATGAACATGAGAAAAGGTCATATGGATGATGGAAAATATCTATGTTATATATTGATTGTCTGTGGCATTTCTGAAAGATCAGTTCAAAAGGCTCAGATTAAAAATAGGAACGGCTGCTCTTTTAGAAAGGTAGCGTTTACTCTTGTAATGCCTTCACAGGACACGGGGCAGGTAATGTATGTTTGGGTTGTCAACAACGCTGTCCTTAAACACTCCAGTTGGATCTGAACCAGTCCTGGACAACATTTTCCATATCACTCTGTGTCGTGCTGTTTTACAGCCCCAGGCTGTGCTGCAGGAGCTCAGGCCTGATTCCAGTAACAATGCAGACGCTTCCTTTTCCTGAGTCTTTACCAGCTCATACAATTCGCTCTTAGATACAAAACACCAGTTTTGTGAAATATGAGAAGGCAAACTGTAAATATACACAAGCAATAATGAGGAGAAGAAAAGGTTGAAGTACAAAGTTTTATTTGAACTCATTATGACTGAAATGTGAAGGAACCCGCTGCCCTGTTATTCTTTGTGTTAGTTTAGTAAAAGAATTTGCTGTGTGCACAAGCATGGGGTAACATGCAAATAGAGATCAAAACGAATATGAGGACATTACAGTGAGAGAAAAGCTAAATGATCTGATGTTAGAGTGAATAAGTAAATTGGTGTATTTTTCCTCCCATTAGTAGGTTATAAATATTAAAGTCTGCGGTGCTGGTACAGCCTTCTGCATGCTTTTTTTTGGCTACCGTGCTTCTATTTATCACATTTTGTGCAACACAGGCGACTTGTGACCCTCCTATTTTGTCAGGAGGGTGTCTCACAAGTGGCACCTAAACAGCAACATTGACAATAACTTCCAAAACACAATGTACAAAAATTACAAAATAAACACGCTTCTTTTTTAAAATCTTTTTCTTCTGGTTTTGCAATAAAATAGGCTCACAAAGCTCTTTTTTTGAACATCGACCGTGGCACTTTTCATTAATATTAAAATGTGTTCTTCTTGTTTTCTTGACTTAAAGAAAAGAAAAACACCAGTGTCGAAACGTGATTCATGCAGCAAGTGAGAGAAAAAGGTCATCGTACGTCGAGTTTGGTCTAACAAGTTTGCATCAAACAGAGGCGAGGACGCTCTCTGCACACAAAGAGACGCTGGTCTGAAGAACGAGTGTTGCTCGGTAAGACGCTGCAGCCAACAATTTCAATTCCAGTTGTGGGGAAGCAGAGCTGTAGCATGCTGTAGCCCTTATCCAGCTTCTCTTTCTCTTCTGGCTCCGCTGTCCCCTATTGAGTCTCATTTCACTGTTCATTTAAAGAACATCTTTGCAGCGGGTCCTGCCATCGGACGCTGGTGGAGAGACGGTATCCCCGGGAATGAAATTAAGAGAAACTGACCACATCAGACCTGCAATAAGAAAGAGGGGAAAAAACATTCAGGCATGCAGTAAGTGTCAGCAATGTGTCTCCATTATATGTTATTTTAAAAGCAATTACAGCATCAGATTTGACCACATGTGACCTAAGAATTAACATTATTAGCAACACTGATTTTAAGCATTTTTGCAGTAGTGCAGAATGAAAACTTGACAAGTAAAACCACTGCCGTAGTGTTAACCTTGTCTTGTGCTTTGAAATGAGGTCAAAGGGCTTTAATGAAGGCTTTTAATGTGCAAAGTGTGCAGCTACAGTACGTCCTTCTCCTTTCATGTCTTTGATCAGTGCCACTGACTGGAAAGCCTGGCTTATTGCGAACCACAGCAGCACGTACAGTATCTCACAACCTGACATCACAGCCTTGTTAGATTCAATCAAACGTGCGGTAAAGCAAGTGTGCCTCAGGATCGTCTGTGTATTGCTATATGTGCATATATAAGCATAGGGTGCATTACTTGAGATGATTTTGCATTTCTTTTTTGACATACGGTAATAAAATACAAATCCCCAGTCTGACCCAGAGGGTATGAGAAAATAATTGGGAGCTTGAGAGTGTTTCATACAGTAAATCTCCGGGGAAGATCTCCAACTCTGTCTCCTCTCTCCCTCCTTCAGCTATAAGGTCAGACGGGTGTTTAATTAATGCTGCCCTCTGACAGGAGGACAACAGAGAGATGGAGCGAGAGGACACTGATAAGGAAAATAAACAGTGTGATGCTGAATGATAATGTCCAAACTAGTCCAAAGAATAAAATCTTAGTTTAGGGCAGTCAAAATTAACGCGATAATAACGCATTAATGCAAATTCGTTTTAAAGCAACTTGCGATTTTTAGGTTGTAGCGTCTCAGTTTTAAAGCTAGAGTGAAGATACTGGCATCATATGAAACTAGAAAACCTAAAAGAATCCATTGGTACCAACCATGTCATACTAGCCTGTCGTGAAGGAGGCTAAATAACGCTCCAAACTGGCAGAAAAACTGGCATTGCTATTTTCAAAGGGGTCCCTTGACCTCTGACCTCAAGATATGTGAATGAAAATGGTTTCTATGGGTACCCACAAGTCAAGTCAGCACACTGACACACTGACAGCTGTTGTTGCCTGTTGGGCTTGAGTTTGACATGTAATGATTTGAGCATATTTGTTATGCTAAATGCAGTACCTGTGAGGGTTTCTGGATAATATTTGTCATTGTTTTGTGTAGTTAATTGATTTAAAATAATAAATATATACATACATACATTTGCATAAAGCAGCACATTTGCCCACTCCCATGTTGATAAGAGAATTAAATACTTGACAGATAAGGTCCTGTAAGGTACATTTTGAACAGATAAGAAATTATTGATAAATTTGCGATTAATCGCGATTAAGTATTTTAATCGATTGACAGCCCTATCTTAGTTTCCTTTTTGTAAAGACAAAACTGCAAAAGAAATTTCAAGAATGAAAGTGACGGCCAGAGAGAGACAAACATGAAGCTCCTCCGTCACCCTGATTTCTAGAAATTGAGCCTTGGAGTTTGTTTTCATGTCGTCCTCGGCTGGGTTCCTCTCATAAATGTTTGAGGTGATACAGTATATCTGTGAATCAGACTGTAGCAGATGTTCTCACTCGGGCATCTCTGAACTTAAACTTTCCCACAACTTAGAAGCAACCCAGCAGTCAGATCAACAACTGTTAGCATACAGATGGATTTGAATCCAGTAAACTGTGAGATAACACTGTGTTCTCTCAGTGTTCTGCATGTATTCAGTCTTTAAAACACTGGTGCAGCGACCACGCACTCCATCTCCATGATCTATTCCTTTAAGTGCTTGTTTGGCAAAGTGCCTGCGTAGGAGATGTGTTGGTGAAGATATAAAAATGATTTACCTTTGATGCTTTTGGCGAACGCTGTGCCCCGCCGTCTGTCATTCTGTGAAGCCGTGGCCTTCGTCTGCTGCAGCTCTTCATACTGAAAAACAGCCAATCAAAAAGCTCCTCCATCCTGCTGGTTCTTGACAGGTTGCAGAGTCAACGTCCATAATAGTGTCCATTACCTTTCCTGAAGCGCTCTAAAATTGGTATTTAAAGTGCATTAAAAGTCAATAATACTGTCATATTTTCTTCAGGTTGTCTAAAACACTTGGTGAAATAATCACAATTTAATATTTCTTCAACTACGTAACGGTTAAATAACATTACTTCCTTGTTTATTCTTTAATATCTTATGAACTGTATATATAATATGGACCCATACAATGTAAATGTATGTTTAACGGTCACTTGTTAACCTGTTTGTAAGAATTGCAGACATGAGTTGAAAAGTTATATTAAAGGCCAACATACGGCTTCACCATATGGCAATTTTTAACCATTTATGATGGATTGCGAGCCTCAGCTGCAGCTGTAAATTAGTTATTTGTTTACAAATATTCTAACAATAATTAAAAATTGTACCTGCATATCAGGTAATTACCAAAAAAAAAAAAAAAAAAAAAAAATCGATAATTGTGGCAGTCACAGGTTATTAATTTCATTTCTTACCATTTTTAACACCACATATAAATGAGTATTTGAACTATTAATATTGTCATTCATTAATAATTAAATAAAGTAAATTATGCCATAATGATTCATATAAAACAATGTCATAAATTACGAAATCTTCAATTTGGTTAATTACTTAACTCCAAATTATAGTTAACGGCAATATTAAATAATGATTAGTTCACCACTTCTTAATGATGGCTGGTGTAAAGTGTTATGTGCTGTCATGAGTTACTGTATTTTATTTTGTGTTGGTTATTGCAATAGTCAGTATTAAAAGTGAAACCAAATTTCCTTTCTCACCATGTCCACCTCCCTCAATAGTTATAATGTATGAATGTAATGTTTTAAAAATGCATATAGGCCATCTGTGCACTTGTCAGTGCAAACAAACTTTGGCTAGCTGCCCTCCAGTCTGAATCGAGCCAAATATGGCCGCCACACAGCAGAAGTCTTCGCATGTATTTATATTCCCACGGGGCTCCGCTCCTCGCTGGAGTCTGTTCGCCCCGTTTTGTGCTTTGTGGATCAGAGAGCTTTCTGCGGCCGAGATCTCAGCCCTGATACTCGGATCAGTCTACAGACTGACTGCTGAAGTCCTCCTGGGCAGTAGTGAGGTGAGGTAGATTGCACTTTCTTTCCATTTCATGCTCGGTCCTTCACTGACATTTCTCATTCTCACTTGTTATGTGTTGGGGAATTTGGGAATTAAGGTTGACGTGCAGCTCACAGGTTCAAAAAGAAGGAATGTCTCAATGTGGACTTGTAAAAAAGAAAAAGTAAAGAATGTAGTTAAGACTCATTGCTTTAGTCTTCAACAATAATGAGTCGTCATATGACAGGCACTTCAGCACCAGGTAAGAACACAGCAGTCCTCCCGCCACAGGGGGAGCTACATCTCTCTACACGGAGCTCTCGTCCGGCCTGGGCAGCAGCTGAGTGTGTTTCCTCTTCTCTAAGATCCTGTTGAGCTCCTCGGAGAAGGAGTGGCAGAGCGCCGACGGGCTTTCGGACTCGCTCTGCCTCAGCAGCACGTAGCTGTTGCCATTCATCCTCCTCAGGACGCTGGGCAGCGTGGCCGACAGCCCGCTGGGGAAGTCGCACTCCGGAGACGGATGCTGCGGGGTTGGCGGGAGAGGAGGGGCCGGGGGAGGAGGCTCCTTGTTGGGTGATGTGTAACCCTCGCCGGGGACGATCTGGAGGAAGCCTCCCTCCTGGATGTCGCCGTTGTGCTGCTTTGAAACTCCGTTGCAAACGCCGTTGCCGTTGCAGTGGCTCGAGATGGTCTTCAGCTCCATGTGGGAGGAGTTTCTGTGCTGCTTCCTGTTCCTGTTGTGCTTCTTACTGTTCGGGTAGGCAGAAGCTGCGGCGCGCAAGGAGTACTTCCCTCTGTTGCCCACTCGCAGGCAGAAGCCCACGTAGACGAGGACCACGGTGAGGACCACGCACAGGCCTCCGAGGATGGTGATGAGGGACAGATACATGGCCTCCATGCTCCTGGGGGAGAGCAGCTCCGAGCGGGGGAGGAGAGGGGCCAGGGGAAGGGGAAGAGGCCTTTCGGAGGAGGGATGCTCAGTGGGTGCTGGCGGGGTGGCGAAGAAACTGTAATGGTCTTCAGTTGGCTCATCGGGTGGGGGAAGGGGCAGGTCCGGGCGGATGGTGACGTTGTAGGTAACTATGGCGACCTTGATGTGGTTCTCGACGGCGTAGCAGGTGTACAGCCCGCTCTGGTCCTGCCGGGCCTCGATGACCAGCAGGCCGTCTGTGCCGGTTCTGAAGCCGGAGTTGAGGCCGTAGCCCTGCAGCTCGCTGCCATCCAGGGTCCAGAGGGGCGTCGCCAGGTTGGAGCTGAGCTCGCACTGCAGCAGCACGTCGTCACCCACCCGCACAGAGCGGCTCCGCACGGCAACGTCTGCAACGCACGTATTAATACAGTGAGTCTAATTTTCACATTAAGTTTACAGGAAAACTTACAACTTAGCCTCTGACTCATTTTATATGGTAATTGCTTAACACCGACTAAACTGGCTGTCCGAAGTTATTGAGGCGTAAACTCCAATTCCGTATCTTTTAATTCCTGCCATCATTTTACATTGTACCCAGAGAGAACAACGAAGGGGCAGAGGATGCTACATTTTATCAGATTGAAATTGTGAAGTGAGAGAAGGCATTTCGCCTGTCTTGAATATCAAACAGATTTCTCTCCAGAGATGGCAAAAATGTGATTAAAGAAGGGAAGAGAGGATTTTGCCAACGCAGTGAGCGCATAATCAACTTTCAAAGAGGCCTTCATGCCATCTGATGACAACTATGCGTCTTCCGAGTCCTTCCTAACATTCTCTATTTTTAATCTCCCTTTCATCATTCACTGCGCTAAAAGCAAACTTTGCTTTTAAGCAGCAGCACCTAGCTGCAGATGAGATTCCTGCGTACCGTCTTGTGTGTTTTCACATCCTCTGCTGCCCTGCTGGATGTCCTGGATTAAAGTGGATCTGCGAAGAACATAATAAGTACATTAGTGCAAAGAATAAACACATACTTCGCTGTAACATAAAAAGAGTATTGTTGTTAGACATAGATTATAGATCCATTTCTTCCTTTTTCTATTCCGTGCAATATTCTGTCTCTTGCTTTGCCTCCATAACAGCGTTCTACTGAGTAAGCAAATCCGTCCTGCAGGTTCAGTAGATCAGTAAACTTTAAGTACACAGCTGCATGCCATGTTTAACTATCACAGCCAGCATCTAGTTTCTGCCAGCGTTGTGATTACGCAACAGTTCTGGGAGCTGACACGGTGAGAGGGCACCGTGATATTTGAGGCTAGTCAAATCAAACTCACAAAAGGACACCTGCAGCACTTTAATCATCTGATCCAATCAAACACAAACACAAACACACACACACAGCCTTGAGCACCCACCTGTCTGCTTGTGCCATTATGTCCACACACTGGGCTCCGTTCCAGGCACAGTGGGGGTCCCTGGCAAAGACGCAGTCGTAGCAGGAGGTGTATCTGCGACAGTTAGAGAGGGGAAGCTGCACCACGCCTGACGGAGAGCCCACGTACACACTCATCTGGTGGAGAGAGAGAGGGAAGATTTATATGCTGTAAGGTCGAGATGACTCCTTAAATGTGTGTGTGTGTGTGATGGTCAAACACGATACCTGTTTTGCAGATAGCAGCAGGTTGTTAACAGGTTGTGGTTCCTCAAACAGTTGAAGCTCCTCAATAATGTGAAGCTGACCCTCGATTTCTACAGCTTTATGTAACCAGCCTTCATCTGAGTGACACAAAGAGACACATTAGAATTAAAAGGACCATACCAACACACGTATCACTGTGTTTTAGACTGATTTCCTACCTTTAAGGCAACCATTGTTTTTTTTATACCTTTTCAGTATGCAATTTGAATTAACTTGAAACTAACACTTAAGAAAGGCAATCCATTTCTTTGTCTGTGTTTCTTGTGTGTGAGTGGAAATGCAGCCATATAAACTTGTAATGCATTGCTGTGCGAGCCACTTAAGCACATATATGTATTGTGGAGTTTAGAAATAGAGCATTAAGTTGGGGGCGGCTGTGGCTCAGAGGTAGAGCGGGTCGTCCACGAATCGCAGTTCGATCCCCCGGCTCCTCCAGTACCCATGTCGAAGTGTCCTTGGGCAAGATACTGAACCCCAAATTGCTCCTGAAGGCTGTGCCATCATTGTGTGAATGAGTATTTAGATTAGAACCTGATGGGCAGGTTGTCACATTGCATGGCAGCCTCTGCCAACAGTGTATGAATGTGTGTGTGAATGTTGACATGTAGTGTCAAAAGACTAGAAAAGCGCTATATAAATGTAAGTTCATTTAGTCGGTAATAGACCGGGCTGAGATGTAAGTTTGGATTAGAACACCTGCCGTGATGTTTATCTTAAACCTTACACCTTTATTTCAATCATTATATACATACAGGTACAGACATGAAAACTGACCTCTGCATTTAACCCATCCTAAGCATTTAGGAGCAGTGGGCTGCTGTAGAGCGCCCGGGGAGCAACTTGGGTTTTAGTGTCGCACTCTAAACCTCGCTCAAGGACACTTGGACATGCAGACAGTAGGAGCCGGGGAATCGAACCGCCAACCTTGTGGTTTAAGGACGACCTCAACCCACTGAGCTACAGCCCGACACCTACTGTATATCTTCAAATAAATAAACCCTCGTTCAACATTTTTTCTGCCTCATGGACTTGGGGGTACATTGGATTTTCACAAAAAGATACTTTGTGGCCTAGGAACTTGGAAAAACGGCCAGTAAATGGTAAATGGACTTTCATTTATATACTGTAGCACTTTTCTAGTCTTCCGACCACTCAAAGCGCTTTACACTACATGTCAGCATTCACCCGTTCACACACACATTCACACGCTGATGAAGAGGCTGCCGTAGAAGGTGCCAACCTGCTCATCAGGATCTAATCTAAATACAATTACACTTTTTTTTTGGCCGCTGACTCTAAAGTCTCCTTGAACACATCAACAGCCTAATGACCGTGGAACAATACTGTAAATTTGACCAAAACAAATAACAATGACAAAATGATGGGGTTGCCACTTTTTTTACCTGTTCCTGGTTTCTGATTTTCATATCATCGTAAAATGGATAGAAAACACGTAGGAAATATGTCTAAACTTATTTGCAACTAGTAATGGATACAGCTAGCCTGGCCACAGTAAGTCAACAAGAAATAGTCCAGGACCTAATTCATTTGGCAGATTGTGTTACCTAGAAATAAAGCCAGGCCCCCTGTTTCCAGTCTTTATGCTAAGCTAAGCTAACCGTATCCTGGCTGTACCGTAGCTTCGTATTTAGTGTACAGACATGAGAGTGTCTCGACAATTATCTCCTAAAATGTCAAACTATTCCTTCAACAGATTGCACATCTCACACCTTACGTGGATTCATACACACCTGTGCCCATGTACAGTACATGGTATGTTCGTCCATCTAAGCCTTGGATGGCGTGTACGGCCATGTGTGTGTAGTCTGTGGTCCGCCTGAACAAAAGGGGGCGTCTGTCTGAAGGCTGGACCTGCTGGGACATCAGAGGATGCCTCCGGACAAAGTTCAGCACATCATCGGGCAGGGAGGTGGAGACGTTTATGCCCCTGGCCCTCAGAGCGTCGGTTATACACTGAAGGAAGAAGAAGCCACAGAGAGCGATGAGAGGAGAGAGTAACGAGGCGCGGTGCGGGCTGCAGGGAGAAGAGAGACTCATTTGTAACAAGTTCTCTGTAAACAGAGACGGATGGTGGCTGGATGTCACGAGGCTTAGCGAGATGGTCTGCGGGGAAAATTAAGGGATCAAGGAGAAAACGCGAGCCTGTGGAAGATATGTGTCTGGGGAAAATGCTACTTTTCACACGGACAACAATGAGACTGTGTGAGTTCAGCAGCCGGCTTGAGCTGACATGCGGGCGACTCCAGCTCCCTCAGCACCTGACTAAGGGAACAACTTCCCTTCAGCCATCTCCTCTAAGAGGCTTTCACGCTCGCAACTTAAAGCCCTTGACCGTTTCTCCTTTCCGTTTAAGAGCAACGTTAAAATTAAGTCCTACAAAGTGTTGAATTGACACTACAGTGGATAATGTCTGCTCCTGCTAACGATGCCACGGCCCCGACTGCCGCACTAAGCCATTGTCGCCAAAGCTACGGGCTGGAGTTAATCGCCATGGGAATGGGTTTCACTGACATAAGCTGGTTGTGTTTGAGCCTCATCCTTGAGGCTGCCACTCATCCTCTATCATTTTCCCTCCATCTTTTCCTCTGCATCTTTACTTTGGATCACTTTCATCTGCTCTCTGTTGAGGTTTTTCTGGTGTGAATCCTGGGAGGACGAGGAGGAGGGAGACTTTCCTTCCGAGCTTCTTGTTGTGTTTAAGAGACTGAGAGGGCAGTGGTGCCTTTGTCTGTGTGCATGTGTGTTTACCGTTCCAGGTCGTGGGTCAGGGATTTTTCCAGTGTATTCCTTCCACTTAGAGCCGGATTCCTGGTTCTCCATGTATGGTCCTTGAAAGGCCTCTTGGACTTCTGACAGAGAGAATCGACACACCGCAGACGCCTTCACGTTTTTCCTAAAGACAGCAACACGCACAGTGAGAAAAAGACCAGAGCACAGACCGCGAACAATAACAGCAGTAAACCCGGTGTTGCCATAGGGACAGCAGTAGAAGTAAAGTAGATCAGTGGCTCACCTAAACGATGGAAAGAGATAAATGGGAGGGAAGCACAGGGGAGGGGATGAGCAGTGTCAGGGATAGTACGAAGACGATTACAAGTCATACATCTCTGAGAAGAGTAGGAGGGGAGGAGGAGAGAACTACAAAATGGTTTCAGAGAGGTGTAGTAGGAGTTAGAGACAGGAGAGGTGGAGCTCAAGAGGAGACAGCAGCATCACAACAACAAAAACGCTGAAGAAAATCAGTTTATTTATGCTTTCCGCATCACAAAACGTGTTGCTTCGGCATAACATTCGCTTTTCAGCCGATGCATCTTTGCAGTGAATGAACCACACTGAAAAGTGTAGACTAGTTTCTGCAAAAGGGCCATTACAGTTATAAACTTAAAGATTTTCCTGAAATCAAACAACATTTTTGATACTGTTAATAGTCTGCATTATTTCGGCAATAGCTATTTGATATATTTAAATTGAGAAATTAAGGGGCTGCAATTAATCGAAATTTGATCAAAATCACAATATGGCCTACTGCAATTGCAAATTACAAAAATCGCAGGAGGTGCAATATTTATTAAAAGCGAAATGTGTGTCAAATTATCGTTTTAAAAATAAATATTGTGCTGCTTCAGTGATGTCCTGACCTACACATCATATTCTACAGACTTAAGAAAACATCTTTGTTTGATACAGATCCCCACAAAACTCACAACATAATCACTTTAATGTGTTTTTCATTGAAAACGAGAATGATGATCATTCCCTCTAATATTGCAAATCATATATCGCAACTGCAATCTCAGTTAAAATAATCGCAATTTGATATTTTCTCAAAATCGTGTAGCCCTATCACAAATTCCCTCTCTGTATAGTAGTTGTTTTTTGGAGTGGCAGACTCCACCATAACAGCCTCACTGGTACCTGTTGACTCTCTTTTCAACAGGTCAGCGCTGTATTAAGTCACTGCTAAAGCAAGCCCAACATTTTCTACTTCCATGGTTTCACGTTAAAAGCATTTATCTGGCAAACCATGGAGTGGCTTTTATTGTGAAGCAGCCACAGGAAATGTCTCTGATGATAGATAACCGCGATTATTCATATAAAATAATACTAAACAGGCCTTTTCAGTATTTTTTCATCAGCGGATCATTTTTAATTTTTGCAAGGAAGTAATGGAACAAGAAGGAGCAGCGACAGTGAGGAGTTAACTTCTCTTTAACTTCTTTTTAGTCCATCTAAATTTGCATTTCTAATTAATATTCTCTCCTCAAACTGCTGTAAAACTCCTCCACCCAACTTCGTTTTTTCACATCGTTTGGATGAAAAAGTTCTCCTCAGCTTTGTCTCGCCCCCTCTCTTTCATCTCGTCCCTTCCTGTCTCAATGTATCGATTGCTGCCTTTCATCTTTATCTCACTCATTTACATTGATGCATCCTCAAAGTCCCCGTCAGCCGGAGACCTTGACACGAGTTCCCACTCACCACTCCAGGCCGAAGATGCCGTAGAAGAGCGTGTCCTGCGGCGTGAGGCCGGGCATGACGAACACGCTGCGCAGCATGTTGAAGTGGAAGTCGTACTCTGGCAGAGAACATGTCAGCCTGGCCTTGAGGAAGGACGTCCAGCGTTTCTGGAGAGTTAAACGGCCTCCCCGATCCCCCTGAGGGATGAAGGGTGGAGGGAGAAATTAGAAACAGAGGAGGAGGAGGAGGAGGAGGAGGAGGAGGGAGTGGAGAGGGTCATATGAGGTAAGGCCTGGATAAATGAAAAACAGACTGAACACTCGGCTCAAGTTGGCACACAGGGGGAAGTGAACCTCCTAAAGAGCGCAACAGATGGCATGGGAAAGCAATAACGATACTTTCAACAAGATTACGGCTTCCCATAGGTACAGTAAGACTCCCCGCTGTAATCTACAGGTTTGTGTGTGTGAGTGTGTGTGTTTTTGGCCCTCAGCAACTGCAGCACACCTAAAGGTTGAAAAATTCTTGGCACGTCCACAATGGAAAAGCCTGACTCAAGGCCGCAATCCTTTTGGAAATCCAGCAACTGACATCATCGTGCCCTTTGATTGTAACTTTTAAATCTATTCAGCCTGTGGCAAATTGCAAATGTCACACATGCCGCCGCAAGGCATTTCCATTAAGATGAAAAAACAAATATGCTGCCACGCTTTCAAGTAGAGAACTTGTGAGCCGACTTCATTTTTTAGGTGCCACAGGAGAGAACAACAAGGTTATTACACTGTGCGGTGAGCTCTCAATATTCTTAACTCCTTCCTGGGCAGCAGGAAATGTAAAATCATTCACATTTTAGGCAGCAGAGGATGCTAAAAAGTCTGTCTCTCCCCTGCAGTCATCCATCCCTCTCACTCAGAGCCACACTGACTCTGCAGCCCATTCATCAGCTACACAGTCTCTGCTCCTCTAATCACACTGGGGCCGTGTTACAAATGCATTCCCCATCCAGCCCCTCATCTATTATAGCAACCCCTCCTATCATCAACCATCACTTCACTCAAGCTAATCTGATCAAAGGCTTCACGCCCAGCAGTAAATCATATCCTGCATTTAAAAAAAATCTGCGCTCACCTTACAAACGCGAGCCACTCGTGCCACCCTGCTGTGGCTGTAGGTCGTCGTCTGCTCCTGGCTCCTCTCCGTGAAGAAGTAGTAGATCTTGTCATCATCGCCGGTGCTGCTGCCCAAACTCTCCCTCACCAGAGCTGAGCCCACGAAGTCGGCCTCTGTATGGGGGAGAAAAAGATGCACTGACTAATACTGTGTTTTTTTTCTTCTTCATAAATGAATCAACAAAAGCAACTGACATGAACCTTTGATACCCTGAAGCTGTGTACAGTAGTTGCCTCGAACAAAACAGTAATATTCTACCTGTCTACCGGAGGTGTTTCACCAAAACACAAAACAATAAAAAAGTGAGATGGATGCAGATAACCATCTTTTACAGAGCAGATGGCTACTTGTAATATAAGGGAACAGGAATGGTAATCACAGTTTGAACAGATGGTGAAAACACAAAAGATGTTATCTGCAAAACATCACGATTTGAGTCATTTAAACTCCAGACCAGGTTTCTGGAGGAATATATTAACAAACACAAGAATCTACAGTCATGGTAGCAGCTTTGGGAGGCTGTACTTAAGCACAGATGTACTTTGAGCTGAATGCTAATGTCAGCATGATGACAAACTGATGTTTAGCAGGTATAATGTTTACTATCTTAGTTAAGCATGTTAGCATGCTAAAATTTGCTAATTTGCATTGAACATAAACAGCTGAGGCTGATGGGAAAGTTAAACCTGCAGTAGGCAGAATGTTTTTGGCATCATTGGGCAAAAATTCCATAATAACCTTTCAGCATATTGTAATTCAATTGTTCTGAGAGATAACTAGACTTCTGCACCTCATCATGTCTCTGTTTTCAGGCTTTAAAAAATCTAGCCTGTGACGGGAGACTTTGGCCAATCAGCATTCCTATTGGCTGTTCATTCAACGGCGGCAGCTGTCAATCCCTCCTGAACTCCAATCAAGCTCTGGCTGGTGGGCGGTGCTTAGTATTTCCTCAGCTTATCTCAACATGGCTGCCGGGTCACAAACTTTGTCATTTTACAGCTAAACAGTACACTACAAGATGTCTCTGAAAACATTTGAGGCAAGAAATAAGCATTACAGTAACAGAATATTGATTCATATTTGATCAGCGCTGCCTAGTTTGACCGTTTAATCGGAGTTTGCGAGTGATTGACAGCTGCTCAGAGACGGCAAGGCTCCAGCTCGGCTCTGATTGGTTGTTTACCTCCAGTCTGTGAAATCCAGATGCCATTAGGAGCACCAGGAGGACACAGAGGAACATGATTTTTTTCAGATTACCTGTCTCATGCACTACTGTCAGGATATAGTGACCGTTTTATAAAAATAACTTTTTTTTAATTATATTTGCTCCATTTATACCTCCTGCTGCTTTAAGGGTTCACCAAGTTATTACAATTCATCTTGAGGGGGACACAATTCACACAAATGTGTGTACCAGATTTCATGACAATCCATCCAAACGCTGTTAAGACGTTTTGCTCAAAACCACAAATTTGAACCTAATGGTGGCACGAGAGGAAAAGTCAGGGGATCATCAAAGTCATGAAGATACATTTTTCTGGGAACCATGAATGTCTGTAAGAAATGTCATGGCAGTCGGTGCAGTAGTTGTTGAGATATTTAATCTGGACCAAAGTGTTGGACAGACCGACTGGGACTAACAAATGGAACTGTCAATGTAAAACTAAGTTGTAATGCTTTAAGAATTAGTGGAGCAATTAGTAGAAGAAGTAAAATAATGTATTATTGATCAACTGGCACTGATAAAGAATCAGTGTCTGCTACTTCAGCAGATTAGACCACCCGGCCACCTAAACATGCTAAAGGGCTTTTATCATTCCAGGAGATTAACTCACCGTTCAGCCAGCGTGTGGGGGCGTCTTCTGTCTTCAGTGTGGGGGACGGAGAGTTGCGGCGGATATCTGGAAAGCTCCTGAACTCGTACTGGGAAGCGGTATACATCTGCTGGTCTGGAGGAAAAACCAATGAATCAGCTTCTTCAGTTTTTTTAGTAAAACTCTGGAGGTGACTGGCAACTGTTGAAGGGCTTACCGATGATGAGGGCAGTGTAGCCCGTCGTCGGGTCGTAGGGACATTTGTCTCTGCCTTCCTCAGGCTGAGATGACATCACAAACCGCTCCTCGTCCTATACAGGAGAAAACATTTGGGTAAAGAGGAGGACATTTAGTTCCACCTTGAAACCACAGGAGGAATCACAAAAAGGTCTCAGAGGTAAAAGAAATAAAGTCGAACATAATTCAGAATGTAAAGGAATAACAGATCGAGCACTTTGTAGCAACAATGTTCACATCTGTAGATCAACAAAATGCAACATGCAAACAGACTGCACCTGCACTACTATAGTAAGTATGGATTCAACAGCACTGGAAGGGCTTTAATGTGTTTTGCATTGACATACTATGTATACACAGAGGGGTCTGAAGGCATGAGTCCCACACATGTAGAGATGAGTAGAGTTGAACCTCTGGAGGAAGCGGATGTGATTAAAACACTCCGTCTGCAAGAGGAAGACAAAGCCGGAAAAGATATTATGGCGAGGGAACGAATATCAATACATAGGGGAGAACCAAATACCAAAAAGATGAAAAGAAAGGACTAAGGGAGAACTAAATGCCTACCTTATTGTCTTTTCCCTTGAGCAGACACTGACGTTTTTGCTCGGGGGAGGCTTCCCACTCAATCTAACACACACCACATAACATACAGGAAGACAGGAAAAGCAGACAATAAGTTGGACGGTTTCATATCGCTGACTTGCATAACTTTAGCAAAATACCACAGATCTCACAGCAGAGAAACGACAGCAATATCTTTTTGTGCTTTAATAATTCATATATTAGGAATTTTTACCTCACAGAAAGTTGTAACAGGTGTATTTACAGCAGGAGACGTAGGAGTGGTTGCAAGGGAGCGTTACGCACACACACCAGCAATTATATTTTATGACAGGCACCAACACTGTATTAGCATAATTAGCACAACAGCTTAACGTCAGGTAACAAACACAGCAGCATGACAAGTGAAAGAGGATTTTCAGCTTCTATGGATGCTTAGAAGGGACGGTCAACTTTAATGACAGCATCCTGCAACTTGCAATGTTTTGAGTAATAAACTCAATGTTGACAATACACTCTAAGGAAATGGAAAACAGACAATGATGCCATCATCTAAGTGATAATCCTTAAAGGTCCCAAAATATTTAGACCATTTCACAGTTTTAAATGTAAACATTCTAAATGTGTCCCGGTTTATTTCCGGTTGCAGCAAAGAGTATAGAAGCAAAGAGGCGAAACTCTGGCGCTTCTTTGACAATGGCAGCTAGATGGCGCTGCAGTAGCGCTGCCGCCATTTTGGACTGTAAACGCCAATGAGTCCATTGCCATGAATGTATAAAGAGACGTCTGTAAATCAGTGGATAATTTTTTCCGAGGTAAATCAACTTCCCAGTACGAACCCTTAAATAGCCCTCATTTAAATCATTTTATTACACGGCTTTGTTGAATACTCGATTCTGATTGGTCAATCACGGCTTTTCTACTGTCTGTTATTTCTTTATAGCAGACCGTTGCTATGTATAACAGACCGTTGCTATGGGCGCATTTCTGACGTCGGACTCTGGCGGACCGTTTTTGTGTCAATTATTGATTTCTTCAGTAAGAAGCCGTGTAATAAGCGGGATAATGTACAGCTAGCGGGTCATTGTTGTGAAAGAATCCCCTTCAGGGCGATGAGAGACCCCTCCGCATCGCCCTGTCGGGGTTTCTTTCACAACAATGACCGGCTCGCTGTACATTATCCCTTACATATCTTAAAAGTTGTTTTAAGAGTTATTTTCCTCGGCATAATGAACGTGCTTAGGACCCACAGGACTGCACCGCCCTGCACGCTCACATGACGTATCCGGTTCTGCCGGCTTCCTGCTAGCTGTATGCGGCTGTAATAATGGATATATTGGCTGTAATTCATCACTTTTATTCTCTTATAATACACCCATGGGCTGTATGCTGCAAGCCTGTACCGTGGTGGATGTATTAACGTCTCTGTTCCCAAACAACCGGCTATCGGCCAGTATCTAGTAGTGCTAGTAGCATAACATAAACAGAATTTAATGTAGTTGTAAGCTATTTAAACCATCTGTTACGCTCTTCTGGATTATGTCATACTTAACATTTGCACATGGATGCGTCGTTTCCTGTGAATAACTTGTGCTTTTTCACGCCATTTGAGACCAGCGTGGGAGCGGTGGACTCCACCACTTACGATGCAAAAATGCAACAATATGAAGTTACTGATGAATGTAGATACATTTAAGGGCAATAGCAGAATAAATTATAAATTCCAGCCATAAATAGTATAAATTGTAAGGATTATAACTTTAATACTGTTCATAGGAGAAGGGAAAGAGCCAAATGTCCCATCATAATCACCAACCTGCGATTATAATTAGAATCTGAATCGGCCTCTTTAACTGTTTGTTGGGTCTGTGGGGATTTAAGTTAAAAATGGCAACACTGGGTTGAGGTACATAGAAAGAATGCTAATTAATGCATAAATTACTAACAATTTCTGTGTCAACATGCTCCAAAGTGCGGATGATATTAACATGAATTCTGTATCTATTTAGAGTTACTGTAAGAAGATACAGTAGTTATTTTTTTCTCATTAATATGTAAGTTTATGCAGCAAGATGCTCCTGTTGTGAAGCTGTGAGTTACTGTGTTTAAAGTAATGTGACTACACACACACACACACAAACAAACAAACAAGGGGTGACATGGGAATAAATAGTTTTGCCTCAAAATGAAATATTGTTGCCTCAAAAAAGTTCCTGCGTTGTGGAATGCAAATGAAGCCGTGGCAGAGTTAAAGATATGGCAGCTGAGGCGCACAACATGTAGAAACACGGAAACAAACAAACTCACAGTGAGAGCGGAGCTGGCTGAAATGTCAGAGGCATTGAGAGCGAATACAGCTCCCCGGGCCCCGACGTAGAGACGCCCACTGTCAGCCTCCAGCAACATGGTGCTGTAGTTGACTGCAGAGGACTGGAAACGTCTGCAGCCCTGGAGACCTAGGAGAGGAGAGGAGAGGAGAGGAGAGGAGAGGAGAGGAGAGGAGAGGAGAGGAGAGGAGGGGAGAGGAGAGGAGAGGAGAGGAGAGGAGAGGAGAGGAGGGGAGAGGAGAGGAGAGGAGAGGAGAGGAGAGGAGAGGAGAGGAGAGGAGAGAGGAAAGGAGGATTGGTCGTTAATGAAAGTGATTTTTGTAACCCCCTGCTTCTGCTACCATCTATTTATCAAAAGAGCTCACAGTGTTCTTTAAAAAATGCACCAGATGACATTTTAGAGATGACACACCGAAAATCAGTGGGATTAAAAACCAACAGAAATAACCCAGTTTTTCTTTTGTTGTTGCACTTCCTCAGATAATATCAGTATCATATTCCCGGTGCAATTACTGGACAATAGAAGTGGTTGAAACAGCCTGATTCTCATTTGTATGGCTACACACATTACCACCTGGGTATATCTCGGCACAAACGCTGTCCACTGCTGCTCTCGATAATGGTCTGTCTCTATGGGAACAACTTTAGGAGAATAAGTATCCTCTGCTCACATTCATATTTTCTTGAATACTCCACAAATTCACTTGTTTATCCTCTGTAGTACAACTGGACTAATTATTGTATTACGCATCATACTTAAATACAAACAGATTGTATATCAGCTGGATTCTTATGTGAATTTCAACAAAAAACAACATAGAAATCTACACTGCTGGATATTCGTACACATCTCCCTGAATGCCTTTAGAAAAATGTGCATAAAGTTCTTGCCATCAGAGTGTAGGCATTTTAAAAGCAAAAGAGTGAGCGCTTTTTCAATCATACCTGGCAGTATGAGAATAAAAGCGAGGAATAGAAATCTATTCATCTTCCGAGATGGATTTCTGGCTGTGTGATTGCCGAACGTCAGTGCAAAGCGGTAAGAAGGCCTCGCTCTTTGATTCTGAGGGACTCGCCTTCAAAATCGGAGGTTCTTTTCTTAGACTGCCAGAAAAAGTAATTCTATTAAACTCCATTGTGCTGTAGCTCACAGAAAATCGATTTACGTGACCTCACTGTTCCTTGTGTTTAGTCAGAAATTAGAAAAATACACGATACCTGACAAAATGGGAAAAGCAAGATATATTCAATCAATAGCTGCTTTTTGACAGCAGTAGTGCTTTAGGGTAGACGTTTTCCTTTAAGACGGTTTATCTACCGACTTTCCCTTGCTCATCTTTAGTGCTGAAATGATTAGTCAATTATCAATAAGTTGACTGACAGAAAATTAAATCGCCAACAATTCTGATGATCAATAGTTTAAAAGGAACATTTAAATCTGTTAAACTGTTTATGCGGAAGTGTTTTAAATAGTAAGGTTTCAGCGAAGATGCATGTGTTTGAGAAGTAGTGAGCTTACGACTGGATAAATGAGACTTGGATTATACTGCACGAGTTGTGTGACAGTTTGTAAACGGATGTTTTGTTAGCTATATGAAAAGTTAGAGATCAACAAAGTTGTCAAAAGTCATCCTGAGGGGATCGTGTACAGTAGTATATAACCTTTACTTAATCTGGTAGTCTCATTGAAACAGCAAGATCTCTTTTGCAAGAGAGACTGGAATAAGAAAAACAAACACAGCCATCAATTTAAAGAAAAAAAAAAGGACAAATACATATCCGGACAAATGAAAGAACATACAGCATTAGTGCACATGAATGTCATGACAACCCATCCAATAGCTGTGGAGACAGTTCACTCAAAACCACAAATATCAACCTTATGTCGACCCCAGGGGAACATTCAGGGTTATCAAAGTCAAAGCTATTTCTTTGGTGGACCATTGCCATACATAAGATCCCTGCTGCTAGCACTGGTTAAAAATGCCGCAAATTTGGTGGTTCCGGCATCACATACGTAAAGATTTTTCTGCTTTTCTCAGTTTTATATATAGCCCTGACCAGAGAGGAAATTACAACCCCTCCATGGACAATAAAAGCTAAGGGATTATGCTTATCCCACAAGGCTCTGCTGAGGAAGAAGAAGATAATGAAAAGAGGCCCGACACAACAGCAGATTTCAGGAGATCCACTTCAACTTAATGTGACTTTCTGTGGTTTGAGGTTCGATTGCTTTCTGTGTAAGTGCCCCGTCCAGTTTTCCAGGCTATATTGGGATGCATCTGTTTTGACAGGACAAGATACTAATGAGGTTCACTCATGCAAACACTCAGCAAAGAAACATGCTGTACACACACACACACATACATACATACAGTATAGACACGCTTACACGACATGTCATGAAGTCACTCGCTGCAGTCATGAGATGCCAGAGAGTTATGTAAGTTCTAAACATACGATCTATCAGGAGTCCACTTAGTTTGGGTAAACATGACACCACTGTCAACACACACACATCACAGACACAGAGAAACCTCTACGCATGTTATAACCACATCTCCACAAGACAACTGTGATGGGACCAAACAGTGTTGTCACTTGTGGAAAAATGACAGCGAGGTTTTAATTTAATGTCTAATTAAAAGATCCGACGTGACTAATGCTGAGCAGGTTTTATTATCAGCTGGGGTGGAATGATGACAGCAATTAAGAGCAATAGAAACTTGAAAGCGTGCCACTTTTCCTGCCTACTGATGAGGACAGTAGCTCAACTCGGGCCAAACAGAAAAGTGTCAGACTTTCTGCATCTTCAGCCGCTGAAGACTGCATGGTTATCAAGTAAGCTGACATTAAGATTCCTATCAGCTGCTGCAAGACACAATCCACTCTGCTCACTTCAGCAGCAGCAGCAGTCAGTTCCCTTCCCAGACTGCTCCTGGATGATCAGGTGTCTACTTTTCCTCACTCTTTCTCAGCGGGAGGAAGCAGGGTATTACCTGTATGGGATTTGCGGAACAATAGCTTTCCCTACGTGATACGAGTGCCTCATTGTGAGTGAAGACAATGCATTACAGCAGCGACAACGCCTAAGTTTCCTCAGTGTAATCCGAGCATTAAGACACACAATGCCTGACAGCTGGAGCCAGGTAACTGAAAACCACCTCGCTGAGAGTGTGACGCAGCAGAGGAAGATTTATTAACTATATTGGACAGCGCAGTTTAGCCTCGGCTTACAAGATTGTGCGAGCAAAGGCACGTTTGGTTCATTCTATAGGGAGAGAGCGAGAGAGGCGGAGAGAGAGAGAGAGAGAGAGAGAAGCCCAGATGATATTATTGACTGAGCAAACACTTTGAGGGACCTCAGCTGATCAGCACAGTACACAGTGTTCAGGGACACACACATGCAAGCACACACACACACATGCGCTGAACCTCTAGGCGGCGGACTGTGACGTGACAGGCTTACATATAAATTCACACCGATTGTCAGGCCTGTTTACGGTCCAGAGTATCCTGACGGGCCGACAGGCGGTACTGAATAAATAAAGTTAAATCCACCGACTGTAAATCCCAAAATACCTGACAGGTTGAAATCAGTTTTCATTCTTTTTAACAACCTGCTATCTCTCCGTTTTGCCGGCTTTTAGGCTCTCGGCTCCTCAAAACTGCACACTGGAATTCGTCAAATTAATCACCCTTAACGACGACCCTCCCTCAAATCTTTTCACCAACTTTATGGTGAGGTTACAATGAGGAGAGAACATGGGTGTGTGTGTGTGTGTTTGACTGTGCTTGTGTGTGTGATTTAACTACCCCGCACAGGTTTGGAGGCTTTGCCTTTAGGTTGCTAAGAAACACAGAGATTAAATGGATTAGAGGTAAGTTTGCATATCGAGGTCTTCGCATCAGGAGGAGGGAAGCAAAAGAAACAAAGACGAGAGGTAAAGGCGAGGTAAAGGAATTAAAAGAGGGCAGTGCAGAAAAGAAAAGTACAAACTAATGAAGAATAAATTGAGGAAAAGGGACAGAACTTAGGTGCAAAGGCAGAGAGAGGGGGAGTGGACGAGAGAGTGACGGGGCAGTAGACGTAGAGATGAGTCGTGTAGGAGGACCTGTGGGCAGGCTTGAGCTCTAACCGATGATTTACAGGAACTGAGATAAAGGTATCAAGAGAGGTTCGTAGCAAGAGGAGTAACAGGAGGGAAAAAAAGATGACTAATGAGTATAAGTAGGTGATGTATTGTGAGAGAGACAACTGTTTAGAAAAGGAGAAGGAGGGGGAGAAGGGGAGAGGAGGGATATTGTTCTACAAGTAGATCTTATAAATCGAAATTTGGCTGCAAGTCAAAGTGGAGATGTGAGAAAATGTCTTTCACACGTCTGTGTATCAACAAATAAAGTCCAGGATCAGATAACAGTACAGATTTACGGAGATACACACACACACACACATACATATACACACTTGCCCACACATGCACAAAAGAAGAATACTGTATACGGCCGTCTTGCGCCATACTACAACAGTTGCCATGGTTACGCTGCTTCTGAACTACCTACAGTGGTGTCTCCCTGGATGCTCCGCAGGGATCCAAGTGTAAGCACTTCACTCATCTGCCTCTGTAACCTCAGGCTACATGCCATCACACACACACACAAGGTAAATGAATAACAATCACAAGTTGCTAAAAAATAAAAATAATCATGATTTACAGAAGAGGCAGGCGTATGTAAGAATTACCGGGGGCAAGAGGGTGTATGCGCAAGTTGGTGTGCACACAAACGAGATTGAGGAGAGTGAAAAGAGAGTTGTGTCAGGAGAGAGTAGAAAAATAAAGAAAACAAGATAAAGAGAAAGAAGGCAGCACCTGCAATACTACAGTCAGAGACTAGACATATAAAGAGTTACTGCTGGTCTGAATGTAAAGCACGGCATTAATACTTGAATTATTGAGTCACCTTAAGGTATTTAACTAAAAAACAGTTCAATGATTGAAGGTCAAATGATAAAGATTGCTGGAATTTTGACCATTTGACAGGAATATGTGACGCACCAGAAGCTGTTAAAAAATATGCAGATTTGTGTGCTTGCGTCCGTGCTTACCGCTGCTCAACACGGTGACGCGTGGAGTCACATCCAGGTCCAGCGGCGTTCTGAACGGGTAGCCGGCTGCCGCGCACACACAGCAGCTCAGCAGCAGGAGCCGCACCGCAGAGGATCGAGCTCCCAGCATCTCCGCCGAGCGTCTCATGGGACACACACACTCTCCCACCAGGGTGTATACACATGCAAAAGGCACTCACACAAACATATTCACCCTACGACTCACACACACACCCACTCGCTGGCACTGGCAGGTGGCCTCTTTCACCGTGCTGTACTGTAAAGGAACCTGAAAATATAAAGCACACACAAAACCAACAGTGTTAGCAGTCATGTCCACACTAGAGGAAACACCTGTGGCCACTGTGAGTCAAAGTGTCACATCAAAAAGTCAAAAGTTGAAAAAGAGGGAAAGCTGGTGAAGTTGAGCGGCACAGTTCAAACACATTAAATAAGTTGATGTGGAGGATTTCACGAGGATGATGACAGAGATATGAAAGAGACACAAAGTGCATACGCTCAATGAAATATTGGGGGGGCTTTTGTAGATCAATGGTCCTGTGCCAGACCGGGGCCGCCTCTCCGTGTTGCAAAGTCTTGCAGCGTGCGAGCAGCAGCTGCCCAGTCTAAACACACGCGCGCAAACATCATTAACCAAACAACGGCTGTCAAACAGAGCTACGTGCCGATATCGCGAGCAAACACTCGAGGATTAGACGGCGACGTGGAGCAATGCAGAGATCGATAAGGTGTGAAACCAGTTCAAACAAGCGGACGTACCTGAGAGGAGCCAAGTCCACGAGGGGAAAGATTGTGACATGCGATCATCTTTAAGATGTGTGTGTGTGTGTGTGTGTGTTGTGATGTGAATGCCAATGTTGTTCCAGCAGGACAAGACTCTCTTTTTTTGAGGAGTAAAGGGAGGAGATGGTGAGAGGAGGAGGGGAGGGAGGAGATGGTGTTTGTGTGTCACCATCACATGCACCAGTACACACACACCAACACTGAGAGTACACTCCATACAATGGAGCATCGCCGACCTTATCCGATTTTATTAGGAGGAATGGCGACATCTCTCTTTCTCTATGGCGATCTTACAAACACACACTCTCTCCCTCTATAAACTACATACACCACCTCTGTCATTAAAATGCTTTCCCAGTTCCAAATGTAAACAGTCACACTGCACTCTTTAGAGCTTTCCTTTCACAAAGCATGCTTCTAGCACACTAAAGAGCTCAACGTCCAGGGAGGCTGCTTGTTCCTTCTATCACGCGCACACTCACGCATGCACGCGCACTAACACAAATCTATTGACACACACACGCATGGATGCAACAAAAAAAAAAAGAGCAGAAAAGTGAAGCCATTAGCACAAGTGTCTGTGGTGACGGCGCTCTTACAGAAAGTCCCAGCGGTCCCTCAGGGCTGACACCATGACGACGACTGGCTTGAGCGTTGCATAATGTAACGGACAAACAGCAGCATGCCGGTCTTGATAAGAGACATAACTGTTATTGTACCAGAGGGTAGTAACAGTGAGACGGGGAATCACAGGCTCATGGACGTGCTGTCAGTACTCTACTCTGTGATATTATAACCTTTTACTACCCGCTGTTCCATCCACAGGACACTAGCACTATGTAAGACTTCCATGGACTGCTAGTACTATGGAAAAGTACTAGGGCTGTCAAGCGCATGATTGTCCGTAGTTAGACGTGATTAATCGCAAATTAATCATATTTTTTTTATCTGTTCAAAAAAGGGAGATTTATAGGGAGATTTGTCAAGTATTTAATACTCTTATGAACATGGGAGAGGGGAAATATGCTTGCTGTATGCAAATGTATGTATATATTTATAATTGGAAATCAATTAACAACACAAAACAATGACAGATATTGTCCAGAAACCCTCACAGGTACTGCATTTAGCATAAAAAACATGCTCAAATCATAACATGGCAAACTGCAGCCCAACAGGCAACAACAGCTGTCAGTGTGTCAGTGTGCTGACTTGACTATAACTTGCCCCAAACTGCATGTGATTATCATAAAGTGGGCATGTATGTAAAGGGGAGACTCGTGGGTACCCAGAGAACCCATTGTCATTCACATATCTGGAGGTCAGAGGTCAAGGAACCCCTTTGAAAATGGCGATGACAGTTTCTCGTCGCCAAACTTAAGTGTAAGTTTGGAGCGTTATTTTGCCTCCTTGACGACAAGCTAGTATGTCCTCAGGTTTCATATGATAACAGTATCTTCACTCTAGCTTTAAAACTGAGCCTGCGACAACCTAAAAATCCCAAGTTGTGTTAATGCGTTAAAGAAATTTGCATTGACGCGTTATTATAGCGTTAACTTTGACAGCCCTAAAAAGTTATATGATTAATATAGTCCCTGTGATATGAAATCAGCAACGTGAAACCTGCAGTAGTATGTAAAATCTAGGTGAGATAGGTACATCACACACTGAACATTTATTGCTCTTTTTTTTTCAATAAAAATTGCACAGTGATGCACTTGTGAGTAAGGAAATGCAAATGAATCGGTGTTGGGCCAGTTGCCAAAAAGGCATTTTAGTAGTCACAAGTTACAGTACGTCAGAAAATAAAAACACAAATAATAAGTTAACATGAATGTCCTGGAAAAGATTGAGTGAATTTTTTTAGTGCGGGAAAAATTAACCGATTAGTCGATCAGCAGAAAATGAATCATCAAACATTTGGTGCTTTACTCTGTTTTACTACATTGTTAATTAAATACATTTGGGCTGTGGACTTTTGGTTGAAGAAAACAAGCTACTTGAAAACGTCACCTTGGGCTCTGACAACTTTTGATTGGTGTCTTTCACTATTTTGTGTCATTTTAATTAACTAAACGATTAATCAATTAATTACAAAATAATCACCCCTGAGTAATCAAAGTTAAAAAAATCATTATTTGTTAGTTTTTTGCATTCAAAAATGCAACTTGACTTTGCAACAGCTGACTCTAAAGTCTTGGATGTCGGACTTTCCCAGAATACACTGGCAAGGAAGAGTTTTAAAATCCATCCCTGGTGGCGAATTCATTATTTTGACAGAAAGGAAGTTTGAGGAGATAAAAGTGAAGTTTGGATTTCAGGTCTCTGCAGAGGGATATCTCTACTGTACTGGGGTGAAATTAAACCAATGGCTAGAAGGTAGGAAATCAATCTAAATGCTTTGGAAACGTTAAGTATACTCACATATGATCCTCCAGGGGTGGAGAAAAATGTACCACTCATTGGGCCCCAAAACCTCAGGGCAATCTCAAAACAGTGGAAACAAGACTGAAAACCAGTTCCTGAAATGTAGCCATTTGGGAAATACCACTTTTTAACTAGTGTCAACTACTTTTTACAGCTCTATCTTGCTCCCATTATGGCAAATATACCTCGAGGACACCAATTATTTCAGTCGTACATTCTCTCTCAGGATGTGCTGCCTCTCCTGATGCCTGTCAAACACTGTATAGGTGTGTCAATCGCCCTCCCGGCCTCGTCTAAGCTCCCTTTAAAAGGTGGCAGAGGAGGGGCTCTTTATATCTGACTCATGCACACCAAATCACTCAAATGGGCTGTCAGGGTCTAAATCCTTTCAGTCAGTCAGTCTGTCAGTCAACTGATGTGGTCTTGAGAGTCCATTCAGATGGAAATGCTTCACGGGAATATGACGGAAAGAGAACGAAAATATATAAGAGAGAAAGCGGCGAGGCAGGAGGTGAAATGCTGCCGGAGAAGTCCAGCAGCGCGGAGCAAAGAGCCAGTAATTGTGACATTACCGATTCTCTGTCATCTACAATTCCAGATTACTCCTCCTGACTTGCACCCCGGACCCCCTAAATGCAGAAGCTTTCAATAGTTAATTGGCCACTGAGCACACCAGTCACAACTTTTGAGAAGATGTAGAAAGAGACATGTTGAAAATAAAATGAGGGATAACCCAGAGGAAATCACAGTGAGTCTACCTCTCGCGACCTAACCTTTCTAATCGGTCTTCCTCCTGATCTCGCTGCCAGCTCTCAGTCCCATGACATTCATTCACGCTGATGGATTTTATCAGGCAATTATAAAGTGTCTATAAACCGGCCTGAATGGAGGAGATTGGAGCACTGCGGTGACAGCTCCATCAACAGACAGTAATTGTCCCGAAGGACTTGAAACTCTCTGTTTTTGAGTTGGATACGTGTGTGTGCGCGCGTGCGACAAATAGTAGAAAAGATTACAGTCAAAGCCATTGAGCTGTGCTTCAAAAGAGAGACAGGCTGCTTTAAAACCCTCTTGTTTCACAGACAGACAAAAGGAAGCCAACTGAACTGAACTCTATTTGTTCCCCAGTACTGTAGCTTTATACTTTGTACTGTCACTTTGTGAACGCAACACTGGGCTCTTTAAAACCGACGCCGGAGTTATTCTGACAACACGACAAAGGAGGCACGACTGTGTATGGTCAGTGTATTACTGAAATGTTCTTTGCCATCATTTATAATTGTGCATTACACAACAATCACTGCTTATTTGTGTCTTTTGTTAGAATGTTTCCACTCTGCGGCGGTTCTTTCTGGGTTAACGGTAGTCAAATGTGGCAGTAGCTTAGAGTCTAAAGTCTTAAATTCATGTTTTTTTAGGGTCAAGAGAGAAGACCCTCAAAAACCGTGATCAACATAATTTAAGAAAACAAGAGGCTCAGAGTCAATTCAGACTAGAGGTCGACCGATAGTGGATTTCTAAAGGCCGATATACAATAACGATAGTTTGGAACAGGAAAAAGCAGATAGCCGATTAAACTGGCCGATATTATCTTCTTTACTTCTGCAGCAGCCTAGTTGTCTACTTTTGCATACGCTACACTACAAATGTAATAATTCATAAGAGAATATCCTGGAAAACATTGGAATTATATCATTGGCAAATTTTCTATTTATTTGCAATGGGCGATGCACTGATCTGTGGTTTATGACTGGCCAGGATTACTTCTGTTGCACATTCCATTACATTGTTTAATGTCACTCTTGCAAACCATAAATGTTCGTGCATATTCCCAGGGTAAGGAGGATCCTTAAGTGTGTTATTTCTTTTCATGAATGGATGTAACGTGGCTGGATTATTTTGAAGAGAGAATGCCAAATTGGTACAGTAAGCATAGATTTAGTAACAGTGAATGATTTCTTTTCCTCCCTGTCTGCCTGTCTTGTATCTGGGACAAAGAGCTGATAGTGTTGCGTTATATATTCGAGAGATGACTTTTTTCTCCCCCTCTGCCTTCCCCTTTACCTTCATGCAAAACGGTGATGTACATCCCAGCGTCACTGGTGCACCCATCAGCCATTATCAGAGCCCAGCTCCGCCGATAACGATGGTTTGTAAAACGTCCTGTCGGCGCCAATTAATCGGCCAAACCGATTAATCGCTCTACCTCTAATTCAGACATGTCTTTAAATGGTTTTAATCAGAGTATATAACCTAAAATCCAAAGTTTGCCTCAAAGGGCTTCGCAATCTGGACAGCATACTCTAGTCCTCGGTCTTTAGACTCTCGATTCGATGAGGAAAAGAGCAACAGAGGAGGAATCCCTCTTACGTTAACTTACGCTACAGAGAAACAGAAATACAATATTAGACAAATAAACATGTATATGGCATATGGAACAACTTTCTTGCTATTTTGCATGAACATATAGCATGTTTGCAGTGTAGATGCAGTCAGGAGAATAAATTCTGATAGAAATCATTGATAGCGCATACTGACTTTACTATTAGCTAGAGCTGCAACAATTGATTGATTAGTTGCCAACTATTAAATGAATTGCCAACTATTTTGATAATCGATTAATCAGTTAGAGTAGTTTCTTTAAAAAAAAGTCAATTTTCTGATTCCAGCTTCTTCAATGTGAATATTTTCTGGTTTCTTTACTCCTCTATGACAGTAAACTGAATATCTTTGAGTTGTGGACAAAAAAAGACATTTAAGGACGTCATCTTGGGCTTTGGGAAACACTGATTGACATTTTCTGACATTTTATAGACCAAACAACTAATCGATTAATCGAGAAAATAATCAACAGATTAATCGACAATGAAAATCATCGATAGTTGCAGCCCTACTCTAAGGATCCTGTTTTCATTAAGATGCATCATGGTTGCTCCATTTGGACTGTGCTAAATCCCAATGAGTGGCTGCAGCTTATTGAGTTACTCAAAACTAAAAGCATTGGGGAAGTCATTATAAAAGCGTGATTATAAATGACAAACATTTGGAAAAGGTATGAAAACAATAGGTAGAGGACATCAAGGACACTATCTACATAAACTGTGTTACATCTTTGCATCCTGGGTTTCCCTACAACCTAATGATTAGATCACAGTAACAAAAGGCCATCAGCTTGGACAGGAGATGGCTGATTACCCATTTTAAAACAGATCAATCATGCTCTCCAAGCACCTTTAGCATCATCAACAGCTGATTTAGTCTAACCAGAGCTGTTCTTGCCACGTTTTCCATGACTCACAGGTTGCAGCTTTACTTTGCATGTTGCCCACATCCTTGTTAATATAAGCTAATAATACACCTGATGAGTTGTAACGCGACGATGCAGCAAAGTGCAGCACATAATGAAATCACTGGGTGTTTCAAATCCAGCAATTACACACATTCATGATGCCAATTTTTGCCTTAGTTGGTGATATCTTACACCTGTCTGAATTGGCTCAACTCACAGGAAAATATCCCATAATGAGACGTAAATTATCTCATATTTAAGAGGATATAATAGCCTACACACATCACAAGTCTGTACAGGACCATTGCATAACTGTCATACACATTATTATACCACACAACTGTCACTGTGTGAGGCCACAGCAGAAAACACAGAGATAAACTGTCTTTCTGTGGGTTAGCACCGGCTGTGTAACGTTCAGGGTCTCTTACCTGAAATCACGTACAAATTCCTCGAAGAGAAAGATACGTTTCCTTGAGCTCCAGATAATCCAAGTGGACTTTAAACGCCGAAACACCCTCTCAAACACAAACACACCCACTGAACGACACACACAGTGCTCACTAACAGTGGAGGCTCTTCTCCACTCATGTGCCGTCACAGGTGGCCCTCCCTCCCACCACCTTCTACACTTCTTCGGGGTTTTTCAGGTAGTCCGGTGCTTTTCTCTCCACCAGCTCGTTGTTATTTGATGTGAGACGGTTCCTTGGTTCGTTGTGACACTTTTTTTGAAGCGGGTGTCACGAGCTCCAGCCAGCCAGCCAGCGCGAGGACAGTTACAGTTATTATGAGGCAATGTGGAAAAAGGTGCAACCTGTGCGTTCAATGCTGCAGGGCGGCGCCACACTGACACCTAGCGGCCACAGGGGGAACTACACACAACCAGGTGTGCTGATTAGAGAAATTCAATAGGCCCTTTTTGCCATTTTTACAAGTCATAGCAGTGTAAACAGAGATGTAATTGATCAAATTAATTATGGACCCATTCTATTTAGTGTATCACAGCCATTCCAGTGAGCCATCATTTATTTTTTTATTTTATTGAAGATAATTCATTTACAAACATTAAGGCATTGTAATCTAAATTCAATAACACTTCTTAACATACAAGGCACAATTACATAGGAAACATAACTTAAATTATAATATATATATATATATATATATAGATATATCTATGTGTATATATATATATATATATATATATTTTTTTTTTTTTTTTTTATTATATATATATAATAAAAAATTAAAGGAGGGTAGAAAATAATTAAAGGAAAAGAATAAATACATAAATAAATAATAACAATAAGACTGCACTCTTCCATAGTAGCTCTAGGGGTCATCATCATATATGTTCAGTTCTTCATAAGCTCTGAGGCGAGACTATGCATGCTTTCCTTTCATCAGTGTTAAAGCACTGAGATGATTGTCCACAAGGTCCCTTTTGAAAAGGCAAAATAGTGGTTTCACTTTCCTCCATTTGGATGCATGGATGAAACATTTTGCCAGCAGTATCAGTTTGTTCAATATCAAGTCACTCTTAGCGTCCTTCATGTTAATACAAAACACAATATTTTCTCTTGTGAGAGGAGCAAGTATTTGGATTTTGGCTGACAGACAGTCCTGCAAATCCTTCCAGAATGCCGCAGAGTATATACAGTGGAAAAACAGGTGATCGGTAGTTTCAACCTCCAGTGAGCCAACATGCACAATACCAGCGCCCGGGCACATCTAAATGGAACAAGTTTTACCCTGCAATGACATGTAAACATGGCTGCTGTGAAAAGGGCCTATTTAATTTTTATTATAAAGTGACATTATTATGACATTACAACATTATAAACAACTATGGATTTTTCATTTCTTCTCTGAGTATGTCACTCCCTGTATTTATTTAGCTTCTCTTATTGATGGCTGAAACCAGTGTTGCATTGATCTCTCCTGGCAAAAGGAAGAACAAGATTAAATCAAATAAACATGTGGTTCTCCAGCATTTCATGGCGTTCGATGCTTTGTAAATTCAATGAGTAGCTGTTGCTGTTGTTAAAGGCCCCTGAAAACTTGGTTTCAAATCTGATCAAGAGAAAAGTTTTTGGGCTACTCGGGGGGCAGAGGAAACAAGCTGTGAACATAAATTGTTATGACAAACTTAGCAAACAGTTGCCTAGTTACACATGTAGCAGATACGGAGCATATATATATTTTCTTTTCTTTTGCAAGATGTCTTTAAAAAAAACATTAGCAATACCACAGCAAATGAAAAAATAATAAAAAATAAAATTAAAATAATTAATAAATAAAATAAAACTTCTGAATATATTTCCTTCGTTTTATAAATGCAATAATAATTATATTTGTATTTCAAATCTTTAATCATTCCATTAGATTCAATATTTCTGTTTTCCATTATGAGGATTTTTTTTGACAGTTTAGTTTAACAACATTCAACATTATGTGTTTGTCTATTTATATAGAGATAGATAGATATATAGAGCTTTTTCAAGTGAGGCAGAGGTCAAAAAGTGGCTGTTGCAGCCGTAAAATAAAACTTGGAGCAGGAAGATGCTACACAGCTCAGTAGAGCTGATGGGAACTTCTCTGCTAGTAGTCATGTGAGCCCTTTTTAAATTAAAAATTATAGCCACTTTGAAGTTTTCTTGATAACATTAAATATCTAAAACTAAACTAAACTACTGAAAAAAGCAGCAATCAAAGCTAAAGTTTGAAAAAAAAATCTTCAAGTATTTCTCATTAAGAGTTTAACACTCAAAAACTCATATTGGATTTGACTGACAGTGGTCTGACAACATAAGCAAAATACCCACCAACTAGGGGTTTGAAACATGAACTAAATATGTCATTGTAGCATTTAGTTTAGTTTTTTTCTTTATGAAAACACCTTTGAGGAAAACTCACATTGCTCACATTCAGGCATGCAGACATAATTCCACCTCCTGGTCCTAATCTGTTTCCTCGCCTCCCTCTTCCTCTCCTCCAGATCCTCGGCTAAAATATCATATCTTGCATCTCTAGATTGGGTGAGATTCATGGTGCAGCAGATTTCATATCCCAGGAAATGTGGATGTTATGTTATACACAGGAGCTCAGCATTTAATGAGGGTGCCTGTGAGGAAAGCCGGCTCCATCACTCTCCCCTGTTCCTATCCCCAGAGAGACACAAACCCAATGAAATAACATGCCCAGAGGACATATACATTGGGCTTTAGCCATTATATTGCATAAAGCAACAGTACCAACATGGATCAGATATGTATCTGTCTGTATAAACCCTGCAGGTCTTCACATTGCTCATAAAAACACAGACGGCTTGTGTGCTGCAGAGATGTATGATCTGCTCTGATTATGAAGAGGAAAAACAGCAGCTATCTGCCATTACATGTTTGACTTTCTTCTCTCATTTATCACAACTTTTATTCCATTATGAATGTATGTATCAATTATAAATGCAGTGAGTCATGTTCAGTGTGCAGTGTTGATGTTGAATTCAGCCTTTTATCTCAACTCCTCAATGCAATTCAGCGGGGGGGTTTGTGCAGCATATGGGGGTTGTGTCTTACACATTAAGCTGCATTAACCCCATATAAGTCACAAAGGGACACAACAGAGGAACTTCACTGGAGCCTATATGGAGGAAGGAGCGTCACTGTTGCGGGTTACCATGGCAACAGAGGTACCTGGAGAAGTGGCAGAGTGGTTCGTTCATATGAGGACATACAGTAGGCTATGTTGTGGATGTATTAGTTACATCACAAGGTGCAGCACTTCTGTTTATCCCCCAGTGTGTGATTGCTATTAATAACAATAAAAAAGATTGAACTGTTTCACTCTTTCTGCCATTCAGATACAGAGATCTACAGAGACCTGCACACAAAACACAGCATACAGTGGGACTTAAAACCAGTCAGTTGAAATGCTAGTCATATCAATTGTTTATATTTTTTGTACACCAGGTATCTAGATCCAAACATAGTTGTGATTAGGGCTGTCAAAGTTAACGCAATAATAACGCAAATTTGATTTAATGCCACTGATTTCATTAACGCATTAACGCCACTTACTAGTACAACATAAATGCTGTCTAAGGTTGGCTATACAGTATGTACTGGTGACGATAGGACCAAAAGGTTAACATACACTTCTTTAAGATCTCAAATATTAATGTATCTGATTTATGCTAATTCTTGTGGACTCAAATGACTGATCTGATGACTGCAGATATTGACAGACTTCATTGAGCAACAGTGCAAAGACTTACAAGTACACAGTAATAGAACAAGCTAACTGGCCTTCTTTCTAAGGGAGCATGGTTGGAAATTGTTACGGCCACAACAGGAAAACATTTGGCTCAATAATGTGACCAGTAACATATAAAGGACACCATACCCGATGGTTTAGTTCAAATAAGAAAAAAGATTTTATTTACAAATAATGCCAAAAATCCTCAAAAAGAAAATGAACACAAAAAAAAGGAGCCAAGAAGAAGAACCACCAGAAAACAGCTCTTGTAGAAGGAATTGTCCTTCCGGCCCTTGATCAGCTCCTGGTGGATCTGGAAGTCTGTGAAGTCCAACGGGGCCTGGAGAAAACCATAAAGAGTTTCCACCTCAGATATTATTCTAAGATGTTCTATTACACACATATATAACATCCCTATTAAACACAATGACTTGATAATTTCTAACATGCATCCAAAAGTCAGATTAACTGAAAATGCATGGCGAGACACTGAGGCATAATCACCAAATATCTCATACTGCTATACAACACACATTGAGTTCAGACGAGTCGGAAGAAGAAGAGCTCTTTCTGTTAGGTGAAGTTCAGCTTCACAGTCAGTCAGGTTTATGTTAATGGGTGTGTGCTCTTCTTTCACACAACGTATGGAAATACCTGTGAGAAGATGAAGGTAAACAGAATGTAAACACAAAGTTGGCTTTAATTTATCAGCCCAGGCGTGCTTTTATTACACAGCTATGTTTTGCATGTTATCAGAAAGGTTATATTTACGAGTGTATCTCTGGTCCCTGGTGCAGCGCTGCAGGTTGCTGGAAGAGGCTGTAGGTGGAGCTAGAGTTGTCTGGCAGAATCTGCATGTAGAGGTGGAGGTTGATGGCTGTAGGTTGAGGTTCTGGCTGCAGCTCTCTGCAAGGATCTGCAGGTGGAGGTAGCGGTGAAGATAGAGCCAGTAAGTGGAGAATCAGGCTGCAACTGTCTGGCATTATCTATAGGTGGAGGAGTCAGTGCAGGTTGCTGGATTAGGCTGTAGGTGGAGGTTGGGCCGCAGCTGTCTGCCAGAATCTGCAGATGGAGGTTGCAACAGCAGGTTGCTGGAAGAGGCTGTAGGTGGAGGTTCGGATGGCAGCTGTCTGCAAGAAACAGCAGGTGGAGGTGGTGGTGCTTGTTACTGGCAGAGGCTGTAGGTGGAGGTTCGGGCTGCAGCTGTCTGCAAGGATCTGCAGGTGGAAGCAGCGGTGAAGGTAGAGGCTGTAGGTGGAGAATCAGGCTGCAAATGTCTGGCATTATCTTTAGGTGGAGGAATCAGTGCAGGTTGCTGGATTAGGCTGTAGAGGGTTTGAGGTTTGAGGTTTGGCTGCAGCTGTCTGCCAGAATCTGCAGGTGGAGGCAACGGTGAAAGTTGATGGGAGTGGCTTTAGGTGGAGGTTCAGGCTGCAGAGTATTTAGGTGGAGTGGCCGGTGCTTGTTGCTGGAAAAGGCAGTAAGCAGAGAGACGGGCTGCAGCTGCCTGTAGATGAATGACTGTGATGACTGATGACACTGCTGTTTGCAGATACCTACCAGAATGGGGAAGTGGATGATGGGGCGACAGGCTGCTGAAAGAGTCTGCAGGTGGAGGAGAAGGTGCAGTTTGCTGGATTAGGCTGTGGGTGGAGGTTGGGCTGCAGCTGTCTGCCAGAATCTGCAGGTGGTGATGGAGGTTGATGGTTGTAGGTGGAATTGCAGGTGGAGGCAACGGTGAAGGTAGAGGCTGTAGGTGGAGAATCTGGCTGCAACTGTCTGGCATTACCTTTGGGTGGAGGAGTCAGTGCAGGTTGCTGGATTAGGCTGTAGGTGGAGGTTGGGCTGCTGCTGTCTGCCAGAATCTGCAGGTGGAGGTGGAGGTTGATGGCTGTCGGTGGAGGTTCGGGTTGCAGCTAACTGGCATTTTCTTTAGGTGGAGGAGTCAGTGCAGGTTGCTGGATTAGGCTGTATGTAGGTGGAGGTTGGACTGCAGCTGTCTGCCAGAATCTGCAGGTGGAGGCAGTAACTGCAGGTTGTTTGAAGAGGCTGTAGATGGAGGTTTGTCTGCAGCTGTCTGCCAGAATCTGCAGGTGGAGGCAGTAACTGCAGGTTGTTTGAAGAGGCTGTAGGTGGAGGTTTGTCTGCAGCTGTCTGCCAGAATCTGCAGGTAGAAACTGGATTAAAGAGGTTAACAGAGCTGCATTGACCGATAAAAAAAAATTCTATGATTACTTACATTAAACTTCAATACTTAAACTTAAAACAACAATACTTATTATATACAATATTATTTACAGATTTGATGATATTTAATTCTTAGCTCTTTTCTGGGGGTTGGTTCTCCTGAAACATCAACATCATAAAGGGGAGGATAGACTCCAACCCCGTATGACACGCCCACTTGGACAAGTCCGTCTTCATTGACTCTGTAAACGTGGGACGATCCAGTCTCTCCTACAGCTTCTGCTTGATACACAGTCTGAGCGCCAAACTGTACGGATGCAGCCGGCCATTCTTGGACCTGTGAGGAGCGGAAAAAAATGAAATTAATACATAATGGTACATGAGAAGCTGTGTGATACATTTTCAAGTGATTGTAAAATGTGATAATTATCTGATAGAGTTGTGACTGAAACATACCTCACCATATCATCGACCACTTTATGGTAGATGGTGTGTGCTCTTCTTTCACACAACGTATGGAAATACCTGTGAGAAGACGAAGGTAAACAGAATGTAAACAGAAAGTTGGCTTTAGTTTATCAGCCCAGGCGTGCTTTTATTACACAGCTATGTTTTGCATGTTATCTGAAAGGTTATATTTACGAGTATATCTCTGGTCCCTGCTGTTCCACTTAGGTCTCGACATGGCAATAGGATAGGAGTCAGCGGTGCAGTTTGCTGGAAGAGGCTGTAGGTGGAGCTAGAGTTGTCTGGCAGAATCTGCAGGTGGAGGTTGATGGCTGTAGGTGGAGGTTCTGGCTGCAGCTCTCTGCAAGGATCTGCAGGTGGAGGTAGCGGTGAAGATAGAGGCAGTAGGTGGAGAATCAGGCTGCAACTGTCTGGCATTATCTATAGGTGGAGGAGTCAGTGCAGGTTGCTGGATTAGGCTGTAGGTGGAGGTTTGGATGGCAGCTGTCTGCCAGAATCTGCAGGTGGAGGTGGCAACAGGAGGTTGCTGGAAGAGGCTGTAGGTGGAGGTTCGGATGGCAGCTGTCTGCGAGAAACAGCAGGTGGAGGCGGAGGTCCTTGTTGCTGGCAGAGGCTGTAGGTGGAGGTTTGGCCACAGCTGCCTGACAGAATCTGCAGGTAGAGTCAGCAGCTTCAGGTTAGTTGCAGAGGCTGTAGGTGGAGGTTCGGATGGAAGCTGTCTGCGAGAAACAGCAGATGGAAGCGGAGGTGCTTGTTGCTTGGAGAATCTGCGGGTGGAGGTGGATGTTTCAGGTTGCTGGCAGAGGGACGGGCTGCAGCTGTCTTTAGATGAAAGACTGTGATGAGACTTCTGTTTGCAGATATACCAGAATGGGGAAGTGGATGATGGGGCGACAGGCTGCTGAAAGAGTCTGCAGGTGGAGGTGGCAGCTGCAGGTTGCTGCCATAATCTGCAGGTGGAGGCGGGTGTATATATACATACAATACAATACATGCAGATGTATATATACATACAATTTTATAGGGAAACTTACTGTACATAAGTACAACTTAGAGGTACTTGTACTGTATGTTTGTGATAAACTGAAGGATGAAGTGTTCCTTTATGTGTTGACAAAATTCTCCTACTTGTTAAGATAAATAAACTATTTAAAAGTCAGCTACAAAATGCATCGTCACAAAGCTGAAAACAGGGCTGTTTTTCTGACACCATGAAAAGTTGACCTTTTAGAGCTATGTGGTTCTCACAGGACAGAGACGCTACAAACATATGATGATCTTATGGAATATGATGCATTTCTGTAGATTAAACTATCCAACCGTATATACAGGAGTTAAAATGAGCACAACCTTAAACATCTACAGCAGTAAAATGCAACTTACACATTAATGCAGCAGCAATATTATTCCAGAAACATCATAATAGTAAAACACTGACAGGGAACATTTTTCTGCACAATCAATACTTTTACTTTTCATACTTTAAGCACATTTTGCTGGTAATACTTTACATACTTTTGAATGCAGGACTTTGACTTTAAGTGAAGTATTTTCACAGTGTGGTATTAGTACTTTTACTGAAGTAGCCTAAATGATCTGAATATTTCTTCCACCACTATGTGAAAATATAATGTCACACGTGCTGAGGAATTATGTAGGCCTAACTACTAAATTCAAGTAGAATACTTCAGAGTAACGTTACCTTTAAATGGCTACAATTAGATACACAAAGCTAATAATGTATTCCAGCTGATAGCCAGGTGATATTTGTGATATAAATCAGTTTAGCCTATATAGAAAAAAATATAATAATAGCCTTTAATAAAAACATTATTGTCAGTAAGGCAGTGATTTAAATTCATTGATAAGTACACATTTCTGGTTGAGCCAGTAGCCTACTAACAGTGAGCATCATCATTACAGTTAAAACGACCGTCTGGTCTCTGACATTATTTATAAAACAGTTTATTAATCCGGAACATATGTTCATGTGTTCATTACAGAGCCGATTGACAAAACGTCAGTGATGTGTGAGGTATCTGAACGTCTCGATGGTAAAACACATAGAAAACATTGTAGACTTTCAAAGTGTTCAAATCTCACATGTTCCATGATAGAAGTTAGTAGAGTAGCTCTCGTCAGTCTCTGTGAGTCTTTAGTTCTCGTCAGGATCTAAGAAGTCCTCAGTTGAAGCGTTAATTTAGAAGAAATCGTCGAGTGAAACTTGAAAAACAACATTTCTGGGCCGTTTGAGGGCTTGTTTATGTTTAAATTATGATCTTATAAAAATGATGCACCATAGCAACCATGGAATCCTTGACGACCATTTTGTATACACCTGTTTTCACATCTCACCTTTGTAATCTAAAGTGTTATCAATCATGTCCAAATCTAACTATAAATCTACATATCTGACTGCGTCCTCATTCAGAGCTGTATTATAAGTAACATAACACAGTACTTTCAGCACAGGCCTAGTGCACGTAGAGACGCACCATCTAACGTTATTCACCATATCCACATGATATGGTAGCCTATAGCCTATAATAGGCTAAATATCCATATCACCGTATCTTTAAATCATTATTATATTAAATTTAATTCTATAATATTATATAAGCCGTGTATATATATTATCTGTGGAAAATTACGCTTTATCTAGTCTATACTTCCATATTTTTGGTGTGTGGGCCTTTTCATGGCAGAGCCTGTTAGCATAGCCTGTTAGCTTAGCCTGTTAGCATAGCCTGTTAGCATAGCCTGTTAGCTCAGCCTGTTAGCATAGCCTGTTAGCTCAGCCTGTTAGCATAGCCTGTTAGCTCAGCCTGTTAGCATAGCCTGTTAGCTCAGCCTGTTAGCATAGCCTGTTAGCATAGCCTTATCAGTGAACTATGTTACTATGGTAAAATATATAGAAAACAAATCTCACATTTTCCATGATAGAAGTTAGTAGTCGCTCTCGTCAGTCTCTGTGAGTCTTTAGTTCTCGTCAGGATGTAAGAAGTCCTCAGTTGAAACGATAATTTTGAAGAAATCGTGGAGTGAAACTTGAGAAACAACATTTCTGGACCGTTTGAGGGCTTGTTTATGTTTAAATTATGAACTTGTAGAAATGATGCACCTGGAGACAAACCATAGCAACCATGGAATCCTTAACGGCTATTTTGTACGCATCTGTTTTCACATGTCCAATCTCACCTCATCTTTTTAATCTTAAATTGTATCATTCAGCCTGAGATCAAGTCCAAATCTAATATAAATCTACAGATCTGACTGCATCCTCAGGAACATTTGTTTGTCATAAAATGTGGTATTAAATTATGGGTTGGTATCGCCTATTAATGCTGTTCTGCTGTAGCCTAATGCCCCTGCAATAATTAGGCTCTGCAGAATATAAACATGAATGTCTTTTTATTTGAATGTGTCCGAATGATCATATAGAAAAAATAATTTATCATAATAATAATAATTTGACTATTTGTCCGTTTTCTAATCAAACCAGCCAGAACCACCCTCCATATTAATTGCATGTGATGTGCAAGCTGTTGGTTTAAAGTACCTACAATTTAAACTTATTTTCAACCATCACTCTAAATAACATGGTACACATGTAGTAACAAGATATGAGCTAAACAAAACAAAGGCAAGTAATTTATACTGTATGTCGGTTTGTAGCTTGTAGTCCCATATTATAGCGCTTTATGAATTCTGGTAGGAGTGAGACATTCATCTTTATTCCTTAACTATACAAAAAAAATCTAGAATGATTGTGCTCTTGTTTTGGGGGCAGCAGAGGGCAGGATGTGGGGGTGGTCAGTCTGGGCCCAGCAGTGAACTAATGCCCTGGGGCCCTCAACAGGTTAATGTGACCATGACTGCATGTGCTTTACACAGATCTTATTAAAAAGATCTATCTCTTAGAGAATGAAGCAAAGTGGACATTCAGCCCAAATCTTTTTTGTATTAATGACAAGTCAGTCATTCAGGAAGGTCACTTACCCTTTGACAATTATGCCCCCTGTTTGGAGAAGCTACAGTGTGCTCCATCAGGATGTCATCCACCACCTGAGGGTGCAGCAGAACAACATATATCAGGGAGAGAATCACAATTTGAGAGTAGGATAAGGAAAAGAAGAGTAAAACCTGGAGGTGGTCATGGAGAAGAGCCCTTTAATGACTTTTACATCTGCAGACCTGATGGCTCATCGTAAAGTGAGCTATCAAGTCTGCTGGTATGTTACAAATAGATTATAGGTCTGGATGCTCTGCAGCTCTTTTTCAGCAGGTAAATGGTTGAACTGTTCATCGGAGGAATTAAGGAAAAATAAGAAGTTATGCTTTAGAGGTGCTGGCCTTTTTTAACATGGCAGCTATAGAAGCTGTGACAACTAACCTGCAGCAGTAATTCCATGACAGATAGAGTACACAAAATGAGTTCTTGCAGGTGGTGAAAGAAATGTGTCCCAGAACATCACAGGCAGCACAGAAAACCCCCTCACCCAAGATATTAGTAATATCAGCATGTATGATATCTCTGCTTTTTGCCAGCACACTATGCCAGATGTGTAACGTTACTACAAAAATGTTTTTTAAACAATGTATGGGCAAAGCTTGACTCATACAGAATTGTGTCAATACTTGAACATACTTCATACCTGTAGATCACCGTGCACCTGTTTTTGATTTACTTTCTTTCTCTGAAAGATTACTGGAGTAACAAAATGATATATTTTCCATCCGAAGCCCTCCGTCTGCCACATGTATTAGGCTTGATTTAGTCGCAGTCAGACACTTTCTATCAGATGCAAATAAAATAAAAAATGCACACAAAAGTGCTCCCCATAAACTGTACACTTTGTACAAAGACAATATTGAACACACACAAATGTTTCACATCCACATACGGTACAGTATGAGCGAGCAATGCCAAGTAGGTTATGTAATGTTATTTACTATGAACAGTGCTTTAGATTACAGCCCACATACTCAATAGTTGCCCTCTAACTCACTGTAACAAGGAGGGAACTAACAGTGCTTTAGATTACAGCCTGCTGTCTCCAACAGTATTGCACAAATGTAATGTAATGAGAAAAAGGATGAAATATGGGATATGAGAGAATGATATGAGATAAATAGATGCATTGATTATTAAAAATAAAAATATAGCACGCTATACATACATACATAATACATACATCTACATAAAAGAGGATTGTGTGTGGTACTCTGCACCTGAAATTCATGTTGATGCTGTTTATATTTTAAATTGTTCATTTTCTTGCCACTCTCTGTTGGGACCATGCTGGTTGTTCTCATTTTGAGTGAGGTGATTAAAAGGAAATTAAGTTTTTCTGTAATTATTTCGTCTTGGGAAGTAGCCTAGTAAAAAAAAAAAAAAAAAAAAGATTAAATGTCTTAAATGTCTTGCCTGCTTTTTCATCAAGTACAGAAAACAATCTCCAGTGTTAATAATGTTAGTTTATGCAGGCTTTGACAGACACATAATTAATGAAATATGGAACACCTGTGTGATTAAAAACACCTCTCTTGTTTGTCCACATTACAGTACTTTTACGCACTGACATGTGTACTGCATACTGCCAATGATTAGAATGGGATTGGTTATTTCTACCAGCCTGTCCATTGTTTAATCATGTATGCTCTGATGGAGGTCTGACAGACCGAAAGCTTAGAATAAAGTGAAATACTGCATAGATCTAAGTGTGCGGATATCTTTTCTATCATCTTTTGGACGCACTGACATGTTAAAATGTCATTTTTGTGTGTGAAATCAGCACTTTTCTAAACTAAACTAAATCATATTGATAAGTTGAACAAAAATTATGTTAAATATAGCTGCAAGCGGTGGTTAGTGGGGTCCAAACACAACTCTTTTCTTATCAAGTTTAAGACTTTGGAAAATGGTTTGCTCTAACTGTACAACTAACTTTGATTTCTTCTTTAGCGCTGACAAGTAGGCAGCTAAACCAGCTGTGGAAATATAGACGTGGAATCTAACTACAGCGAGGACCACAATGGAACTAAGTCCTGTGACTTTCTTGTGTTTTCCTTGATTTTCTTTTAATTGTGTACGTACATTGGTGTTGCAACCATGTAAGTGTCTTTTTAAAATGAATTGTTAAATAAACAAAAAACAAGGAGCTGGATGAGCTCAAGATGCATTACCACTAATAGCTGCTAGATGCTCCATAAAGATTCATTAAAAAACTATTTCTTATTCTCTCTGCAGTTTCCAAAAAAAGCTCCGATGTCAGTAGCTGTCTGCTTTTCCTTATTTTAGCTACACAACGTCATGCATTCATTCAACAATGCAAACACTACCGACTTAACAGGCTCATTTATTAAGTTGATTTAGCCTAAGCTGTAACTCAAATACTGGTTTCTTTTTTCCTGTGTGCTATTCCCACTATAATATCCTTTTCTTCTGCTTGTTATTTGTGAAGAGACTGGGAGAGAAAATTAGCTCCTTTTACAAATGAAACTGTGATCTAATACAACAAGCTCTCATCTTACAAGGATTGCCCAAATTACACTTTAGCATTATCTGATCATTCATTCTGTAAAAGTTATTGTAAACAGGAAGCTCAGAGCGGTCTACATCACAGTGTTCCTAGAAAAGATGGCCAGAACTCGTTTGAATCAAGTGTTATGTACTGTATCACTTATACGACAAGATTCACCTATTTTATAACCTGCTCTCATACCTCAGACTCTTTTCCATGTTTGGATTCATGCTCTGGGAAGTGAAAGCCTCACCTTCTGTCCAGCAGAGGGCAGCAAAACGATACACATGGAGACTCGCACAATGATGAGAAAATTGGATAAAAGTCTGCCTTCGTGGTCAAACAAGAAGACTATATGAACTTAGTACAAAGTATTTTATTGTAAATGTTTGAAATACTACAGTACATTTGTGGTTATACTTCTGACAAAAGGGCTAAAGAAAAAAAGTAACAAAAATAAATACATCTGCATTGTATAGAGAGATATGTGATGGGTTTGGGGAACTCGTGTTGAATGAGTTACATCTTTTTTAGTTTTTGATTTGACTTGAGAAATTGTCTCCGACTTTACAATATATCGCTTACTGATTATTACAAAAAGTCAAGGTTTGCCTTCTTACATTATTATATTGTCATGAAATGGCTGTAATAAAATATTAAATTCATACTGCATGACGTCTCCTTCCTGTTCAAAAGGGCTTCTTAAGAGCTTGAAAGTCCACTTTCAGAACAATATCATTCCTACGGTAACTTTTCACTAGTTTTTAATGACAGAAATACATGTATACACAGTATCTATGGCATCTCAACCGTGTGCCAATGCAGGAAAGCAGACTGGCTTTCTGGGTATCACAGACCTCAGAATGAACAGCAATCATCCACCGATCATCTCATTTGTTTAGCCAGAACAGTGGTGGTCACAACTGGAACTTTACACCTCCAGTGCAGGTATACAGAGGCACTGTCACTCAACACATATGACGGAAAACAGGGCCCCCAAAGATTGTCATGGTAACAGAGCATTTGAAAAGCATCATCATCATCATCATCATCATCATCATCATCATCATCATCATCATCCATTGGTTCACCTCATGCAATGCAGAGCCCCAAGTGTGTTAGAAAATAACCCAGAAAACAAGTTTTAAAAGACTATTTAAAAGTGTAAAAATTACTTTGTCTAGCAATAAAAAATACTGCTTGTTCCATTTACATCCCAACATTTGAGTTTCTGTCAGTTTAGAAATAGTTTCAGACACTAATTACAAAAACAGTGGAACAAAGGGAAACAATGCCAATAGTGTCTTAAGTACGCAGTACACAGCGTGGCCTGGAAAAATAAGTGAGGGGGAATCCCTCTGTAGTAGATACAGGAAAAAAAAGTGCCAGAAAGAGTTCATAGATCCTTCATATTGTTTGGTCTGTCGTCGTCTCTTCATTTCAGCAGTGTCCTCCTCTTCCCCAGTCTGTTAAAGCCTGTGCGTGTGCGTGTCTGTGTGTTTTGGAGAGTTCTGGCAGACTGGAATGTGCGGGAGTCTTTAGTGTTTTAAGCCAGGGTTCTCTGTCTTGGCTTTATTCTGGGGTAGAGCTGTTAGAGACGACAAGAGGACACGTCAGCAATGCACAGTTGTACATAAAATAAACACGTTCGTCATCGTTACAGTTTCAGTGACTCGTGACTCACCCCTAGGAGGTTGCGGGGAATGTACCCCTCGGTGTCGCCCATGCGTGCCCACCACCATTCGATCTCGTCCTCGTCTTCTCTGCGGACGATGGTCATGCAGTCTCCCTCGCGGAACAGCAGTTCATCGGGGTTTTCGCCGTTGTAGTCCCACAAACCGTAGACCACCCCCCTGTTCATGATGCCCATCTTCTCTTGCACACCTAAAAGGTAAACAGATTTAAAATAATAAGCACAAAAAGATTCCAAGGGTAGTGAGTTTTTGACAGAAACATAGATACAGGACACAAAATGAAAATAGTAATAAGGAACATTTCATATAGTAAACAAACAAAGGATAGCATAGCTTTCACTGACCGTAAAGGAACTGAGAGCACTGGGTATAGCCCTCCTCCATCTCTTCACATTTATCAGCGGCCGTTTGCATGTCGCTGTAAGTCATAGCGAACACCGCCGCACCAGACTCCACCAGGAACTTGCACACTTGCACATTGTTGCAGGATGCGGCACAGTGAAGAGGTGTCCTACGATAGAGGGCGGGTGAGAAAGGAAGAGGAAGAGGTGGCAAGAACAGAGGAAAAGGGAGATGAGAAACACTAACCACTAGAGAGTAAAATACTTCATTTAATGACTGGATTTTGGTGATTGCAGCTGGAGCCACAATCAGGTTTCTGTTGTCAACCAGCTCGTACTGCAGGATTATGTTCAGAGTTGAGTTGTAACCTAGCTGTACCGCCTCGCGGTTATACGCCTCCGCCAACCAGTCAAGTTGCAGTTTACATCCATGTCTGTCCAAAATGTCAGCACTTCATCATTTTATCCTGTTAGACATTTGTGTGAAATTGTCATAATTAGGATATGAATTCCTGAGTTATGGTCAAAAACGTAATTTGTGAGGTCACAGTGACCTTTGACAACCAAAATCGAATCAGGTCATCCTTGATTCCAAGTAGAAGTTTGTGCCAAATTTGAAGAAATTCACTCAAGCCGTTCATAAGATATCACAGGAATGGGACGGACGTGAGGTCACCGTGACCTTGACCTTTGACAACCAAAACCTAATCAGGTCATCCTTGAATCCAAGTGGACATTTGTGCCAAATTTGAAGTCAGGGCGTTCAGATCGCGTTCACAAGAATGGACCGGACATACATACGTACGTGCAGACGGACGGACGGACGGACGGACAACCCGAAAACATAATGCATAATGTAATAATGCATAAACATAATAAAAACGAACACATGTAGACTAGTGATTATAACAGTTCGGACTTGTCTGAGGATAATCAACCATGTCAGCGGTGAACTTGAACTTACCAGCCGTCACTGTCAGCAGCATTGACGTTGACACCGAACTGAACCAGAAACTTGACGATCTCTGTGTGTCCGGCACAGACAGCATTGTGTAGAGCAGTGATTCCTTCATCGTTGGGCAGACTGGGATCCTCCACCTGTGATTGAAAAATCACAAGGGTTGAAGTGAAAGATAACCACTACTTTAGAAATTTTAATCTAAACTTCTACGATACAATAGTAGCTGATTAACACAGCAGAAAAAGAAGCCAAAGAAAGCACTTTTATGATGTGGTTTTAAACAATTTATAATACATTGCAAATGTTTCTTGTGGAGAAAATGTCTTACTTCATAGATGATTCTCTGGACCAGGTCAAACTCTCCCTCCAGAGACGAGTCCAGCAGCAGAGCCAGCGGGTTGAACTTCACTCTCATGTCGTGATCGATGCGTTCAGAGCCGAGCTTGCGCAAGTTGGTCCTCTTTCCCTAGAGACACAATCATAACTGTGTGTCACACAAATGATTTTAAACAGCCATCACAACACAGAGAAGAGAAAAATTAAATCCAAGACGTGACTGTGGAGTCTCATCCTGAAGTATGTTCCGCTGAGGTGGGAGCGTCCACTCTCTGTTCAGTCTAGACTGAGAGAAGAGGAGGGACTTGTTTTCCAGCTCTAAGAGCATTGCTAATCCAGTTTAGCCAGAAACAAATTCATTTCTCTAAATCCATGATTATGCAACCAAATGGGTCTTAAATGGAGGTGACAAAAGGGGAAAATGGGTCATAATTCTTATTTCTCATTGGTTTGTCCTTTTGGGGTAAAACCTTCCACTTCACCATAAATCCCACTTAATAAGTTTCACTAAGAGCTTAACAATAAGAACATGTACACTGGTGTTTATTTACAACACAGAATGCAGGGGGAAAAAAAAGGTTGGGTAACTATCCGCTTAGAGTAAGCAGAAAGAGGCCCATTTTCTCCAGAAACAATAGCAGTACTTGATAGGGATTATCTAATTATATAACATCAGACCAGGTTACTGCTGTAAACTGGCAGGTCATTAAAAAGTAGAATGTGCACTGTGACTGTAACTCATGACCTTCCCCTGTGGGACTAACAAACAAACATGTGAAGGGATTTATAAACACACGTAGCACAGAAGCACATAATCTATACTGTAGAATCTGTAGACTGTAGAGACACAAACAAGACAAACTGAGAGACACATAATATTTGTGATTCAGCAGTTTACGGTGGTGATTCGTACCGGTGGCAGAGTGACCTGGCCCGTGACCTCAGGTGCCTTCATGTTAAAGGTGTCCTCTCCCAAGCTGTCCTGCTCTGCTCCACTGGGGTACGGGGGTGGTGGGTAGGGGGGGAACTCTTCCAGGAAGCCTTCCGGAGGTGGAGGCGGCAGGTTGGTCATTGCGTCCTCCAAGCCAGCAAGGGGTGGCGGTGGGAAAAGAGCGTCATCTGGCCTGGGGGCTGGGTGTGATGGGGGAGGCGGGGGGATAATGTCTTCGTTCATTGGGAAGGCTGAAGGTGGTTTGGTGTGTTCAGCAGGAGCTGGAACGGGGACATTAGCACTGGGGATGTGAGATGGAAGATGACCTCCCTCCAGAGTCTCTGACGGGTGGTTCTCTGCACCACTCGGAGGGCCCGGAACACGTGATCCCTCCGCCGCCTTCTCTGCTTCCCCGGCGTAGGTGGGAGTGGTCGGTGTGGTCACAGTCTCCATAGCTGCCAGTGTGGTCTTCTGGTAGAGGAGTTTCTGAATGTTGGGCCCCGCGGGACCCTCCGGTTCAGTGATGGAGCTGCGTTTCTTCAGGGGCCTCGGGGCGTTGTAGAGCTTCTTCCTCAGGGCTTCCAGGTCGCCATCGCTCTGGTGCCTGTAGGGGTTGGAAATGAAGGGAAGCAGCTTGGTGGGGCTGAGGGGCCGGGGGATGCGTTCCGTTTCTGGTTGGGGGCCCTCGGACGGGCTGGGACCCACATTGTGGGCTCCATCAACGTCATATTCTAGGGCGGGGGAGCGGCGGTCCATGTAAGGGTTCTCTGGATGTAGGGGTCCTCCACTGGGGATCACTGGTTTACCGTACACTACAAACAAAGATAGGACACAAGTGTTATGACTGCCATGTCTACAGAGAATCTACCAATTCTAACCACACTAATAACCCAATGACTTAACCTTTGGTCTCTATCACTTACTGTATAATCAACTTTCTTGGCGCAAAGTATTGTAGCGTGATAATTACAAGATGGAGCCACATTACCGCAGCCTTAAACTCATGATAACAAAATGAAAACCATCATGCTCATTAATCAAAAAACATCTTTCCACCAAGATACACTGCTTGTGTTTTTTTAATCGCTGTAAAGAAACCTGTTCGTGTCTGTTTCTAAACCTGCTGCTGCTCGATGACATGTCTGTATCAAATATAAATTATTGCTTAAAGGGAACATAGTTCAAGAATGTTCACCTGATGGGAATATCAGTTATGGATGCACTTGAAGTATTGCTCTGGTAATTTATCTTTGAATTTGAGATATGAGAGATTAAGCGCTGCACTGTACTGTAAAATGGATTACTTAATTATACTTGAACTATTGTACTCATATTGAACTTCTTCTGTGCCTATTTAGACTTTAGACTAAAGTACTTTGTCTTTTCCATCCACGGCTTCCATTGCATCTCTATATGTCAGGAGGGGGTCTCTCATTTAATTACCTGTTTTTTTTTTCTGTTTCCCTTAAATGTCTTTGCAAAATAATATTGTATTACAGAGCTAGCATGGATTACATGAAAATACTCCGAACAGACTCAGGGCTGGAGAAACATTTGTTCCATTTCATTTGCACAATTCCAGTTAGAAGCAGCAGGTACGGTTGCGTATGGTGATTGCGTTTGTAAAGGGAAGATGTAACAGATGGCTCAGCCTCTCTAGCTGCTCCTCTGGTCAGTGGCGTGTGAATATTTTCTTGTTGAGTTGCTGGCAGATTTACCTAACAGTGAATATCTCTCGAGTGACACAAGATAGTAATTTTCTTTACCCTTGTTTACATCTCGACTCTTACGTTTAGATTTGATATAGTCGTACCTTGTTTTTTTTACTCCAGAGTTAATCTTCAGATTTAGTGTTCATTCCACTCAAAAGGATAGTTGTATCAGAAACTGATATGTAAACCTGAAGTGTGTACTACCTATACTCTTTGATTTTGTGTGTTTAATTCAAACCATCTATTTCTACATGTAAACTATCTAAATGCACTGCGTAAAGGAGAATGACCCCATTCAAGTTACAGCTGGATGTTCTCTTACCACTGACAAATCCATTGGGGCGGCTCTGAGACCGGTTGAGAGCGCCCAGCACAACCGGCTGGTGGAAGGGCTTCGCTGAGCCGGGCTGCTGCGTGTACATGGAGTAAATGGAGCTGGCCGCTAAGGTCTGGGGCTTACTCAGGTTGGCGTCTTTGGAGGAGGGCAGCTCTGGGGTGAAGGGCCGTACCGTGGCTGCAGGTGGAGTGTCCTGCTTGGGGGGTAGGGGGAGTGTCTGGCTCTGTGAGGGTGGGAGAGGGGCGCGGCCCTGGGCAGCCTGGGGCTGCTGGCTGTGGGGCTTGGCTTTGGGGAAGGTGCCTGTGTTGAGACCTGGTTTGCCGTAAGGCACGACACTGGGGCCTTTTGGTTTGGTGGGAACGGGAGGAGGCACCTTGACTGGAGCTTTGGGAGCAGACTGGAGGGACGAGACGAGAGAGAGGTAGCAAATTAGATGCCTGGGTGTATTTCTGCTGCTAATGACAAGTGATTTTTTTTTCCTGTGAGGATGTAAGGACAGTGTTTCCATTCCCTCTCACCTGAGCGTCCCTGACCAGGTCATCACTGCTCTGGTTTTTGCGGAGGGAGGTGGCGGGAGCCTCCGTTGGCTCAAACATGGAAAATGGACGCACCTTCCTGTCTCTCTTTAGTTCCGTGTCATCTATACACAAACAACAGGTAAAAGGCAGTAGTGAGTTTCGTCTCGTTTTCAGACACAGTGTGATTTTATTGAAAGACAGAACAAAAGCCCCTTTGGAAGCTTTTGTTCTGCCGCATTACTGTTGTCACAGTCCCAGGAAGGGAGAGGCTGTATGTGCGTGTGGTTATGTCTCTTACCTGGCTCTGTGTTAGATTTGGAGTGAGAGGTCATTCGTGGCAGTGTTGAAGCTGGACCATGACCGTTGGTGTTGGATTCTGGACCTGAAGAGCCCCAGTCTGCCAGCTTGGTTGGCTGAAGGCCTGTAGGACCCGAAGGAGAGGAGGGAGAGAAGAAGGCAAAAAAAAAAAACAGAGGCAGAGAGTGTTTAAATGTGAGCATGTACCATAAAATACCATCATTTTTACATTAAAATAAAAGATAAAACAAAGCACCAGTACACATAGTGGAAACTAGCTTCAGCCATTATTTATCCAGATAAACACAAAGTTCACAGAGCTGTGTGTTATGCAGGGTCACACAGAGCAAACAATCATGGATTTTTTAAGCATTTTGCCTCCCTCGTTATTCATAATTTCTTGTTTTGGTTGACTGACTAAGACCCAGCCAGTGGCCATGCATGTCTGCAGACATCCACAGTCAAAGGAGCAACAAAAGCAAGGGGCTTTTGCAACTAGCAAGATTAGCATCACATCAAAGATGGTAAAGCATGATGATTTCCATCGCAGTGCCTGCAGACTGTAGTTAAATGCTCCCTCTCGAGAGGTGTTGTACAAATACACCGTACAAACCCACACGCACTCTCATTTTGCGAACGAGACCTGATTGGGTTGGTCAGAATCCACGCAGAATGTCAGTTCAGCTGAAGGTTATGTATTTGTTCCAACTGACCCATTTAGAGCGGCAGGAAAAGAGCTGAAGGGAAAGCTCAACAAACACGCTTTAAGAAACAGCAGCAAAACAAGCAAACGGGACCAAAGATCCAGCTAGGAAATTATTAAAATATCCAATCTTTTTCAGGGAGAATCACTCTCGTGAAAAATAAACAAAACCAAACAAAGCGTTTGAGAAGCACACACACAAACAAACACAAGTGTGTACCTTTTCTCTTAGCCCGCAGCTCTTTCAGAGGCTTAAGCAAGAACATGGCTTCTGAGGAAGATGCATTCAAAAAGACAAGAAAAACAAAGTAGCCTTAGAGCTCCAGATCTCCCTTTGCTCAAGACACGCTGCTGGCTGGGCCCAGGCCGGGGCCCCCCCTGAGGGGCCACGCAGAGACCAGCACGACCCCCAGGAGCCTGCCTGATACTACGCACAACGTCCCTGCTAGAGAAGAGCTGGGAACGGGTGTATATTAAGAGCAGATTCCTCTGCCTCTCCGCCCATCCCTATCTCTCTTCTTCCCATACTGCAAATCAACTCAGCATGCAGAAATAATTGCGTGCAACATCATGACAGACTGGGAAAAAACCTGTTACTTTCACTTCCTGTATTGCTCTAAATAGGAAAACAAGAGCTGATGAGGAGGTGAGAGAGGGAACGAGGGAGGGGGGGGGGTCCCCTTCTGCTGTTGTTTTGTAATGACTAATTTCGGTGTCGGATCATTCATTTTTAATAACATAAAAGCACGCTGCTGGCCCACTATCCACCGGGGGACTGATTTATGGCTAAGAGAGCGAGACTAGAGATGGAGCGCGTGACAAAGAATTACTGAGAAAGAGAACGGCACAAAGAACATCTTTAAGTGGGATATGTTGCTCTGGTCCGTCACTGGTTGGGCCAGACTTCGTCCCCCTCCAGCACACATGCTAACGAAGTCCGTGGGAAGAGGGTGCTGCTGGTGTAACAACAGCTTACTCTGTACTGGCACAAAGAGACACACGCTGTGGCAATAAAAAAACACCGGTTCACTCACTGCAAACCATATCAAAAGTTCTTCAGAAAATGTGAGGTGTGTGGAAGAAAGAGTTCAAAGGTCAGGCTCATCACAACACACCATCCAGGAGGTAACTAGCTACCTTCTGAGCTCAGAGTGACATCGCAACCAGCAGGTGTCCCAGACTCCTCTGTTCCTGCTGGAGGCAGGACAGTCTTGTCACATTTAGATAAAAAAAAATACATACCCAATTCCACGATGACATTCACAATGAAACACATGGAACAGTAGCTGAGGGTTCTTTACTACTGGTTTACTTACATATCTGAAAATGTAAGATTCAATTTTCTGAACTCTCGGTCAAAAAGGCGTTGGTTAAGAAAATCCTCAAATTTGCAGATGACACCACTATGACGGGTCTGGTCTCTTGTAATGATGAAACAGCTTACAGAGCTGATGTCTCCTCACTAGTTGAGTGGTGTGCTCATAACAACTTCACCTTAAAACATCTCCAAAAACCACAGAGATGGTTGTGGACGTCCGCCAAAACGCAGATGAGCTTCAGCCCTTAGTTATCAGTGATCAGGCTGTTTACAACTCAGGAAGTTTAAGGTATCAAAGGCAGGGATGTGTGATTTTTACAGTGTTTTCTCACATTCTCTATCACAGTGTGGTATGGAAACTGCTCAGCCGATGACAGGAAGGAGCCTAATAAGGTAGTGAATGCAGCATTAAAAATCATTGCATGTTGTCCCTCTTCCTTCAGGAAAAAGTTTGCGTAGTATTAAGAGCAGAACTACTCGTTTCTGTAATAGTACGTATCCGGAGGCAGTGAGGGCCTTTAACATCTCATCATCAGTTCAGTCCATGAACTAAATGTAAACCGTATCCCCTAGTGGGTCTCTTAATGCACCAGGCACGCATGTTTTAATTTACTCTGTAGAAGTATTTTCATGTTTATGCTGATGTTTTATTCATCAGTATTTTTGACATGTTGATGTGTATTTGCTGTATTGTTTTTGTCTAGCCCTCAGCACACACCAAGACAAATTCCAATCAAAGATTCATTGACACGGTGATAAATTATTGAGCCTTGAACCTCGTCTCTGGCTGCTCACCTGTGCCGGCCTTGCTCTGTGGGTCGTGGGATGGAAGGGTGGCAGTGCCGTCTGGGTAGGCTGGTTTCACAAGCAGGTCGTGCCTCACTGGGCCCCTGGGCATGGTGGACGACTGGATGTATGGGCCGACCGCCGCCACACGAGACGGACCTGACTGCTGTCCAGCTTGGCCATCTGAGGGCACCTGTAGAAGAAGATGAATAAAAGAAAATAAGAGGAGGCTGTTAGAGCGACAAAGGTCAGTGAGAGTAACCTGAAATATAGATAATAGACAGCAGAAAGAGAGAAAACGCTATTTAGACAGTCGGATGTAGATGACAAAATGCTAAGCAAAACTGTAACTGATGTTTTTGTATTAATGATACAAAAAACCGTTGAGATTGAGATGATATGAATATCACAGAAAGCATGCTGAAATTATTGTTAATACTGAGGCACTAATCAACAACACTAAAAGTCTGAGGATGTAATGTTCATTATAAAGAGAAAGAAAGAAAGAAAATGGTGTGATGGATGAAAAATGATGACAACTTTACTATTCTTAGATCCTTCACACTAGAGACGTTAAAATGTAAACTGTGGCCTGAGGCTGGTGCCAGAGCGGGCCATGTTGTTACTCAACTCAAAAGGATTTATTCTGGTAAGCGTGGAAGTGTTCAAAGATTTGTAAAGCAGTCTTCATTTCTTAAAGTTGTGGGTGGTGCTAGCAGAATGGGCACTACAGTGAGACACTCGACAGAGTTTTTGACGTGTAACTGTCATGAAGTGAAGTCTGGGACAAGAGGAAAGTTTAGACCTGCTGGTAGGGCTTGGTCAAGATTCTCTGAGGACCATGAAGGTCTAGAAATGCAACAAATTTGCAATCCACCAAACAGTAACTGGGATATTTTACTCTGGACCAAAAGTGTTGGAATGACAGACAAACCTCGCCATCCTCCGAGCCCTGCATTGAACCACTCACACTGGTATTTAGGTTTCTTAGCAATCACTCTGTTGAATTATTACTGAATAACCACATTGTTTCAAGAAAACGAATGGATTACAGTTGCTGATTTATAAAGATTTGGCTTACCCAGATTTATTAAATATTCATACCCTCTCATTCTATTAGCATGGTGCTTTTTATAAAACATGTTGCAATGGAACATCATGCAGTGATTTTAAAGCAGCTAGGATAGGTGTGGGTTCTCCACCTTGGACAGGTGATGCAAAATCTACACTGATACTACAGCCTCTTAAATCCTGTAGCTTAATCTGAGGCGTAATAAGAGAAATCTTGAAGTCAGTAACTAATTTATAGATACAACATCTTACAGGAGAAATGAAATGCTGTTATGCTTTCCAAACCCAACAAACAGACTGATTAACTTTCACTTTAAACTTGGGTTAAGTATTTAAACCATCTTTCAAAATATAGCTCAACCTATCAACAAAACTTATCCTGCTGATGACATTATGACAAGCTGTCCCTTTAAAACAAGATGAACGTGGCTCACTTTGCCCGTCAAGGGTCTGAAGCAAAAATGGAATCTGATGTACCAAGTCATACTGAAGAGATTAAAGAAAGAAAAGAGATGCATTTATTCAGCTCCAGTACTAGTTTAGTTACCTGAAGATGAGTGTCTTTTGAAGCCCTCTCTTTACCAGGATAGCCATTCTTGAAAAAACAAAAGCACAAACATGCAACAGCAGTTCAAAATACAAAATAATCCCCTTTTTTATCCGTCTAATATGAGCATTTTCTAAGTGTTTCCTGTCACTAAGATGTAGCGGGGTGACTCTGGGCCGGCAGCTCTCAGACTACCTCTCTTCAGTCAGTGTGGTCATACGTGCTTGCTGGGTGATGTCAGCCAGACGCTTGCTGTTTGGTTGGAGGACAGAGCAGCTTGGATGGAGTGTGTCTTTGTGCTAGTGTGAAAAAGGCCCACTCATTATGATTCTGGGCAGGAGTGTGGGTAAATCACCTCCTCACTAGGGCCTATTCAGGCCTTCATCTCTAAAACACACACGCACACACGCACCCACATGCAAACACAAACACACACCTTTCTGTGTTCGGTTCCTACTTTATTATGCATGTCAAGGGACATCTAAAGAGAAGTTGGGCTTCTTTAAAGTTGGATTAGGGTGCAAGTTGCTACTTTATCTAAAGGGCTTCCAGCAGAGCTTCAGAAGGATATGTTAAATATCCAATATAGCATTTATTATTCATGTTCCTTACTTATAGGTCTCTTTAGATCTTGTACACTGCATTTGCAAAGTAAACATTACACGCAGAAAACTAAGGAGGCTACTTTTGCATCTATAACATAGAAGGAAAAGAAAGAATCTGATGGCACTGAATACAAACAGCTGTGTGATTTGCATTACAAAGTTATGAATCAGCATTACATAACGAAAAACAATCTTTTAAGGTTAATTGGTTGAATGTTAATTTGGTTGAAAGAAAGAAAGTTAATGGTGAAGGCCAATGAGACGCCTTAATTATGTCTGAGAGGAAGTTGATCTGATCAGGAAAACATAATTAAAGAAATTACTGCGTAGAGGACAGAGTAAAATGACTCATGTTTTTAGGAGGCTAAAAACATAAAATCACCAATCATCTAATCAGAATGATTATGATTTCTTTTTAGGCCACCCTTACATCTTTGCTATCCCTACACAAGCATTCAACCTCAAGCAGTGAACATGTTAATTTTTCTTCTTCACAAGTCTGTTGACTCTTATTTACAGTCCCATGGCAACCTGTGTTCAAAACAACTACAGGGAAGAGGAGAGAGGAGATACCAGGCAGCCAAAACTTAAACCGCTAGTACAAAGACCGGATTATTCAGCCTGCTAATTTCTAGTACGTGTTGAATCCCGTCATGTCTTTTATTATCAAACGTGTTTTGAAAAGCCAATGTTTTTAGTAGATGGTTGTAGTAAACTGATTATTCGCCTTTTCCTGTTTCTGTGCAGCCAGAAAAGATAGCATCTCTCCTGACATTCCTGCATGTCTGAGACGTCAGCCTGCGCTCATTACTCCCCTCTCATCTTCAGGAGTTGTTTCTGCCAAAAGGGGGACTGAAAACACAGCTGAGAGAAGAAGTGCGAGTGTAAACTCAGATGCAACCCTGTGACATGATCGAAACGATGATCAATCCCCACCAGCTGTCTTAGACAGAGAGATCAAAGAGTGGAAAAAGAACGGATAGGAGTGGACTCCTTCGAGTGAGGGGGTCACTAGGTTTTCCCACACGGGAGATGGCTTACGTTGGCATGGGTGAGCTCTGGATGCCAGGGCATCTGAGGCTTCCGGAGGTAAAGAGAGATACAAACATCCTTTATTGTGACGCCACTAGAGGGAGCTCTGATCAAAACCAATTCCATCACTTATTTGCAGATATGATTAATACTGTCTTGACTAAAGTCACAATAACAATTAAAGTTATGTGGACACCTTTCACAAAATATAAAATATGACACATGAGGGGGTTCTGTATCAGGTTATGTGAATGTTTTTTTTTATGTTGTTGTGATTTGATAATACTTACAGGCAAGTTCTCTTTCTGCTGCAGCGCTGCCTTCTTCTTCCACAGCCGATCTCGGAGCTCGCTGATCCGTTTGTCCATGGCAGCCACCTCCAGGTTGCGCTTGTTCAGGCCCTCTCTCTGCTGCTGCAACTTAGAGTTTTGATCCTGGTTGAGCTTGTTCCTCAGCTGAACGCCAAGAAGGACAAGACACGAGGACAAAGAGAAGAGATAGTTCAATGTTTGTGCTCATTTAAAACAAATCTTCAAATCTTTGGAGCTCAATTTTGTTGTGGTGTTGGTGTTAGTCAATATTATTTCTGCACACCTGTAGCTCCTTGTAGAGGCGGTCTAGTTCAGCCACGGAGCTCTGGTTGTCATGGAAGTTGTCCATTTTGCCATTTTTGAGCAACTCCAGCTGTCGGCTGAGCTCCTCCACCTTGGAAGCAGCCATCACTAGCTCTCTCTGCTTCTGCTGGAACAGGTTGTTCATCTGCTCTATCTCCTCCACTGGAGGTAGAGAGAGAAGGTGTGTGAGGATGATGGAGGCAGGGAGGTGAGAGACAGAATATCATGAAGACAGGAAAGTCAAAATAAATAAAATCTTCCATGCGTCCAGTCATACAATATTCCGAGAAGGTGTCACATCATAAAATTCACTAACTCCATTAGCTTACCCAGTTTGCCATTGCTGAGGCGCTTCTGCTCCACCTGGCCCTTGAGGGCCCGGACCTTCTTGAGCCGAGTCTCCTGGTTCTCGATGTTCTCTCGGAGGCGCTGCAGCTTCTCCTGCTCAGAGGCCTGCTGCTGCTGACGCTGCTCCTGCTGCTTCAAGTAGCGCAGCCGCTGCTCCTGGAGAGACAAAGGAGAGGAGAAAGGGAGCATGGAGCAAAGGTCAGAAACATATGAAACATACACGTCCCTGTTATCTTTCATTTATGAGTAATCCATGGCCGAGTATGCTGCTGTCCAAGTGTCCTCAGGCAAGGCACTTGTAGTGGCATTCCATCTGGATCCCAAAAATAAGCCACAAACGAGCTGTAGGCACAGTAACTACAGTCTGACGCGAATGACAGGAGATACTAAAAAAAGTACTGAAAAAAGTTTTTACATTGTGTCACACGGCAGAAAAACTATGTGCTCCCGTACCTAACGCAGCTCTCTGCCCCCTGACTCTACTGCACACTCACTCTCTCACTATATTAAAGGGAGCATACATCATCAAAATGCAATATACATGCATTTGTCTTTTCACCTTTTTAAACATTACCTAAGTCACCTACAATGACTAGAAATTATGAATTTTGCATGTTTTGTAATTTAACTTATACTCACACAGCACTGAAATACACACTCTGGTAAGATGTTAGGGGCTAGCAGTAAAAGGGCTGTTTTTATGAATATGATTCCCCCTTTAACTCCTGAAAGCGGTTAGGAATGCATTTTATTTCAACATGCCTGGTAAAATATGGGTTAAGAAAACTTTCTGTGGAGCTAAACAGTGTTAAACGTTCAAAACTATTGTTGAACTATTACGCAGTGTGCTACACACCTGACAGAGCTCTCCCAAACAGGTTCTATTATAGCACAACACAGTCTGTATACGTAACAGTACCAGGGGATGTGTGATAATGGTAAGGCCTGTTTGTTTACTTGACTTGTATTCGTGACTTGTAAGTGTACATGACTGCATGAAGCTACATTCCTTGGCTCGCTAAACCATCCTCAGGCAATAGTTGTTTGGATCAGAATTCTCAAGTGGGTCAAGTACACAGGTTGCCTGCAGGGCATATTTAAGCATAGTTATTTAAACAGAGTCAAGTTAATCTTAATACGGTACATATGTCTGGATCAGCAGAACGGAAACATTTCAACGTGCCTCAGCAAAAAAAAAAAAAAAAAAAATGCGTATGAGAAAAAGTGGTCAGCCATGTATTTAATTATATCACGCCTGTTTTCTGTCAAATGTCTTTCCCGCCGTCACCAATAAATCTTGAGCAAAATGAGAAACAAGTTCTAAGCAAGAAAAAAAAGAGATTTTCAAATACCAGATGAGTCCTGTGCAGTGAGAATCTAAAGCAGGCAGCTGTCTCAGGCTTCTCAAATTATAAACACTACACCTGCAGCCATCACAACTCATCTAACCTGTCTATCACACGACATGCACTCTAGCTTAGCCTCTCTATTTCCACGAGTGCACTAGCACTTTAGTACCTTTGTTTTGTGTACCATCTCCCCACTTTCTCCCAATAACCCCCTCTTTAATCTTGCTCCATTATTTTGTCTCTCCTCCTTTTCCTTTCATCTCCACCACTTCTACCTCTTCATCCCCTGAATCCACCCATCTCTCTAACAGTCCCCATCTCCCCTTTCATCTTGCTCTCCGTCTTTATGCACCTTGGAGGCCAGGAGCTGTTGTTGAGATTCTATTTGTTGCTGCTGTCTGGCAGCCATCTCTTGTAGTTCGGCCAGCGTCATGTCCATCCGGGGTGTCGCCACCTGGGAAGAGATAAATAGAGGGACAAAGGACGAGAAAAGAAAACAAATTCAATCTTGTGTTGTAATACACACTCTATTGACAGTGATTCAAGGTCTAATAGAGTGCTGCAGGGATGATGTAATTTTGTAGGCCAACCAGGAAGTCAGCATCGCCCTGGGTTCTCTCGACAAAGAGCCAATGGGATTTTTCAATTGGATTTTGGATTATTGCAGAAAATAAGCTCTGTGGCAAACACACGTTTATGGTACTGACACGTTTTGTTCAGCAAGATAATCTCCAAAAAACACACCACTTTTATGATTTTTGAAGTGTGAATGCATCGCCAGAAGTAAAAAGCTAACGTTACATTATGAACTACACCCCGGTCGCATGAACGTGAGTATACACAACGAGGCTGTAAAGGCGGACGAGTCGGCGTGATGACGTTTTGTAGTCTCATTTAGCCACTTGTTAGCAACCGCCTTTTTTAAGAAAAAGCATCAAAATTCACGAATGGGATATTTACTGACGTATTTTATGTCGTAGAACAAAACGTTAAAATCTCTTCGGCTTGTGTTAACCACAGACCTTGTTTCAGGGCATCTAACTAAAAACCCATTAAAAAAAAAACAATGACTTCAATACGAGGGAACCGGAAGTGCTAAAATGCTAACTCATTTCTGGGTTTTAGGACTCATTCCTGCAGCACTCTATACAAGACAACAAGCGAAGCCTTGAAGTCAGAAATGCAAAAGCAGCAACAGACAAACACATGTGGGGAGATTAGTGGAACAATCCCTTTACCTTCCCATTCAAACCCTCAATAGAGGACCAGTGTAGGCCTTTTTGTGATTTCAGGATTCGTAGTCCTTTTTTTCTCTTCTTTTTTTTTTTTTTTTAAATCAAGTGACATTCTCAACTTGATGATTATATAATCAGTCATGTCCATGTTATGATGCACTGATTAATTTTTCATTTATACACTGCAGGGTGTTTTTGAATTGAATTAATTAGTACCCCTTAGCAAATCATCAAGTTGGCTTGTTGTTCAGTATAAGGACACAAAAAAAACAGGTCAAAGAATTTGTTAATAATAAAATCTATGACCCAAATGATGGGAATGAAAGTACAAATGGAAATATCTTGCTGGTGATGCATGAAAACATCTTCGACCTGCAAAGAGCAAAGGAAGCTATGACTGTAACTCTAATGTTATTCCAATGAGGTGCAGTAAAAAACCTATGATAAATGAGTGTGCAAACGTATGGATAAGGTGCTGTCATTAACTGGCTCAGGTAAAATATGTCATCCTGCTGAACGTATTTCAAATTGTCTAAAAAGAAGACATTCAAACTCACCCCGTTCTCCATTCTTCTGTCTGGTGGACCCTTCACTCCGTTCCTCTTCTGCTCTGAGCCTCTTGACCCACCTGAGTAACCAACACGACAGAAGACTCCATCAGACATCACAATCTACTGCAGATCTTCATCTAAGGCGACTGCCTCCGTTTAGTCCAAACCCAGAGACAGCAAACCGAGCAAACTATTGGCCTTAGCAGACAACTGTGAGGAATGACTGGAACTTCCCCCTTGCCTTTTTGCCTGTCACTGTCTCTGATAAACAAGGGTACACGCTGTACGGCTTCCTCTGGACTTGCTGCAGAGGAGATTGTGCATCAGTAGGTCGCTCGGCAAAACAGACTGGCAAGTGCTGAATGATCTTAGCTCCTCTGGGAAACAACTGGGATCAGTGTTCTTTGTGACTTGCAGTAATCTCAGGATTTAACCTAATACATAACCGTCTGGTGGAGGGTCCCACAACTGTGTGTGTAAGTGCTTGTCTGTGTACATGAATGCACTTATATCCAACCATGTCATTTGACAGCTGAGAGTGGGAAGGGGGGGGGGGGGGTCTGGCAATCCAGATCCCATCCTTAAAGCCTTGGCCCATGACCAAAGCCCTTTAGCTTGCATAATGGATTTAGATGACCCTTGACATACAGTGTGCATGTTATGCACTGGTTAAGTGATGGTTTGACCATAACACCGTGCTATGGCACAATAAGTGACTAGAGTGTGAGATTACTTAGCTAGGTCAAATCAGCAGAGAATACATTTTGTCCTCTGAACTAGTGAGAAAGATCACGTCTGTACAGCATCAGGAAGTGTGAACATTTCTAGGTACTACAGGCAGGGCTGAGAACAACAGTATTCCCATAAATAATATTAACAGTGCAGAAACAGGAGACCAAATGTACCTGTCCTGACTAAAAGTACGGTAACAGAAAAAGTTAATACAGAACTGTGCTGCAAACACTGAGCAGAGCTAAGCTAACAGTGTGGGAAAACAAGAGCAGGCTAAGATAACAGGAAGGGAAAACAGCCATCTAATCCCTGGGCCAGACTCAAGCTGTGAGGGGTAAAAGGGCTTAGTTACGCAACTGGGAGCTGAGAGGATAGCGCACGACCAAAATACTAGAGTTTTCTGTGTTTCTAAGAAAACTGAAAAGTAACAGGCTTATGACGATGTGTCTGGGACGCCCTGGCCTCCAACAGTACGGCTAAATGAGGCTTGTTCGAGGATTTGAGGCCTGCTAATGTAAAACCCTTTCCTGGATATAGGCAGTACCACCTCCAAACCTCTGCAGTGTGAGAGGAGAGGTGGTCTGGTTCATTCGCAGCCTCAAACAGGCTGTTAACGTAACTTTCCTTTTAACGCCAGAGTGGATTTGTGTACGTTTAGAGGCCGCAGGCATCTCTGGAGTTTACTACGTTGGTGTCAAATGTCTTTTCTCCGGGGATTGCCTTCAAACCATGACTCAACTGTGATGTGAGAGAAGCGACCATAGAAACTAGGACTGTCAATCGATTAAAATAGTTAATCGTGATTAATCGCACCTGTTTTGTCTGTTCAAAATGTACCTTAAAGGGAGATTTGTCAATCAATTAACAACACAAAACAATGACAGATATTGTCCAGAAACCCTCACAGGTACTGCATTTAGCATAAAAAATATGCTCAAATCATAACATGGCAAACTGCAGCCCAACAGGCAACAACAGCTGTCAGTGTGTCAGTGTGCTGACTTGACTATGACTTGCCCCAAACTGCATGTGATTATCATAAAGTGAGCATGTCTGTAAAGGGGAACCTCGTGGGTACCCATAGAACCCATTTTCATTCACATATCATGAGGTCAGAGGTCAAGGGACCCCTTTGAAAATGGCCATGCCAGGTTTTCCTCGCCAAAATTTAGTGCAAGTTTGGAGTGTTATTTAGCCTCCTTTGCGACAAGCTAGCTTGAGATGGTTGATGCCAATGGATTCCTTAAGTTTTTATAGTTTCATATGATGCCAGTATCTTCACTCTATCTTTAAGATGGAGCCCGCTACAACCTAAAAATTGCAAGTTGCTTTATGCGTTAAAGAAATTAGTTGTGTTAAAACAAATTTGCGTTAACGGGTTATTATCACGTTAACTTTGACAGCCCTAATAGAAACCCTTGCTTCTACTTCATTGTCTGTTGTATGTGCAGTTGGGCTGTGCGTTGGAGACAGACACTTACCAGATTCCCTGCTAGGGGCTCGATTGTGACGCAGAAAGAAGCGCACCTCTGCCCTGTGTTGTCCCCATCGTTGGAGCACATCCAGCATCCTCTCCCCGTCACCTACAGCTCGCTCTGCAGACAGAATACATAAATACATCAGCGCTCAGGTGTGAGAAGAAAACACACCCAGAATCTCAATATTGACAACGGTTAGTTATATTTAATTTGACACGGTTAAAAAAAACTTGAAAATAGAAAATGTAGATCAAATGTGCACGTGAGGTTTGCTTGGTAAAATCTTGTTTGAGCACCAGTCTGACACTACAGGCCTACACTGAAAGGAGAGTCATTTCACCGGCGCCATCTGCATCTAGTTGATCTTTCTGAGTAATGACCTCGGGGAAAACAACTGTGATGTGTGTTGTCAATTATTCTGGCTGGTACTGAGCCAAAGGGCTCATCATCCATTCCTCAGACATTTTCTTCAACCTGCTTAAGACCATTTCATTACACAAATGGACTGACACATTACAGTCAAGCAGAGGTCAATGAAACTGATCTATTATAATGGCATGACTGCAAAACAAATCAGCAGACTGATGTAATGTTCAGGTTATTAATAGCTTTACATCTAGATATCATGCAAAATGTCACTGCCGTGTTTTCAAGGAGAGTCAGCAGCGGTCTGTCTGCAGAGAGAAATGGCTGCAAAATGAGACAATCTTTTCAGACTACTTGTGGAAGTACTCAAACACAATAATTGGCACTTTCTTCACTCTTACGGCAGCATCACCATGGAAACAGCTACGAAGCCTGGCTCCTTGAGTTTTGATTCTGAATACCTCCTGACTCTCAGAGATGGGGAAAAGGGGGAGGGCATGAAATCTCAACCCCCCCTCCTCCCACCTGAGAGATGTGGGAGATGTCTGGGTGCCTCTGTTTGTTACAGGGATTATGGGCTCTGCTTCATTTGCATTGCAGACCCAAAAAGAGATAAGCCCTTCAAAAAGAAATTACCAAGCAGTTGACCACACAGCTAATCTCCATATATGGTCTACTTCAGAAAAGCAATTTCCCTCTAATTAAAAGGAAGAAGACAAACAAGTGTCTGCACACTGACTCCCGTCCCTTGGGATATATCCATAATACTCCACAACCAAAACAACATGTGACGGAAAATCTCGTGTTCTTCATTGTGTGTAGATGGGTAAGGGTAACACTGGGTGAACTGGCACCATCACTCACCAGATCCACGCCACATCTCAGACAGGTGGCAGTCGGCCTCCCCCGGCTCCTTGCACAACTCCACCACGTCTCGGCACAGCGTCTCCGGGGTAACGGGGACCTCAGTAAAATGCTGGTCATTGTTACTGAGGTATACTGTCAGGAACATCTGGGGACAACGGGAGGGGGAGAGAGAGAGAGAGAGGCAGATTAGATAGAGAAGTTAAATAACAACACAAGATAGAGGAGTGCGTGTGTGCTTAACATGCCCTTTACAGACATGGAATACGTAACGTTGTTGGCTCCATCTGTTTAAGTGATGGCATTTTATAATTCAGATATAGGTCACTTTACATTAAAGTTACTAAAATTTCTAACAGCGCTAAGAGTGAAAACTACAGCAACAGTGCTGACATAGCTAACAGTGTTAACATGCGGGGGGACCGGAGGCTGGGTGCTACGCTTCCGCAACGGCGCCGTCGCTCAGGACGCTGTTATCAGCTGTAACCGCCGTATGAGAGCAGTGCAGAGCGGTGGCCCTGAGCTAGCCAGTGGGTCACGCTCACATGCACGAACATGCAGTAAAAGCAAAAAAAGTGTGGCCGGCCGGCCAGGCTATTGCAACAGAGCACGGAGAAGCTCAGATTGCAACACACATAGAGGGAGAGAGACTTCATTCTCTGCTCAGGTAGATAGTACTCTATATCTATCTCTTATCTCTGTTCCGTACAGCTTTATTCAAACATGGCAGCACATTTACAATTCAAACTTATTTTGTCGTTGAAGCATTAATGACCATCGTGAGCATGAAGGACACTTCTCACCACCTCTACCAGTGACACCACTGATACATTTTCACTTCAGCGTGTTATTTTATTATACATGTTGTTAGAGAACAGATTCTACTGCCTGTTTTTTAATAGGCCGGTCAGACAGTGCACAAGCACTGAATGACAGGACGTTAAGTTGGGACTCTCATTTAATTCCTCTTAGCTCACATGCTGTAGGTAAAGCGTTTTGCTGGATATTCATTTATCCATCCACACAGTTGGCATGAATGAACATTGGAAATGCATAGAGACTGTCAGCCAGATTATCATTAATTGAGATAACACATTTATTGCAGTCATTTTGGGAGGCGGTACAAGACATGCATTTAATCTCTTTCTCTCTGCATGTTTCACCTTGTACTGCTGCAGTCTTTACGTTAACCCGACAGCACTCACTTAAGACTTGTATTGTGTTGAAAGTGATACGGAAATGTTACTAGGTCCGACCTAATAAGATTGACGTCGCGACTTTTACGCAAAGTGAAGAAGAGGATACTTATTCAGACGTGAGAGCTACAGTACATGTTAAATTGCATCAGATTAACGAAAAGGGGTGTGTGTGATAGCAGTATCTGTTTCCCAGCCCTCATTCCTCTCTGTCAACAGAGAAATCAGAGACCAGCTCCCAGAATTCCATTTCACCCCCACGCCATCTAACTGCTAAATAGTGCTGTCACCACTGTGAGAGATCCCTCTACCCCAACACACACACACAAAATACCCCTGCCAAGCACTCTCACGGGACCGACCACTGAGGACTCTGGAGACGCTGGATTTGAACAGTGTGTGACTGACAGATGGTAGAGACTGGTTTAGGACTATCTAAAAAGAAATGGACTATCTAAATGACGATGTCACTGCTGAAGTGGAATGTGAAAGCCACCAGCTACCTCAGAAAAGAATAATATACGACACTGAGCAGAAAATTGAGCGTCCTGAAAGCTGGAATTCCTGTCACATTCCAAACTGAAACTATAATATAATATCAATAGGGCTGTCAAAGTTAACGCGATAATAACGCGTTAATGCAAAACAGTTTTAACGCTACTAATTTCTTTAACGCATTAACACAATCGATCTTTTGGAGGTTGTAGCCATGTCATACTAGCTTGTCGAGAAGGAGGTTAAATAACGCTGCAAACTTGCGCTAAATTTTGGCGAGGAAAAACTGGCATGGCCATTTTCAAATAGGTCCCTTGACCTCTGACCTCAAGATATGTGAATGAAAATTGGTTCTATGGATACCCACGAGTCTCTCCTTTACAGACATGCACACTTTATGATAATGACATGTAGTTTGGGGCAAGTCGTAGTCAAGTCAGCACACTGACAGATGTTGTTGCCTGTTGGGCTTGAGTTTACCATGTTATGATTTGAGCATATTTTTTATGCTAGATGCAGTACCTGTGAAGGTTTCTGGACAACATTTGTCATTGTTTTGTGTTGTTAATTGATTTCTAATAATATATATAAACATATATTTGCATAAAGCAGCATATTTGCCCACTCCCTTGTTGATAAGAGTATTAAATACTTGACAAATCTCCCTTTAAGGTACATTATGAACAGATTAAAAATGTGGAAAAAAGAAAAAAGAAAATTGCGATTGCTCGCGTTTAATCATGGACCATCATGCGATTAAATATTTTAATCGATTGAAAGCCCTCAATATACATTAACATTTTACAGGAATTCTCAATCAATACTACAAGATATGTTTATCTTTATAGTTATAATAGGCATTGGGAGTCCAATTTAATAAAAGAAAGAAGGCCTATGTCAAACTACGCCTTGACAGTCAATTTAAAAATACACACCCTGGAGAGAAATGTCATTTTCTGTCTGTGCGATACTCTAAAGCCTACAGCATACAAACACTGGCAGTAAACATGAAAGTGAAAAACGGTGTCTCTGTGTAAACATTTACAGATGTAAGAGGCTTTTATGCTCCCATCTGTAATCTCATCACACGATAGGACGATAGGAGAGTAAGAGCTTTGATAAGGCCGTCATAAAACCGATATTATGACATGACATAAATGTCCTGGGGCATGGCACGACTTGACTTATTGAACCCTAGCCCAAAAGCAGCAGCCCGAGAACTAGAATAACCTGGAAAATGTATAATTGTCAGAATAGTATTGTTTCTGTCCTAAACCTCCAGGTTGGACTGTCAGGTTTTTCTATTCTCAGCACGCTGCCGTGAACGGCCGTGCCTACAGGGGCCACGGTGGGAACATCAGGTCAGCGGGGTCACGAGCACAAAGGGCTTGGGGGGGGCAGAGCAGCTGCAGCCACGGTGCAGAAACAAAAGTATTCGAGTAGCTTTTGAACTGTAGGGTGCACCGAGCAAAAGCACAACAGCCTCAAGATAAGTGGCTTTATTCCCCTTTTCTTCTTCAAATGAAGCGAGTGGGCAGGTGACGCGTTTCCTCTGAAAATCTCCTTGGCAACGTACACAACCGGAGAAGGTTTTTTGTTTTTTTCCCGGTGATGAGGTGAAGGTGGATACAAGGGGGTAGCGGTCTGACTCAGAGGACCTGACTCAACTGGTTTGTTCCATAGGGATGTAAATGAAAGATCCCCATCAATAGAGCGAATCAGCACAGTGAGTCATCCATCAGTAATCTACAGTAGGAAGCTGTAAACAGACCCTGTGCTCCTCACCGGCCATAGAGGAGCTAACAGCTCCGTGGTGAAAGACCACCCTGGAGAACAAAAAAGACTTTTCCTTTCCTGTCTGCTTATCAGATTGGTTTTACTGTTTGTGGTATGTAGCTGTGAACTAAACTGGAATCAGCTAACATAATAAATCACACTGTCAGGGCCAGTAATTAAAATAAAACCTCAACTGGCATCAATTTCATGGATATATCATGTCTGCCTTAAGCAAAAAAGCCATTCAGAGATCAGCGCGGAGCAGCTGACGTCATCACAACTTCCCGGCAATGTAGGACATTCAAATGACCCTGTTAATATTTGGAGAGTGAAAGAGAGACAACAGAGCGACGGGGGAGGGATGGGGCGTGAGAGTGAGGAGACAGGGCACATCGATGGGAAGGGAATGGAGTCTTGGGGGTGGCAATGCCTACACTAAAAGCCAATTCTCTTCAGCACTAAAGTTAATGATCCAGGGCCGCCACCACCACCACCACCACCACCACCACCCAGTCAAAGCCTCCATCGAGATGAGCAAGCAGTCTTTGCTGCTGACCTTCATCCACCTAATGCATGCGGTCACTGCTTACAGGCTAAGATATTGCACACATGTGCAACATATACCTAATTATATTAACTAATCAGGCCCATTTTCATACATCTTTGCATATTCATATTGTTTTTGTAATATTAAAAGATGCAATCATAATGAAGTATATTTCTTAAACACTGTTTATCATAATGCACAATATTGCTGTCTGACTTAACACAGCAGAAGATCCGCTTTGACTTTCAATCTTTATCAGACCAGTGTGTTTAAACTACACAACTTCACACGTAATTTTTTTTTGCAAAACAAATATAAATCAATACGAGGAAAAGTCTCAGTAATGTCCCGCCCTACTGCAAAGTCTCCGCTAACTAGATGAAGTGGAACTGCCTTAAAGCCCTGACACACCAAGCCGAATTCTGAATCGGCAGCAGTGCCCGTCGGCGAGAGAAATCACTCCGATTGGCTGTTCAGCTTAAGCGAATCAGTGCACGAGAAGAGAAACGGAAGTGACGAAAGCAAGCCGAGTAAAGTCAATTCTGATCAAAACTGATCATTCCAATACACAGATATTTTCACAGCAACGTGGCCATCTGGAATGAAGCCAAGTGGTGAGTGGGAGTGGTGTGAAAATGGTCGGCAAACGCCGCTTTGTTTCAGGTACGTATCATAACAACGACTTGTATATCCGCCGTCCTCGGTCTTCTGGTTTCCCTTTTTTGAATGACAAATACAGACTACCGCGACCTGCTGGTGTGGAGAGTTATTTCATCTCACGCAGGCGCAGAACGTACGTGGTAGTTGGCCGTCGGCTGTAGTCTTTGCGGTGTGTTCGGGTGCAACTTTTTGGCCAAAACAAAGGCGACGTGCCGCAAGTTCTTTGATGTCGGGTTGGTGTGTTCCCAGCTTTAAATGGTCTACCTAGACAGACAGGTGAGAAGAGTGCCCTGACTCCCTGTTTTGACTCAGCCAAACAACTTCAGAGCTCATTAAATATTCATAGATACAACAGCGAGTAAAATTAAACAGCTCAATAACAACCTGATAATTAAAAACAGACAAACAGGAGCACAACAGCTCACCAGAAAGCATCGTCTTAGGTAGCCTTACACAACCAGGGAGCTGAGCGGTACCAATTTGGATGGTACATGACAACGTTTGACAAAAAATGTGCTACACTTGCCTTCTGTCTATCACAGTGGATGACAGGAGCAACTGCTGAGTTGCACTTCCTGCCTACCTGAGACAGGGCAAAGAGATCGCCCTGGGGAAGGAGAAGGGGACGAGCTGCCTCTGCGGCTGCTGGGGTTCACGGTTATAACGATAGATTTCTAATTCCATCACAGCTAAGTCAAAGCTGTCTCCCAGGGTTCGGGCCTGGTGTGACGGCTCCGAATTGCAAACTGACAATTATAGCCGGCGCGAAGAAATGTGGCCGTTAACGCTGCAGCCTGCACTGTAGATGTTCTCAAAGCAGAGCAGCTATAAGGCTAGGTCATTGGGGCTATATCTCAGGGATTAAGTTAATCCGCTATATAAAAATATAGCCTTTCAACAGACCACTGGCTCAGTGTTACAATAGTAAGCTTAAATTCAATAGCCTGCAGCTAGGCTACAGCCACTATGCCTTAAGTTGAAATATCCTTCTGGGTAGCCAGGGCCCAAGAGTATGCAGGTGTTCATTCTCATAACCAGATCTCACAGTTCAGTGCCTGGTTTATGGGGTTTAATTAGGTACTGCAGTGACTTGGGTAGAACAAAAAACTACAATCTTGAGGGTCAATAAGAACATCTGTTCTAATAACACATACGGGAGTGTGTGTGCCTCTCAGAGATGAAAGGCTGTAACATCAAACCCACAGACAAAAGACACTGTAATAAGAACACATCTTAGAGAGAGAGAGAGAGCGAGTGACTGCAGCTGGCAGCACGTACTTGACCTGCCCTGTTGAAAAGAGCTGAGAGGTTGAGAAAGAGAGACAAGAAAAAACAAAGATATACTGTAACAGTTGTTCTGGGTTATTGCGTGGAAACAGGCTTCTCTGTTAAAGACACAGTCCCTGTAGGGAGGTGCAGGACTATTTTGCAATAGACAGCTACAAAGCCTACGGCCCATAAGATGCTGATTTGGCCCTTTACTGTGTAATTTGGATCCCGTCTCCAATTAAAGCCAGAGGGGCCATGGATCAGATGCCATTGATTGCAGGCCTGAGGGGAACAGGCTTTTCCAGCCTCTCTAGATGTTTAGACAGAGGACATGGAGATGACTTGAGTTTAAAGATCAACACTGTACCCGTAGCCAATTACAGCAAGGAATGCTGTGTCGGTGTGTGTGTGTGTGTGTGGCACTCCCACTGATCGTGCAGATAACTAACACGTGCACTGCAGCAATAGAGTCGCAAAGTCTTGATGCAAATATAGTGGGCAGGTCCAAGGAAAACGAAACACAAGTTAGAAGAATGATCTTTTGACGATGTTACTTCAAGCAGGCATATCAATCAACCACCTTGACACTCCACTCTCTCCTTGTGAGGGTCAATTCCACTGCATTAGTCTGTCAAGATCATTGTCCAAATGCAATTGGTCCCATATTGAGTTAAGAGTGATCAAAACTGTCTGCCACTGCAGTTTCCAGTTTCCAAGAATAGATCAACCACAAGGGATTGTACTGTAATGGAATTACTCTGCAATATCAGGATAACTAGCATATGAAAGCCCATCCCGTTACTGAGAATTCACATCAATACTACTAAAAACACCCACAGCAACGTCGGAGATATTTCATTATCTTAGCAATTGCATTGAAACGGTTCAAACTGGAACTGCAACAAGATTATTTTCATTACCAATTAATTTTCAAATTATGTATGTCAATAACTGACTTATTGTTCAGAACATTAAAAAAACAAATATGTTCACATTATAACTATACTTTTTTTGTTATATCATGGGTTATCTATGTTGTATTTTCATTATGTTGTTACTCTGTACACACAACATCTATTGCACGACTGTCTGTCCTGGAAGAGGGATCCCTCCTCTGTTGCTCTTCCTGAGGTTTCTTCCATTGTTTTCCTTGTTAAAAGGTTTTTTTGAGGGAATTTTTCCTCAACCGATGAGAGGGTGAGGGACGAGGGAAGTATAAAGCCCCCTGAGGCAAATTTGGGATTGTGATAGTGGGCTACACAAATAAAACTGCCTTTTTAATCTAACTAAGAGTCAAAATACCCAAATGTAGTAAATTTAATATCGTACAAAATAAAGGAAATTCTCCTAAGTCAGTACCACAAAATGTTTGATATTTTTACTCGAGAAATAACTTGAAGTTATTACTCAGTTGTCAGAATTATTCATTTTCTGTCAATCCACTGATGCAGTAACCGTTCCAGCACTATTTCAACTCAACATCACCCTTGAGTGTGAGAGGAAGAAAAAGATGACTTTTCTCCGTAGTTAGCAGCATTAAATACATTTTCGGCTTGTCATAGTGTTGCGTGAGTCTGTTTAATCTCAAACAGTGATCCTGTAAACCCGTGCATATCGTACTGTGTCGCTATGGTCCCGGATTGACCTGATTACAACCTCCTGCTGATGAAAGGAGTGAGAAATATGAATCAATTATGTTAATTTCTTGGTAGGTAAAACTTTGCTTCGGCGAAGGCCACAGTGTCGCATACTATAAACTATCTAAATCATTTTAATGTGTGTTGGATTCACAAGGGAACAACAATTTCATATTAAACCTGCTCCAAAGATAAAAGAGACCAATATCCGAGAGTGTGTTAATGAATACTGTGCTAAACACACCAATTAAGTTATATAGTACAATTTTATATACATTTTATAAATAGCAAAGCAAGCTCTGACTGTACTCCTGCCTTGGAGGAGCATGGATGTAGTCAGATCAAATGAGGCAGAGTGTCAGACAGGCTTGATATAACACACTGGGATTGACTACCGCATATACACAACATCTGATCTAATGCCTATGGGAGAAATGGGACAACTGGGGAAGTGGACAGTGTGAGTCACGGTGACAGCAGCAGAAGATAACCAAGGGCTATATCTTTGACCATGCCTGAGGGGGTCTCACCTGAGGGCTGCTGGACCTTCTGTCCACACACTTTCAATTACGCGTATTGCTGTAGTAAGCGAATGAGTCAACCAGGTCTTGTTGAGGGAGTCACCTCTGAATGTGATTAGAGCAGGTTTGTAAGACACTGCAGCATCGTCTTCGTCTCCGCCGTTCTCCCCGCCACAGCTTCAAGAGTTGACACAGTTCCAGCATAGCAGTCCTTCAAAAAGGCGAGGCAGCAGAAAACTCCCTAATGGCTTTATGCATTATTCCTCTTCATCTCTCTTTCACTCTCTCACTTTCTCTATTCTGCATTCTAGGGGGGATGAGGGGGCAAGGGGAGAAAAGGTCAGGGGTGACAAACAGGGGGACGCGGGCAGAATCAGAAGGCACAGTAGCCTCATTCAGCTGCAACATTTAGAAAAAAAACTCGAGCAGCTTTTACAAGCTGAAGCTGCAGCGAGCTGTGACTCTTCGATCAGGACAACCTCTTCTCTCTGTCTGCACTGCAGTACTTAGCCTATCACTTTATGATCTGCACTCACGCAATAGTCCTCCATTCCTACGTGATGAGAGCATTCCTTCAACTTGTGCTTATCTGAGAGATAAGGGAAATGGCAGTCAAAATGAAGCAGGAGAAGGGAGAGGATGTATCCTTTTTTTCTCCCAAGCCTTCTTGACAGCTGGATGAAGTAATTCAGAGTAACAAGGCCAAAGCAAACTGGAGGCTATTACAGAACACACACAGACTTAAATTACCTAAAAGTGCTATATAAATAGTCTGTCGGCTAGACTGTTGCATGGAAATTTACTGTATGCAAAACTATCTTTAATCAACACTTATCTCATGAGGGAAACTAAAAGCCAAGCGATTCAAAATGTGGCAGAGACACTAATTGGCTTCCTAAAAAAAATGCCCACTGAATGATGTGTTTGTGGTGTTTAATCTGCCATATGCAAAAGAGACTTTGGCGAAGCAGGAGAGTGGGTGATGGGAGGAGGCAGAGTACAAAAGCCCTTTTCCAATGCAGAAAGTTTTCCAGGAACCATTTTTGGGACTCACGAACATTCGCCACTTTTTGTCCAGAGGAACCAGGGTCTAAATTTAGTCTCTGGGCAATAGTTTCTGTCCCCACAGAAGTCCCTGGGCCAGAGGTATAACTCACAGAGTAGCAAGTACTGGTTTCCAGTAGTATCAATATTTGGATTACAAACGATTAAAAGGTTTGACATTTAAACAAATCAGAAGAACATCCGTTCAAACATCAGTCGCACAGCAGTAATTTATAAAGAATTATGTAAGAAATGTATTGTTGTCTTGCTATATGCAAAAACTCTGTCTCCAAAAAAGTTATACTTTCTGTTATCTATCTAATTTACCATTATCTTCATGGCTCTTCAGATGTGGTAGAAGTGCAAAGAGGATCGCAGAGAACCAACTTTTGATTCCTGACTTAGTTCCTGCTTTACCTTAATCTGGGTTTCCACCAAGAGTTCCCGGGACTTTTAGTCCCTGGAACTACTTTTCAAGGAACTACATGGTTCCTAAATGGCCCACTGTTGTCTGTGTTTCCACCGCGGTCTAAAGTGAAGATTAGGCAAATTAGTCCGCTGACATATGAAAAATCAACATGACATGTGAAGAGGACTGCTGGTGGTCGAAGAGGTAAACACACTCTGCATCTAAAAAAAAACATGTTGGAAAAAATAAACCTTAGAAAAAATAAATCTTAGATTTTGTCTCACTGCGACGATATTTACTGCTGCATAGTATTTACTGATGCACGTTGGATGTAATGAATGAAATGCAGCAGAGGAAAATGAAACTAAGAGCGTCTGTCTCCACAGTAAATCATCTGTACTACCTTGTTTATGAATGAAGCGTTACACGTGTTGAAGCCGATGAAGCAGCGGTGCTGTGTGTGTGTGTTTTACCAATCAGCGAAAGTCATCCCTGCAAACTCCACCCCAAAAGTTCCAGTACTTTCAGAAAGTACTACCCTCCAACCAGGCCCTCTTTGGGCGGCAAAAATGCCCCATAAAATGTCCTCGGAACTTAATTTAGACCCTGGTCTCTGCCGAAACGCAATGAGTTCCTCAAAAGGTTCTTAGTCAAAGTTCCTGATCTGAAAACGGGGCTTTAGTTCCTGGGACTATTTAGTGAAAAGGGGCCACATGTTTCCTAGAAGGCTGATTCCCAGACCACCCTGGGTACATTTCTGAACCATGGCCTCCCTGTTCCCCATGGCTGGACCAGTGTTTCAACCTTAAACAATGCTGTCACAATGTCCTCTCTGCTTGAAAAGAGGTCTATTCTGGAGTCGTACCACTTTAATGTGCAATTCTGCTTTTCACCTGGATTCCTCACAGATGGGAGTCACTCAATATTCCATGGTAGGTAAGTCGATACCTGCTCAGGTGACTCTGGTGTGCTTCCTCTTAGAAACCAGGCTAATGTGATGCTAATGTGTGGCATTAGTGCGCTGCACAGTCTGACATGGGTGCATTTAAGAAAATTACTTAAAATATCATCAATTGTCTCAGCAAATATTCTTTGTTTTGTTCTGCCCTCAGGACAATCTGGCTTAGTGTACAATATGTCAAAGTACTCAGTGCTATGAAGACAATACAGAGATAAAAGGCATGCTTGGTTGGGAGCAAAGTGTCAAGACTGTATTTTTTTACACCACTCTTTTTGGTTACAGACAGACACGATAACTCTTCTTCTTCATCAAATAAAAGTCAAAACATTGCCCTTGAAAGTCCTTGGCTATCACTGATGACGCTGCTTACGTAACCACCACGTACTCTCCCACAGACTAAACACAAAGCCTGCGGGGGCCACAGAGAAAGCCTTCTCAGGTTTCTGTTGACACACACAGCAAAATCAGGCTTCCCAGAGCATCATCTCGTTCTCCCACCATCAGAACACCGCCACAAAATCTTGCGACAGCGCGATTTGTTGCGGTGTAACTGAGACATTGTACAAATGTGTGTGTCAAAGAATGCAAAACTAAATAATGCAGAGCATACAACAAAAAGTTTATCTGCTTGAAAATCTACACAGCAAGCAACTCCTGTCATGGGAGAGGAATGAGGAAGTGATATGTGCCTGCAACATTTGAAATCTTGCAGAAACTTTATCCTGACTGATGTTAACAGGTTTTGGTTTCTGTGCTTTTGTGTTGCCAGAATACTCTATTGCATATACAATTCATCTTGACAAAAAAGACACAACAATGAAATATGAGCTAATAAATCAGCAGAGACTTGAAGCCTAAATGTGGCATGAATAATAAGTGTCTGCAAAACAAAGCCTGGTTTAAGTAGAGATAGCAGCAAATCAGGGGTAAATGTGTTATACCTTGCTATGGTTCAATAATGGGTGAGCATCCCTTATCAGGGTGCTGCCACAACACAGGCGCATACACACAATGTGCTCTCAACAACGCGCTGTTAAAGAGTCCCTGCAGCTCATTGTGTTCAGGAAACAGTGACCCCTTATTTACCATCCCAGCCAGTAATTACGACACTACATTCTCACTACCCCCGAGCCCCTGGCCTGTACAAGCAGGGTCATGGGCTATGGTTGTAATTTCTAAGACAATACCTCACATCAGACATGGCTATATAGAGGCCATTTTGTGGTTATCAGGCGAACGCCAGAAGCTGTATCTCATTCAAACACACCAAAACACACACACACACACAGATATATTCTCGGGTGACAGGATTGGAGTAAAAAGGGGCATTTACCAAGGTCTCACGTGGCCTATAAAGAAACAGATCTTGTATGAAAACATGCATGGGTGACATTTTATATTGGCGTCCACAAGAACGGAGCTTGGTGATAACAAATGACCATGTGCCAGCAGCAGACTGAGGTCATGCACCAGACAGGAGTCATCCAAATACGACTCTGTCTCCACAGCTAAGATGATTAATTCACTGATCAAGCTGTTTTACTGGAAGCACAGGTCTGAGCAGAGACGGGTATGATTAGTAGAACCGAGCAGAGGATTACACTGGATTGTTCATTAGTTGTTAACCTTGTTATTATTAAATAAAGTGTACCTGTGTGTTGCACAGTGTGTTAACATATTTGTTCACCAGACAGAAAGGTCCAGAATTAACCAGAGAAATTGAGACAAAAACACTAAATAGTGTTAACATTCAGATAATGACTGTCCTTTCCTCTATAAACTAAACATCCTGGCAGCTAGAGCTGAACCGGCACTAGTTTTGAAACGAATACTTTATTAAGCTATTAGCCGATGAACAGAATATTAGCATTGTTATTATTTCGACTATTTCAATAACAGATGAATTATTTAAATCAGTTCCCAAGATGAAATACCAACCATACTCTGGTTCCAGCTAGAGCTGCAACAATTAATCTACTAATCGATTGGTTGTCAACTATTGAACTAACTGCCAACTATTTTGATAATCGATTAATTGGTAATAAAAAATAATCGGTTTGAGTAATTTTTTTAAGAAAAAAAAGTCTAAATTCTCTGATTCCAGCTTCTTAAATGTGAATATTTTCTGATTTCTTAACTCCTCTGACAGTAAACTGAATATCTTTGAGTTAAAACAGAACATTTGAGGACGTCATCTTGGGCTTCGGGAAACACTGATCGACATTTTTCACCATTTTCTGACATTTTATAGACCGAACAACTAATCGAGAAAATAATCGGCAGATTAATCGTCAATGAAAATAATCATTAGTTGCCGTCCTAGTTCCAGCTTCTACATTTTTTTTTCTGCTTTTCTCTGTTTTATATTATTGTAAAGTGAATATCTTTATGTTGGTACAACAAAGCGAGCAATATAAATACATCACCTTCAGCTCTGGGAAATTGTGAAGGGCACTTTTCATTACCTTATGGCATTTCATTGAATAAACAATTAATCGAAATAAATAAATTGACTAATTAATAACGAATGTATTTGTCGGTTGCAACCCTATTTTAGGGCTAGGCAATATATCAATATTATATCGATATCGTGATACGAGACTAGATATCGTCTTCGATTTTGAATATCGTAACATGCATGTGTTTTCTTTTCCTGGTTTTAAAGGCTGCATTACAGTAAAGTGATGTCATTTTCTGCTCTAGCTCTTCAATTATTTGTCTCTTCCCACTTAGTCATTATATCCACATCACTGATGATTATTTATCTAAAATCTTGATTATTCATCAATCTCATAGTCAACCCTACAATATCATTACAATATTGATATCGAGCTATTTGGTCAAAAATATTGTGATGATTGTGATATTTGATTTTTTCCTTATTGCCTAGCCCTACCCTATTAGCCATGACATTCTCAGGTAAATAAATTCTAGACATAATAATTTTAGCTGGGTTAAATGCTTACTAGTTACCAATCCAGCAATCACTTCTTTGAGCTTTGTTCTTTTACCAGCAAGCAGGCAAAGTCACAACAGAGAAGTAAAACTGCATTATTAGAAAAATATGCCACTATTTCTATTTACTGGGATGGTGATTTCTCTACAGTGAGCCCATACAGGCAGACCACTGTGTGCTGCCCTCTCTACATACATCAAAGAAGTGCTGAGAGATAGAGGCTTTCACTGCAGCAGAAGCAATGGACCCCTGATGATGATGATGAGGATGGTGATGATGGTGATGACATGGCAGGAGTCCAGAGCTGAGGTTAGCGTAGTGCCTTCCAGACTTGGCAGGTGCCTCCTGCTTGCTGTGTGTTGTGAGTAGGATGGATGTGTGTAGGCTATAATACTAACAGAGCGTACAATAAATGCATCTACAGTTAAGTTAAAGCTGCAGTATGCGATATTGGCGCAAATATGATTTAAAAAAGTTATTTTTAGAAAACGGCCGCTATATCGTGAAAGTAGTACATGAAACAGGTAACCTGAAAAAAAACATGTTCCTCTGTGTCCTACTGTGTCCTCCGGTGCTCGTAACGGCATATGAAAGATTTCACTTACCGGAGGAAAACAAGGTCCGCTGCCAGCTGCCGTCTATGAGAGCCGGCTGTCAATCACTCGCGAATTCCGACCAAACGGTCAAACTAGGCAGCGCTGATCAAATATGAATCAATATTCTGTTACTGTAATGACTATTTCTCGCCTCAAATGTTTTCAGAATCATCTTGTAGTTACTGTTTAGCTGTAAAATGAGAAAGTTTGTGACCCGGCCGCCATTGTAATATCTGTTGAAGGAAGCCAAGTTCTGGTCACATGACCGGAGCACAGCCAATAGGAACGCTCTCTCTCTCTGAGATGACCTGTGATTGATCAAAATCTGCCGTCACGGGCTAGATTTTTCTAAAGCCTGAAAACAGAGCCATGATGAGGAGCAGAAGTCTATTTTTTTCTCTCAGACCACTTGAATTACAATATGCTGAAAGGTTATTATGGATTTTTTGCCAAATTATGCCCAAAAATTGTTGCCTACTGCCACTTTAAGTTAATGACTAGCTTGTCAGGTAAATGTCAACTGTCCCAGGACTGGATAGAGATATAACAAGGCTTTTTGACGCAGGGGACTTTGACTGGTTACATAAGATAGCCGTCCGTAGTTATATGTGTGGAATAATATCCCAGAAAGCAAATAAATGACATAGCTTCTAAACCAACACACACAGCTGTCGCAGCTAATAAACTTGACAACAGAAACCCTGTAGACACAAACTAGCAACCGCATCAACTCGCCACGTCTGTTTAAATGTCTCACAGCGGTAATGCGGTAATACAATGTTGAAATATTAAGCCACAGGACAACGTTGAAACTTGTAGCCAAGTAAATAAAGGGGCAAACTCACCGGCATCATTTTAGCTTCGTACCGCATTGAGCTAACCAGCTCAGCGTGAATCTCCCACCGGCAGTTTCGACGAAAGCTGGTGAAGACTGGCGATCACTTTAATCCCGGAGCCTTAAACCCGCGACGGGAAAGGCTACTTTCTCCTGCTTTGGGGGTCCCGTCCTGCGTTAAAAACACGGCAAAGCGTTACTTCACGTATCCAACCAAAATGTACAAAAAACAAAACACACTTATGTTAATCGTATCCGTGTGGAGGACCTGTTGCAACACATAACAAGGCCTTCGCGACCAAAAAGTTTCCGTTGCAGTTGTTATGGGAGCGCAGCGGAGAACTTTCAAACGGCTCGTTGAGAGCGCTAGGCAACACTAAAAAACCTCCTTGTTTTATAGAGTAGACTACAGATAAAACAAATTATAAATATAAGCGGGTATTATTTGATAATTTTCTAGGTTTTGCTTACCAGAGGACGCCTAGGTAATCAGCCCTGAACCGCCGTTGACTGACAGCGTTGCTCGGCAGCTCGCAGCCTATCCCAGAGTGACGTAGAGGGAGGAAACTCACTCCAGTCAGGAATTTAAGCTCCGCCCCTTTTAGGAGCAGAGACACCCCCAATGGCTCGTCCGGTCTAAACACTGCGCCCTTTATACACTCACTTAGAGGACATACAAGTACATTTTCACTACAGTATACCCCAGGTCGACACTATTTAGTTGGACAACAAGATTCTTAGCAGTGAATGAAACTTACATTAAAAGCAAAGATAAACCTGAGTTTCGAGTCGGAGAAAAAGTAAGAGGTCTCACTCTGCTCGTATTTGACAAGTTGAAAGCTAAAGTTGAAGTGGGTGGAGTTATGGCAAAGTGATCCTTAAAAAAAAAAGTAAAAGTAGGCCTACGCAGATGAATACTTGACTAATACCACACAGTAAAAAAATACTCTGGTACAAGTAAAAGCCCTGCATTAAAAAATGAAACGTACTTAAAGGTCCCATATCATGCTCATTTTCAGGTTCATACTGGTATTTTGTGTTTATACTAGAACATGTTTACATGCTGTAATGTTAAAAAAAAAGCACTTTACTTTCCTCATACTGTCTGCCTGAATATACCTCTGTTTACCCTCTGTCTGAAACGCTCCGTTTTAGTGCATTTCAACGGAATTGCGTTGCTAGGCAACAGTTTGGGTCCATGTTTACTTCCTGTCAGTTAATGTTATTTACATTCACTGCAGCAGGAAATGAACTGGGACACATTTAGAATGTTTATGTTTAAAACCGTGTAATGATCTATATATTGTATATTTGTGACATCACAAATGGACAGAAATCCTAACGGCTTGTTTCAAACGCACAATTTCTGAATAAAGGCTGTATGTTTTTCTCCGTATATAGAGTGTTTTGATAGTTTAACAGTATTTATAAAGCACTTAAACCTGCTTTATAATATAAAAGACATGAAAATTTCACTTTTTACAATATGGGACCTTTAACTCTCATCCTACCAACTGGGTCCCTACACACCCTAGAGGTAGCCTTTACTTTTTATCATATCTCACAGGTGCTGTTCCAAATTTTCATTACTTTGTCCCCCACGACCCCAATAGAACAGATAGATAACATGTTTGCCATGGGTCCTAATTTAAAGTATCACACACTATCAGGGGGGTGCGGGCAATCTGTCAGTCACTTTGGAGGAGACAGACACAGATGCAGCAGACCGTTTTTTTTTCATGTTCTGTATTTTCGTTTTACACAATATGCAAATTAACTGTAACTTTCCTTAAATAATAATAATCCCTTTTTTTTTTCTTTAGATGATATTAATTACATAACTAATAGCCTAATGTTTTGGGAAGAAATATGTTCAAATTTTGCCATGATGGTTGTTTCTTACAGTAGTAAGGGACCCCAATTGGAAGACTAGTTCTTGTATTGTTAAATGTGTTGGTAGGATGAAAGGATGAAAGAAGGTTAAAGTATGACTGTTACACTATTATAAATTATATCATTAGATTATTATTATTCATGCATTAATGTAAAAGCAGGATTTTACTGTTGTAGTTGGTTGAGGTGGAGCTCATATTTAACTATTTAGTATAGGGCTGCAACTAATGATTATTTTCATTATTAATATAATGATTAGTTTCTCCATTAATTAAATTTCTGACATCTGAGAAGCTGGAACCATGAAATTTATTTGCATGAAATGACTTAGATTATCAAAATAGTTGCCAATTAATTTATCATGTAACAGCTTGACAGGATTCACAGTTTCATTTATGACTTGTCAAATAATTAAATAAGATTATGTTTGACAGATTGACCTCTTTTACTTTTGAATGGGATTTGGTATGCATCCAAATCATCATTAACTACCTATAAATCCATCTGAAATGTTAAAGGATAGGTTAATATTTTTTCAAGTGTATGTTATTACAATACTCTTATGCCCATATGTACAATGAAAGGGTTATTGGCTGCCATAACTGTTCCTTCTATCCATACTGACTATGAAGAGATTCCTCTCTAAAGCAATTTCAATTTTATTTATTAATTATTTTATTCTGTGTTAAATAACTATGACAGTCTGAATTGGACGAATCAAGTGGTATATCTTCCACTTTTTTTGGTATGAAATTCTCTCTTTGTGCTTCAATAGACAGTTTTTCCTCACTAAGCCACAGCAGAGGGGTGGTAATGATGATACTGTTTAAGACTGACTTGAAAAAGTTGAAGCTATCCTTTAATTCCCCATATCTTCATTTAAATTATGAAAAATAGAAGGCTGAATTACAAAGCAGGCATGCTATCCCGAGATCCAGAGGCCCTGAAAGCTCCAGCCTTCACTGTGTGTGTCAACTCGTTTGTGCTAATTTAATGTACATTTTTGGGGGGAATATGTGTTTTTCACAGAAGACATTTTGAAAATGGCACAGTAGAAAAAAGCACAGGTGTAAATAATACAACTAATTATGGTTGACTTCCATTTAGCTGCTTCATTATTGTGCATGCAGGCTCACTGTCATGTTTACTGATTACAACAGAGCTATCGTTAATGTTATTAGTAACACCTGTGTTTTTACTAAGATTACAAGTCACTAGTCCTACCTGGATTCTTCTAGATGTTTGCAGGGGGCAATATTATAAGCACATCTCTTGGTGATTCAATCAATTTGACATTGTTCTTTCAAATTTGACCTTCCACTTCTTTCAGGCTGGAATGACTACAATTCAGAAAACAACTGCTTGCTAGTGAGATAAGAGGACAATCTGCTATGGAACCCTAACACATGCAATGTAAATCAAATAAATGAGACACTATAATATAAATACTTATATGAATAAATAGAGCAAGATATAGACTATAAATAAACCAGTAAATTGAGAAATAATTTGATGAGCTGAAAGGTGAGGGGGTGGTTACTGGTTACTCCATGCCGCTGTCATGAAAAGTGACATTAGGAAATAAGTGTCATTGTGAAAATGCCATTACTGATAAAAACAGAAAATGATGAAATAACATTTCACAAAGAGCTGAGTTTTAATAATGAATAATTCCACAATGTATTGAATCATGTATAATAATTTATGTATTCATAATTATAGATATATAATATAATAATTTATTCAAGATTCAAGATTCAAGATTCAAGATGTTTATTGTCACGTCGGTTATACAGGTACAATCGTGTGAAATACTTTTTGCTGGGAAGCTCCATTAAGAAAAGAAACAGTAGGTTAAGTAACAAAAAATAACATAATAAAATAAATTAAAAATAAAATAAAAATAATAGTGTATTTACAATAATATACAGTATAAAAATAATAATAATAATAATAAAGGAAATATTGGTGTATGGTAAATATATACAAGTATTGCACAGGCATTTTTTTGTTTTTTTCATATTTTTTTATATTGCACAGAGGTATGTATTGAAGTATTGCACTTTTTTATTGCACTTATTTATTGCACATAGTGAGAGATGTCTCATTATGTCTTGTGAAATAAGATGAACACTTTGGGGCTCCATAGGTTATCAGATTTTTATTTTGAACTCAGGTGTGATTTCTCTTTCAGTACATAGACGATCTTTAAAAAAAAAAAACTGTCGCTTCGACTACAACTCCCAGAATTCCCAGTCAACGGCGAGCCGAAAGGTTCAAACACTCACAGGCAGCACATTTTGTGCACGCTGGTAACGTTACCTCCCTGAGCGTCGTGCAGGTGTTTTGCATAAGGCAGCTCCTCGCTTTCGCCTTTAACAGAGACGCTACCTGAAGTCATGGCTGACCAAGTGGCCGCCGTGTGTGAGCAGCTCATCAAAGCTGTGGATGTGATGATGGATGCAGAAACGGGACAGATTTACCGACTGGAGGCCCTGAAGGTAGCATCGTTATGGGGCTGCTAGCTAGCTGCTAGCTATCCGAGCTTGTCATTTATTGTAGCTGTTGTGAAAGTAGAAGTACCTGCGCAGCTGAATAAAAAGTATTTCTTTATCGGTAGTGGTGACTAACAGCATTGTTCACATCCTACGTTTGTTAACGATAGCTAAATGTACTAATGGCCAGGTGCTTTGCGAGCTAGCCGGTGTGCCATGAGTATCACCTCACCACCACATCCACTCACCTTCATTCATTCATAGAAATGGCAACATCTGGATTAATATTGAGAGGGTTATTAAAGACAGAGCTCGAGTTAACAAGTCCAACTAACGTTATGTTACAACTTGTACCAGCTTGAATGTCTAATGTTATTGTAAATTAGCTTTATGCTATTTAAGTTCTTATTGTAGTGTTGCTGTAGTAACACTGATACATTACACGTGTACGGTAATATTAAGTATTATTTTTTTTTACACCTTATGAAACATTGTTTATGTAGGTGTCTGTAATATAACCAGCCTTTATTTTGCACCACAGTTTTGTGAGGAGTTTAAAGAGACGAGCTCCTTCTGTGTCCCATGTGGCTTACAACTAGCCGACAAAGCCCAGCCAGCTGTAGTGAGACACTTTGGTTTGCAAATCCTGGAGCACGTCATCAAGTGAGTGTAACACAGAAAAGCAAGTATAACAAATAATTACATCATAAAAGATGCATATTTTGAAGATGAGCTTATATTTCTTGCAGGTTCCGATGGAACAACATGCAGCAACAAGAGAAAGTCCAGCTGAAGGAGTGTGCCATGCAGCTGTTATCAACTGTGAGTGTGATAGTAATATGCTGTTAACAACATAATGAAACTTAAATTCTGTCCTACTCTCACAGTCTTTTCTGACACCTGTTTTGGGTCTCGTCAGGGTACCCATGCTATCCTGGAGGAGGAGAGCCACATTAAAGATGTCCTGTCACGAATCACTGTGGAAATGATAAAGAGAGAATGGCCTCAACATTGGCCAGATATGCTGAAAGAGATGGAGGCTCTCACCAGCCATGGGGTGAGTAACTTATACGGTGAATATACGGTAGTTTGTTACGGCATATCAACTGTTTCCTTTGCCAGCTTGCATGCAATTTGAATAAAATTAATAGTCATAACTCGTATGCAAATAAGTATCAGTGGAAGATTAGTCATGTTTCATTTTCATGTGGCGTCATCATTGGAAATTGTGGGGGCAGGTGCAGCAACTGTGAACCTAAACAACATCTTTTCTACTTTATTATTTTATCAGAAGAAACTATATTCTTGGCCAAAAGATGCAGCCCTTTAATCCTGTTGTTATGGGCTTATTAAAGGCAAACGTAAGTAAATAAAGTAAAACTACTTGTGCCTTTCCATAGGAGGCGCAGACAGAGCTGGTGATGTTGATCCTGTTGAGGCTGGCAGAGGATGTGATCACCTTCCAGACGTTGCCCACCCAGCGACGCAGAGACATCCAGCAGACGCTCACCCAAAACATGGAAAGCATCTTCAGCTTCATGATGGCCATTCTGCACGTTAATGTCGAGGACTACCGTAAACTGGTCAGTGGGGTCTAAACTTTTATTTTGTAGTAATAAGTAGCATTAAGATGAATTTCTATTGATACATTGTTATTTATAGTGCGAAAAGTAAACATTTAACAGTGAAGTGATTATAAGGCTGTCAATCGATTAAAATATTTAATTACATGATGGTCCATAGTTAATCGCGATTAATCACACGTTTTATCTGTTCAAATGTACCTAAAGAGAGATCTGTCAAGTATTTAATACTCTTATCAACATGGGAGTTGGCAAATATGATTGCTTTATCCAAATGTATGTTTATATTTATTATTGGAAATCAATGAACAACACAAAACAATGACAAATATTGTCCAGAAACCCTCACAGGTATTGCATTTAGCATAAAAAATATGCTCAAATCATAATATGAGAAACTCAAGCCCAACAGGCAACAACAGCTGTCAGTGTGTCAGTGTGCTGACTTGACTATGACTTGCCCAAAACTGTATGTGATTATCATAAAGTGGGCATGTCTGTAAAGGGGAGACTTGTGGGTACCCATAGAACCCATTTTCATTCATTCACACTATCTTGAGGTCAGAGGTCAAGGGACCCCTATAAAATGACAATGATAGTTTTTCCTCGCCAAAATTTAGCGCAACTTTGGGGCGTTATTTAACCTCCTCCCCGACAAGCTAGTATGACATGGTTGATGCCAGTAGATTCCTTATGTGTTGTAGTTTAAAATGATGTCAGTATCTTCACTCTAGCTTTCCACTGACTGTCTTGTCTGATTTGTGTTTTTTTTTAATCCAGAAAGGGTCACCCGGACATGAACTACAGGTGAGAAAACATCGCTGCATCTCTGCTCTAACCTGAACCTTTTATGAACTTGATTACTGAACATCATTTTCCACGCGCAGGCCAGAGCTCACTGTCGAGTCGCTGTGGCTACACTAAACACACTCGCAGGCTACATAGACTGGGTGTCTCTGGTGCACATCACCTCCGGGAACTGTCACCTGCTGGAGATGTTGTGTTTGCTGCTGAGCGAACCGGAGCTGCAGCTGGAGGCAGCAGAGTGTCTGCTCATCGCTATCAGCCGGAAGGTGAGGGAAAACACGGTGTTGAAAGGCCATAACGAAGGGGTCTCCAACTTTTTTTCATCTGATTTGACAAAATGACAGTGGCCGAGAGCTACTCATTGCACCAAGTTGTACATAGCCAATAGCAGACATCATTTGTGTCTTACTTTTATGGTCATTTAATAACATTTCAGCCACCGCAGTCATTGCTTATATTACAATCCTGCCATAGGCGAAGGTCTTTTTGTGTTTCTTTAGGATGTGCGCCACTAAACGAAGCCTATGTTGCTGCAGTTGTCTTCTTCATCAGTCTGGTAAACAGAGACTGTTGTCATTTAAGCATTGTTTTCAGCTCCTTTACCTTCTCTGTTCGTAGATTGTTACCAGCCGGAAAGATTAAACAGGTTTACAAAGTGAATTTGTGTTATCAAATGTATGCACATATTCTTTGAACCTTTAGAAAGCCACTCAGAAACGGGTAGCGAGCTACTGGTAGCTCACAAGCTACTTGATGGAGACCCCTACCATAATGCTAGCTGTAAAGAGATTATTCTTTCAGTCTCAATTTTACATCAATGTTTGTCAAATATTTACTACGATATCTTAAAAATATCTCACCAGATTTGAATGGAATTTGTTGTGAAAGTTGGGCCATGGGTCATGGAAAGAAGTGGTGCAGATTCAGAGCAATAGCGCTGCCATGTGGCTAAATGAATATATGCCTTATCATTAATTATAGAACCGTAGATCAGATGAGTCACGCTACAGTATGCTTAGTTACAGCCTACATTAAATGAACAATAATAAGCCGCATTGTGTAATCAATTGTGTCATTCTGCCGCAGGGCAAGCTGGAGGATAGGAAGCCGTTCATGCTGCTGTTTGATGACGTCGCCATCCACTACATCCTTTCTGCAGCCCAGTGAGTACAACTGCTTCTCTAAATCACCCCTCCTTACAGGCTTCAAACCTGCCATTGTTACTGTTATGAGTGGTTTGTGTCTGTCTGGTTACAGGTCAGCAGACGGACTGGCAATATGTAAGAAATCCTCTGACTCACAGTAAGTAATGTGACTGTCGAACACAAAGATGATGATGTAAAACAGTCATAAAAACACATAGTTTATTCAGCACATCTGGCTGAGACTTACAGTCGTGTGTGTGTGTGTGTGTGTGTGTGTGTGTGTGTACCTTTTTAGAGCAGTGGAGGTGGTGGAGCGGCGTTACATCTTCCTGAAGAGGCTGTGTCAGGTCCTGTGTGCTCTGGGAGGCCAGCTCTGCTCATTAGTGGTGAGTTTGTCTTAATTTGGCCCCATGTGAATTCCTGTGTTCACATGGTCTTTTATCACACAAACATTATGTAAAATCACAGAAAAGCGTGTCTCAACAGTTTAGACTTTTTTGTTTAAATGTCACGTTCTCTCCACAGGGTTCAGATGTAGAGGTCGAGGTGCCTGCAAATCTCAGCAAGTACATGGAAGCCCTTTTAGCCTTCACTACACATTCCAGTCAGGTGAGATTACAAAAGTTTTTGGTGGACTTTACTTCAAGCTTTCACCTCTAAATCCCTTTTTTAAAGGGGCTCTACGTAAGAATCAGAAACTGCTTGTTAACAGTGACACCTGTGGGTGTTAAGTCAAACGACAGTCAGCGTCGTGTTGCTCGCGCTTGTGCTCGCACTACGTAGACACGAACAAGCATCGGTCAAAACAGAGAGGCGACACACATGAGGTTGATCCTGATTGACAGCTTAAACCACAATATCACTATACATTTCAATGTTAATACATGTAAAAACTTACATACACTGTCCCTTTAAAGACTGTATTTGAATCAGTAGAATATGAATCCTTCAGCTGTGCTGTTGTTTCTAATTTTTTTTCCTACAGTTTTTAAAGTCGTCCACTCTGGCTACGTGGGGAGCTTTGTTCAGACATGAGACGCTGTCGAAGGACGCGGTTGTTGTGGAGATGGCCATCAAATACCTCAGAGCGTCTATGACCAACCTAGTCAAGGTGAGACACTGATGTCAGCGCTACCATTCCTAGTGTACATGGAAGCCAGACAGCTGTAAAAGGGTTTTTTTTTCTCTCTCCAGACTGGATTTCCATCTAGAAACGACAGCCCAAGTTGCGAGTACTCCCGCGTGGACTTTGACAGCGACGAGGACTTCAATTCGTTCTTTAATTGTAAGGATTCAGCTTTACTTTGGTTAAGATCAGTGCTCTTTATTTTATGCCTTGATGTTTTTCACAATGCATGCTCATGCTCGACAGCTTTCCGAGCGCAGCAGGGAGAGGTGGTGAGGATTGCATGTCGCGTTGTCCCTCTGGAGGCTTTCCAGATAGCGGCGGAGTGGTTACAGTATCAGATCGCCAGCCCTATTGACACTGGGGCTACCACATGTAAGTGTTTGTCCTCATCTTTGACAAATGTTGGGCAGGATTTGTGGTGGGTTTGGTTAATTTAACATGTAAAATATGCAGCATTATGGATCTAAATTTGGGCTTAGAAAGAGTCCCAATTGGTTAGATTTATTAGAGCAACTCCCACTCAGGTACAACAGACTCATTTTGATAGTGACGTAGGAATGTGTATGCATGAGCAAAATATGTTTTTTGACTGTTTCTGACCATTCAATTGAAGGACTTTGTTAAACTAAGCTAAAAAAAATCCAAACTAGTTTAATTTACATGTTGATGGTCATGGATTCTTACATGCAGTGATTTAACTTGACTTCTCTCTTTGCTCCTCTCTAGCTAAGACTGCTGAGGGCCTGTGCTCCCTCCTGTCTCCATCCGTGGTCCAGTGGGACGCAATGACCGTCTTCATGGAGTGCATGGTCGCGCAGATCTTCAAAAACCTGGAGGAGGAGGTAACGGGAACAACTTTAAGTAACAGAACAAAAACGTTTCAGAGAAATAAGTTGATTACAGTGATGTGAAGGTTTGCCCCCCCCCCCCCCCTCTTCCTTCTGCCTCTCACTGTGTAGAAGTTGCCCATAGATCAGAGCATGGAGCTGCTGCAGGCCGTGCTCAACTACGACACCAAAGACCCGCTCATCTTGTCCTGTGTGCTCACCAACGTCTCTGCCCTCTTCCCGTTTGTCATACAAAGACCGCACTTCCTGCCACAGGTCCTCTACAAGGTCAGCTGAGTCGTCATTGGTCACTGCATATTATTTATGTGTATTATATACCATGTATTAGTATTAGGGCTGCAGTTATCCATTATTTTAGTAATCTACCGATTATTCCATCGATTAATTGGATTAGAAATATGTTTGCTTTATTATTAAAAAGCAATAGTAAATATACCAAAAGAGAAAATAAGACTGGTCTCTTAAAATGAACAACTAATTGGTTTCCTTTTTAGAAAAAATAACATTTTCGTTGCTTAGATTGCATATAATAATATTATGTGTCAAAACTAAACCCATTTAGTGCAATATTACAATATTACATTCTGGGTTTTAAAGAAAACATTTTCTGAAATGCAAATAATTATAAAAAAAAAAATACTAATTTCAAATTACTTTTAAAAATGTCTAATGGGCTAGTACTCCTTTAGGTACTATAACATATATGTAACTTTAACTTTAACTGATCAAACTGTGCTGATGCGTTCAAATTCAAAATAGATATTGATTAATTAATATTCAGGGATCTTTCTCCCTACATGCTCTTGCTGCACGTCTCTCCTCTGCGGTCAGGGGCTGCCCGAGTCATCCAAACTGATCAAATCATATTGGAACAAACCCCGCTACAGGAGCTACAGTATATCCACCAGTATGAATACAAGGATGTCTTTCATCTCACCAATCGTTACGTTCTTTTGCTAGAAATTAGTTCGTAAACAAAGCTTTGATGCAAAGAATTTGCATCAAAGCTTTGTTTGATTTTTAGTAATCAAATTACTCGAGTTACTCAAGGCATTGTTTCATCCCTAATTATTATTGTATATACCTACAAGCATATGGAAATGGATAACGTAATTATTAAATGGTTTTATTAAAGTGTCTGAGGGTGGCAACAGAATAATGATCAATTCCGAAGGGAACAGTGTCTGAGATTTGACTTCTCTTTGCAAATGCAGCTTGTCTGTGTTTTGCAAATATCAATTTTCCTAAAAGTATTTATCATCAATACATTGACTTTACAGTATTTTATTGTTTTGTCCTTACAGCTGTTTAAAGCCATCACATTTGAGGTTGGTCAGGAAAGTAAGGTGAGTTGCCTTCACAGAACCAAATTTATTTTCCTAATTTTTCCTCATCCTTCATGTCAAACCCCAATATAATAATAATACAAAAAATATATTCTCCAACTGACGTCTTCAGGCTCCTCGGACCCGAGCTGTAAAGAACGTGAGGAGGCACGCCTGTTCTTCCATCATCAAAATATGCCGTGATTACCCACAGTTCATCTTGGTAAATGTCCATGTATCCCTGTTAGAGTAAAATGACATATATTATTATTGCTTTCAGTTAATGGATTTTATGGACAAAATGTGTACCTAAAGTACAACGTGCTGATGAATAGGCACGAGTAAATGTTTGTGACTGTGACATAATTTAATTTTTTCCTCTCCAGCCTTGTTTTGACATGTTTTACAATCACGTGAAGAAGTTGTTCTCGAGCGACAACACGCTCACTCACATGGAGAAGTGTTCCCTGATGGAAGCTCTGGTGCTCATCAGTAACCAGTTCAAAGACTTTGCGAAGCAGCAGGCTTTTCTAGACGAACTGATGGCTTCAGTGGTTGCAGAATGGACCTCGGATGAGATGAGGCAGTGCGTTTGATTTCTCTCTAGTTCGGTCACATTGTACATGACGCGTTTTAATGGCATGACAGATAATTGACTGTTATCTCTTCTTTGTGTTTCAGTGTGCTGTGGGACCCCGCTGTGTTCCTGTCCCATGTTGGCGCTGATAAGGTGGTCACTGAGCAAAATAAAGATGCAGACACAGCAGGCCTTAATAGGGGGCGGGTAAGTGTGTAGGTGTAGACTGAGTTAGTATGTTAGCTCTAAGGACTGTAGTATTTCTGTCACTGGGCTTTTAGAGAGGTTGTACACTGTTGAGACCTATGTAGACGTACTTCGTTCACACTAATGTATGACACTGCAGTTGGAAAAAAATCAACTCAAGTTAACCACTGAGTTCTCCAGACTTGATGTGTTTTGAACACTGCAGAAAGTCAGAGGGAGAGTCCGGAGTCTTATGACCTCTGGACACATTAGCAGAAAATAAATTGCCAGCCAGAAAATATCTCAGGACCTCACGTTTTAAATTTTGAGGCTTTTTTTTTTTTGTCTTGTTCTTGGAGTTTCTATTTTATTAATCAACAAGACTATGGCTCTACAGCCATGCTAGCAGCTCAGTGAGACTGTATTTAAGCACAGCAGTGCTTTGAGCTTAAAGAGGACCTATTGTGCTTTTGTGTTTTTTCCCTTTCCTTTGGTGTGTTATATAGTTTTTTGTGCATGTTAAATACTAAATACTAATACTAAACATAGCATTTCAGACAGAGGGTGAAAAGAGGTGCTGCAGCACAGCCGGTATGAGAAAAGTAAAGGGTTTTTTGAGCATTAAAGCATGTCAAGATGTTCTAGTAGAAACCTAAAATACAAATATGCACCTGAAAATAATCAGCAGAGGTCCTCTTTAATTCTAATGTTGGAATGCTAACATGCCATTGTCATCCTTAGAGCTATGTCGCTAGCGTGGCTACAAATTGCTTGTAGTCGGCCACAATAATTTAACAATTATTTAATTGTCGTCTTTGTTGACCTTCCTCTAGTTGGGTTTCTGCCTGTACGCCATGTTGGGGGTGGTGAAGCGGGCACGCTGGCCTGCAGACCTGGAGGAAGCCAAGGCTGGTGGCTTCGTGATGGGCTACACCCCCGCTGGAGCTCCCATTTACAGAAACCCCTGTACTGCCCTGTTTCAGGTCTTACTGCCCAACCTGCTGGCTCTGATCAGGTACGCCAGTCGGTTGACTTTCTACCTCCTTTTTATACCAAAAACATGTGTTCAGCCATGTTTCCCATGTGGGGAACTGACAAAAACATGATGATCATATTATCCCAATATCAGGCCATTTACACATGGGGTACAAGCACGGCAACCTTTTTTTGCCACACTGCACGTTATAGAAATGATTCTGACCTTGATTTTTAGGAGGGACATATATGTGGGTCATTGGTGTAAAATATGTCTAACAGTGTCTCAATAATACTTCCTGCTATTACACTGATCGGTCTCTTTTTCTTTCCTTCCCCCCTGCAGGACTAACAACAGTCTGTTCATGCCAGAGAACATGGCTCGTCTGAGTGAGACTTTCGCCAGGGCCCATGAGGTGATGGATGCAGAGAAAAATGTAGTTCTCGGTAAGAGGAGCTTTCTGCACATGCTTTTTTTTTTGCCCATTACTGAGCCATCATCTGAAAAGATTGTGGTTAAAACCTTCTCATTATGTGCTTCCTCCAGGTCTCTCTCAGCATCTTCTGGACATTTATGACTCTCCTGTGTACAGAACCAACCTGGAGCGGATGCAGGGATTTTTCACCACACTGTATGACAACTGGTGAGAATTTCCCCCCAAACTGTGGTATTGTTTATACCTCACATGCTGTTGCTGATTAAATTCTACCTCCTCTTCCGTTACCTCCGTAGCTTCCACGTCCTGGGAAACGCAGGTGTGTCCCTGCAGCAGGAATTCTACTCCATTGAAAGGTTGAGCGAAGAAATAGCTGGCTCTGCTTTCGTCTCCCTCGACCATGTGCCTGACCACAGACTTCGCCCTATGATTCATATCCTTATTTGCTTTCGCGTCATCTGATTTACCAGTTTTTTTTTTCCTATTTCCTTCAGTGGTTTGATATACGTAGGTGTAAAAGGTCTTTTTCCTACACTCATTTTAGACGTATACTACTCTACATTAACAAAGCTGAGCTGTTGCTTTATTTTAACATGGAATTTCCTTAACGAGTATACGGGTGTTTGTGAGACAGATGGTGCTATCGTGTCCTCAGGATTACCACAACAGTCTACTCTGCCCCCTGCTGGGACCTCTGTTCAACTACATGCAGCAGGTAAGATCTCCACACTTCCCATCCTGTAACACTTATCATTAATATCACTATTAGATACATTTTATTCACTCAATCGCTGTTGTTTTTGTTGCCAAATCTCATGGCTTCTGTATCATACTACAGAGACTCAGCGTCAAATGGCAGGTCATCAACCAGAGGACCTCTGTCAAGTGAGTTGTGGGATAGTGTTTGTATCTCTATGTGTTTTTGTGTATATATCAGGATGCTGTTAATTATGTACTTAATAAAAACGGGGTGTTCCTTAACTGTAGGTCCTCCTCAGTTGGAACGGCTTTGATTGAGTCACAATGGAGGCTTAATCGAACATACTGTAGTAATTGAACACTTAAGTTCAACATGAATGCCCCAAATACAATTCACAATTCACACTCTAAAGGCCTTTTCACACTGGGGACGAAAATTATTATTAATATTCTTTGGCGAGTTTCTGCGTTCAAACTTTTCACACTGAGGCCGACACATATATTCGCGTTCGGTGCATTCCACTGAAAATGAAAGTTTCGCACCATCACACGATCATCAGTGAATAAGTTGTTTTTACTATAATAAACCCACACTCAACTCAACTCACTGGAGATGGGTTCGTTATTATTCCAAGTGTGCAGGTCTGTGTAGGAAAGTTACAATCTGGTCGCATTTCCTATGAAGCATGTTATTGTAACGAGTGTAAATGCTGATCTTATTGCACTGGTTCTCATCATTCATGACTGGATCGGATCAAATGTGTTAATTACTATGTGACACGTGGCCTTTAATACAAGGCATAATGGTTTATAATGGTCCGCTTACCTCCGGGGTTCCGTGGATTTCTCAAGGAAAGACAGTGAGTCCATATGCTTCCATGCTGGTGATAACAATAATATGCTAATAACAATAATAAAGCTGTACCGGATAGTTTGAAGCTTCATTCATAATGATGACATTGTAATTATTATTACCAATAACTCACAGAAACTTTGCGTGAAATAGTCCACCTTCTCTCTCTGTGACACACACACAGAGCGACTTGCCGGCCCACATGCACCTGAAAAGGTGGCGGTCTAACAGAAATCAGGTCCATCCATAAACAGAATTATGACACTGACGTCTGACAAAATCTATTGATCCTGTGATCAAAAGACATTAGTTTATTGGTTTGGTGTGGATAGGCTCATAGAGATAGATGGATTAGAATTTTTAAATTGACGTGCGATTTATTGGCAAAAAGTATTTGCGTTTGGTCTGTTAAGACCTTAACTCTGGCATTTTGTTTAGCAGGGGAACAACAGAACATTTTAATGTAAAAGATCTATGAAACAGAGTGAATCTTTTATGTAGTTCAAAACAAGCACAGCTAAGAGCTCTTCCCAAATCACTCTAAAGTCTCTATTGCATATACTGTATGTTTAATTATGTGATGACTCTCAAACTGGATATGTGGACTTACTGGTAACCTGTTTGTTGTGTTTTTAGTGGTGAGGATGAGGAGGAGGAGGTGGTGGGTCAGGAGAGCCAGGTGACGCAGGAGATGTTGGAGGAGCAGCTGGTGCGCCTGCTCAGCAGGGAGGTGCTGGATCTTCTCAGTAAGTTTCAGCATTTCTACTGACTTCTCCCATTCCCATACAAATGTAGCAAACATTATGTTACAAAGACATAAAAGTGAATTATAATCTGACAACATACAAAGGCGTGGTAAAACATCAGATCTTGATTTGATGATAATTTATTACTTGAAAATGTTGCTATAAACGGAGTTAGGGATTCAACAGTGGAAGAATTGTCTAAAGTAGCATTGCATTGAGGACTATGTGCCAGCCACTTTGCATTTGCTGACATAAGTATTGATTAAAAATAAAATACTTGAGTTGTTTTTATTACAGTGATGTTACACTTGTTTTATGATGGCGATATAATGTGCCTGTCTAAACCCGCTGTAAAGCGCGCATGAAGTGAAGCTATTATTCCTTAATACTGCTAATGCACTTGAGTCATGTGGTATGGTTGTGTTTGTGCCAGCTACACAAGCTAAAAACAGTTTGAGAAGACATCAGGAAAGTGCAATTATCAGCCATAATTCCTGGATAGAGCTGAGACTACATATTGTGGTAGATAAGGCTGTGTTCATTCCAATAGGATTTGTATTGGCTGACAAAATCATTTACCTCCACTGTGCACTCCCAAACTGAAATAGCCAAGACACTGGGCTATGGGGGGGATTTTTGATGTTGCGTATTGAGAAGGTACTTAAATATATGGGGTGTGTGATTTTCAGCATATAGCAGACAACTGCCTGATCAGCTTTTACTCTAAAGCTGAATAATATCTGGGGAGTCGAGTTATTGTGGGGCCATAATACTTCTCTTCTTCCTTCTCTTCTAGCTGTGAGCTGCATTTCAAAAAAAGTGCCTGAACAAGCAGCAAATAAGGAGGAAATAGAGGGTAAGAGTCCAATTTAAAATGTTTGAATCGATAAGTTGTTTTTGTTTGTTTTTATTATTATAAGATTGTTAGGGCTGTCAATCGATTAAAATATTTAATCGGGATTATTCGCACATGTTTTATCTGATCAAAATGTACCTTAAAGGGTAGATTTGTCAAGTATTTAATACTCTTATCAACATAGGAGTGGGCGAATATGCAGCTTTATGCAAATGTATGTATGTATATATTTATTATTGAAAATCAATTAACAGCACAAAATAATGACAAATATTTTCCAGAAACCCTCACAGGTACTGCATTTAGCATAAAAAATATACTCAAATCATAACAAACTCAAGCCCAACAGGCAACAACAGCTGTCAGTGTGCTGACTTGACTATGACTTGCCCCAAACTGCATGTGATTATCATAAAGTTGGCATGTATGTAAAGGGGAGACTCGTGGGTACCCATAGAACCCATTTTCATTCACATATCTTGAGGTCAGAGGTCAAGGGACCCCTTTGAAAATGGCCATGTCAGTTTTTCCTCGACAGAATTTAGCGTAGGTATAAGTAAGTATGACATGGTTGGTACCAATGGATTCTTTAGGTTTTCTAGTTTATATGATACCAGTATCTTCACTCTAGCTTTAAAACCGAGCCTGCTACAACCTAAAAATCACAAGTTGTGTTAATGCGTTAAAGAAATTAGTGGCGTTAAAGCGAATTTGCGTTAACGTGTTATCGCTTTAACTTTGACAGCCCTAAAGATTTTTCAATATATACAATATACGCTTACCACTTCAACAAAACAAAGACCCACAATCTTAATGACAAAGCAAAACAAGACACGAAGACTGTTTGTTTTTATTCTGACAAAGTGTCTCATTACTTTGCTTGAAATAGTAGAGGAAGACATGATGGATTCAGCGCAGACGGCGGCTCCTGCCCAGCCCACGGAGGAGCTGACTGAGCTGGGAAAATGCCTGATGAAACACGAGGTCAGCCTGAGACGCATAACATTCAGAGGACAGCAAGGTCACTGCTGTATATAAACTCAATAATGTCTCTCTCTTTCTTTGCCCAGAACATCTACATGAACCTGCTGACCCTCTCCTACACCTCTCTGTCGTGGAAGGACACCACTAACTGTCACCGCACTGCCTCCATGGTCTGCTGGACACTACTGCGGCAGGTAGCGCACTCAATGCAACAAACCTTCATTATAAGCCTGGATCTTTTTTTATCCTTTCATGTCACACTTTCCTTTTAAAGGATAAGGCTGGCCATATTCTATATTTTTGTTATTGTCCACAAATCCCACGAAAAGACCAGAACCAACAGTACGTTAGTTCGTCTCTCAAAACCCTCTGACTTCCCCTCCCTCCCTGTGGCCCTCAGCACCAGGCCCATTCCTTCCTACTGAAGACGTAAGTCTTTAAAAGCGGTACACAAGTATATACTTTCATTTTTAAAAAAGGCTAAATAATTCCCTGAAACAGCAGGGCACTGTAGAGAATGTAGACGAGAGGAAATAGTGCATTTGATTTTAAATTGTTTCTTTGCAACAATGGAAAGGAATAAGCTACTTCAGGCTTTGGACACACAGGAAATACTTGTCATGTGTTTTCATTTAAACCTTTGCCACCTTTCTGACCTCTAATGTATTTGTATCCCTCTTTAATGCACTCTTTTAACTAACTGAATGTTTCACTTGATACTCTTCACCTGTGACTTGAAAGATGGCTGTAAAAACACATATTTCTAAAGTTTTCGTCCCACATTCATTCTCTTCAGGTCGTAGGGGGTAATCTTCTTCCCGAAGCGGTCACATGGTTCTATACCAGCGTTCTTCGGGGCCTTCAGGTTCACGGGCAGCATGAGGTCTGCAACTCTACCCTCTCTCAGCTGGCCATGCTCATCTATGAAAACCTGGTGAGGCTAAAGGCAACACTCTCTGCCATACCTGCTCTTTATTTCTGCCTTGGTTTGGTCAGTAGGACTGCAACTAAACATTATTTTTTATTATTGTTTAACCATAAGATGTAAGGAAATAGAGAAAAAATGACCATGGTGACGGCTTCAAATTGCAGGTTTTATCTAACATACAATCCAAAACCTGAAGATGTTCAGTTTTTAAAAAATGGATTAATAACGCATTAACCCAAATTCGTTTTAACACCACTAATTTCTTTAATGCATTAACGCAATCGCTCTCTAGGGGATTGTAGCGAGCTCCGTTTTAAAGCTAGAGTGAAGATACTGGCATCATATGAAACGAGAAAACCTAAAGAATCCATGTCACACTAGCTTTTCGGGAAAGAGGTTAAATAACGCTCTAATCTTACGCAAAATTTTGGCGAGGGAAAACTGTCATGGCCGTATTCAAAGGGGTCCCTTAACTTCTTTAACCTAAATTTTGTGAATGAAAATGGGTTCTATGGGTACCCACGAGTCTCCCCTTTACAGACATGCCCACTTTATGATAATCACATGCATATAACATATACATATGTAACATATACATATGTTTGCATAAAGCAGCATATTTGTCCACTCCCATGTTGATAAGAGTATTAAATACTTGACAAATCTCCCTTTAAGGTACATTTTGAACCGATAAGAATGTTAATTAATTGTGAATAATCATGGACGATTAATCGCGAACAGCCCTAATTTATTAATTAATTTATTTTTATTTAACCTTTATTTTTCCAGGATAGTCCCATTGAGATTTAAAATCTCTTTTCTGAGGGAGCCCTGGCCAAGAGGGTAACATAAAAATTCCACACATAAAAGCACAAATAATGGACTTAAAAAGAAAACAGCAAAAACTTAAAAACAACATAAGAAATTTCAGATAAAAGAAACAAGTAACAGACCTAGAACAAACAGCAAATTGTATCAACCAGTTTACTATCATACTTGACAAAGAAAAGCAGAAAATCCTCATATTTGTGAAGCCGGAATCTGTGAAAATTTGGTACTTTTGCATTAAAATAACTCCAAATGATGAATCAATTATGAAAGTAGTCTCTGATTAATTTGCTCGATTGACTAATTGTTTCAGCTCTAAAACTCATATAGTCCTGGGCTTTTCTAGATGTTATAATATAGCAGTTTCATCTGTCGGACTTTGAAGTTAATTCCTGAGAATGCATCTCTTTTAATCTCCTTGCCTCTCTGTCTATCTGTCTTAGCGGCCTCGCTACACAGAGCTGAGAGCAGTGATGACCCAGATCCCGAACATCAATGCGGAGGCTCTGGAACAGTACGACCACAGGCTCATGGACCCCAACGCCCAGAAGCTTGGAGACAAGAAGAGGAAAGACCAGTTCAAGAAGCTCATTGCAGGAACTGTTGGGGTAATGCCACATTTAGCCACTAGAGAGCGCTGCTTCTCTATTATAATCCCACTGTAGACTGCTCATCAGAAGTGACCAGAGACACCAACAGTGCAAGTCATTACTCAGCATTGTGATTCTGGCTGTGCTGTAAATCTTCTGTGCTCGGCAGCAAAAAAAAAAAAAACGAACTGTGCAGTAGCTCAACAGGGCCGTACAATCTTTTTTTTTTTTAAACAATATTTTTATTGAATTTTTACATATAAACATACATACATATATACACATACATAGACTAACAATATGAATAATTAAATTGACAAACACAACAACAACACAACAATTTCAACAACAGCACTCAGCAACACATAGCAGTTTCAATATGACTATGCACCTTGACGTCCAAGAAACTCCAATAATGGTTTCCATACTTTTTTAAATTCTGCTGCTTTTCCTCTGGTTATGTATGTTAGTCTCTCCAGTATAACACAAGATGCCATCTCCTTCACCCATACCTTTATTGAAGGTAAATCCATTCTTTTCCAAGACAAAGCTATCATTCTCCTTGCTTGCAGGAGTCCAAAGTCAATTAAGATTAACTGGTTTGAGCTAACAGTAAAGTCATCCGGATATATACCCAATACACATAACTTTGCTTGGTGAGGCACCTTCACTCCAACAATCTCAGATATATTCTGAACAATTGTTTCCCAATACTTTTTTAACTTTGGGCAGTCCCATACACAGTGAAACAGAGTACCCCTTCCTTCTAAACATTTAGTACACGTGTCTGGAATGTCAGGGGACCAACGGTTCAGTTTGGCCGGGGTAATATAAGTTCTCATTAACCATTTGTATTGCAATAGTTTCATTCTTGTATTAATTGATTGTTTTTGGGCCTTTAAACATGCAAGTTCCCAATCAGTCTCTTGTATATCCTCTTGAATATCCAGTCTCCATGCCTCCAGTCTATCAATCGTAGACTCCTTATCATATGACATCAAAGCTGCGTAGAATAAAGAAATCTGACCCTTCTCATTTAGATTCAGAATTGTGATGTTTTCAAGATGTGATAGTGGTGGTTCAGACATTATAAACTTATGTTTTGATAATATGAAATGTTTCAACTGTAAATATTTAAAAAAATGTTTTTTAGGGATGCCGTGTATCTGACACAACTGATCAAATGTGAGAAGGTTACCATCCATATAAAGATCCTCTATTTTCTGCAAGCCATTGCCTGCCCAAATTCTGAAACCACCATCTGCCCTTCCTGCTCTAAAGTATGTATTGCCCCAAATGGGGGAGAAGCGAGAAATGGGCGGGGTATCCCCAATATGCTTATGTGCTTTATACCAGATGTCAATAGTATTTTTAAGGAAAGGGTTTTCTGTTGTTCTCTTCAGATTTTTTGGATCTGCAGAGTATAGATACAGTTTTAATGGAAGGCTTGGTACTGATGCCTGCTCAATATTCACCCAGGCTGGAAAAGCCTCCATTGAGAAATAAAACATTGCAGAACGTAACTGAGCCGACCAATAATACAACTTCAAATTTGGGAGTCGCAGCCCACCCCTTTCATAAGGCAGGAATAGCAGCCTAAGTCTCAATCTAGACTTTTTGTTATTCCAGATGAATTTACCAAAAGCACTATTAAGTTTATCAAAAAATGACTTTGGCAATGGAAGCGGGAGTGATTGAAAGAGGTACAGAAATTTTGGCATTATATTCATTTTAATCATATTTATACGGCCAATCATTGATATGGGCATTTTCATCCAACGATCAAGTGTCTCCTCCACCTCACACACTAGTGGGTCATAATTTGTTGAGATAATCATTTTAATTTCAGGGGTAATTTTAACACCAAGGTATGTGAATCCCTCCTTCGCATTAACAAATGGGGTTTTTATAACTGGGTTTAATCTTTCTTCTTTATTCAAAAATAGTATTGATGATTTGGAATTGTTAATGTTATATCCAGAGAAACGTCCGAACAGTTCAATCTGTTGCATTAAATTTGGGATACTAACAGATAGTTTTGTTAAAAAAATAATCACGTCATCAGCATACAGGGATATTCTATGCTCCTGTTCTCCCAACCGGATGCCCGACAGGCCTGTCTGTGTTCTTACTGTCATAGCCAGGGGTTCTAGGGCCAATATAAATAACATCGGTGATAATGGACACCCCTGGCGAGTAGATCGCTCCAAGATAAATGGTTTAGAAACTATACTGTTTGTTAAGACACTGGCTGATGGGTTTGTGTATAAAATCTGAATCCATTTAAGATATTTTCTCCCAAACCCAAATTTAGGCAAAACCTTAAATAAATATGGCCATTCTATCCTATCAAAGGCCTGCCGGGCATCCAGTGATAATACTGCTGTATCTTTTGCGTCAAATTTTTCATGAATTATGTTAAGAACTCTTCTAATGTTATGGAATCCCTGGCGTCCCTGTACAAAGCCGTTCTGATCACTATTAACTAAATGTGGGACGTGAGGATCTAATCTTCTCGCCAGGGCTTTACAAAGTATTTTTGTGTCAGCTCCAATCAAACTTATTGGTCTAAATGAGGAACACTCTGTGGGAGGTTTTCCTGGTTTCAAGATAACCGTTATCAGTGCCAGTCTTAAAGTGGGTGGAAGAGTTCCATTTCTATAGGATTCATCAAACATATTCAAGAGTGGGGCTAGAAGTTTTACTTGAAATACCTTGTAAAATTCAATTGGTAGGCCATCAGGCCCAGGGCCGTACAATCTAATGAAATTCTTTCTGGTAGATCTCGGTTAGCTCTGTTTAACCTCTCCTCTCTCTGTCCCCCCGCCAACAGAAAGCTCTGTGCCAGCAGTTCAGGAAGGAGGTTCATATCCGGAATCTTCCATCGCTCTTTAAAAAGCTGAAGCCAGACAAGGATGTGACGAGCAGCGAAGCACTGGGCCTGGAAGCTCTCTTCTCCCCGGAGAATATTACCCTGTAGGAACACATTGTGGTTCTAATGGACTTCATACTAGCTGAAGACGGAGTTGTGTGTACAAACCAGGGTTTCCCTCGCCATCCTCCAGCTACGGCTCCACCTAACGTAGCTGTCAACACTCCCGTTTATCAATAGGTCATCTCTTATCTCAACCCTTGTTGTGCCACAGCACCACTCGCACTCAAAAGTAATATCCTTCCAGGCAAGTATCACACTGTAGATCCCTTTTTAAATCCTACTGCACACTTCTTCTCCATTCCCTTGCTCATGCCAATAAAGGAGGTATATGAGCTATGGAAATTTGTAGTAAATATTACAAATTAAAGAATAGTCTGTTCCTGTGTCAGATTGTGTTAAGAGACAATCTTAAAATAGCAGACTAACCATTCATATTTGCTCTGCAGCAGAAGCTTTATTGAGCCACAAAACTATCTTGAAATGGGGCAGATTCTGTACTCTGGTGCTTCACTTTGGGCCTTTTTCATTTTAAGGGGCAATATTTGCCTGTTACCTAGCATCATGCACACTAACCATGTCAGATTTATGAATCAAACTGAGAGACCAGCTGTGGATTGATATTCAGCATAGAAATGGTTTGATATTCAGCATAGAAATTGACATCTAATGATATCAGGCAAATTATAGCCAATAGCTGCAGGAGTAGCCTGTTGGGAAGGAGTGTGTGTGCTTGTGGAGAGGTGGAGACCTTTTTGTACTTGTGAAATCTTAATTTCAGAGGTTAGTGTTGGCAGATATGTTGCGCGACCACGCTGCTGCTGTCGAGGCCGTCATATTCCGGGTCACGATGAAGAACAATCTTGGACAAATCCTGGTACACGTTTCTTTATTTGCCGTAATTTCCTCTGACTGGACAAGCTTGAATTCAGTCTCTGATTCTGAAGGATGTGCTAAAGGTACCTCAGGTGCGACGTTCCCTAAGACGGGGTGAAGATGCTTTATGGAAACATACCCTAAGAAAAGCAGCTGAATTCTGTTTTCATTGATTTAGGTTATTGTAGATATAAATATGAACAACTGTTTTCTAGTTTGCAGATATTACACAGTAGTTGGTTCAGGCAGTGGTAGTTTGCATTTTGCCGGTTCTTCATATCAGCACAAGCCCAAGTAGTGTTTTGAATTGCTTATTTAATGCAGAGCACATATCCTACTACAAATACTACAGCCACATATTGTGCCAAAACACTCACGGTAGACTTTGACAAACGTGACAAGACAATGTCTGAGAAGCAAAACCTAATAAGATATACATTTTCATAAAGATTATTTAAGGGTGGAATTAATGTGTAGCCTAATCCAAGTCTTTCTGTTTTCTAGCTGTTCAGTTGGTGATGATATTCTGTTTTTTTTTTGTGTTTGTACTGGTTTTGCCAGCCATAAGGAAAAAGATGACCCAGCACTACATTCCTTCATTGTCCAAGGGATTGTTTCTAAGCATAATTTGATGGATGTATTTTGCTCTCATGGAGCTGTCACGGTAGAGAGTGATTTGTGTTGTGTTGTGTAGACGCAGACCAAAAATAAATGGGAGTTATTTTTGGCTTGGAGTGAGCCCCCTTTAAATGCATACAGACTGGTTTGCATTTCAGATAATTACTGAAATCAGGTTCACATCATACTTGCCCAGATTTCCCCATCTTTGTGATGATTGTTTGTTCACATGTGGCCATTTAAAAAAAAAAAAGCTTGTTCAACACTAAAATGTTCTGTACAAAGGAGAAAATAGGATTTTTAAAAGTGTAGTGTGGTTTATATTTTGTTGTTTTTAAATAAAGAAGATTGATTTCAATTTATCTCATTTTTTTTTATTTAGAATAAATAGAAAAGTACTTCAAGTTAAAAAATAAAAGTTATTTCTTAATTGCTACAGATGGACATGGATATGGTCACACATTATTTCTTAATAATTATTATTTGTTTTGTTTTGCATATGTACCATTTTCAACATTTTGCAAAATGACCAACACGGGGACATAGTTGTAAAGATAAATTGGGGTGAGATAAAATCCTAAAAGAAAAAACAACTACAGTGTGGAAAATAATTAACATTAAATAAATTATGCCTTCAGAGGAGCATAAGCCTATGTTTCGTTTTCTTCCTGTGGCCATATTTCTTTTATATTATTATTATGGTACTTGCAATAATGATAGTCAGTGAATCTTTACGCTGACAAAATGTTTAATGTTTTTATTAACAATACCTAAATAAAAATGTGTATAAATATACTGACAGATCTTCAGAGCTGTCCAGCTCATAAATTAAATACAGTATTTCAACAGAATTCAAAACTGTAAAATCATATTTCAGACATAAGCTCATTGCTTCCCTAATTAGTTAATACTCTTTTATCTTTTAATATTGTTTTATGTGTGCAATGAACAAATTTAGACATTTTTGCCATGTCTTCATTTTCTCCCCATGATGCCGCCACAATTTTTTTGTTTTTTAAACATTTCAATAAATTTGGAAAGTTGAGTTTTGTTGCGTTTCTGGATCAAATTCTATTCTGTAATTGTTTGATACATGCCATTAGTGATGAAAAATGATGATGGTGATTCACAAGTGTCCCAAATCTCTATACATATCACTAGTGTACCTTTCAGGGGGTATATATATGGATATATCATAAAGGAATATTGATAAACGAGGGAGATACCTTGGAAGAATATTAAAAGCAGTTCACACTCCAAGTCGATAGGGGGCGGTAACGGGCCGTTTGCTATTTTCCCACTGCCCTAAAGGAGCATGAACGCAGCCCAATGAAGAAGAACGGTGTTGTCATGGCTTCTATCCTGCTGCTATCATCTACCGCTGGTATGTTATGTGTTTTTGTCATTATAAACTATTGGGAATGAATAAATTAATGCATGTAGGTTTAATATTCATAAATATTGCTTGTAACGTTATCTCGAAGTGTTCAACGCACACAGCCAGCCTCCTAAAAGCTTAAAGTCGGTAAGAAAACACCGGTACGTTAAGAGTTAATGCTAACAGTTCATGCTAACAGTTAGCTGTAACGTTAGCAACCAGCTGAACAGAGTTGGCTGAGCTCAGAGTCGTTAGATAAAGAGGATAAAGATCTGTAATTTTGTACAGTAAAGTACTGCAATTCCTTGTGCCTTTGTACGTGCATTCGCCCGCGTACTGTCGCTACTTAAGTACAATGTTTGAGGTACTTAAATTGAGTATTTCCATCTTATGGTACCTTAAAGGTCCAATATTGTAAAAAGTGAGATTTTCATGTCTTTTATATTATAAAGCAGGTTTAAGTGATATATAAATACTGTGAAAGTATCAAAACACTCAATCCATCGAGAAATACAACACAGCCCATATTCAGAAACTGTGTGTTTAAAACAAGCCGTCAGGATTTCTGTCCATTTGTGATGTCACAAATCTACAATATTTAGACCATTTCACAGTTTTAAATGTAAACATTCTAAATGTGTCCCAGTTTATTTCCTGTTGCAGTGTATGTGAATGACATCAGCTGACAGGATGTAAACATGGACCCAAGCTGTTTCCTAGCAACGCAATTCCGTTGCCATTCCGTTGAAATGCACTAAAACGGAGCGTTTCAGACAGAGGGTGAATACAGGTATATTCAGGCATCCAGTATGAGAAAAATAATGTGTTTTTTGAACAATAAAGCATGTAAACATGTTCCAGTAGAAACCCAAAATACAAACATGAACCTGAAAATGAGCATGATATGTCCCCTTTAATACTTCTACTATTCCACTACATTTCAGAGAGAAATGATGTAGCGATACGTTTTACTCCACTGCATTTATTTCTCAGCTATATTTACTTGTAAGAATTTTGTATACAAAATCTGTTTTTCATTTTTGTAAAAGATGATGTATTGTTACAGATTAAACTACCCCAAAGTATATAAAGTAGTTCAAATTAGCTCCACTTCCTGCAGCCACATCATTAAAATGCAGCATACAAGTTGCATCAATAATACTGATCCAATAATATAAGACTGACTTTGATCCCTTGAATACATTTTGTTGATAATACTTGCGTGCATTATTGTTGAAGTAAAATTGTGAAAGCAATACTTTTACCTGTAATTGTGTGTGTGGATACTGTGACATTCTCCTTGTATTAAGTTGGCTTCAAAGTTATTTAAAAACATTTTCCCACAAATATCACATAGCTTTTCCATGTGTTTTGTATCTGCTTGTTTCTGTGATTAATTGAACCTGAATCATGGCCAATAAAATCATTTTAAATGGCGGCACCATTGCATCAAATGGAGACTGAACCTTACATACAGTACTGTAGTATGTATCCATATACAGTAAATTGGCCTGTGAGTGACATATTTGGTATCTTTGGAAATTATACTTTCTATAAGAATTTTAAAATTTGAAAGCTTAAGCAAAGCTCAGCTGCATAATGTGTTTGTAATGATTGTTTCTGCAAGGTATAAGAGGTTTATTAAAGGATGGATTAAGATATTTCTAGTCTACCTGACCTTTAATTTAGACCTGAAACGATTTGTCCATTCATCGATCAGTTGTTTGACGGAGCAAAAAGGACATCCATTATCTGGTTTCAGCTTTTCAGATGTGAGGATTTGCTGCTTTTCTTCCATATACAGTATGACAGTAAACTGAATATCTTTGGACTGTTGGTCAAACAAAACAATGACAGCTTGGCCTCTGGGCTATAATGGGAATCTTTAACTGTTTTAACAATTTATTTTAACTATTAATTGAGGAAATAATTAATCGATAATTAAATGAATCATTAGTTGCAGCCCTACTGTAATTATTCCTCCTGTCCATACTGAAGAGATCCTTTCCTAGCGCACAAAACAAACAAACAAAACCCTGCACCCACCTTCAGTATGCTGTCTCCCACCCACGCTATACACAGTGTCTCTGGGTTCTGGATAACCAATGCTTTCAAGTACAGCAAAGGAATGTCTTCTGTATTTTCTTTTTTACTAGGAAAAAGATCCAAAGAACAAAACTCTGTAATTGCTTCCTTTCCAGTAATCCCCACTTTCCCCCATGTCTTCTAGGGCCCGTTGCCCATCCAGCAGCACCACGTTCCTCCTACTTTACCCATCACTGCTGTCTGGCTGCAAGATCCTCTCATCAGCGTGACTCTGCAAACTTGAGCTCAACATATTCCTCGATATATGTCCGCAACAACCCACAGTATATTATGTGATGAGATTTACAAAGATGCAATATCTGAAATTTAAACCTCTAGCAAGAATGGATGAAAACAGACCACTTTTTTCTTTATCATACATAAAATAATTGTCAATACATAATCCAAATAAGACTGCATAAACTTGCTTGCTATCACTCTCAAATTTTTATTCAGTGACTAACACTAGACAGGAAATAAATCTTAGTTGTTAATATTTTCCGATGCTTATCCGAAATGAACAATAATTAATTTGAGGGGCAATGATATTTATACATTTATTGTTAACCTAGAGTGATTTGTGTTACCTGAAGATACAGAAATTGACTGCTCAAGAGGAAAAACAAGATTTTAAATTGCAAAATACAGAAAGAGAAATAAAAAATTCACTGCCTATGAAATGTATTCACTGTCCTTGGATTTTGGCCTGTTTGTTTTCAACATCATTCTATCAGTGGAATTTTTTTTTCCCAAGGAAAGGTCATTAATGTCATAAAAAATTGTAAAAAACAAAGTACAAATATGAAACAAAACAACTTATTGAATTTAAAGTCAGATGCCCCTTTGGCAGCAGTTGCAGGCTTGATTGCATATGGATGGATCTGTGGTTTCACCATGGCGTCTTTGCAAAACTGCTCAACCTCTAGCAAGTTGCATTGGGGAGTCAAGTCCTGCCACAAATTTTTAAACGGATTGTCATCTGGACTCTTATTTGGCTTCATGTTTGGGGTAGTTGTCTTGTCAGAAAATAGATGGGGCATTTTAACAATCTGAAGCATGACTTCCTCCACGATCTCTTCTGTATTTTACTGCATTTATTTGACCCTCTACCTTCATTAGCCCTTAGGGCCTGCTGCAGAGTAGCATCCTCACAGCATGGTGCTGCTACCACTAAGCTTCATGGTGGGGATGTTGTGCTACTGTTAATGTGTAGTGTTTAGCTTACACCAAATATTGCATTTAGTGTGATGAGCTTGTAGCTGCTTTTGCAGTAGTGATGCCCTGCCACACAAGTGCCTTTGTCACACGGACTCAAAATGCTTTGTGGACGGCACGCTGAAGGCAGATTTACAGCAGTGCAATTTGATATCCCTATTTCAAGGGATATTCAATGTCCTGGGAATTTTGTTATGTCATTCCCCGCACTGATACTTCTCTGTAGCCTTTTTATGTAATGGTTTAGAGTATTCCCTTGACTTCATAATGTAGTTTTTGCCAGGAAATGTAGGCCTATTAACCAGCTGTTGGTCTGTAAGTAAAATCACTTGATTACACACAGGTGACCTCCATTCAGCTTAATTACGTGGATTCTAAAAACAATTGGCTACACAGTTGGTGACTGGCTTGGTATATAAAGAGAGTGGACACCTGAATTTTGTTAATATTTTTATAGTTATATTTTGATATTAAAGTATTGTTTTGTGTTGATCAGTGTGGAAAAAATATATGAAAAAATTATAATTGTGTCTGTAATAAAACAATAAATGGCAATACTGTTGCAAATTTGGTATTTTCTTTGACTCTTTAAATAGGCAGTGGTAGAATGTACAAGTACACTTCTGCAGTACTTATAAGTATTTTCATTTTATGCTACTTTATACTTCTAGCCTTCTTCTCTACATTTCAGAGGCAAATATTGTACTTTTTACTTCACTACATATATCCGACAGCTTTGGTTACTAGTTACTTTGCAGATTCAGATTAATAATACAAAATATAATCAACTATTAAATTATTATATATTATTATAGGTTAAGCTAACCAGCAATATATAAACTATATATTTTCATTACTGTTAAAGTAATGAAAATTAATTACACACTTACCAACTGCAACATTAAAGTGATGTAGTACACATTAATGCATCATTAATTATAATCCAGTAATATAATATATGTGATGTGATATGATTCTGAAATGGGCCATTTTTATGTTTTATTTTGATGCTGATACTTTTACTTGAGTAAGATTTTGAATGCAGGACATTTACTTATAACAGAGTATTTTCATACTGTAGTATCCAACTAATTTAACTTAAAAGATCTGAGTACTTCTTCCACCACTGTAAATAGACTAGTTTTATGAATTATGTGTAGAATATAAAAAAAAAAAAAAAAATCAGTTAGTTTGATTATTGTTTATGTTTTCTAAAAGACCGACTGTAAATCGAAACCTTGCTGTATTTCTCTTAATAAACAAATATTAAGTATTGTTCCCATACCTCTAATTTAGTCTATACATTTTTCAGTCAATTAACATACATTAGCTGGTTTTCCACCAGCAGCACCAGCTTCACGGCAGCTTAGCAACGCGGTTGCCGCGCAACACAGAAGTTTCTGGTCGGAGTAGTGATTCAGTTCGGACATTCGTGTTTTTAATCAGCAGATAGGAAACAGGTGCGCGTCTCTAGCTAGCACGGTTTAACCTGGCGGCTTTCAACGCGAACACAGCCATTCATAACCTTTAACCTTGACTCTTATTAGTAACTACAAAACAACTTGTTGGGTTCAGGATGTTCGCCGAAGTATTAACTGCAGCCCGGTTTGCTGTGGTTGAATTCAACAAAGCCAACGCAGACGACCGGTTTGCTTACAAAATTGTGAACATAACATCGGCTGAAATTCAGGTAAAACGTAATTTTAGAGTCATGGTCAAAGTCAATTTTCTACCGTAAACATTACGTCTAAAACTAGTCCTGTTTCCTGCAGGTGGTCTCGGGAATAAACCACATTCTGGAAATGCAGCTGGGACGTTCAATGTGCAAGAGAAACGACACTGCTGACAGTGAACCATGTGTTTTCAACTCTGAACCCAAGGCAAGTTCAACATTTTAGGTGGTGTCCTGAGACAAAAAGGCACCCAAAAGCCCCATTGTGCTCCTTACTTTTCTGCCCCAGTGCAGTCAGCGTGTAAAGTGTTAAAATGATTCACTAATTTGCCATTTATTTCAGGAACTTCAGTGCCACTTCATCATTTCAGAAGTCCCTTGGGAACACACACGTGTACTTACTCAAAAGAAGTGTCACCCACAGATATAGTGTCACCTACCTAATCATTGTGACTAATATTTCTGATTGCTGCTGGTAGTGGTGTTGCCAAGTAAACGGTTATCCCTGAACTGTTTTAGTGTGTGTTTCATAAATGGAGCTTATTAATATACTGCCCAAGCCCTGTATTTATGCTCATAAACCAGTGATTTCATTGGCTCCCAGATATGCCACTTGTTCTAACACTGAGTTGAATAAGTTCAGTGACCTGCACTTGCACACGCATTGTATAGGGCGAAAAATGGCATAATTATTCCAGTGAGTGACCGGTGCAGCTTTACTGTGCCTCGTCTCTCAGTGTGTGTCCTGGCAGCTGTAAGGCTCTGGTTGCGTGTCAAGCTCGGTCAGACACATGGCTGCTAAACGGAGACGAGGCTGCACCTCTTCACACTACAACCACGGTCTGCAGAAGGGCTGTGCATGGAGGATTACAGGCATTTTCAGATTACTGCTCAGCAAGACTGAACTGTCTGCTGCTCTGACCCCCTTTTTTTAACAGGGGGAATGGATAGCTCACTGATAATGTACAGATAAACACACAGCGCAGGGGGGAAATCATGTCAAATAATGTATCAGGATATGTGAGAGGGTGTAGCTTGTTTGGGGCTGCAGTGGTGTGTAATTATATCTAGTACAGTTTCAGGAGTTTTTCCCTCTCAACCACATCTTGCATCACTCTTAACAAGAGAAGGAAATTAAAGAAATTGTGATTAGTGACTGGTAAATGTGTGTTAATTGTTAAAATAGCAGACGTTGCTATATGTGGGGGCAAAAGGGGGCCGCGTCAGTTGGGCTTTGATTACAGTAAACAGCCGCATGGATAAGCGGTTCACGCACACACACACCCTCTCACCCAGCCCATAATGTCTCTAATCATGGATGTCTTAATCAAACTGAGCAAAACATAAAGAATTGGCTGGCACAGTGGATTAGGTAGCAGGGGTTAGGAATGTGGGGGAAGGGGGCTACTCCTCAACGTAGGATGACTAACATCGAAGCTCTGGTGCCAGGAGTATGCCCTGTCCATCTGCCATTCCACTCACCCACCCACCCACTGACACACTAACAGGTGCGTGCACGCAGATACAGTACACGTGTGTTTTCTGTGCACGCGCTCGCATACCCCACCCCGCTCTCCGGCCCTACCCCTGTCCTCACTTAGCCTGGGCAGCAGATGGTGAGGGGGCAAGGCTTGTAGCCCCCCTCCCAACTCCAAGCCACCAGCCCATCACTCCCTATTTTTTTCCCCCCACGAACACCACCCCACCCCTCTTTGTGTTGTTGAAGAGCCCGAGTGTTGAAAGGCGAGCCCCAGCTTGTCTCCCCCCCCCACAAATCCTTGGCTGGCTGCCATTGGCGGGACTCAGTCAGGTGTCCTAATGCTTCAGTTAGGGGAGGAAACGCTGGTTAATCTGCCCATCGCGTGCCACCGGCCATGGCCTGGCCTCTTTGTGTCTGGCACCCCTCTGATCAGTCCCTCCACCCCTTCATCTGTCTTTCCCCCGTCTCTTCCAGCCCAGTTTCTCTACCCCAAGACAGTGTCATCCTTTCTTAAAGATCATCCCCTCTTCCTCTCGGGATGTGTTTTAACCACATTCTTTATCAGACAAATCCAGTAGTTTCGACAGTTGTACTACATCGTTGTTGATGGATTGGACTATTTTATTATCCTATCCGTCATTAAACCCTTCTCTATTTTGTGCTGACTCATCACAGCCATCCAGAATGTTCCTGCAAATGCACCTTACAGGAAAATTGTTGCTTTTGAATATTACACCATTCTGCTTTATAGCATATAACTCTGCTGCTTCTCATACAGTTTTCAGCTTTCAGTGCATACCATGTGTTGAGATGTATAACTCCAACCACTGCCCTCATTGTCAATCCCAAGTTAAAGTACATCATTGTGAAATGATTTATTCTATCAAAGTTGCTCCTAAAGGAAATCTTGAAGTTAATACAAAATAATACAATTAAATTGAGGTACTAAAGAATCAATGTACTGTAAGAGTGGACTGAAATCCACATCTCTTGTGTAGCTTTATCATCTTTTCTTATTTCGTGTTTTGCTCTCGATCTTTCCTGCATCATATAGGTGAAAGTTTATCTCATTATACAGAGGCAGCATCATCCCTTACTCCTGGAAGATGCACAGCTCTGATTAGGATGAATGATGCTTGGATGCTACTTGGAGGAGGCTGATACGGTGCAGTTGCATAACCAGAGAGGGGTCATTACCATTTGACCCCTGCTGACCTCCTTTTTGATTGACCCTGGGTTTGGTCACCGCTTCAGAGCACAGGCAGGAGTATAAGGTCAGAGTTCAAAGTACCCTCAGCTGTGCTGTCATGGAAACAGCAGGGTTTGCTCTTCTGATGGTCAGTTTTAATCTGAGGACAGTGGTTCATTTAAAACCGTAGTTTCATTTGCTGTTATTTTGTTTCACCTTTTGAAAGTTTTGGTGTTTATTGTACTCCTTTTAAAGCTCCAAAACTACACTTTTTTTTATGTGGCTACAGCTAAACTTAAGATATTAATATTTGTGGGCTGATATCAGATTTGGAAATATTGAGTACAGATGTATGTAACGGTTTCTAGTGTAGTACTGATGCTTCCTGGGTTGTTGTGAGGATTATGTGGCTTCAAATTAGCCCGGTTGACACAGCGTTGTGAACTGCTCATTACATTTTACGGATTAGTTCTTTGTGCTTTTCCTGCTATTTTAGTATTTTACATGTTGTCTTGGGGTTTCCATCGTGTGCTATGTGCAGCATAGTATAGATCTCCCGTCTTCAGTGTTGTGACCAAAGCTTCGGGATCCGCCATTGTGGTCAATCGAAACACACCCGTGGTTTGTTTTTCCACTTCCTGTTTGTGACCGTTGTGAAGGGTTTCCTTGCAATCAGTGCTGCGGCAGGGGGGGGAGAGAAAAATCAATACTTTCAATGTAACGTGCGGCCAATGGAATAAGGGAATGATTTATGTAGGGATGGCTACTCTTCGAATCAGATGGGATTTGTGTTTGGTGGCCGGATGAGTGGAGGGGAGGAGGGGTGGTGGCACAGAGACCCAGAGCAAAAAGAACTATAAAAGGTTAAAAAAAAAGTGTGCTTCACTGCTGTTGATCGTGGCACCGCTCCTCTCCTTCTCCCGCTGTCCCTCTCCTCTCTTTTCATCTCTCAAACACACCGCGCTCTCTTGACTGTCCCGCTTAATCTTAGCGCTGTAGTATTATGAGACTAAAGACCGACGGGACGCACACACACACACACAGCACGCATACACACACCGGGAGTTTAGCAGGTTGTGGACCACCAGCCAGAAACAACATATGCCCCATCTCCTCTCCTCTCCAGATTAATGGGAGCATGTTAATATTACCGTACAGTCAGAGAGGAAGGGATGGGGGCAAGGGGTAGGGAGGGGTGGGAGATGAAAGGTAGAGGGAGAGTGTAAGCAAGGCAGACTGAGATTCAGAGGGAAGCGCGAGGCAGGAGGAATGAGAGCAAGTCTGCGAAGGGAAGGAGGTTGAGAACAAGTCTTGGAAAGAGACAGAAAGATGGAAGTGTGGAGGCGGGAAAGAGCGAGAGAAGCGAGGACATAACAACCATAGAAAAATGTGTGTTTGCTTTATTGCAGTGGCCCCACCTACCCCTCCATCCTGTTAAGGAGGCACAGTCCTAAGGAGGAGGGGTAGGATCCCCTCCCTCAGCCACCGACACACACACATGCTCGCTCTCTGGCTCATACACACATACACACTCTGCTCCGTGAGGGAGCAGTCGCTGAAGAGCTCTGGATAGACCATGCGAGGTTCTGCAGGTGTCCCACCCTTCCTCCCATCACATGGATGCTTTAGAAGGTACTATTTCCATTTGTTCCTTCCTCCTTTCTGCCATTTACCCCAATTCTTCTTCAGTTTTTCTTTGGTTTGCCGTTTCTTCCTTCTTCGCTCGAAGATTTCCTCTCCTCATTGTCCGGAGTAATCTGCGAGCCTCTGCTGCTTATATGTTTGTGTGAGATTGCATGTGCGTTTGTGTGAGACTGAATGCATGCTCGCGTGGTTGTTTACAAGCTCTACTGTAGCCGCAGGTCAGACAACTTTAGTAGAGTGGATTCTATTAGCTGCATGTGTTTCAGCTTCGATTGAATTTTATTATCATGTAATACCTCTTTCCAAACTAATTTTATGGGGGTCGTGGCTTTGGCTGCTTGTTGGATTATTTAGTCTCTCCTTTTATTATTTTTTATTGGCGCTCAACTCTTAAGGGTGGAGGGAGACAAAGCGCATTATGAATGCTCTGTGTACACCCTCTATATGCGTATTCATGATGTTTGGGTCGAGGCTTTCAGATGGAGTATAGTAGAAATACGTGGCAGCATTTTTACAATAAAAGCAAAGTATTGCATTTTTTGGGATGTGATAGTGATGATGGTGAGTGTGAAAGAGTTGGAAATGAACAGAGTGGAGTTTTTTTTAGATGAACGGTTGTCACATTGCCCAGAATTTGTTACAGTAACACAATTAAAAAAAACTATGAATCAGTTGAGTTGAGGCCATGCTGCATATTTTTGGTCCTTTCATCATAAAAAAAGTGGGTTTGTGTGTCACATAGAAACTTAATTAGTAAAAGTCGAACCAGATTATATGCTTTGTTAGAGAGAAATAAGGGAGATGGCAGTGGAAATGGCTAATAATCCTATAACGTGGAGTGAGTGAATGAGTGAGCGAGCGAGGGAGAGCACATGTCCTGCATGTAACGTGCTGTATTGGCGAGCACCCAATACACACCTCTTTTGCTCATTCTAGAGATGAAGCAACACTCCTCTAATATATTGATAACAATATTTACTATGGACATTTATTGTTATATGCAACCGAATCTTAAGCTCTAAATTTGTTATAATTCTACATTTAACATCCCTTCCATTTTATGCGACGTATTTACAGGGATGACTAAGCTGTTATTTGGTTTCGTCTACCCCGAGAGTTTCTTAAATTAATAAGACATTTGTCTCACTTTCCTAGCTTTTTTGTGCTTGTTTAAGACACCATTATGACCGTACATTCTGTAAATGACCAACAATATATTGAAGTTTTCAGGACGGCCCTACTCGTATTGTCTGTCAGTAGTATTCAGAATGTGTCCGGGTCATCACTTCCCTGTTTGGAAATCAAATTGGTGACCATTTGTTCAAACAGACCTGACAAATAACCTCCAAATCCATCCTGCAAATCTGTTCCTTCCACAATATCTCCCCCCTCATCCCTTTCTTCTGCTCATCCTTTAGGTTAAAGCAGTGTCCTCTCTCCACCCCCCCCCCTTTTTTAGGCTTATATTGACCTGTTAATAGTATTATCCACAGAGCGTGTGGCAGGGCCAGGGTCACATCCCTCTAGGGTTTGGATGGTCAGCCCTCTGGCCACAGTTTGGTCGGAGAGCGGCCAATAAGACCTAAGCTGTGGTCATCCTTCAATCTAGCGCCTTTCACAGCAGAGGTCACGCGAGTCAGAGGGTAATAAGTTTAACCCCTCGAGGGGTGAGGAGTCAGAGGTCACAAACAAGGCAATAGGGAGAAGGTTTGCATCATCAATCAGTGGCACTCCTGGTTATATCTGTGCATATCGATGACACACGCTCCTTTCTGCCAATCTCATTTGCATGGCTTGCTAAACACAAAGGGCAGCCATTATGATCATATCAATGTGAACAAAAATAACATTGGTATTGTGAAGAGGCTCTTCCAGCTTACACAATAATGTTTTGTTAACCTTTCTTTGTGTCATTTTAACACACTTCATTATGCAGACATTTAAATAAGATCCTGATTAATGCTTGTAAATGCCATCCACTTCTATAAATGGTTACGCCGCTCAGTCCATTTCCCCCAAAAATGCCTGTAAAAAAGAAAACATGTTCTCTCTGCAGGAATCAGGTGTTCTGTTATCTTTTTATTACTGCTTTAAATGTTTGTCTAGGCTAAAAAAAAAATGATTTGATAGATTCAATTTTGTTAATATAACTAATTTGAACCACTAACGTACTAATTTATCCGATATGTGGACTTGTTATCTGTGTTCGTAGCTCTTGCATGCTACACCCTTAATACCATGCTGCATTGAACGTGAACCGCTGAAAACGAGGACCATATCAATATTTTGATCTGTTTTTCTTGTTAGGGAAAACTAGTAATCATTGTTTTATGACGGCTTTATGTGAATGATCTTTGGTTTATTTGTAGGGGTGTGGCCTTTTTAGTGCATTTCCACAAGTTTTTTTGCTAATAAACATCATCTCGGCCTCGCAGGTGTCTTTAAATACATGGCATTATTCAGCCCTTAAATGGGATGTTATTCAAATAATGCCCCCCAATGATCGTGTGACATTTTCTTAAAATCTACCGCAGATGAGCGAGTGTATCCCTCCTTGTAAATCTGAAATGGTGCTGTGCTGATGTTTCAGCATCTCCCAGAGGTCTCCTCTCCCTGGCTGATGTTAGCGATGTGTCAGCATTAAGCTAGGCCTGCCTGCTAGGCTGCTGGGGCCGTGGTGGCGACCAGCCCAGCCTGGCCAAAAGCCAGACCAGACATGTCTTGGCACCAGACAACAGAGACGTGACAGGATCAAGGATTGGGGGGGGGGGGGAAATATGCTCATACAGTATGCAGTGTTGTTGATCCATATTACCAACAAAGTGCAACGATATGCATATTATGCACATTCCTGAAGGATTTTAAAAATTAAAGATTTTCTTCCCCCTGTTTTTCCTTTTTGATTCAACAGTGAACCGCGAAGGGAGAAAGAAACGATGGGAGGGAGCAGAGGATGAAGACATGCGACAAAGATCCCAGGTCGGACTCCAAACGAGGACGTCGTAGATACATGGTACGTTCCTTCCTTCCACCAAACGAGCCACCACGATTCTCCTGATGTGTGTTACTTTAAGGGAGGCTCCACATGCACATTACATAAATGGCTTGTGGTGCATGTATGTTACACGGAGCACACTATGGGACGTGTGCATGCCATTAAGTGTGTGAATAAGAGAGATGTACATGTTGCTCAGTCAGCTATTGCACAGACAGAGACCATCAATCACAAATGCATGGTGAGCCGCATTGCTCTTTTCCCGGTCCCTCAAGTCCTTTCTGCGTGCTGGAATTACACAGCATTTTACCTGCAACACTGCATTTTTTTTTCTGGACTTTGTCTTAACCCTGCACCGTAACTCAAGCAACACATTTGTGCGGCGCCATGTCTTTTTAAACTATGGCGAGAGGTGAAATTTTATGGTGTAACTTATAAATCAGCCCCATAAGCTGTATACTGTTTCGATCAGGTTTTGATTCTCTAGTTGCAGTAAAATGTGCACAAGGTAAAGCCTGCAATGTTCCACGCTGTCTTAAAATAACAGTATGAGTACCACGTATGTTATCGAAGGCCCTTCCCTACTGTACGTCTTTTATTAGCCTCACAACAAGGCTTCTCCATGCCAGCTTGACATCTTGTTTCCCTGCATGTACCTGATGTCAGTTGTTAAAGAGCTCTGCGTGCACCTCACCCTCATATGAACTACCCGTTTCTTTTGTCATGTTTGACCACTAGGCACATTCTTCCTATGCCTTGTATTTTCCCTTTTACCACTTACTGTATATATCTAATTTTGTAATTCATATGGTCTCACAAAACTCCCTCATTTGCTGTTTTGAATTATGTAGAAAACTTAACAACACACTTCATCAAACAAAGCAAGGACACCATCAAATTAGCTCTATGGTATGGGCAAAAGCCAGCTGTATTTGATAGATGAGTGTTGAGACCTTGGGCTTTGGATAAGACACGAGGGTGAGTATGCTGAGGGCTACGGTTTTGGAGAGAGCGTGTGATAATCAGCAGGTGGACTGGTTATTGTTGTGATAAGAGCAGGTTGATCAATCATGCAGTCAAGGACTTCTCTTTCAGACAGTTTGATCAGCTGAAAGGTTCACGTCATATTTATCCCCTGAACTACAACAGTGGCTAACTTAAATAGGGTTAAAACTTCCCTGCCTTTCTAAAACTATTCATATAGGGTTTATATATCTGTCTTTGTTAAGGGTGGAAACACTTAAAATGTATAGAGTACAAGAAAAGAAAATAGATAAAAGTTTATTAAAGGAATGAAATGTTTATCTGTATTGTGAAGGGGTTAGAAGAGTCTATTAAGACACCTACAGATGTTTTTTTTCCCAGATGAATGTAGAAAGAAACCTGCCCTCTGATGGGGTCTTATTGAAGTGATGCAGTGCCCGGGTTGTCAAGAAATGCTCTTTGTAAAGGTCACATATTACTGCTCGCTATGTTGTGATGCGGCCAATAAAACAGCCAATAACTGACCCTGTGAAACATGTGCTAATTAGAATGTTTTGTCAAGGGTTTTATCCTCACGATTGAAAATATGCCATTTAAAGAAATATAAAATAATCCCACAGCCTCGTTCATGAAACGGTGAAACTACGCTCTGAAGTAATGACTTAACCAGGAACCCATAATTGAGTAGTTATTAAAAAAAAAAGACATTGATAAGCAAACTTATGATTAGATATTCCTTCTGCTTATGTTGGGATCTGCAAGTTTGAAAGTATACATCCCTGTGGCCCGAGGCGAGCCATGTGCTAAGATTGAGAACGCCTTCATAGGCACACAGTACATACAGTAGTTAACCCACATAATGGTACCGTGTAGGTTACCACACTGTTAGAACTGCAGACAGGAGCACAGAAGACTCTTCATTAGAAAAACCTTCTTTTATGGCCCATTGTTAAACATGACTCAACATTTTGAAAAGCAAAGTGTTTAAGTTTATAAGGCAAGTTGATTATAAAGAGAGCTGAAATGTAATATTACGTGATCACGTTTTTGTTCTGTGTATTTTTTTAGTCAAAAATAATCATACCATGGGAACTATTTTATAAATGTGCCCCGTGTTTAGGAGCATATTGTTTTAGGGAGATGCTTTGATTGTTCCCTATTAAGCTTTGTAAAAACGAGTTGCTACTTCATGTAAGATTTAGTGATACTGTATTTAGGTAAGGAGAGATGTTGATGAGATGGCGAGGCCTCATTCGGCGTCGGTGCCGTCTGTTAAATCAAGGTGATGAACAGGGACATTGAAATGACCAGAGGCCTATAACAGAATGCTCCCTGGGAAAAGGCCAGTCCTCCACCGGGCCTAAATCGACTCCCCTCTCATTTACATGACACATAAATTCACATTTAAATGGCAGAAAATTGCTCGGGTGGCTGATACACTGGGGCATATGAAATTATAATTGTAGTCAGCCGCGTGTATGTGTGTGTGTGTGTGTGTGTGTGTGTGTGTGTGGGTGATATAAGATTGAAGGCATGTGTGGAGGAATTATGTGTCCAATAACTGAGATGGGATGTAAATATGGTCAGGAGGACAGTGAGTAGTCTGATGTGCTATCGGCCCATTTCATCTGAGACTGCAGTGCAGGGGCTAAATGGCAGCCAGCGCCACACCGAACGAATGGCAAATCAAAACTGCTCTCCACGGTACTATAGAGAAGTGTTTTATATGAAATTAAGTATCGAGTCTAAATAGAGTGTTTGGCTGCCAGCAGATTGTTTTTGTATAGGTAAGAGGGACGCAACTAACAATTGTTTTATTATTAATTAATCTGACGATTTGTTTCTCGATTCATCTCTTGATCTGTAAAATGTCAAAAATATTTCAAAAACATTGGAAAATGTCCAAGATGATGTCTTCAAATATCTTGCTTATTCGGATCAAAACCAAAGATAATCAGTTTACAGTGATGTAAAAGAGAAAAGCAGCAAATCCTCACATTGGAGAGGCTGGTACCAGAGAATGTTTGGTATTTTTGCTTAAAAAAAGACTTTTATCAAAATAGTTGTTGATGAATTTTCTGTCGGCCAACTAATCGAACAATCGACTAGTCGTTGCAGCTCTAAAGATTAGCAACCCTGGTATATAAACGCCCATGACCACTGACAAAAACCATGGGAATTTAATGCAGGACTAATCACTGAAACAATGATAACATCACTTTATTTTCATATAATACACATTCTATAAGTTTTCATGTGCATCTCATTGTCCTGTATTTGACATGGCATAAATGGCTTGTACTGTTGCAGACCTCGTTGTGCCCCCCTCCTCATCCTACTACCCATCTTTCCCTCCCTTTCTTAGTACAGTTTTTTTTTCTTTCACCTCTCCTCTAACGGAAAGGCTGGAACAAATACACATGTCACATCAGTTCATGGAGATCCCAATTGTTTTTAGCCAGCGTGCACCTCCTGAGAGGTCTATGGGTTGCCTGTGTTTCTCAGCATGGCTTCGTAAACGCAACCCCAACCCCAAATCATTTCACACAGCTCTTGCACACCACGCAGGGCATGCACTCCGATGTACAGACTCATACATTGTACATGTACATCTGCATTTCTCTGCATTCACTCTCGCACACTGTTTTCTATCTGAATCTCACCACATGTCGTTCAGTCCAAACTGGACCATCAACAAACAGTACAATATGGCTCACCAGGAGGCCCCTCACAGACCTGTTTCATAATTTGGGCTGCTCTGTCCATTGTATCGGCCTCCTTTGATAAATTTACCTCCAACTGATACAATGCGTCAGTCTTTTTGTCTGAGGAAGACAATTGCTTGTACAGCGAAGGTCCAGGGCCTTAATGAAGTGTTAAAGCTACTGGGCACAAAGGTCGTTTTTTGCTCCTAACATTAGATGACAGCTAACGGAGCGGACAACTCTGTGAAAGGATGGAGACTAAAGTTCATATGGTGATATCATTATTTTATTGTTCGGTGCTGTATGTGGAAGTCAGTAAAGCGTAAAGCAAATTTGTTCAAAACTGAATTTGAAACAGCCATTGATGAGTCACAGTGAGAGGCTAACTGAAGAAAACAATGAGGTTCAGGATCTTGACCTTTCCATGCTATCTCCGTCCTGAGCTAAAGACATAAATGGTAAAATATGGGGTTTGAGTAGCATTATTTGCTAAATCAAAACATTAAAAAAAAATTTAATTTTGTTAAGGACTTATTTGTAGTCATAGTAAGGTCAGGGGTCACCAGTATTAGCTTAGATTGACCATTTTATCCTTCTCAGTCTTTTCTCCCCTTTCAGTGCTCTTGCTGTTCTACTCTTTATTTTCAAGTTTAACAGCAGGGCTAGTCGAAAGCCCAAGACAGGTGTAGTCAGAAAGAGAGATACAACATAAGATCATCTAGTTCATTTTTTTTTTTTTAGGTTATCAAACGTATTAAATTGAAAATACATTCGCAGCAACTTTTATTAGTCTTCAAAGAAAGCGGTTTTGCACGTTTCCTTTTGAAAACCAAAATATGTGGATTACAAGCACAGCTATTGTTTGCAAAGCAACCTGGACAGCCTAAAGGTGAGCCTTTACTGAAGATGATATCAGACAAGTAGAATAATCGTACATTCTTCCTTAATAGCAGCGTTGCATGATTTTTTTTTTTTTATGCTAAAGTGTTGGGGGACAGGTTGGGGGGGGCCTCATGATGTTGGGACAGATGGCATTTAGCTCTAGCTGTGCCGAGCTCAGTGGGACCCGAAGCTTAAGAGGTTAGGCCTGTCAAAACCACTCTGTTCATTCACTGCCTAACAAAGTGTGGACTGTCAGCCTGTTCCGTTTAATAAACTTAAGATTTTTCTTTTGTCAACGCCGGAGCAACACTTTGCAACTCGATGACCTGAATATCCCAAAATGCATGGAGGCTGAATGGAAAAGATGGCACCTCTGGCCAAAGACTTTCCAAAAATGTGTGGACATATGTCTGATTTGGTCAGTTAAACTGTAATCGCTGATTATGTTTCGTTAATTAAAGACAATGAGGCTGGGTCATGGGGCTTTTTCAGCAAGATGTGTGCGTGATCATGATGAATATGTCGACCTATTACATGAAACACGTGTTTCGTTAGAATCCAGCACTAAGTGACTGTCTAAACAAACCTCAAGGGTAAAAGGCCCGTCAGTATCACGTGTATCTCATGTTTTTGATACACCAGTGCAACAAATCTCAGCATAAATATGACACTATAGTTTACAGTGTAAATGCAGACAAGAAACACTGGGAAAGAAAAGTGGGATGATATTGAACAAAGGTATTAGACTAGAATCTAACTGGGATTGCTGTGGTTATGTGGTATTAACCCCTAGGCCTCAGGGACGCCCCATATTCAACGTTTTTGTGCCACACTTTGAATCAAGTTCACATAAAATGTGACATTTTCAAAGCATCACACTTCCACCACAAGAGGGAGACATACTGTAACATGCGGAGTGATTCTTGACCATACTGTACATTGCCCACACAGGACTACACTGCTAATCTGCACTCGGAACGCCTGAAGCACAACAAATACATACTTGTGTCAGAATATCCTGTCATGTGATCGTGAGTAAATATGTCTAATTTCACCATCTCGCCTCCCCTCTCTCCCCCATCTCTCAATTTGTTTCAGTGTTTGTTGGGGTCAAAGGCTGAAGGCTGGTGAGTGGTGACCTGAGCGAGAGGCCTGGGTGACATCTGACCTCTAACTGGGTGTGCGGCTGACCCTGGAGGATACGGCTCAACAATGGGAGGCACGTGTCTTGGCCTTGTCACCATGGTAACACGGGACCTTTCGGAACGGTAGGGGGGGTCGGGTCAAAGCCTGGTCTTTATCCTGATCGGTGTTAACCTTCTGCTGCCAATTTACTCTAAGAGATATAAGAGCGTCCCCGCCACAGAACAGGGTGTGTGTGTGTGTTTTTGTGAATGTGTTTGAGAGACGGGGCACGAGTGAAGAACCTGAAGGGCTGACTGGGTAATCTCTGCAGGCAACTGTGATGGTGCTTTAAATTCTCACAATCACCTGGAGAGATTCTGCAGTTTGTCTAATATGCCTTAAAAAAACTCAATAACAAAAAACATTAATTAATTAATTAATAAATTAAAACTTTAGTTGTGTTTTTAACATTATGTTAAAAACATAACTTTATTTCATCTCCATTCTCCCTGACAAAAAAACGCACAAAGAAAAGTCTTTGTCTGAGCCACACATTTAATCTTAGTGTTTTCTGCAACATGTCAGGAGGAGACCAAATTGTTTACCAAGGGGTTGGCTCAAAAACTGTCTGCCTACGTGAAACGGCAATCAAAGAAGATTTCACGCTCTAGCTTAAGGTAATGATCATTGCACAATGGAAGAGATGTTGCCATGTGACACTTCTGCTTAATCTTTTTATGCCTCACCATCACAAGTCAAAACAGTTAGTGGTTGTTTAAAAGAAGAAAAAGGGGCCGATTATTGAATTACAGTCTTGAATGAGGGCCAACAGGTGCAGTCCACCTGGAAGAAAAACGTGCTTCACACTTTATACTTTGCGTCTTTGATGCTGTGCAAGCTGCTCGCTCGCCACAGATAACCACCACCACCCTGATCCTACATTCATCCTGCAACCCCCCCTTCAACACAGCACTATACCTATATATACTAAATATTATTCGTCAGGTTCCATGTAATGTAATATTTGACACATATGCATTTTTTTCTTGATCGCTACTACCAATCCTCCTGTCTCTGTCCTGAGTCCTTTTCCCCGCTCTTACCCCTCCTCCGCCTCTGCTTTTCCTGTCTCATCCCCTTCTCCTTGGGTTCTGCTGTGTTTTGGTGAAATCTCAGCTGGCAACTGTGAGTCGTTCACTAGCTGCTCTCACAATGGCCTCTGGGATTATGCTAAACACAGCGCCTCGGCTGCTCTCCCCATCGACCGGCGTCAGCGACGCCCTTTGGAGCACGCAGGAAAGAGATGGAGGGCTCTCAATGAAGATGTCACTGCAATTACACAAGCGCGTTTCACAGACACCCTCTCGGTCTGCTCTTCCTCCTCTCGCATCCCCCTTCCCCACTTTTTAAAAAAAAATTCTTTTCGACGATCTTTTGAAGTGCAGCCTCATCTCTTGCAGCTCTTTCATAATGCATGCCCATTTTGAATTTGCATGAATTCACTTTCCAGATGCTTCTGCTGCCATCTTGACTTACAATGATATGTACTGTACAGTAGCTATTGAATTAACGTCGCATGAAAAGAATAATAATGGCTTGTTTTGATGAGTTTGGGTTATTTCTCTATCACTCATCTCACCATTAAGAGATCTTGCAGAAGGATCAAAATGTGTTGTGAACTACTGAGCCTTTGTTGCCCCTGCTCTGATGTTGGGGTGAAGGAAGAGCTTTGTGATGTGGATGATACTGCATCAGGAACTGATTGGCTGATGCTCTATAGCCAACAGTACCTGATGCATTGCCTTCAGCATCAAAAGAGACGTCACATAGTGCTGCATACTTGAAAAATGCTCTGAAAAATGTACTTCATTACTGTATTAGCCCTTTGTATATGAGTTTTCAATTTGTATTTTTGCTCTTAGGACTGTTAGACAGTGATAATGAACAGATTATCAGCAATATACTTTACACACTTGCCCCAGAGTGTGTGTGTGCGTGTGTGCATATTAGTCACCATTGTGGGCTGGGGGATTATGTAAAAATTATCATAGAGATGTTTTGAAATTCAAAGCAGTATTATGTCAAAGGTCCAATCTATTCCTCTTACGTTTAAATATATGTCGATGCAATCTGGTGTATTGGGTTCCCCCTCTTGTTCACTGAAGTCCAAATGGGTTGCCTGTTTTTTTTAGGTCATTTGTTAGCGTGTTTTCTTGCAGGCTAACTTTTCTGTACGCATACTGTTTTAATGCATTTAACTGCATTTTTGTACAGATGTTCAAATGTACTGTTTCAGTTAGATCAGTGCTTTTGTAACATCAATGTGAGAAGGATCATCTGCTTTGACTTCAATAACATTTCTGTAGAGACTTTCTCACACCTAGAAGTGCACCGGAGAGACGCACATGCACACACGCACACACCTCAGCCTCGCCTCTGTGATTTGCAAGCATGACCTGTCTCATTTGGTTCCAGCGAGGAATAGGACCAAGGGGAACGTTCTCTCATCCTCTCTTTCATCAGTCTTGGATAAAATCTTCTATTAATATAAACGTCTTTGATTAATCAAGTGCTTTATCTCAATATCTCTGCCTTTTTTGTGCCTCTGTTGAATAGCTTGCCAAGTAAAATAAACTTTTAGTGAAGAGTCAAGCCTTTGTGCAGTCATTTTTTGGGTCAACCATGTTTGTGAAAGTTATTTATTTGCCTATTCCTGTGCCATATTCTGGTTCATTCAGTCATCATGTGAGCAGACCTGCATATCGCTACAGTGCAGGACCTGGAACTCTGCTCTTAAATTCTCGGTTTTAATGTGTTTAACTAGGTAAACTCAAACTGATTACATGTTAAATACATTAAAGATTAAACACTATTTGTGTCTTGGAAGAGAAGAATCAGATTTTTTTCCAGGTAAAGTCTGAGTTTGACTCTGCACCTGAAGGGTACCGCACCACGCAGAATCTATCTGCACTCCTCTTATCGTCCACACCCTGTGAGGAAAGGTCAGAAGGTCAGCATTAAAGGAGGTGGTGCCAAGTCCATTTCTATCCACTCATATCAGAAGCCTGTTGGCACACACACACATGCGTACGCACACACAAACACACAATAACTTGCTGTCTCTTCACCCATGGGAAATCCAGGAAGCCATGCCAATTCCAGCAGATGTTCCTGAAGCGCAGGCATCTTGTAAACACCATGAAATGTATTAGAGGCTAATGTAGTGGTTGCTGACAGAGGTCTTCAACACATGACTTGATTTTAACACCTGCTGCATACACATACTGTACATATCCCTCACAGCATGACAGGGTCTGCAAGTTACAACCCCCAAAAGTTCTGGAGGCTCATTCTTAAAATAACATACAGAAATGGTGTAGGCCAAAAAAATTAAAGAGGACTCATTATGCTTATTTTCAGGTTCATACTTGTGTTTTGGGTTTCTACTAGAACATGTTTACATGCTTTAATGTTCAAAAAACGCTTTATTTTTCTCATGGCAGCTGTGCTGCAGCACCTCTTTTCACCCTCTGTCTGAAATGCTCTGTTTGAGCTCCTGCCCCGCCCCTCCCAAAAAGCACAGTCTGCTCTGATTGGTCGGCTTGCCCACTCTATTGTGATAGGTCAACAAAACCAAACTCTTTGGACTCTGCTCCAGCTCTGCTCTAACTAGCTTTGTTTGATGGCGTGCCAACCTAGCTGCTTGGCAGGTATTATGCAAATGTGTTACTTGGTGACATCACCATGTTACAGAAGAAAATGCGGGACTTCAAACAAGGTGTTTCAGGCAGTTCAGGAGCAGTGTTTCTGTGGGGGAGAGTAACTCCATTTGTCGTGGACTTTGGGCTTTGTAATTTGCAGACCTTTTACATGCACAAAAAACAATGTAACACAAAAAGCACAAAAGCATTATAGGTCCCCTTTAAACGGGTATGGCTCCAGATTTCCTCCTAGAAAATTATTGAAATCATACAAAAAATAAGGACAATATCACTTAAAACGTCCTATGGTGTTGTTAAAGAACACCGGCACAATAAGGGCAGACAGATTTTATTAAAGCTTAATTGAATAATCTATAATGTGTTTTATTACAGCAATAATATATATATATAGGTTCATGTTTAATGAGAGCCAACACAGGGATACAGTGGTAACCTTAACTCTGTTTAATTTGGTTTCTTATGGGAATAATTATTCTGTGCAACAATATAATGAGTAAGGAGTAATTCTGAGCTTAGTTTTCCATTAATAGCCGTTTCTTATGATGATCACCTTTTTTTTTATCACTAGTCATCAGTCTATAGAGGGAGCCACTGTAGCCTGCTGATGGTTTACTGCTCCCCGGTGAGAGAGAAACCCGGAGCTCAACCTGCCCGGTACACCGCCCCCAGCATGTCATACTATACGAGCCGCATGTTCATCACAAGTGCTGCTTGCACTCCCGACAACCATTCAACATCCACTGCACCGTTTGCAGAATCCATCCAAGCCTGCAACGCGCGCCGCACACTCGGATTTGCAGCAAAAACCTAAACCGGCGACGTTTCCGTCTGCACGCTTGGACAGTTGGAGATCCGCAGGTTAATTGCAGGTAGGTCGCCAAGGCGCCACGGGATGACAAAGCTACTGCATACAGTAGTCTACATACAGTAGTCTACAGCGCTCTGATCAGATAACAATGAGAGCTGTTACAGGAGTGTGAATGTAGAAACAAGTGAAAATCTGCAGTAGCACTTGTTTCTGATGTTCGCTTTTGAATTATCCAGTAACAAGTGTATTGCAACAAGGCAGCTGAATAACATTTGATTGGGCAGCTTGTTAAGTTGGACATGTTTTGTGCAAATACAGAATTTTTAATCAACACGAGCTCTGCATGGCTGATCAACTCGGTTCATTTTCCTGACGCTGACTGACACAGGAGGGCATGTTTACGCACGATCTTTACGCGTATTACGCACTAATCCTTTTGGAGAAAAAACAGCAGAAAAACACTTCACTTAGTCGAAGTCGCAGATTTAGCTGGAGCGGTGCCAACATAAACATCACGCCAGCAGCGGGGAGATGTTGGGACTCGTTAAGCAATGCCATCAGTGATGTAATAGCTGGTATTAAAACTTGTAGGCTTGTCAAGCGAAAAATGATCTCGCACGCTCTCTTATCCATTTGGCTCCTCTGCATCTCGTTACAGTGCTGCTGCCCCGACGTTTTGCCGACATGCTGGGGATCTGCGTGTGTCTTTGTGCGGTTTTCACGCATGTCCTCTCTCAGGAGGCTGAGGAGCCCGTCTATACAGTAAGTGGGAGATCTCTGTTTTTCTCTGTAAGTTTAACACAACCTGGCATGTTGGAAATCCTGTTTCATTTGCTGATGGAGAACTCAGGGCTCATGTTTTTATTCAAATATGATATTACATGAAAGGACACAAAATATGTATCATTTCATGGTAATCATTATCTGTCCTTCACAGTGTACAGAAGGGTATGAGTATGACAGAGTCAGAGAGCAGTGCAGAGGTGAGAAATGACAAATTGCCTTACATATTTGTGCAGCTTTTCATGCTTAATGAGTTTACGTATTTATATTTCATATATTTTCAACTAAGTGTAATATCAGGTGTCCTTTTAACCGATTGAAATCATGCCAGTACAGGAAATGCCGTATCTAATGTCTGTTTTCCCTGTCAGACATCGACGAGTGTGCCTTGTTAGATGATGCCTGCAAAGGAGGGATGCAGTGTATCAACCACTTTGGTGGATACCTCTGCCTCCCCAAGAGCGCCGTCATCATCATCAGCAAGGAGGGCGAGCAGGTGCCGCTGCCGCTGCCGGACCCCGTCCCTCCTCTCCCTGTTGTCCCTATTGTCCCACCAAGCCAGCCTCTGCCCCCGTGGTCTTCAGGCAACCAGGGTGGTTCTCAATCCGGCCGGACCATCCGCTGTACACCCGGATACACTGCAGATGAGCAGAACCTCTGCAGAGGTAAGATCAGCTGCCCAGGCTCTCCTCCCCCTCCTCTCTGTTCAGCTATAAGATGATACGAAGCACCATCAAAGCAACTTGAAAAACTAGCCTTTCATTTTTTTCCGGCTTTACACCAACACATGGAGACGGATCCTCTTATCTCAGCAAGTGCTGTTGACAAGCTCCTCAGGAGAGAAATTAGAGTCTGTCAGCAGGAGAGGAGGTGTAACCACAAAATATGGTGTAGAAGTGAAAAAGGGAAGGTTGCCACGATCTCTGCATAGAAAAATTATTTCATCTTCCAGAATATGAGAGATTTCACTTTTGGCCCTCGTGAGACAGATTACCCTCTTAAAATGTGGGTGCAGATTAAAATATCCACACTGCACTGACTGCTTTGTACTGCAGTACACTGGCAGAATTAAAGGTGCAATGTGTAAGATCTGGCCACATGCTCCAAATAAATAGGGGTTAGCCTCACCTTCACCTCTACTACTGGGTCCATACAAACTAAATTTTACAGTCATACGTTATAAAAAAAGAAAAGCCAACTACTAACTAACAGCAGGGAAAGAATATGCAAAATTCAACAAAACTTCTGCAAAGAGCCGGTCAAAATAACACTGCTATCTTATAATCTTCATGTGTGACGTCGGCCTATAGTTTACGTTTATGCCATTTGTGTTTTTACTGTGTCACTAACTGTACGGGCCGTGTAGGTTTTGATAGTTTGTTTGTTGGATTAAATCCAAAGTGGCAGAAACGAGGAAACGAATTGTATTTCCGTTTCGTTCTCCCCACGAAGGGCGGCTCCGGGAGACAGACCTTCAGTAAGCAGTTAGCTGTAGTGACTCGCATTCAGCCAGCGCAAATCCCAGCGCCGGGTGTCACAGCGGGCTGGCACTAGGGCTGTGTATTGGCAAGAATCTGGCGATACGATACGTATCGTGATACAGGGGTGACGATTCAATAAATTGCGATATATTGCGATACTTTAAGCAAGGCCATATAATGCGATTTGTTTTGTTTAATTTTAGGAAAACTGTCATAGTATAAAGATCACACCAGAAATACACCATTTTAGAATAGGCTAAAATAACACATTTGCAATCCCTGAATACAACTGCATTGTTTTTTGCCCTAAACTGCATGGGATTAGCATAAAGTGGGCATGTTTGTAAAGGTGGGTACCCATAGAACACATTTTCATTCAGATATCTTGAGGTCAGAGGTCAATGGACCCCTTTGAAAAGGGCCACGCCAGTTTTCCTTGCCAAAATTTAGCATACATTTTTAGCGTTATTTAGCATCCTTCGCGACAAGCTAGTATGACAAGGCTGGTACCAATGGATTCCTGAGGTTTTTCTAGTTTCATATGATGCCACTTACCTTCACTCTAGCTTTAAAACCGAGCCCGCTACAACCTCCTAAGTATTAAACAGCGGCCGGGCGCGATAGCAGCCCGGCAGATTTTTAAGAGGTTAATTAAAAATCAATACGGTATCACAACACATAATTATGTGATACTCATGTGTATCAATATTTTCTTACACCCCTAGCTGGCACTGGGTCTAACCTGTGTAACGGCAGCAACAGAAAGTTTGCTGATCTGGCGGGGAGTCAGGACGGTCCCCCGGGATCACACCTGCGGCGCTGGGGTTTGTGCTGGCTGAATGCAAATTGCTACAGCTAAATCCCGGCGAAGTAGTCTTACTTTATCTTCAACGTGATTGACAAGCCCGATCTACTTCTTTGACCTCTTATGTTGGACTGAGGGCAAACAGGACGGTCCAGGGCTAGCTGGTTAGCGTGCTCATTTCAGTAGATATCTCTGCAACACAATACATAGACGTCTTTATATACCGTCAACATAACATCAACACTGTAACCTCTTCACATTCTGTTGCTAATGTTAATTTTTTTTAAATGTCTTAAACTAAAATTCTGGCCAGATCTTACACATTGCACCTTAAATGTCGATATTGAGAAGTGTTTTTTTTTTACCCCCTAAATATCAGTAGTATGCTTTTGTTGCACTTGGCCAGATACAGTGCTGCTGCATGGAAGAATGTGTCTGAATGTGTCTCTAGCAGCGCTACGTTAGGTATTTGATAATTACTTGCTAACGACTTTAGAGCCTCAATAAGCAGAGCTCCAAAGGTGAACTCTTCATCCATCTGTCTGACAGTCATCAGCAGCTAAACCATGCGTAGCTGCCAGATGTGTTGCAAGCTTCTCGCTTTTTCTCGCTGTGATGTCATGTTTTCTAAACTCTTCGGTCGCTCGCAGCATGATGTTTTTGGCCGGAGTTCAGCTTCTTATGAAAAAAAAAATATGTAAGAAATTGTTCTGGGTGTTGAGGTCCTCTGCTTCAGGGGCAAATCAAGAAGATTTTTTATTATATTGTGGCAAGCTGTGCTCACGTATAGCCTTTAAACCAACACTAGATATTCCCTGGGCCGCGACCAGCTTGAAATTTTGGTAGCTGGGCAAGATTGTGTGGGTGTGATCCTGTGTTTGGGGCAAGACTCTTTGATCTTTACAAATGGGGAGTGGTTTAAAGATTCATTCTTTGTCTCCCTAACACACACACCAGTGCCCTTTGTTGCTTAGTGCCAGATGTTCATAGCTGCACCGGAGAGAGAGAATCACTTGTAACCACTTTTACTTTGCCATCTGTCTTGGTCTGTGAGAGATCGGGAGGGTGGATATGTAGGGTTAGCTGTATAAATGTAATGCAAGGCAAAGTGCATTATCGTAAATTACATGTGTTCAGCGGTTAGGTGCTCCTCTTGCCAGTAGGCAGAGGCGTGTGGTGAGTGGCTGTGTGGTGAGGGCTTGCGGTCACAGAGCTCCAGTGAAAGTAACAAATTTGATTTTACACCTGGGGCAAAGATATGTGTGAGGTGCTTTATGTGTTTCTCTGAATTGGAACCCAATTAGGTTTTATTAGAGTGTAAAACATGGCAGCATATCAGCTAAAGTAACCACATAAGCGAGCTGGCATGGGCATAATACTTATTCATTCTGCTGGCATGCCGTTTCAGTGCATGGGCTAAACAAAGATAGGCTGTTGCTGTCAGTGTTATTGCTGTGAAATGACTGGAGTTTTAACTGGAAGGCGTCTCGTGCCGTCTCGCGGGCGTACACTCCTGTTGGTGGAGTGATATAATCTGTGTTTACATCAGTCTCTGGTTTCTCTGTCATTACCTTTAACTCGCTACAATGAGCCAATTGTTCTTGGATGCAGAATTGTCTTTTTTGTTTTTTTTGTTCCACAGTGGCTGTTTTGCACAGCTACGTATCTTGCTAGCGAAGGAATTCCCATTAACTTTCAACGGGGGGAAACCTCAATGTATCAAATAGCGCTTACATCAGGCTCCTTCCCTGCTAACTCACCACTCTGTGGAGGAAACCCAGAGTGCCGAGTCAGGTAGGGCAAAGGGGAAGATGAAAGGCTGACACTGACAGAATAACCACAGAAGTGCCGGAGCACCGACCGAGCCAGGTTGTACCGACGTCATGGGTTGTGCTGCTGCTGCTGCTGCTGCGTCGTTTTGGTGACTTACTGCTGAGTGTGTGGCGAATAGTAGAGAGATCATCCAAATGCCCTGGAAAAAAAATGAAGCCAATTTTCCAAAGAACAACTTAAAGGACCAGTGTGTAACATTTAGGGGGGTCTATTGGCAGAAATGGAATATAATAAGTATGTTTTCTTTAGAGTATAATCACCCGAAAATAAGAATTGTTGTGTTTTCGTTACCTTAGAATGACCCGTTTATACAGTATCTACATATAGATACAGAGCCGGCCACCATGTTTCTACAGTAGCCCAGTACGGACAAACCAAACCCCGGCTCTATATAGGGCCATTCACGTTTTCATGTTTTCGCGTCGACCACCGTAGTTCTCCTGTATGCTTGGCACACGGGAAAAGTTTAAGTTGGTTGCAATCTGCAGCCTCACCACTAGATGCCACCAGGTACTACACACTGCACCTTTAATTTGTTAACAAGAAAATGGTCTCTAAAACAAAATAGCTTCTCTTAAAGCTGCAGTGGGTAGAATTGGAGCAAATATGATTAAAAAAAGTTATTTTTATAAAACGGTCGCTTTATCCTGACAGTAGTGCATGAGACAGGTAATCTGAAACAGAATAATGTGCCTCTGTGTCCTCCGGTGCTCCTAATGGCATCTGCAAGATTTCACAGACCAGAGGAAAAATAACCAATCAGAGCCGAGCTGGAGCCTTGCCGTCTCTGAGCAGCTGTCAATCACTCGCAAACTCTGATCAAACGGTCAAACTAGGCAGCGCTGATCAAATATAGCAAACTTTCTAATTTTAAAGCTAAACAGTACACGACAAGATGTTTCTGAAAACAGTGCAGTGCTGCCTAGTTTGACCGTTTGATCAGAGTTTCCAAGCGATTAAGAGCTACCTCCGTTGAATGAACAGCAGATTTTTTAAAGCCTGAAAACAGAGCCATGAGGAGGTGCAGAAGTCTAGTTTTCTCTCAGAACACTTGAATTACAATATGCCGAAAGGTTATTATGGATTCTGCCTACTGAAGCTTTAAGTGCACTATACTTTATGCTGATTAAAAGCATAGCAAACCACAAATTACACAACACACTTCACCCTGATATTTTTCCTTTTATGTGTAGCTTTAATGTTCGTTCCAATTTTGCAAATGGGCAATAAAGCTATTCGGCCCCGAGTGTGAACCCGAGCCTAAGTGTGTGTTGTTGCAGTGACACATAGGGGGAAGTTGGCGCCCTACACCAGCCCGGCCACACAGTGTATGTGTGACAGCTTAATGATGCTTCGCATTTCCATGACCCCCCCCCCACCCACCTCCCACCCTCCAAACATACGCACACATACTTACTGTGTTTACCGCCGGGAGATGCCTACAAGTGGCTTGTTGTAGTCTTATGTATGCATATTAACTCTTATTTGCAGCAGAGGTGAGATCACTTCCTGCTAGAAATGAAGGTTGTCCATCAAATGCGGTCGAATCAGCCGTTAAATCTGATGAAATTGGAAAGCAGCTTTTTTATGATCCTCATTTACAGTTGAACATTGAGAGTACTCAGAACTAACTTACTTTCAGTGGCTTCAGGCATATAGTGTAATGTTGGCCAAAGAGATCATGTTTTACACTTTCTGATATTCTCCTCACAAGTTTACATACTTATATTTCATGTCTAAATTAGATATTCATGCGCTGCAGTATGGGACGTGAAAGGGCACGCCACCGCTGTTTACCTGTCTGGTTTCCTGAGGTCGAGCAGGCCACATTGCCACCTACATGCCTGACTGATTCCAGCTACGTCTGGACTCTCTTCACCTGCAGCGGCTGGAAATCTTTCCTAACTATGCTCTATTAAGGCCGTTAATCCCTGTGTGACAGAGAACTTGTGTACTTTTCCGAAACAAGGCCGAGCGCATGCAATAACATTTTTCCACACAGATGCAATGCACTTGGGAGGAATATCTCTGGAATGTCAGCGCTGGTTGTTTTTTCCGTTTGCTCCCATCTTTTGTGATGGTAGGAATTACTCACCACCTTTTGACAGATAAGCATCGGATCGATCTGCGAGGAGCAGGAATGCAGGGAGCGGAACAAGCAGAGAGAGAGAGAGAGAGAGAGCGGGAACATGACGCTGCCGCACCATTTGACCTTTTACAGTTTATACTTTACAGCTCCGCTTGTTGTCGTCTCATCCTGACATTTTGCACTTGAAGAAGCAAGTCTCGCACAGTCTTTGCTCAGCCACAGACAATGTGAAAAGATGTGAGGATACACACAGAGAGCGATTACAGTTTTTCAGGAAATGCCTTCAGATGTTATCCTGTTAGTGTTTGTTTCTCCCAAACATCCATCAGAGATAAGCAACACAGATTCGGAAAAGGTTGTTGTACAGAGAAGGAACACTGAGGTGAATATGATACGGGATATACAGGATGTTAAATTAAAACATTCTGAATTTGTTGAGGAAGTGGGATCAAACAGGACCCACTTTGTTTAGGGTTACTCAAACAAAAAGACACCTGAGGCACACCTTTGTGCCTGTTGAACCCTCCTATTACCGGCTAAGCTCTTTGTCTTCCACCTGTTCTCAGACTGATGATTTGCACCATCCTGCGTCAGTGCGTCTTCACTATGTGATCGTCCTCTATGATTTTACCGTCCAACTCATTGAACCTGTTACGCTGCAGCTTCAGCTGTAACAACTGGTGTTGCATCGTTGAGCCTTTGAATGGTAGATGCTTTATAGGGATGACAATGTTGGAACATCTCAATGGTTTATTATGACCAAATACCTGTGTTTATGTTAAAAAATAAAAACGGAATATCGTCCGATAAATCATCACCATTACCAGATGTTTGATGCAACTATTTATTGATATCAGTATCTGCCTCAATCATGTAGTAATCGTCATGTTTTAAAGTCAGTACTGGTGAATCAACATGAGATGCTGAGATTTCTGGCTTTCATAACTCACTTTCCATTTGCAAACTGTGCCAGAAAACCTGTCGATGTTGCAACTCCTCAGTTGCTGATAAAGAAGTTTCCAATTCTTGAATGCTCTTTTAATTGCTGGATGTATTTTGACATCAGTGTCTCTATGGCAACAAACATTTTTTAAACTCTTGTTATTAGAAACTAAGAAATCAAGAGTAAAACAGCTACGATTGATATAACTTGGGCAGTAACATCCTTAAACAAAAACCGACTCATTACATTAGGAATCTTAAAGGTCCAGTGTGTAGGATCTGGCGGTATCTAGCGGTGAGGTGAGGAGATTGCAACCAACTTGCCCTCTCTAGAGCCAGTTGGAGCAGAGCCAGTGTGTAGAGTGTGTGTGTATGTGGGAAGTGAGTGGTGAAGCGAGAGAGAGAGCGGCGGCGACAGGAGCGAGTAACGTTATCGACTCCGGCCCAAGCAGGAAAAGTTAACAGTGTTTGGTTTGTCCATTCTGGGCTACTGTAGAAACATGGCAGAGCAACATGGTCCTTAAATATAAATGTCAGAGAATGACTGTGTGTCTTACGGGCATAACATGCCTCACACAACAGCCTCCTAACTCCGCCAGAGAAGACCAGAGTATCTTTCAATCCAACCATCATGCAGGCAACCTCTCATTTGGCTTGTGCAGTGTTGCTGTACAGTATGCTGTTATTGCTTGTGGTTTCGCTGCTGGCTCCTCGCTGCCGTCACATCAACGATGGCAGAGAGGAGCGGGGGGTGGGGGGGGCAGCTTTGCCGTGCCTCCTCGGCGCGAGTGCTTAATGTTGTTGTTATTATTCTCCCTGAGGTCGGTGCCTGTCCAGCGGCCAGCTGCTTCCTCCTCTGATGTGCTTACATGTGTTGCTCTTTCCGTTTACCTCATGATGGAAAGGGACACAGGGCTGCTATAAATCACTGTTGCGCTCAGCTGGGTGACACACGCAGGGTTTGTGTTACTCACACTGTTTCCCCTTTGATTCGCATTATCACTCTTTTTATTTTGACCACATTTTCAGGTTCCTTCCATGCCACAAAGTTGCTTTAAAGGTGCTCTTGATAACCTCCAGCCACTAGATGTCACATTCTCCCTCCCCCGTTCCATTGCAGTCACTTCACAACAAGTCGTTGCCAGGCAATTGACTCAAACTCAGCCAGTTCTTTCCACACTAACTGGCAACTTGATCGCTGACGACACAGAGATACCACGTGATACCAACGTTTTTATGCTATTTGCTCACAAGCCTTGTTCGAAGTGGGAACCAAACGTTGATAACTTCCACAGAGATAAACAAAACATTCATTTTGGACCTGCCAAAATTTTTTAAATGATTAATTCACAATCACAATATTTTTTTTTAGGAAAAGTCATACTTTATTCTGCACCTTTCTAAAAGCTCTGTAGATGTATTTTCATTTTTTTTTTAAACATTCGTCTACATAAAAATGTTATCAATAAGACCTTTAAAGGCCGTAAATGGCTACAGAGTGACATGTCAGGTGGGCAGAGTGATTATCTTCACACTGAATAGCAGGAGAGATGCTCAGCACTTCTTTTTTTCGAGGCATTTTCAGAGTAACAGGAAGGATTATTATCAGCCGGGAATGTAGCTGGCACACCGGACGGATTTTCAAGAATGTCAAGACTCTGCCCGACCTTTAGAAGAAGTGTGGAACAAACTCACAAATCAGTTACTAAGTGTCAGTGTGACTAAAACTCCTGTTCCTCCTGAACAATGAGAGCGATGAGAGGGGGAATCTTGGGAGTGGTGCGAATAGCGAGAGCATGGAAATATTTCATGCCCTAATACGGATGGAAATACACGGAATAAATGGTTAGAGTGTCTCGAATCCTTTGATTTCTTATCTGCTTTGTGTTTGGACTTGCTTTGAAGGGGAAACACTACCACTCCCATTTGTCCTGAGGTCGTGTTCGAGCCGGTGATAGATAGCTGCATTTCACACTGCATTGCAGAGAATTAAACACAAATGAAACAACGTGCGGCGCGGCGTTTGCCAGGAAGAGGTGATGTTAAGGTGTTTGAAAACCAAACGCTCAGGGGCTGGTGTATGACATGCTAATAAATTTGACGTTGTGAAATTTTATGGGCTATTAACATTGCACATCTTGCCCCCTGCTTTCCCAAAGATTGAATTATCCAATAATCAGAGGGAAACAGAGATGCTGTCCAACAGCAGGACGGCTCCAACTGTTCTCTGGAACAGCTCCTGCTTTCCACTGCAGTGGTTCAGTGAAAACAAGACTAAATGCTCTCAAGTGATAATTACAACAAGCCCTATCATGTCAGTTTGAATCCGGAGCAAATAACACATTGTTCTGAATTCTGGCCAAATAGATTTTTAGTCCCCGTTTTGGACACATATGCTGTTTCTTTCTCATCCATATGCACGCACTAACACGCTGCATAGTGTATCACCCCACTCTGTAAAACGTTGTAAAAAGGCCATTTAATGTTCGAGCACCTCAAACAGGACCTCTGATGCACACCCACCCACTCGTCCATTACACACACACACTCTCACATTCTTTGAGCTGCCGCCATCCCCGTTACTCCCCCAACTCCCACAAGGCATTTAGAATTAATCTCCCTGAAAAGCAAGGAGTTTTTAACTCTGACATCACATATGCACACACGGCCGTAAATCTAACTTCAAATCTTAAAAAGCCCTTTTTTGTTTAAAAAAAAAGTCTCCACCCTTTCTCCTCATTCTTTCCTTCCACATCTTCCCCTCTCCTGCTGGATGGCCTTATCTTTCCCTGTGATGTTACAGCAGGCTCGCTCGCAGAGGAAACTTGTAGCTGTGTTAAATAAATTGTGAGAAAAAAAAAGAAAAAATCTGACCTCAGAGAACAGAGTCACTTCTCCCCACACGCAACACATCATCACATTTGATGGTAAAATCTGTTTTCCTGTGTAAACTATATGGACTGTACTGCATGTGGTAAGCTGTGGAGGCTTTATGGGACCTCAGAGCCAGCCAGTGTGGGATGCCCTCCCACCCCCACCTACACACACACACTTGTACGCACGCACACACAAACTTCTGTGGAACTTTGTATTGGCAGCGTCTTAAAGGTTTAGTGACAAAGTAGCAGTCACCACAAGATATTCCCGTGAATGAACCTTTGGATTGCATTCAGCACATATGCTTTCATTTAGAGCTCTCCAGGCTTTCTTTAAGGGAGCGAGGATGACTCTGACTTTTCCGTACACAGAACTTCTTAGGAAGCATCGCTGCATTGTTCACATTTAAACAATTTACAGTTAGCCATGTGCAGTTACTTCAAACAAACAGTTGGTTTCTACACCTTAGTAGGAGAGTGTTGGAATTTGATCCAGCTGCAGATGTCTGCCCTGCACCAGCGACCCCTCACAGATCTCCCAGGTACACAGTAGCATAAATGTTGTCGGACTCATGCCAGGTAATTCCAAGTGCATCTGATGTAATTCTGGTCGCCAGTGATGGCCCAAAACTGGAGCAAATGCTGCTATCAGGAGGAGCTGATTGGTAGTCCATGTCTTGAAGCCATGTGTGGACCAGCTCTGGCTTTGATTTTATCTTGAATTCAGTCTGAACGAAGTCGAGAGTGCCAACTGCAATTGGTCAAACTCTGCTGCCTATCTGATCTACTAATCCTGTCCAAGGAAATAATTGCTTACTCCAATGTATGGCTCACTCTTCAACCAATCACAGCAGTACGAAAATAAAAACAAACTAAAAATCAAACAAAGACAACCTTACCTATTGAGCAGTGGCGGCTGGTGTCTCAAAAAATTGGGTCTGAAAAGTGAAGGCAATGCTGAAGTGCCTTAAACCTGCATTCTTTCTAACATCCAGCAAGGGGCGACTCCTCTGGTTGCAAAAAGAAGTCAGATTGTATAGAAGTCTATGAGAAAATGACCCTACTTCTCACTTGATTTATCACCTCAGTAAACATTGTAAACATGAGTTTATGGTCTCAATCGCTAGTTTCAAGTCTTCTTCAATACAGCATGATGTTCATTTAGTAAATTATGGTCCAATTTAGAGTCAAATAGACCATAAAGCAGGGGATGCTTTAGGGCGTGGCTAGCTTGTGATTGACAGGTCGCTACCACGGCGTTGTCCGGTCTGGGAGTTGTCATCTTTCAACTTTAACCCTTTCACAGTGTTTTCAGTTCATGAAATGTTTGGGCACCTGAAAACGTCTTATTCAGCGTTCGGTTGTGCTTAGCTCCACTCCCTCGTGTCACTTCTGGTTGCAAAAAATCAACATGGCGACAGCCAAATACCAAGATGGCTTCAATGGCAGTCAACAAACCAATGGGTGATGTCATGGTGACTATGTCTACTTCTTATATACAGTTAACTGATGAACATTGTAAACAATTTCTAAACATCAGCAAGCTAGCATTGCCATTCTGAGCATGCTAGCATGCTGATGTCAGCATTTAGCTGGGTGTTGCTGTGCCTGAGGATATCACCGCTGGCGGGCTGTAGACTCTTAAATCTTGTTTAACTATCAGTGCGGCGACATGTCAGAAGAACTGAAGAAGTCGCCAAATTTTACTTTCTGTCACTAAAACTATAACATTTCACTGGCATCACAGCTTAGTTGTCTGCTTCTTGGCACCACGACAGCATCAACACACAGGAGGACTTTATTTTATGAGGAATTAGGAGTCTCTCAGACTTGTGTTGTCTGAATCTATTGCCAGAAGGCAGGGCATTTCCAGTCTCAATGAATCATCAAATACCTCCAGTAAGTAGGCGTGGTTGTGATTCACAGAGACTTGATCCCGACTTCAACTGTTTGTTGACATTCATTTAAATTGTTCATTGGTACTGCAGGCTATATATACAGGATTTCACCTCCAGTGTTTTCTCTGACAAGCACATCACCCTGTTATGATTTAACGGGTTAGCTTGTGGTTTACCTAGCTAGTTTGTGTAGCTACCTGTCAAGGCTAGCTAATAGTGTGGCTTCTGTATTGTTGTCTTCTCTCATCAGATTACTGTATGTTCAGACTACAGCATGAATAGGTGTTGTTTTTGTGAAGTTGTTTCACCTCATTGTGTGTTTAGTATGACAGTGTCAGTGACCTGCTGGCTAATATTAACCTGAATATACTGTATTATTGACTGAATGGATGGTATTAGACAGTACTGGTATTGTCACCCAGACAGATACTCAAATCTCTACAAATCATACAAAAACAAAAACTGTTAAGTGCGGATGCACTTGCATATCTGTTGCGGTCGTGTATAGAAAGTAACCCCCAAGTTGCGAAACTCTCGCGAGATGGTTAAGGTTAGGCATTGACCTCGAATGGTTAGGGTCAGGATAGGTCATCAGGCAGCAAGTGTGGCATGTTTTCACAACTTGGGGGTTACCTTCTTAGACACGACCATCTGTGGCCATACATACCACATGGGGAACTCTATCATCCACATCCAGACTCTTTTGACCTAAGAGGCTGAATCTGGATGCTGCAGGTCTACCGCCAACAGGGACAGAGACCCTCTGATGCACCAAAGCTTTTTATCAGCCTTGTCATGAAGCCTTTGGGCTGTTGGGTCAGTATCCCATAGTGTGATACTGCTGGAATCCAAGCATTCGGTTTCTCTCTCACACTTGGTGCTGGTTGGTTGCTGATGCACTTTCCCAGATGCCTTTCTAAGCCACATCAGAGCGTTAGAGTTTCCAGAACAACACTGCTTTCATCTTTGTCCTGTACTTAGCGGGTCAGTGAGCAACATGTCTTGTCTGTGCATTCCTCCATGAATGCAATTCGCACCTGTTGTCTCTCAGGTGCACCTTTTAGATAAGCCCTGCTTTTGTCCCTAATGTACTGAGTTCATCTTATCACTGCGTCCCCGTAGAGTTGAGCACATTTAGCCCTCTTCCCTTTCCTCCCTTTAAGGAGTGAAGACAACTTACCTTCTGTCCACCTTTTTGTTTCAGCAGCAAATCAAGCCAATTTCTCACCGGCACCAGTCCCACTGGATGGTGGAGGCTGTGGGACTGCACTCAGGGAAGGGCATGATCCTTTCCGGCTGAGCCAACATTACATGAAATATGTCCAGGGGAATAGAGATAGCTGTGCAGCAGCAAGTAGGGCTTTCCTGCACTCATTTTAATGGTTCGATTGGTACCTTTTGTATGTAACAGGGGCTCCATGAGTATCTTTGTCTCAGGTGCATTGGTTGCATCTAAACCCTGCAGGAGGAACAATACAATCATGTCTGTCAAGGCAGCACATAGTTCAACTTTCCAGTCTTCTGACTATTGTTAGGCTACACATGTGTCAAATCACAATGCAGTAAGAGTACCCCCCCCCCCCTCCTCCTTTCTTGTGTGTGTGTGTGGTATTGAGGATAACTGTGTGTCACGCTGTTAAACTGATGCCCACTGGCTGTCTGCATATGATGGGCTGTGTCAGACCACCCAAGAGGACTGCTGGTGGGCCCACAGGGATGAGAGTATACAGTATGGGCGTATATGTGTGGGGGGAAGATGGAAGATGGGAGTTCAGAAAAAAAGGGGGCGAGGTGGGTTATAGTGAGAAAAGCATTTTTCAAGGGGCTCTGGCTCCAAACAAACCAAAATTGAGAACGTGTTTGCAGGATCAAGATAAAAAGAAGAATCTTTCCACTGATGTGTCGAGTATTTTTAGCCCAAGCTGGAAAATTCACGTTTCTGCTGAAAACTTAACTAATAACTTGAGAGGAAAAAAGTACTTTTTGGAGTTTCAACACACAAAGTCGCAGCCTCACCTTATCTTATCATCACCTCATCATCCCAACACTTACACTGCTGATTGTATATACAGTACCATTTATTTATTCATTTTAATCTGGACATAACTTGAATATTTGAGTAGTTAACTTTTGAGTATGCATTTCTGAAATCACTTTTATTATTACGTTTATTAAGTGATTATTAAAGGTACAGTGTGAAGGATTTGGCGGAATCTAGTGGTGTGGTTGCAGATTGCAACCAACTGCGTACCCCTCCGCTCACTCCTCCCTTTCCAAGACTGAGGTAACGTGAGCCGCCGAGTGCAAAACCGTGGTAACGCCGTTTACCTCGCTTAGAGGCCATCCTTACTATAATAACACTACTTTAGGAGCAACGGAAGTCCGACAGCGACTGGCGGTACCACAGTTTTGCACTCTGTGGCTCATGTTACCGCAGTTTCACAAGCGTGTCGGAGAACTACGGTGGCCTTCAGGTAACGTAAAAACATGAAAGGCTCTCTCTTGAGCCAGTGTTTGTTTGGATTGACCGTTCTGTGCTGCCAGCCCAGTCGAACAGCAGTGCGTGAAATAGTCATGAAATTTAATGATTGATTCGTGTACATAGACACGAATTTCAAATTTTTTTCGTGATGGTCAGCACCAAATCAATTCATATTTAATACACGTAATTGTGAACCGTGAAGTAAAGAGGGCGGCGAACGCCGCGTAAGGAGGAGGTCGGGGTGGATGGGTGACTTCCGCCCACGAGACCGGTGTTTGTGTCCCATGTGAAACCACAGGTCAAAGTTGATTTATTTGTCACATAATTTCCATATTTAAGTTACAGCACTTCTGGTGTTATTTTAACCCAAACTGTGATCTTTTCCTAAACCTAACTAAGTCATTTTGCTGCCTAAGCCTGACCAAGTCAATCTTTTCCTAAACCTAACTAAGTAGTTTTATTTTGAAAAGACTGGAGTGGAAATTGACACTTGCGCCACGTGTTGAAAACGCACGGCAAATACGTTGTTGAAAGTCGTGCTGAGCGTCACAAAAAAAAAGTGAAATTCGTGTCTATGTACACGAATCTAGTAGATTAAATTTCGTGCCAATTTCATGAACTACCATTCGGGACTTCTGCAGTAACATGGCAGAGCAACATGACGGACTCCGTGAAGAAAACCCGCTCCCTATGTCGATATGAAGGGCTCATTCTAAGCTAATGGAAACACAACTGTTCTTAGTTTCAGGTGATTATACACTAATGAAAACATACAGTAGTTATGGATATTATTTTCCATTTCTGCTAATAGATGCTACACACTGGCCCTTTAATTTGGTCAGTGATAAATGTGCAGAGTTGTTTACAGTATAGACAATTTACACTGCAGTAAAAAGGGTTGACTTGATTTGGGAAATGTAGCATCTTTCTGGTGTTCTTAAGCTTCTTCTACTAACATCAAACTACTCATCATGTTATATAACTCATTATTCATGATGGCGTGAGGGATGGAAAGTGGATCTGTGTGCTTTTGGGTTGATGGATGTAGAGAAGCGCATGACTTATCAGTTGAGCTGTCTCTCTCTCTTTCACACACACACAAACACGCACGCACGCATGCACGCACGCACGCACACACACACACACACACACACACTCTCCCACACACTCCCCCCTTCAAAGAGCTGTCCTGTTAGCAGAAGATATGATCTGTGTTTTCCCCTTCACCCGGAGCTGCTGAATAAAAGCCCTCTTTATTTGATCGCCTGAACACGTGTGTTTATGCCCATGTGTGTGATGTGATGGTGTCAGTGATCACAGGTTTTTACTGTCTGCGGAAAAGCAGTTCACACATCACAGATCACAGAGTGCATAGAGTCCAGACATGTTGCTTTTGCTTTGTCTGCCACATGTTCCTGCGTACAGTAGGCATTAACTTGGCGTAGCTTCCTCTCAGTGTCTGCGTGTTTTTTTTATTGCAGACATAGATGAATGTGCGACAGGTAGACACACTTGTGGCCCCGAACAGACGTGCTACAACACCAGAGGCTCCTACACCTGCCAGTGTCCTCTGGGCTACCAGAAAAATGGAGACCACTGTGTAGGTGAGTCGTTGACGCAAAACACACTCCTCTCGCTTTATCACGCGATCAAAACTGGTATCAAAACATTACAAAAAACGATTTAAAGAATCATTTTTTGCAATGTATCTTACCGCTCATATTTCCACGATTTCTCCTGTGTGTGTTTCTGTCTTCCTGCAGACAGAGACGAGTGCGCCCTGACCCAACACTGCATGCACAGATGTGTGAACACACAGGGCTCGTACTACTGCGAGTGCAACGCAGGTCACAAGTTGGCCAGCAACAACCACAGCTGTATCGGTAAGTCACTGAAAAGCCATGTGTACTCGCATGTTAGTGTGTACAGCATCGGATTGTAAAAGAGTTTATTATAATAATCATAATTACTGCTTTAGATTTAAACATACAAGTAGAACAAAACCACACACCAGGGAAATAGAAAATTAAATGTGTACATGATAAAACATAGCAAAGAAAAGTGTTAATTAATGAAAATGCATGAATAAAACAGAGTTATTCAATCAAGTCATAATCAGGTAGATGTGAAGAGGTGCAGCAAAGAATGTCAGCTCAGGTTTAGCTCACCAGAGTCACTGTGTTTCTCTCATTCCTTAGTTCTTCTCATGATGCAGATATTTTAGAGCCTGGAATAGCTTTAACAAAACAATTGGTGCACGAGCTGTTGTTTTCTATGCCTGGAAGCTCAGAGCTATCATGAGATTGACCATGCAACCTGATCCCACGCAGCAAACCTCCTGCGGAAGTCAAAGGAAGTTATTGAAAATGTTGTGTTGGGATAGAGAGCTGAAACACATTTAGAAATCCATCAAAACCCATGACTGGCTCCCAGCTATGCTGAAACATGTGTATGTGTTTCCAGTTAGTTCTTTCTCAAAGGGATAGTTTGGATGTTTTGAAGTGGGGTTGTATGAGGTACTCATCCATAGTCAGTGTATTACCTACAGTAGATGTACTGCTGTGGACGGGGCTGGCAGCAAAACGTATCTTAGCCACCTAAAAGAAAGGCTCATCTAAAAAAAATCAATATCAGTTTAAGTGTACGCTATATTTAGAATATTTTCACCACTTTACCTTGCCATCAGACAGCCCTTTCTGGCAGGGAACTGAAGCTGTTGTATCCGTCTATGCTCTCGACAAAGCCAACAGACTCCATTGGAAAAAACAGTAATTTTACCTTGCAGAACAAAGGGGGTTGCCTCGATCGGTTAGTTTGTATGTGAGGTAAAATTACTGTTTTTTTCAATGGAATCTGGTTGCTCTGGCAAGAGTAAAGATAACGGTTTCAGTTCCCCGTCGGAAACATAGATTGTATAGCTGTGGCAAGGTAAACCATGGGAAATATTGTGTACACTTAAACTGATTTTTCAGGTGGGCCTTTCTTTTGGGTGGCTAAAATACGTATTGCTGGGAAAGTACCTGATACAACCCCACTGCAAAACTCCTGAACTATCCCTTTAAAGTATCATTCCAGGTTTATTACAACGTGGGTCTTACTAACATAGTGTTGGCCATCATTTCTATCCATTATAACATTGTACTCAACGTACTAATTGCTGACATCTGAGTTTCCAGACCTTAGTCGTTAACACGGTGAGTAGAGTGCCATTAATACCGGATTGATGGCCAAAACTACAATAATAAGTTCCAAGTTTTAACAAACCAGAATTATCCGTAATGTATCCATGTATGTAAAACATCTGCTTCTGTTCCAGATGTGAATGAATGTGATGTGGAGAATCCCTGTCAGCACCACTGCTACAACCTGATTGGCTCCTTCCTCTGCCAGTGTGAGCAGGGCTATGAGCTGGCACAGGACACGGTCTCCTGCCAAGGTGGACACACACACATACAAATACACTGTACATACACAGATATATAACTGCAGATAAATGTATGTTTGTAAACACCCGTCACATTATTCATCATTATCTATGTTATCTATGCTTGTGTGTGCATATTTTCTGTACAGACATTGATGAATGCAGCTTCTCCAGCTACATGTGTCAGTACCAGTGTATTAACAGCCCAGGAAGTTACTCCTGTGAGTGTCCAGAAGGATATCAGCTCCAGGGAAGCAGGGTGTGTCAAGGTACTCCAGTCCTCCTTTTCCTCTCCCTTTTCCTTGCATCAATCTTTTATTTTATCCCTTCTTAGTTTACTTATTTATCTATCTTATCCTCCTCTCTGTTTTCACACACAAGTTCCTCTTCTCTCCCTCCCTTCCTCCTCTTCCTAAACTCTTTCAAGATAACTGTTAAGAGGAACTCGATCATTACTGCTATCACCCACTATTCTACCTCTCAAGTGGGAATGAAAGCCACTCTCAACCGGTACTGTCATGGAAAGAATGCAGAGGTTAGGCAACACAAACACAGCAACGTTGTGTTGCCCTGCTTAGCCACCTCTGTGAATTTATATGCGTGATGTTGGTTTCTTGAAGTGGATTTATTTGAAGCGCCGGTGCCCGCTCAAAGGGAGAGCTGTTATTTTTTCCTCTCCCCCTCGGTCAGGTGCAGGCTTTATAGGGGAGCCATGAATCCGGCCAGTTGTGTCAGAGGGACCTTAAGGTGATGAATCCAGGTTGCTGTGCCAGAAATAGCCCTGTGGTTTGGGGCACGTTTGATGGGGTTATTTTCATGGTGCTGCAGGGAAAGAGCTGCAGCTTAGGCCCGTGCGGGGTCGCATCGGGGGCTTCCCTCCACTTCAAACCTGCAGGCTTCCCTCTTGTCTTTCTTTTCACCTCCACAGCTGCTGGAAATGCAGCTACAACTCTAAAACACTGTTCCCGAATTGTACACGTCTTGAACTTTGACTGTGTTTTCACAGCTCTGTTAAATGAAGCGTGTTGAGTTTGTGTGTGTTTTGGAAGTAGGGGATACTAGCGTTTTCATCCAGCTATTTTTGACTACTCAATACTTTTCTCTCTCTCTCTCTCTCTCTGTCGCTCTGCCAATCACAAGACATAAATGAGTGTGAGACGGGGACCCATAACTGCCAAGACGATGAAATGTGCTGGAACTATTACGGAGGCTTCCGCTGCTATCCCAGAAACCCCTGCGAGACGCCTTACGCCAAAACCTCTGAAAAGTCAGTAAACAGCATCCAGTTCTTTCATTTCACTGTCACCAGTGCGGCCGGTTTCACAGAGATTGTCTCAATTGTTGTGTGTTTGCAGTCGCTGTATCTGCCGGTCTCAGGCCGAGTGCCAGGGTCTCCCACCGTCAATTGTCTACAAATACATGAGCATTCAGGCAGACCGGGCGGTGCCAGCGGACATCTTCCAGATTCAGGCCACCAACATGTACGCTAACACACACAACACCTTCAGGATCAAAGCTGGGAATGAGGCAGGAGAATTTTTCCTGCGGGTAAGTCGATGGGAATTATTTTGTTGTTGTTGCATGAAAAGCTGGGGGAAGGTCGTAACAGGTGATAATTGTAAATGCTGAACCGTTACAGTGTCACAATCATAGATTGTATATATAGACTTCTTCCTCCCACAGTACAAAAGTGAAGCCAAAATATCCCGGATACGGAAGCTGCCATCTTGAGATTTTAATGTAATTTAGAGGCAGAGTCTGCGCAGTAGTGATCGGTGGGCTGGAGCCACGGTATCGAGGTCCCGCCCACACACCCGCCCGAGCCAATCACAAGCCGAGCACGGCCGCAGCTTGTTAGCGTGAGCCACCTAGCTGCTACGTTTGCACCATGGTAGCCGTTTGGCTAGCTAGACACAACAACTAACCATAATATCTCTATAACTACCTTTATGATCAAATTGACACATGTTCTATTACACAGACTCGTGATGGTTATGGAAAATTAAAGTTAAACCTCCTCCCTCGTACAATTCCCGAACCTCCAGCTGCAATTATTTCACTCAGAGCAGCTGTCAATCATGACGTCACACCACTTTTTATAGCATCAATTAACTCATAAAAACCAAACTTATCAGAAAAATTAACATTTGGACATACATCAGCATGATAAGTATAACTAAAATGACAGAAACCATCTTTGGGAAAAAATTATTTGACGAGTACTTTGACTTTTTAGTTTGGCCCATGTCCCAAAGAAAGCGGGGGGCGGGATTTATGACCTATACTGCAGCCAGCCACCAGGGGGCGATAGAGATGTTTTGGCTTCACTTTTCGGGAGCTGTCTCCTGTCCAAGCTGTCATGTCGGCCATCTTAATATACAGTCTATGGTCATGATGCTGTCAAAATATGCAGTTTCAAGCTAAATCCATTAAATTACTCACATATTCACACTATTATCATCCTCCTGACTCGTACAATTACCCAACCTGATATTTTATCAACATATGGCGCCTGTAACACAGTAGGTCCAGTTATGCAGAGTGAGAATCTACAGCCATATTAGCGGCTCTGTGCTGCACATGGGCACTGCTTAGTATAAGTAACATGTTAATAAAGCAGGTAGAAGAAACCAAACTTTTGGGAGTTATCATAGAAAGTAAATTATCATGGGATAAACACATACAGAGAGTGGTAACTAAAATGGGAAACACTTTGTCTGTAATTAAGAGATGTGCAAAATATCTGACGAAACAAACAATCAAACAAGTAATTCAAGCTTTGGTTTTATCTCATCTGGATTATTGTTCAACAGTTTGGTCCAATACTTCATTAGGTAATATAAGAAAATTACAACTGGTCCAGAATAAAGCAGCACGTGTAGCTCTTTCTTGTGGGTGGAGAACAAATGTTATTAAAATGCATGAATGTCTCTCTTGGTTTGAAGTAAAAAATAGATTGTTGTATTCATTGATGGTTTTCATTAAGAATGTCATAAGAACAAAGACCCCATTTATTTTTTACCAAAAACTATCCTTCAGTACAGATGCACACACTTATTCCACAAGGCATGCTGCTGCAGGTTGTTTTACTTTACCTAGATCCAAAACCAAATCAGGTCAACGTACAACATCATACAGAGCAATGCAAGAATGGAATTCACTCCCAAATCATATTACACAACAAAATGACATATATGGTTTTAAAAAAATACAAAAAATGCATTACTTAAGAAGAAACTTTATTAATTAGTAGGTATTCTTTGGTGTGTAAGTGTGTTATGGGCTTTCCATGTTAAATGATGATATTTATCTGTCAGAATATGATAGATTCAGTCGGAGCCTTTCTATTTTCTTTGTGTTTGTGTTATTTAAACTGTGTCAGTTGTTATTGTTTTATTTACAGTAGACGTGCATTACGATATGTTCTGTTACTGTATTATGATGAGTAGTGTGAATGTGTATTTTTGTATTGTCACCATGTAAACTATGTGGACCCCAGGAAGAATAGCTGCTGCTATGCAAAAGCTAATAGGGATCTAAATAAACAAACAAACAAACAAACTGCTTTGAGCTAAATGCTAACATCAGCATGCTATTATGCTCACAATGACAATGCTAACATACAAGCCAAGTATACTTAGACTTGTCAGTATACTTGTCAGTATTAGCCAAGTATTCTTAGACTTGTCTGTATACTTGTCAGTATAAGCCAAGTATACTTAGACTTTTCTGTATACTTGTCAGTATTAGCCCAGTATACTTAGACTTTTCTGTATACTTGTCAGTGTTAGCCAAGTATACTTAATTATACTTTTGTTAAGTATATCTCTGATAAGTACATTTACAAAAGTAAACTGAAAGTATACTCTCTTATTTTAAGTTTAAAAGAAGTATACTAATAGCACAGTTGAATAAACTTCTTCTTGGTAAGGGGATGTTTAGCAGGAAGCTATAATGTTTATCATGTTCACCATCTTAATTTAGCTTGTTTGGATGCTAACATTTGCTAATTAGCAGTATACACAAAGTACAGCTGAGACTGGTGGGAATGCTATCCCGCCAATGTTAAACTGTATTATAAAAGATATTTGATAAATCTGTATTCACATGCTTACATATTGACTGATCATATTTCCTCGCAGCGTTCCAGCAACGTGAGCGCCATGCTGGTGCTGACCAAAACTCTGTCGGGCCCCAGGGAGTACGTCGTGGACCTGGAGATGGTCACTCACCATCTGACCATGAACTACCGCTCCAGCTCGCTGCTGCGGCTCACCATCATAGTCGGGCCCTACGCCTTCTGAGCGCCGCCGTCCCCAGCAGCCCACACAAGTCTGGTTCAGCAAACATAGCAGTGTAACACAGCAGATGCCTGTATCAGCATAACATACTGTACATTTTCATACAATACAACATGTAACATAGGCTGTCCCAGACCGCAGCACATCAGTTCCAATAGGCATGCTCATGCTGTAATGTGACCACTGGGCATCTTTTTCTCTCAAGGTGCTGGGAAGCATTGTGATGAAGGGTTTTAGTGTCCCGTCGAATCAAGCACAACAGCACTTAACAAAAACATATTTTCCATCTTTAGAGTTGAAACATTTTTGACTTTAAGTGCCTGAAGTGGACATAAGAAAGATGCTGGATGCAAGCATTTTCACTTTCGCTGCTTCCCTACTAAAAACAAATTGGTCACTCAGGAAAAGAGGCCTAGTGGACACACATCCCAACTGTGATGGATTTTTTTTTGATGCAGCTTTACCTACATTTATCACTTTGTTTCAGACCAGAACTGCTTACAATAACCTGTGTGTGCGTCAGTGAAGCGCTCTGTTGTAAGAAAGAGAGAAAAATCATATTTTCTATATAAATGTACGTGACAAATATCCAATATGAGCAGCTTTTTTGATACAAAAATAATTGACTGAGCTTCTGTTGATAAATGTTGTAGGGGTTAGTGCTGCTGCGCCACGCTGTTTGTGCAAGTTTCTGTATAGTTTTACTCATGAGTAATAATTTCCAGAGAAGTTCAGAAGTGTAAAGGGAGGGAATTTGCCTGTTGGTTGAGAGAGTGCTAAACTTTGCATGACAACAGGCTTGATGCTCGTCGACTTTACTCGCAGGAGTTAAGTCATGTACATACCGAGGCAACAAATCTGTGTGGATGTTCGTGTGTGTGAGTGTGTGTGTGTGTGTGTGTGTGTGTGTGTGCCTGGCTTTGTTTATGCATGCAAGCGAGTGAGAGTGTGAACCACAGAGGGAGAGAAAGGGAAAGAGTGAGAAAGAGCTTGCTCTCTCCCCCCAGGTTCGGTGGATGTGGTTGAGCTGTTAATGCGTTTCTGTGATGCCATCCTCGCCGCCCTCGGTCACAGAGGCAATAACAGAGATTTCTTTTTTTTTTAACTTGAGAACACGCACAGGAAATGACGGCTTTCATAACACGCCGACCGCTCACCGGTGCCACGGCGATTCTCCAGAGGGAGCAGCCGAGCTTTCTAATGTCGGTCCCAGTCAAGAAGTCACACTGGCACCGGGCTGGCTTGCGTGATAAACATAATTGCAGTGCTTTGCCCTGTAGCTGGTTCATGTGTGACACAGGGGATTATTAAAGTGTTAATACAATGCCACCATGCTTTTTGGCAGAATGAGAAATCTTTCACTACCTGCTTTGCCTTTTCGTGACTCCGCGTGTCTGCTCTGGCTTATTGCTGAAACACTGTACACTGTAGCACTGAAAACCACATTGAAAACCAACATGTTGTCACCACCTCAAGAGTAGAAAGTCATCCATCTTTTATGTGGTTTCAGCAGCGATCGTGCCATAGTGCCTTAGGGGTATAAACACAAATAACACTAATCTTATCACTCATGCTGTCAAGACTTCCCTCAATGAAATGCCTTAATGTTTTTCTCTTCTATTTAAAATATATTTTGTCATATGTATCTTATATTGATTGTACTCTGAAGAGCAAAAGTTATATTGTTGAATAAAATATGATGGATAAATGGGGCTAGGTTGTTCTGTTTCTTTATATCCAACAAATGTGTGAAAACAAGTGAACAAGACTTCATATACAGTATAATGGAAACTGCAGCGGTTGTGTGAAATGCTCCGCTGCTCTTCCAATGCTTTTGGGAAAACGTGAGGATGATTTCATCTGAATATAACAATGATAAATGCAGTGAACATGATGCCCCAGCCATCATATCTATCTTATTTAAAGAGATCCAGAGGGGATGTAGTAATATAGTATGTTGAGTCAATGTGTGCTGAGGGACAAATGTGAAGCCTGCACACATACACACACACACACACACACACACACACACACACACACACACACACACACACACACACACACACAAGTTTAGATGTGAAATTGGTTGGGAGGGGTTTTATGGTAAGTTGTTACTCAATCATCCTGCTGTCTAGAGCTTTAGTCAGAGCAGCGTTGGGACGTGTAAGATGATACACGATGTGTCATTGTTCCCCTAACCCCGTCTTCAGCTCGCCGCTCATTGGCGCTCTGTGTTTTTGCTGTCCGTGCATGATTCAACCCCCGGGAGAAAACATTGCTCACCCACTTTTTCTGTGACTCACCCATGTGCTGAACTCCTCGAGAAGTGCAACATTTTCAGGTTCTTGATTAATATTCCACTGAAGATAATTAACTTAATCTCCCTGCATATAGCTCGACATTTCATTAATCACTGCTAGATTTATAAAATAGATCAAAGCCAGTCAGTCAGACATTGGATGGAGATCACAGAGAGGAAAAAAAGTCATGAAAGTTCAGTAAGTTGAATGTTTTTTTACCCTCTTTCCTCTGTCCCAGTGATGCAATAAATGTCCGATATTTTTACTGCTTTTTAATACTCTGAACATGTTTGGGATCAGATAGATTAGAGAGCTCTTCATATTAAACAGTCAAATTTTCCAAAAGGCAACGGGACATTTCAGAATCAAGAAATTCAGCACATCCTCAAGTCATCTACAGTATACTGATTTTTTTCAGGTTCTTTATTCCTGATAGTTAAGAAATACAGTACACCTGCATTACAAATACATAGGCTACAGTATGCAGAGACAGTATATTACCGACAGGGCCAGATTAATCCATTAGGAGGCCCCGGTGTAAAAATGAGGGGCCTGACTGATCCCCCATTTCTCAGTAATTCGTTTTTATTGAGTACAATTTTATTTAGTACAATGCACTGGAACCTCAAGAATGTGTATTTATGCAGATCTTACCTTAAATGTAATCTATCATTTCAGTTTATATTGTGATTTTGTGGTTTCTGTGGTGCATAAAGTGAAAAACAAACATATTTGCAATTAATTAAGTTACCATAAAATAACTGCCAGTGAACTTGGTGTCTTCTGGGCCCCTGAGGGTATACCAAAGTAGTTTGCCTGCTTGGTAACTCAGCCTTGATAACACATGCTTGCAGTATGCAGCATGTAATACCAAGAAGCAAATGTTTACCATGTTCGTCATATTAGTTTAGCCTGTTGGCTTGCTTACCTTTGGAGACATTTCACTCAAAACCACAAATGTCAGAGGAAAAGTCATAGGATCACCTATTTCATTACAATACATTGTCTGGGATCAATGAATGTCTGTACAAACTTTAATGGATGAGTAAATCCATCCAGTAGATGTTGAGAAAACTTTGACCTGCTGGTGGTGCCACGGGAAAAGTCAGGGTATCACCCAAGTCAGTGTGATTTATCCTCTAAAGACCATGACTGATATCTGTACAAAATTTCACCATAATTTATGCAATAATTGTTGAGATATTTCAATCAGGACCAAAGTGGTGGACCGACATTTTGCCATCGCTACAGCGATGCAACTAGTGTGACTAAAAACACACTAAACTAGAATGGCACTCGGAGAGCGCAGACCTCCGCCAAGGTGCCCGAGTACGATTGCCCCCCCCTCTCCGTTCAGCTTGCGCCATCATCCTACTGTATTTTTGTTTATGTTGAGATCAGCTGTACGTAGCGGAGCATCGTAAAACACTTCATTCAAAGTGAACAGAAACAAAATAAAACTCACCTAAACCGTCGTCGTTACTCTTTCCAACAATCACCAAGTGTGCTTTGGTCGAACTCAACTCTAATTTCACCGGGTTCAATGTGGAAAATCGCCGAATCTACAGTTGCCCCCCCCCCACCCACCGCTGTCTCTCTGTCTCTCTCTGAAGGAAAGATGCGGGGTCATGCCTCATCAACGCGTCATCAGTTACACAGCGCATGTGTTATACCCAGAGATCGTAATGTTCTGGCTGATCAGAATCCTTAAAAAAATTCCTGAATCCGGATCATGATCCGGATCGCCACCAAAATCTAATGGATTGTTCATTGTGCCACACCCCACTCCTCCAAAAAATGTCATTCAAATCCATCACGGACTTTTGGAGTAATCCTGCTAACAGACAGACAAATAAACCACCAAACCAACAAACAAACAAACAAACAAACAAACCAACGCAGGTGAAAACCTAACCTCCTTCCTAGGCCTTCGGCCTTGGCGGAGGTAATAAATAAATATAAAACAAAAACCCACAAATGGGATCGTGAAAGAGTCTATACGGTGCAGCAGAACTACATTAATTTAGACATTCACTGGCCTCAGACTTATCCAGGGCTAACCCCAGGGCCTACATCACAAAAACATAGTTGAAAGTCAAGCAATTAATCACTTCTCACTGGGAAATCACTCACAATCACTTCATAGCGTGCAGTCGCTTTATGTTCTCCCGTCTTGAGCTCTCTCAGAGTGGGTGTCGGTGAGAGAGGTAAGAGGTGTTTTAATGGCGAGAGAGAAAGAGAGAGTGCAAGGAGAGGTGAGAAATGAGTAGTTTATTGGATGGCATTTGAGATCGGAAAGATATAATGGGATGAGGTAACTTGTTAACACTGGCAAAAAGTGCCACACGAGGGGTGGCATAACCACACAAGGGCCTTCACAGGGAGACACACTCGCACACACACACACACGCCACTCAAGAAATGCACACGACGAACCAATTAGCAGAACCAGCCGTCCGTGTGTGCATGTTTGTGTATGTAAATTGTGAACTGTGCTGCCCGGTGCCACTGCATGTGGCTGTTGAACACGTGCCAGGTCGTAAACACTGCCTGCCTGGTGCCCAACCACAGATGTCATTTCAATCAGCCTTCAGTCAGGCTGAAAAAATAAACCTGGAGGTCCATACCTGTGCGATTACATTCTCTAATTATAGTTTGGAGCAGTACTGTAACTCCGAGATGGCTTAACGAGACGGGCCCTCAGGGTGTTGTGAATGTAATTATATCCTGACAATTAATAGGCCCGTTCCTCAGAGAAGAGTTTGTTACATGATGACGTACCTGACCGTTTTTAGCTCGCCAGGGAAGCCTTTGAATTATGACATAATTACAAGGGAAAACATGATATACAAGGATGATAATTATCCCCAAGCACAGTAACAGTAAGTGGCATTGCCTTTTATGATACATATCAAGGAAAAAGTTTATATTTCTCCTCTGAGGGCCTGCTACACAGTTTAGGGTTTAGGGCTGTCGCCGACCAAGGAAATTCTTAGTCGACTAACACTCATATGATTTTGACGTCTAATCGATTAGTTAATTTAATCGTTTTTTTCCACAAAGAATCACACAAAAGCACCACTTTAAATCTTGTTTACCAGAGATGTGCTCAGAAGTTTCTTGGAAATAAGTCGTTCAGCATGAAAAAAGCATAAAAAACGACTAATCTACTTAAGAAATCTTTGTTGACTAAGACCAAAACGACTGATTCGTCAACCCATCGACTAAGAGGGGGCAGCCGTATAGTGTTTATCATTAGCTGCTTGATCAGAGGAAATACCTTGGACCTGCAGTGCATCATGTTAGGCAACAGCTATGGAAGTGTTGATTTATTCAGAGGAGGCTTGATCTGTTGCTACAGTATACTGGTTATGCACACACACTAGCAAAGCAACATATATCTAGTTGCTGGAAAAAAAGGAGAAGGTAAAGGCTATCAGGCCATACATGTAAATAGCGGCATACTAATTAACAAACATTAACACCAAATTCACACCAGGCAGCGGAGAAGTGCGGCTCAGCGCAATAATTACATTTTTCTGCAGTCGGGAGGCGTATTCATGTGTTTCAGGTGGGAAAAAATTCTTTGTAACACAGGTCAACATGTCACAGGAGTCACGGGATCTGTTTACTGATTGGCTGCGGGTATTCTCTGGCCGCACTTCCCCGCTAAAAGTTAAACTTTTCCCAACTTTTGTTTGGCCGTACTTCACCGAAGAATTAAACAGCCGCAGCTTGCTGACCTCGGGAGTGGCCACCGCAGCTTTTCATAGACATTGCATGGCAGCTCGCCGCAGGCAGCACTTCGCCGCTGCTCTGGTGTGAATTCAGCCTAAGAGAAGCACATTTGAAAAGGACACTTTTTACAACCCGGCAACCTAAATCTTCTTCTTATTAACCATCTAGCACTGATCTATAAATCACTAAAAAGATTTAATAATTGTTAATAAAGCCCTTGGTTATGGCTTAAAGTATGACTGCAAAGTCTTGATTCTAGAGTGATGGAGGGCGAGTCCGCCAGCTGGGCTCTGATTGGCCTAAAGTCCAGGTGAAGCAGGAAAGGAGATAATCCTAAAAGGATTAGGGCTTCCTCACACACATGCTACCCTCTCCTTCATAACTAGCTGCATTAAAGGACGGGTTCACAATTTTTCAAGTCTGTCTTAAAACAATAGTCAGGTGCCCACATGGACACTGACATGGTTTTTGCTTGCTGTCATCATTCCTCTTGTTCATATCGGCAATTAAGAAATCAATTCCTAACAGGCTTTCAATCTAAGTGATGGGGGACAAAATCCACAGTCCACGTTCTGTGTAAAAATGTATTCAAAAGATCATCTGAAGCTAATGAGAGGCTTCGGCAGTCTGAGTTTTATTCAAATCAAGAGGCTATCTTCCAAAATTAAAGTCTGATACGTTTTAGTATGAACTTCCCTGCCTCGCTGCCCAACAGTGGCAGAAAAAAATCCAACAAAACATGCAGAAAAGACAGTTTTGCAGCTAAATCTTCTCACTTGCACCCATTGCTCCCAGATCACTTCCATCGCTCCCGGCCTGTCAGCTCACATCTGCCGAGGATTTTCAAGCCTTTTCATAGTTTCCACTTCCCTGCCATCCCTCCCAATACAACAAATTGAGAGAGGACATGATGTGTGTGTGTGTGTGTGTGTGTGTGTGTGTGTGTGTGTGTGTGTGTACTGTAGGCTATGTGTGAGCACATGCATGTGTGACAGCGATGAAGACAGGCAGGTGAGGGGGAGGACGAGGGTGGGCGCGGGCTGTTGACGTGCCAGTCAGTAATACTTTTCCTCAGGTTGAGGTGTGCTCACCGGGAGGGTGTGTTGCTGCTGGAGATCTCTGTAATGAACAGGAGGCTGGCTCTCTGCCTGATCAAATTCCACCGCAGCCTCATATCTATCTTGCCTTCCAAAAATGTTCAGCATACCAGTGGGTTTTATTGACTTGTCAGAGCAGACAGCCGAGTGCAAGCTCTGCCTTGTAAGGTGTGCAGTTAACAGGTTTCTAACGCAGGAATGTCTGCTGATGACTTTTTTATTTGTAATACCTTTTTGTGTTTTTAGCTCAAATTGATGAGCGGCGATTAGAGCTACAACATAGGACAGTGGTAAACTGGACTTGATCATGTTGGCACATGATTCTATATAATGAACTAAACCATGAGTCTGATGTGAGCAATAGTCCCAGTTTGTGTCTCTCATGTATTGCCATTACATTTCATTCACAGAGCTATCAGTTTTCAGAAATAATGTCGTTTAACAACCCGTATGGCTGTTCTGAAGATATTTCCAGAACCCTCAAAGACTCTTCTAACCACCTGGATGGGAAAATATTTTGTCTGCTGCTCGATAAAAAATATTTTATCTGCTGCTCGATAAAAAATATTTTTTAACCTGTTTCCCAAGTTAAGCATATAATAAAAAGGAGGCTGTCTCTGGTCCTGCTGCATCGATTTTGACACGTTGTCCATTTCGAGTCTGACAGTGCAATGCTAAATCGATGGAGTACTCTTTTAATTCAACATGAACCCCCCCCTAAAAATCTGATTATTATATAAGTCTATAATGATGTCACTCTCCAATATTTCACATTTTCATATAAAATAATAAGGGCTGTCAATTGGTTAAAATATTAAATCAATCACACATTTTTTATCTGTTCAAAATGTAGCTTAAAGCGAGATTTGTCAAGTATTTAATACTCTTATCAACATGGTAGTGGGCAAATATGCTGCTTTATGCAACTGAATGTATATATTTATTATTGGAAATCAATTAACAACACAAAACAATGACAAATATTGTCCAGAAACCCTCACAGGTACTGCATTTAGCATAAAAAATATGCTCAAATCATAACATGGCAAACTGCAGCCCAACAGGCAACAACAGCTGTCAGTGTGTCAGTGTGCTGACTTGACTATAACTTGCCCCAAAATGCATGTGGTTATCATAAAGTGGGCATGTCTGTAAAGGGGAGAGTCTTGGGTACCCATAGAACCCATTTTCATTCACATATCTTGAGGTCAGAGGTCAAGGGACCCCTTTGAAAATGGCAATGCCAGTTTTTCTTCGGCAAAATTTAGTGCAAGTTTGAAGCGTTATTTTGCCTCTTTCGCGACGAGCTAGTATGACATTTTCTAGTTTTATATGATGCCGGTATCTTCACTCTAGCTTTAAAACTGAGCCCGCTACAACCTCTGAAAGATCGATTGCGTTAATGCATTAAAGGAATTAGTGGTGTTAAAACGATTTTGCGTTATTATCTCGTTAACTTTGACAGCCCTAAAGTAATGCCTTCATATTTTTCTTGCATTGTACAAAAAGAGCTAGGACAGCTAGGACATATGTCATATCCACTACCTGGATCAGAAATACTGCAACAAGTCTTTTTTTTATTTTGCAGTGGAGAGAATATTGTTTCATTCAGGTGGTTTGAAGAATCTTTGAGGATTTTGAAAATACCTTCAGAACAGCGTTAAGGGTTAAACAACCTTCTCAAACATCACCGGGTATTTATTTTTCAGATGCTTAGGTCTGTACTCGAATGTAATGGCGACACATGAGAGGCACAAACTGGGGCTGAATGCAAAACTTCACAAAACATCTTCCTTCCTGGAGAGGCCGGCCTGTTCGTGGTATTTCCCACACTTCTGCAGGATGTGTGCACACATTGTTTCTGACTGGAAAGCGTGGCTTGACTTTCACTGGTGAAACTGAGTCAGGCAAAAAGAGCTATGGTAAAGTGCCAATGCTGACAGATGCTACTACAGGATCTGTCTCATAATGAGTTTAGCCTCTCTCTCTCCCTCTCTGTCTCTCTCTGTCTTTCTACTCTTTCCTCTCACCCCCTGTCCTGCAAATACAGTTAACTGCATGACCATCCGCGATGAATGGCGGTTAACAGCTGCCTCTTTTTTGATGGTTGCCTGTGAGAGCATGTAATTGCATTTGGCCCTGGGTGTACATGCACTCATTAAACCAGTGTCAGTGCCCATTACATTCCACAGCAGTGCAACTCAGGTGCAGAATGCAAATCCCGGGCACGAAGACAGCGCTCTGTGAAGGCTTCAGCACCGAGGATTGAAGGCCTCAGCTCAATGCAAGGCCACAAAAAGAAAAATTATTTGCATTGATTGTTTTTAGAGTAAATGTACCTTTCCAAGTGACATGAAGTCTGATGAACACAAACAAAAAAATTATTTATTTCATTTCAAACACTGAAAAATGTTATAGAATCTAAAATAGATATGAGCAAAACACAGCCAAATATCTCAGTATTAGTAGTAAGAGGATGTGTCTTGCTGGAATAATTTAGCTGGTCCCAGTTGTTAGGGCTCAGAGAGGATAAGATCTGCTATGTTGGGACCTGATCCACGCTGGGATCAGATGCAGAATTCCAAATATGCCCATCCACACGCCAAGATCCAGTGCTGGACCCCCTTTTGTTTTGTTGAACCCATCTTATCTCTTTGCATATTGTTCTGGTATCTCTCCCTAAAAAACATTAGCAAGACAAAACATTTTTCAATGAAATTCATCTGAGCGCTCTCTAACCTGATGTGAAGGAGGGCGGTGGTCTCTCTGAGCCTAGTTTGCCGAAAAATAAACCACCAGATTCCTCAAAACCACCAAAACAGACCTAATGTCCCCAGAGGCTTTCAGGTCCTATATCCATCAGTTATTGTGATACGTCACGTCACGCTGTGTCCATTGTTACGGCTGGGGCCTCTCTGCTGCGTGAGACAAACCATCAGTCATGTAACGCCTGGGAAGGTGGAACTGTCTGCCTGAACTCCACAATAATACTGCAGAGACAAAGAAGACGTGACATCTCACACAAAAAGACTCAGTAATGGACATTAACTCCTGTTGCACCGCTTGTTTCTCATCACAATATAAGGTGTCATTGTATGCATGACTTATGAGACAGAGGATAAAAGCTGAAGGTAATTTAAGCAACAAAAAAAAAGATGAGTGATGGCATTATTTGTTTCGGGCCCCCACATGTCAAACACTGCAGATGTGCAACATATAGCCTACTGCGGGTGCAGCCTGACACCTAGTGGACAAACTCTGCAGGCACACCTGCATGTCATATTATCATCATCACCACACCCAGATAAATCCAGGTAATGAGTTCATGAATGAGAAACACAGAATCTGCATCTTAGTAGCAGACAGCGGCTCATATTTTGATCACTCAGAAAAAAATAATACTTGTCAAACATTACTGGAGGAACAATGAGGGGTGTAATGCTGTAATTGTCCAACAGATGGCAAAGTCTGTCCAGTTTGCAGTGTGACACAGGCCTCACCCTTGAACTGGGCCTCTCTCTGGACACTGTTTACCACACTGTCACAGTCAAACACCACATGGAGTAGTAAATCACTGAGCTGTTGAACCATATTTCCACCCATAAAGGTTAAACTAGGGAGCTGACACATCCAACAAAAATAGTTATATTATTCCAGCAATAATTAAGCAATTTATTTGGTCACACTACAACCTCAATATGTCCTTAATTAGTATGCTGCATGATGAAATAGCTCTTCGGGGTCTGGCACGCCCTATATAGTTAGCTCTGGCCTAAATCTGACGGACACTGTTCCAACTGTGTGCTTAACTGTTTTCTGGTGACTTGAATAATGAGCTATAAAGAGGAGACAAAGGGAGAGTGTGTGTGTGTAAGAGAGAGAGAGAGAGAGAGAGAGAGAGAGAGAGAGAGAGAGAGAGAGATCCCTCCATCCTTCCTGGTGGTGAGGTTTGAGATGCGCTGCGCAGACCCGTCCGCTTCCGACGCATCTTCCTGGCCTGCCCCCCTCTCTCTCTCTCTCTCTCTCTCTCTCTCTCCTCTCCCCTCTCTCTCTCTCTCTCAGTCTCTCTTTCCTCCTTTTTCTGTCTGCCACTAGCCTACCTACCTGAGGGGAAGTGCACAAAGCCCAACAAGATAAATCTGGCGTGTCGGCTAAGGGGCCCTGAGCGCGTAATGCTGCGGTGAAACCGGGCCGCTTGTTGGCGGTGTTTCCAGGGGATGTAGAGAGAGAGAGAGAGGGGGACTAGAGGCACCGACGGACCGCTCCGTGCTCTGCTCTGCTCGGCTCTGCTCTGCCCGGCCCGCTGCGTCGCTGAGCGGCCTAAGAAGCGCACAAAGATGTCGACCAGAACGCCATTGCCCACGGTGAACGAGCGGGACACCGAGAACGTAAGTGCTTGTTTATCCAGAGACGCCGGTCGTGGGATAAAAATGACTTTTGCTAGGTGGCTATTTGGCGCACTGGGTCGGTGCAGGTTTATGGCTTTTTAGGGGGTCTAGTGTTGCAGAGCGACTCGACCAGTGAGCACTCTTTCTGTCGCCTTTCCTCTCTGACTTGACTAAAAGCACCGAGCCCAGAATAAGCTTGTGCAGTTCGGTTGTGTCTGCCCTAGTTTCTGGACACGGCTAGCCTAAACAACGCACTGCGTCAGTATTGCTGTGCTTTATGGTGCACAAGAAGCTTTGAGAATGAATGTGTTGGCCTGTGAGATAAATGGTGTTGCTCCACTCGTGCAACCGGGGGGTGTTTTCGAGTCCACAACGTCAATATTTAGGGAGGGTGGGGGAGGATGTTGCCCTACTTTTCAATGGCAACGCTCGGTAGCATCGCAATGTGACATCCATCACCTATTGGGCCCTTTTGTAACTGCACGCTCAGTGATGAAGAGGAGGAGGAGGAGGAGGGAGCGTGTTATTATTCACCATTCTAGATAGATAGATAGATAGATAGATACTTTATTGATCCCGAAGGAAATTTAGGCATCCAGTAGCTTAGACAACAAGCCCCAACACCAATACACCTTAAAAAAAGATACAATCAAATAGAATAAAGTGAAATAAAATTAAAAATAAGATAACATAAGTACAGCAGTGAATTGACAGTGTGCCAATGGTGCAAATAATGCAAATAGTAGTGCAAATATTGAAGAGTATATTAATATATAGCAGAGTATATTATAATGTATGATATAGTAGTGCTGCTGCCACGACACTGATACAGACGTGTATTTATTTATTAATAACAGGCTAAAGAAATGGCTTAAATCGCCCATTCACTGTGTGGAGGAATGTTTATGAACGGCCACTGCGCGCACACACACACATTCACAAAGCATAATAATACAAGTATGAATGAGGGCTGCTGGATGTATGCTGCTGACAGGCTCTGACATATCTAGGTTCGTCTGATTTTCTTTTTTCCTGGAAACAAGACGAGACACAGACTAAAGCCTCCTTATATTATATTGGGTCACAAGCCGGGGAAACAGCTGGAAGCAGTCTTATTAAAGGTTATTCCCAGATTTAAAGCTGCAGTGGGTAGAAATGGAGCAAATATGATTAAGTTATTTTTATAAAACGGTCACTATATCCTGACAGTAGTGCATGAGACAGGTAATCTGAAAAAGAAAATCATGTGCCTCGGTGTCCTCCGGTGCTCCTAATGGCATCTGCAAGAGTAGGACACAACGGAGGAAAACAACCAATCAGAGCCGAGCTGGAGCCTTGCCGTCTCTGAGCAGCCGTCAGTCACTCGCGAACTCCGTTCAAACTGTCAAACTAGGCAGCGCTGATCAAATATGAATCAATATTCTGTTACTGTAATGACTATTTCTCTCCTCAAAGGTTTTCAGAATCATCTAGTAGGGTACTGTTCAGCTGTAAAATGAGAAAGTTTGTGACCCGGCAGCCATGTTGAGATCAGTTGAGGAAATATCAAGCACCGCCCACCAGCTGGAGCACAGCCAATAGGAACGCTCTCTCTCTCTCTGAGAACTGTGAACAGCCAAAGTCTCCCGTCACGGGCTAGATTTTTTAAAGCCTGAAAACAGAGCCATGAGGAGGTGCAGAAGTCTAGTTTTCTCTCAGAACACTTGAATTACAATATGCTGAAAGGTTATTATGGATTTTTTGCCCAATGATGCCAAAAACTGTCTGCCTACTGAAGCTTTAAAGATAGGGCTTTTATTTTGAGTATTATTCATCTTCAGGTGATAACATTTGAATTGGAAAATGCATTTCCAAACTTAAACCCTAATGATTTCAGCTCTCTGGTCATTCTCTGCCAGTATTCAGAAATGCATCAGCGCTAATGTAACAGTCTAATGCTGCTTTAGGCCTCATAGACATAGACTATTAAAGCATTGCCTGGCAGTAGCCAGCCAGCCTAGCCTGCCTCTGCTCGACTCCATCATACAGCCCCAGGGCCCACTAGCAGCTGAACTGCATTGCATAACAGCTTATTACTCAGAGAGACAAGTGGCTTTAAGTGCAGCAAAATATAAGACGCTCTCTCCTAGCTTTCTTATTTTTATGGCTATATGTGTGTGTCTGCGCAGGACGGTGTGTGTTATTTTTTTTTAGTGGGTGTGTGTTATTTTTTTTAATGTCTGGCCTCCCTGAAGACATAACGCCAGTAGTTGGGAGTTAATGGGTGGGTGAGTGAAACAAACTTTGTGTGTTAATCAAGTGCTCCAAACCCACCTGCCTGTCTGGATGCTCCTCGGTTCATTTTCAGAATTTGGAGCCAGGCCAAGAGTGTGTTTTTGTGTACACGCATGTGTGTGTGAAAGATGAACTGGCCACAATGACAGGTCTGATTTAAAGTCGATGGAAAGTCACTTTAATGTGGACGTTTACCAGCTGCAAATATAAGAAAGACAGTGCAAGCTATACAAATTTCTCTGCAATGGAGATCTAAAAGAGGGTTTTGGTGCATTAGAAGCAAAGATGCTGACTTTGACTGGCATCTAATCAAAATTTCTCCTTGCCTTCCACACACACACACACACACACACACACACACACACACACACACACACACACTTTGGAGTGTTTGAATCCTGCAGTGTAGCTCTCGCTCTGTCAGGACGTATGCTAGTTGAGGGTGATGCGCACCCTGCAGGGTGTAGCGTTTCCCCCGGTGAAACGGGAGCAGGGGAGCCTGGGTAACCAGATCGAGGCTTTATTCTCTGGCTGGCTGGGTGTGGCGCTCAGGAGCAGAGGATCATGGGATCTCTGACCTGGACTGACATCAGCAGCTGTCGTGGAGGAGAGGAAACAGACCAGCAGGGACTGCGCGCAGCCTGTGCCAGCGCTGTACTTATAGCAAGCTGTTCCTAATTCACCTTCACATGCCATATCACAGGGACACCTGTTGTTAGCGGGTTTTGGTTCTGGAGCCAGTAATATTGTTATAACTCTCGACTCGGTACGTACTGCACATTTCACAAAGTCACAGGAGTTTACTGTCTTTTGTTATTGAATCTTGTCTTGTGGCTGATGAGGTCTTTTGGAGGTTAAGGGGTCACAGAGGGAGAGGGGGGAACCTGTTTCTCTCCCACACAGTTCCTCTTTTGGCTTGCATATAGGTTACTACTGTGTGTGTCTGCATACTGTAGTTACAGTATATATGCACAATACACACATGTAAACATAGGATCTCCTTCTTGAATCTGGATCTAGGTTAATTGGGTTCATCTCTGTTTGCACAGCGAACATCCCACCTTTGGCACACACACTAACCTCCACTGCAGCACTCTGCTGCATTGTTTGTGCAGCCAATGACTGTGTCAAAAAGCCACAGAGAGGTTCAGGGACTCAAAGTATTGGTGTCTGTATAAATCAAAGTTCCAGTCAGGGAATGAGGATGTTGCTGATCTCGACATGTGTGGCTTTTTTCCCTGCAGCACTCGTCGGTGGACGGCTTCGTTGAACCCCCGGTCCCCCCGACGAAGTCTGCGAGTCGCCACAGCCTGCCGCGATGCCGCAACTCTTTTACCTCAACGGAGGAGCACCCCCATATTGGCAATTACCGCCTCCTCAAGACCATTGGGAAGGGGAATTTCGCCAAAGTGAAGCTGGCACGACATGTCCTGACTGGACGAGAAGTGAGTTTTCATTTGTATTTTACAAATCGTTTAGGTATCACTGTTTTGTCCATTTCAATACGTTGTTGAGAAAATAGTAAAAAATGTCCATCACAACATCACCAGGTTGACATATTACGTGTTTAATCTGACCAACAGTCTAAAACCCAAAGATATTGAAATATTAGATTAAAGGCAGGGTTGACTTTATCCAGTATACACTATCTGTTATATTGGTTGAAATGGTCTTTACACCCCGACAGCGATCCATTACTGATGAGCTCTGAAAAAGGACCGGAAAAGAGCCGTCATCTGTAGCTGCTGTAATCCTGTAAAAACGTCTGAACTCAAAGCGTGTCGCCGCCGCACGTTTACTGGAGAATGGAAGAGAAAACTCAGCCCTGCAGTAGCACTGCTGCGGTTACATGTCATGAGGAAGTGTTGTTGAGTTGAGGTCCTCTCTCCGCTCTGTGTCTGTGAAGTAGTTACGATACGGCGGTGCTCGTGCATGTGTGTGGGGGGGCGTTGCCTTGGAAGGAGTTTAGAGGGGAGGCGGTGGGTTTAGACGGAGCTCCTGAGGCGATGCTACTTTCAAATTATGCTAGCTTTCCAAGATCGTCGAGCCTATCTTTAAGAAAACCATCAAATGTTCATATTTGAGAAACTTGAACCAGTGAATTTTTTTGGCACTTTTGCTTAAAAAACAATTGATTGACTAATCGTTTAAGGTCTGGTAACAATGCAAGAAAGCTCCTGAAGGTCATCTCTCATCAGCTCATTTCTCATTTGAGTTATGATTTTATGCATCCACCAGGATAACAAAGTAAAGGTGTCATATTTCTATGCTTCATCAACTGTTTCACAGAAAGGGTATTTTGTATATGAGATGTTGATTTGCTCCAAGTTAAACCCAGTCTTTTGGCCTGTTCAGACTCTCTGGAGAATGAATAATCTCCCGTCGTGACAATGTTGTACTTGACCATGTTAGTTCTCCCCGTCAGGTCGGGTCAAGCTCTCTGTTTTTCTGACTCTCTCACACAAACACAGTCATACACTGCTGACCTGTCAGAGTGATAGACACCCTACTTTGGTATGTCTGTAATTAAAGCTCCTGTTTCCCTAAGGAGAAAACAGTGACCTGCGATTTCTTCGCTGTCTTTCACTCTGCAGGACCGACAGCCCTGATCCACCTCAGATATCCTCTAATGTCTACTTCTTAGCCACTTGCATCCTTTAATCCTCAGAGTTTCATTATGTTCTTGGTCATATCGGAGTATGGAGGGCACGGATATCCTCCCAGGTCAAACCAGTAACAGTTTGATCCACTCTGCGTCCTTTAATGCTAATGTTAAACAGGCGTATTGGTTATGCTGCTCACTGTTTGCTGAGAAGGTCAGCCGCTGCTCCCTGTGCCTGAGTGCCCTTGCTGGCTCATCAGAATGCAAAGACATGGATCAGAGTGAGAGAGAGAGAGAGAGAGAGAGAGAGAGAGAGAACAGGTGGAAAGAACATAACCCACTAAAAAACGACGCTATCTGAGCTCGAGCCCAGCAAGTCTCTTACAGGCAGCTAAAACAAAACAAAAAGGTTTACCTCTGTAGAAAAACATCAAAAAGAGCTCTGTGGAGGCAGAGCAGCAGTCATTTCTAGGTGACAGAGTGTCCTCTATCTGCTGAAGAGGGTGACTACACACACACACACACACACACACACACACACACACACACACACACACACATGCTCAGCTGCACTGATGGAAACATTGGCCTCTACCATATGCCCTCATCTCCCATCCACTAGGGAGGGGCGATGATGCATTATTGTTTATCAATTTGATATATCAATTTTCAGTGAAATTGTTTCATAATGATATGACCTCATCATGTTATTGTTTTACTGAATTTTGTCTAAATTAATTATTCCCAAAAACAACAGCGGAACAGAGTAAATTGCTTTGACGATCAATTTGATTATTTTATATTGTCATATTATGATATATACATTGTAGCAGTATTAGGAGAAAAAGTATGTTGACTACGACTGCAACAATTATTTTTGGTATTGATTAATTTGCAGATTGTTTTATCAATTGATCAACTAATTGTTTTGTCTAACAAAGTAAGAAAATAGTAAAAAAATAATGAAAAAATAATTGCCCATTCATCTTTTGTCAATTAATGAATCGATTAATCGACTGTTTCTGCTCTAGGGGCGTAAGAAAATATCGATACACTTGAGTATCGTGATATTATGTTTTGTGATACTGTATAGATACTCAAAAACACTATTGAGTTTTAATTAATAGTTTACATGCAAAGATTTGTGGCAGACAGCGGCTCAGATTGCACAAAAAGTCGCTATGATGTTTGATGCTACTGGGACTGTGATAAATGCAAATGTAGATCCCATTGTTCTGACTACATGAAAAACTTTTTTAACTCCGATTTTATGCATATGGCGGTGTGTTCTTTATGACAGTTTTCCTAAAATTAGATTAAAAACAAATCACAGTATATCAGCTCGCTTACAGTATCACAATATATCGCAGTATATTGAATCGTAACCCCTGAATTATGATACGTATCGTATCGCCAGAATCTTGCCAATACACAGCCTTAATTCAGCCCTAATGTTGACACATAAAAGGAATTTTACTCTGGTTTTTCAGCAGCTCTTTATGCACTCACACACACAACAAATGTACTGAAAGAACCAAATATAGACATACAGCTAAACAAAGACAACAAAGATGAGCAAACCTGAACGTACAGATGTTACAGTATGTGGCAAGTCGGTATGGAAACTAGTAGATCCAAAAATCACAAATCTGCCCTAGAGGACTTAAAAAAGCTGTACGACACCCTCGATCTTTAGACCCTCAATCTCAATAAGAGCGAGCTCAATATGTACATCGATTTTGGACATACATAAAGTATCTATTGTATATAAAGGTCAAATTGTTGCTGTATACTGTGTGTGCAGGCTTCTGTATGAACTGTATGGCAGTGTAAAGAATGAAAACATTTTGTATGGGTTATAAGTTACTCTGTATACAGAGATAGTTTATGTGTCTCTATTGGTAGATAGAGTAGGCACAATACCAGCTAAGAAATACTTTTGACAGTAAAAAAATATTATGTACATTTTATGCATATTCATATATTCTAGCAACAGTAAGGCCTTTCTTTTCTGTGTATGAAATACGACCTTGTGCTCTGCTACAATAGTTCCCTTCAGTGCACAGACTTCATGACCCTGCGGTCGTGTAAAAAGAGCTGTGGGGGAAATCAAAGTGCACGGGAACATGTAACGCTCTTCAGAGCACAAGTGATGCCATGACTAAGTCTCCCCTACGGCTGAATATTCACGTGTACGTGTTTGAAATGCGCGCGCGATCACAAGACCTGCATACGGTGAAGAGCATATGGGCCGTGTGTTACGAACGCGCTGAATAATTAACAGTGATGCACGTTGGCCTTCTGTCACTGTGGAACTGAATTATTCACCCCTCAAATCCATTAGACAGAAAACAACACACTCACCCACATGCACACAGACGCTGGCATATGATGTAGTGCCATCCGCTCGTTCATCAAATCTCTCAATCTGAGAACAAACGAGGGAAATGTTGCTACGGAGTAGCGTCTAACTCATGCAAAGGGAAGTTGGAACAATAGAGTGACACACGAGGACAGCTCCGACACCTGCAGGCGTACGTCGACGCACACGCGCGGACACACACATGCACGCCTCCACCTGAGTTTTGTCCATGACCGGAGGAAGTAGAGAGGAGGGGAGTGAGGCCTGTCTGTGCACCTGCCCACCTAAGATGGGCTGCAAATAGACACCACCTGCGTGCTGCGTGTCTACACACAGCGAGCCTCTCCGCAGTCTTTCACTCCGCTCTCTCTTCTCCCTGCTAGACTCTCAGCCACCACAGTGCGGCCATAATGGAGTTTAGTTTACAAGTTTGGTTGAAATGAAATTGTGTTGCAGGTCTTATTCAGCCCCTGCTCGGGCTGAATAACCTGCATTCTCTCCACCGTGACTCAGCATTTGCCTCCTGGTTTTCCCCCTTAACAAGCTGCTTGGGATTAGAGCCAGAGTCTGCATCCACTGGAGCATAAGCTCTCATAAAGCTAGAGTCACAGCAATGCTGTTATGATAAATTCTAATTAATGCTATCATTCATTTTTAAAGGCAATCCCTCCCCTTCCTCCCTTCTAAAAAGAGGTCAGAGGTCAGGGTTGCAATCTCTGTGTCAGAATCTTATTGAACAGTTGAACATACAGGAGGACAAAAGACAAAGTGAGCAAAGTTTACTCAAGTCAGGAGTCTTGATAGTTTCACAATGCAACACATTTTAGAGATAGAGGACCTGCTGCTGCTGCTTACTATTGGAAACAAAAGAGAGAAAAAACAGCAATCAGTGGTGCAGTGGCTCCTGATTCAGCTCAGAAATAAAACAACTAATGCATCCTTGAAAAAAGATTTCACTAGGTATTTGTCAAGTTTACAGTATTTGCTGTTATTATAAAACGTACTGTATGTTTTCTGCAAATATTAATATCAGTAGTTTCTTGAGCTGTATGTTGCCAACATAGTGTATGATGAAGATTAGTACCAAGTTTATACTTAATAATGTCAGTATGTTGTATAGAATGGAAAACCTTTAATGCTTTGCTCAAGAGCCCTTCATCACAGCCTTTATTTCATAGTAGCCTATAGAGTTGAGAGGCTGATAAGAAATGTGGGAAGGGGGGGATGACATACAACAAAAGGTCCACAGCCGGAGTCAAACCGGGGACATGTGATTATGCTATATAGTATGCATCTGTGACCACTGTGATGCCCCATCTGGGTTTTTTAGCTGCAAAATGTCCATTCACAATTTTAGCTATACTCACACTGTGTCCCATCCCACAAGTTATACTTATATAAAAGATGTCCTAATTTATTACATATATGGGTAACACTTCATTTTACAGGTCTGCAAATTTCTTGGTAATTAGGTGATAATTAGCAAGCAACCTACTTGAAATTTCTTTGGCATTACTGCCAAATTACCCCAATATTTACCTCAAAATTTATCGAAAGTACTTTTATTATAAACATAATTTAATAATTATAAGCTAAAATAGCATATAATCGTTAAAATAGGGCCCTTAGGCTTGAGAAACGGATGTACGCTGCTCTTCATCGGAGTTGGGGTAATTTGGCAGTAATTTAAAAAAAATGTAAAATAGGTTACTTGCTAATTATCATTTAATTACCATGAAATTTGCGACCCGTAAAATGAAGTGTTACCCATAGGCTAGATGTTATGTACAGTACTAATTGGCAATGGAATATTATATTCGGGCAGTTTATAGAGTGACTTGCATGAGGACGCACACGTATGTGTGTGACGCAATCATAGGCGATACAGTCTATGGGCGATACACAGTCCTTCAGATGGTTTCACACTCTGGTCAAAGGGTGGCGATAACACGACAAGATATGCTGCAATGTGCCAGCAAAGGCAGGGAAGAAGTAGACTGCCAGCTTAGCTAGTAAACATGGATGTAAAAACTGCTGGATTTAGAATACTTAAAAAAGCAATTGTTTTATGAGGCTGGAAATGCATTCAACACATTTGTCAGATCTTAAGGCTACACACAATGCGTTTTGATGAGTAACAATGAATGTAAACATAAACTGTTTGTTTACAAGAAAACTCCCCAGGGCACCTTTAAATATAAGAAATTAGCATGCTAGGCTAATGTTTATGCAAACATTCAATATTTAGCCACATTAGCAGTTACTGACATTACAGGCTAAGTTACCTGGTTAGCATCAGCATTGTCACTGTGAGCATGTTAGCATGCTGTGGTTAGCATTTAGCTCAGAGCACTGCTGTGCTTAAGTACAGAGCTACTGTACTAGCATGGCTGTAAACTCTGTCAGCCTATTAGCCAGGAGTTGCTCCTCCTTTTTTAGTTGTGAGCTATATTATGGAAAAACAGTTTCCCTATACACCAACGCTCAAAATTAAAAACATTTAATATGCATGCTGGTGTTTTTGAGTATATGTCACTCAAAATACTCAAAACATGGTAAGAATCGTTATGTAGACAAATTCATTGGAACTGCGTCCCTATAAAACAGCTTGGATCTGAGTTTATCTCTACTGACACTAACAAACACCACAACAGATAATAAACACCAGCACATTTAAGATGTTTAATACTGTGAAATGGTCTGTAAGGACACAGTTGAAGAGTCTAAACTCCCCTTGAGGCCCATGCAGCTCCACAGTGGGCCCTCCTTCGAGCCCTGCGCTCTCTTTAGAAAGGCTGAAAAAAAATTCTTGTAGTTATTGCATTTTGGTTAGACCATAAACTGGTGGCATTCACATTTGTTTAGCCATTCTTAATAAAACTATAATTGTAGAATCATTTTGTGCAACATCAAACGGCCATTCAGTGTAATTACATTATATTGTAAAACTGCTCCGTCAATCTCCCATCAGCATTAGTGTATGAGCTCACTGGTGGGGAGTCTGCAGCGTGGCTCAGCTAGTTGCTTTGTGAAAGCTGCTGAGCTCTCAGAAAGCCAGGGGAGCAGGTCTGTTTCAGTGTGCACTTTGGGGTGATTATTGAGATGGATCGTTCAGACTGCTGCCTAGCAAGATTTTTCCAGCCAACAGTAGATCACCGACCCGCAGAGTCATATATACAAACACTGGCCTGGCTGCCACACAGGGACAGTCTGTGAATGCATATACATATACTCTAAGTTCCTCTGTGTGTAATGGGTCTTATTTGATATTCATCATCATCATCAAATACATCTGCTTTTTTTTATCTTTGCCAATCAAAGCTTCATCTCTTCAGAAATTACTGAACAGAAGAGCTTTAAGGTGTGTTCAGATCAACTGATTCAGCTGTGACATGTTTTGACGAAGCTGCCTCACAACAGAATAGTGAAATAATGAGGATAGTAAAGATTTCACTGTTCAACACACATAAACACAAATACACTATACTAGAATTAGCTTTGACATCTTGTTATCTTTTATCTCTCTCTCTCTGCCTCTTCCTTTCTTCTTCTGTCCTCCTGTCTTTTGTCTCTCCAGGTGGCGGTGAAGATTATAGACAAAACCCAGCTGAATCCCACCAGTTTACAGAAGGTGAGTCAGAGTTTTTTTACGGCCACATGGTAACATTAATGTCTTGGTTACGGCGCTCATGGCTTTTCCCGTTAGTCATTCCCGAGTTGTCGCCGCTCTTGTTTCTTTGCTCTTTGAACTCAGGATGTGTTGTTATACATAATGTAATCAGGCTTGTTTAATCCAGCCCCCCCCCTGCCCCCCCCTTTGAATTTCTGCTGGTATGTGGTTAGGAGCAGCTAAAAATACGCCCGCCTGCCTGTTTGTCACTTACCCTTGTCTAGCAGTCATAACCAATTACACCGAAGGACCGTTTCCTGATTACTGGGTCCAAATCCAGCTCTTTCTGCTGATTAAACACACACAATCCTCATGGTAGATTACACCACGTGGAAGGAAAGCGGTCGCCGCGACAGTACGAACAAGCATCTCCTACTGTGAGTCCCAAAATAATGCAGGTGGCCGAGAGGATTTCTTTTTCGGCGGTCATGGCGTTATTGTAGCACGGCTCGTCATAGCTCATCTTTTGATTTTGGTGTTTCGTGAAGGGTAAACAAATTGCTAAGCAACCACTGTGGTGACTCATTAGACTGTGATAAAGGACCATTATAACCACCACACCTACGTAGACGGCAGTCTCGATGGTCCTCTTGGCCTCGATCTCTCCGTAAGCCGCCAGGGTGAGAAAGTATTGCTGCAGCAAGCAGTCTTAATGGCAAAATAATAACAATTAGCTTCCCAAAATGTCTGCCATCCCACAGAGTGGAGTGAAGTCAATGAGTGTCACTGGAGGAAATGAGGTCTGGGCTAATCAAACAGGGTATAATTGTGAGACAATTTTGTTCTAGCCTACTTGTAAATGTGTAAAACAAGATTATCGGGGCATTTCTGGCATGATTCCGCTCCCGAAATTGTTCTACACGAGCCAATCTGTAATTGTCTTGGATCTTAATGGGATCCGACTGCAATTCTTCAGCCAATCAGTGCGAAGACGCCGTGAGAATTTCAAGCTCCGACTTCTGTACTCATCTAATCTGACTGAGATAAATGTCATTGTGCCGCTCTTTTGTTAAACAGCCTATTGTGTGGTTTCTAATCTGCACACGCACAGTGGGGTGATGAACATTTAGCAGCATTGTGTGTGTGTGTGTGTGTGTGTGTGTGTGTGTGTGTGTGTGTGGCGTTAAGATTCTGAATATCAACTCACTTCACCAATTTGAGTCTTGTCTAGGTCATGAGTGGTTACGTACACGCCCGATGGGGTCAGGTTGTCCGCTGCCCGGTGATGGGCCGGGCAGAAGTATCATGTGAGACTGCAGACCAATCAGGATCTCTCTGATCAATTATTCAGTGAGCCTTTCGGATGTCAGCTGCAGTAGACCTGAGAGGGTCAATATGGAGAAGAAGTCTTATGGCTTTTCATAGTGGATGAGCTATTATTGGTTTAATAGCATGTATGAACGTTGATGTTGGTGTTTGCGTGTACACATGCATTCATGTGTTAAATCTGGTGTGTGTTTTTGTATATTTATCAGAGAGTAAAGACATGTTTATCTCTGTGTGCCGCTTGTAGTTGTATATTATAATGTCCTCTACTCTGCACTATAGATTGCTGTAATGGTATACAGAATCTGCAATGCAGAAGCTTGTCTTTATAATGCAGCAGTCGTCTCCTGGATTGAATCGATTGTCTCATTGACTCAGAGTGTCCTATGCTATCCTTGTGAAAGCTCTACTATGGATGCATTAAAGGAAACATCCACCTTAATCTAGTTTTTGCTTGCTTTCTCTTGTGACCTTGGATTGGTCAAATAATATCTGGGAAGAACGAAGCCAATCAGTGGTTCTATATTGCTGGTGTTTGGGTTTCGTAGTGCAGCTGGTTGGCCAGATAATTGCAGCTGATGGCAATGATTGTCAGACTGGGTGGTTAGAATAAAAAAAAAGCGATGTGTCCAGAGGACAAGAATTGAAAACCACTGTAATTTAACAGGCAGACTTTGAAGATCTACAGAAGCACTGTGGATAATTCCACCCTCCAACAATCTTCATTTCAAAGTATTTAAAGTCATAAAAAATATAATAAATATCTTCCCTTTTTAACTGGAAAATCGTACTTGGTACGGTTTACAAATTTGGTGTTCAGTGACGTCAACGTCTCACACTGATACCAGTAATTTCATTATTTTTCCGCATGTTTGTTTTGTTCATGTTTAGCAGTCTTTTACTACGTTCCCTGAGGGTGTCCCCATCGTGACAGTCACCCTGGGAAAGTAGCAAGAAAATGTAATAATGAATGGATGTAAAATTTAAGAAATCCATCACAAAGTTCTGCAACACAGTTTCTTGGACAATAAATCATACCACAGTGTACATTTTTATGGTTACTGGTCTTATCAATAGCATTTTTATGTAGGCTAATATTTTTTTAAAATAATACATCCACAGAGCTTTTGGAAATGTGCCAAAAAAATGGTATGGCTTTTCCTGAAAAAAAAAAAATGATTATGAGTTAATCTTTTTTTTTTTTTTGGGCATTTTCAAGCCTTTATTGATAGGACAGTAGATAGTCTAGAAAGGGGGAGGGAGAGAGAGGGGGCGACATGCGGAAATAGCCGCAGGTCGGATTCACCCCAGGCCGCCGCGGTTAGGACTCAGCCTTCTTAAATGGGCTATCGGGGCGCCCATGAGTTAATCATTTTAAAAGTTTCGGCGGGTCCAAAATGAATGTCTTGTTTATCTCCGTGGAAGATATCTGACGTTCAGTTCGCACTTCTAACAAGGCTTGTTAGCCAATAGTAAAACGGCGTTGGTATCACGTGGTATCTCTGGGTCGTCAGTTAGTGTTGAAAAAACGGATAAATGGCTGAGATTGATGGTAAATGACTGGCAATGACTTGTTGTGAAGTGAATACAATGGAGCAGGGGAGGGAGAATGTGACATACTGTATAGTGGCTGAATGTTATCAATTTTATCAATAGCACCATTAAAAATGCCATTCTGTGTAGCTGGGCAGACTATTTCTAGAGGCGGATATAAACAACAGACGGTCATAATTATTGATTCCGTGACTCTGTGGCTTTTTACAAGCATGAAGAGCAGAGGTTGAAGGATTCTTTGGTGCATCTGTAAATGTCTAGGATGACCTTTATCTCCTTCTCTTGCTCTGCTCCCGAGTTGATTAAACATTTTGTACCGACTTTTGGTACACTATAAACTGTTATAGGTCTGTTTTTTATTTGTGGCCCTGTTTGTTTGTCAGCGTGGGGTGCGTGAGGTATCAGAGGTCTGATCTGACCGCGTCACTCCTCCACTCGCTGTTAGCGGCGACTCTTTCATGTTAGCCCGTCAAAATGCCACTGATCTCTCTCGTTTTATGGTCTCAGAGGAGCCAGGCTGTGGGAACACCATCTGGCACTGGAGGCACAGCCAGCGCTCTGGCAGAGCCTATACAGCAACACACAAACACAAGCCTGCATGACACACACAAACATACACAGGAGATCATTTGGTTTATGCAGAAGGCTCTAGCTGGCAGGACCTCTGTTATTTTTGTCACATTTGGCAACATGTCACGCACATGGACGCATTCCTGTACCTGTGTGCAGCCATTAATTCATTCAGACCTCCTCCATTCAAACCTAGCTTATCAGAGAGGAGGATTTAGAGTGGGGTTCACATCGCAGAGACAAAGAGTCGATCTTAAAATATCTGTTTTTATCACTTGAGCTTATCTTTGTCAGTCTGTTGTTTCCCTCCGATTATTTGATTTTAATAAGAGGTTAGCATAGTTCTCGATGAGTCATGAGGCTCGAATGAGGCTCTGGTCTGTTCCTTTATGATCCTCTCTGCTCTGATGTGACTTTGTGGTGGTTTCAGCGTAACAGGAAATGAGGTCAGCTGAGCTTCCAAAGCACCTCCTTAGATCCGCCACAGGAAATGCATCACATGTCATCTGTGGTCAGGGATGTTGACGTTGTCAGGGTTTTTAGGCATTTTAGCCTTAAAATAGGCCTCGCCGTTAATCCCCTCTCTCACTGAGCAAACACTGCTCTCATCCCAACCGTCCCATCCCATCCCATCGCTCTCTGTCTCTTCCTAATCTGTAAATAAGAGTTTTCATCGCTGCAACAATGACAACATCAACGAAATATTAAAGGTTACATAATCGACCAGTCGGACATGATAGATGTGCCGTTTCAGACTAAATTAAAGCCCGTTGCTGTTAAAATGGGAGACACATTTGGAAAAAGGTAGAGCCGTGACGCAAAACAGGCCGCGGAGAGTGAAGAGAGTAAATGAAGCGACAGAAACACTGGCAGCCTCTCCGAAGATTAAAATCTCTTTTTCTCGATGTGGCTCGGAGCCACGGGGCTAACCTCCAGCCTTACTATCTCAGCCTTTATCGGAGTGTGACAGTTTTAAGGCGGTCAGAAAGCGTTCAGAGCAACGTACTCTGACTCGGTGTGTTTTCTGCCGGTTGCAAAAAGCCCACAACGGGGGTCAAGCTCTCTTAATGGCTGCTGTTTATGTCTGTCTTGCGCCTGCCACTCTGCATTAGCCAATGAAATGCTGTCGAGCCCACGGGCTACAGGAGCTTTGGTCTTGCTCGGATGAGTGGAATGTGATGGGACAGACAGCACTGTTGTCCGAGGTGAATCATGAAACAAATCAAATGTTGAGGCCGCTAAGATATTCATGCATTTACATGTTCATGGATGCTTTCAGGGCCGTCGTGGCTTCGGTTGCGAGTAAAAATGGGCTTCTTCTTGATAAAAGTGAAGCTGTGCCTTAGTGGTGTTAATGGTGGATATTGAATATGAGGTGGCACAGAGTTGGGTAGAGACGGCGGTTATTTTCAGCACCTCAGGAGTGGAGGGCAGGACAGGACAGATAGTCCGAATGACACTTTTGATCCCTCTTGTCTGTTTGTCTATCTTTCTCTCACTGTCTTCCTTTGACAAACAGCAGTGGTTATTTACTGATACGTGGTTTTGAAGTACTATTTGTGCATATGAAAACACGCACACAACCGCTCATTAGAGGGATGAGGGCTTCCAGGCTACTCATCCTATCAATAATCTCCATGTTGAATGAGCAGCTGCTGTGCTGCTGTGACTGAAATAGTCCAGCCAGTTCCTGTAAGTGTTCCCAGTCTGATATCTGCTGTTCTGCTCCTTCTACATGGGGACGCTGCTGTAATTAAGGCTAGTTTGGGAGTCTGGATGCCCCTGGGTGGCTGAAAGTAGGTCACTGGCACAGACTACAGAGATCCGGGCGCATTAGAAACGGTGTGTTTTCATGTTTGTGATGCACATTTTGTTTTTGCAGCTATTCTTGTAATCATTTTTTCTTCAATCGCCGTCTCGACTCATCATCCGAATCAACCATTTTGATTCATTTTAGTTTGAAAGAGAGTCATTTTGCCTCAAAGGGAAGTTGGCCCACATATTGAGTGCTCGCTCACCTTCTCCAGAACCACCTTACAAACTGCTTTATGCCACGCTGCGGCTCCCTTGTATGATATTATTGATATTACAGTTACACCAGACTGGATCAAAGATCCCAAAACTCATTATCTTCCGTCAGCCTCTGCGGTGGCTGCGTACATCCCTATTGAGCTTTTATTGACGGGGGCTGTGTTTGTTGTCGTCGTTTTCCACCGCCCTTCTCAGATTTGTTCTAATTTTTGTTTCCAAGTGGCTGCACGCGTGCTTCCCATGTGAAGGGCTTTAGGGCAATGACGCAAAGGAGAGCGAGAGGGAAAGAGGGAGAGAGGCAGAGAGGGGAAGAGATAAGAGACGAGATAAGAGATACAACACTGACTCTTTAGTCCATCACTCATTCAGATCAGAATAATAAAGAAGTCCTGTCTTGACGGATGAGTCACATGTTAAAGCACGCGAGTGGACGGATGCACATCCGAGGCTGTGACTTATGTGTTTTATTCTCGTGTACGGCGGGACATCTTCTGGTTATTGTGTCAGTGTGTTTCCACTCTAATTGACTGCGTAACCATGGGGGAACCTCTCAGGCCAACATAGCAGCTGATGAATATGGAGCAGGGTTTGCCACACAGGAGCTATTCTGAGCCACTCAGGAATTGAAGATTTTTTGTTGACAAAAACATGGTGCCGTAACAAATTCAAACCATGAAATCTGCATGCACGCACATTCCTTTAAAATGTCAAATTTGAAATAGACTATTAGATAGATTACTTGATTAATCCCAAAAGGAAATTGCAATGTTACAGCAGACAAATCACATGTAAGAACCACAAAATAGTCAGATTATTATACTGTACTCTATGTACTGTAAATCTATAATATACAATGATAGTGCTTGGTAATATACGGTACATGGATATCGTGTGTTTGTACAGCATGTTCCGTATACTATTGAAATTAACTGCACTGTCTTATTGAGAGGAATCAGCAGCTGTGCGCAACTGATCTCTGTTTCTTCAAACTATATTATATATATACTATTACTATGACTATATCATTTTTTGTATATAGAGTATTTTACCCTTGAACCTGTTCACACATCAGTTTATATCAATACAGTCTTATTTAAAGGATAATGCTGGCGAAATTTTATATTTGTCTTACTGTCAACAAATCCCATGAACAGACCAAAATTAACAGTGTGTTCCACGTCTCAATACTATTTGACTTCCCGACCCTGTCTGTGGCACTTTAATTTCTAAAGAAGATTTAACTCTTGACGTTTTTTCTCAAACAAGAGTAAATTGTGCATTCGTTGTGGACTATTTTCGGCGGCGGATTAATACACATTCGGTGCTCAAATGTAGGGATGTCACGAGGACCGATACTTTGGTACCAAGTCGATGCCAAAATTCTAAAAACGTGACGGTACTCGTTTTTCTTGCATTTCTCGCATGTACCTTAGGCACTGTCAAGGCTTGAGACTAACGGCGTCCCGTTGTCCGGAGGACGATAGAAAATGTATTTGGGACGCAGTAAACTCACTATCGATGCGTCCAAGGGAAACACCCTATTTTTACCCTGATAATGCTACATTGTGAACAACAAATTTGTGTTAAAATTGGCAGGACGAGAGCTAGTTAACGTTAGCTGTTAGCTTCATGCAGGACTGTGCTGTTTACCGGCTGCTAACAGCTAACGTTATTTAGCTCTCGTCCTGCCGATTTCAACATGGGAAGTGCCATTTACGTTATGTTGCGTTCAGGCTCTATTCAGTAAAAATGGTATTGGGCGAAGGTTAATTCTAATGTTATCATGATGTGTTCAAATGTAATCTTGTAAAATGTAATTTGTTGTGAGAAACTTGAGTAAATCCAGCTGTTTGAAGGATGTTTTCACAGCAATATAAAATAGATAATAGAGGGAATTATAACCTGTTTAACTTCTTAACAAAAAACAGTATACGAATTTTGTTTTTTACTGTGGTATTAAATTGGTGGAATTTCACTGGTATTGGTATCGACTACAAAATTTCTGGTATGGTGACATCCCTACTCTAGTGAGTACTTGTGGGATTGATTCACAAATGAACTCCAGTACCCATGTTCATTGTAACGAAGGCAGATGTCACCTAGTGCAACAGTGTGGCTCACTGATGTGTTTTTAATCGTTTTTGGACAACAATGGTGGTCAATGGCACAGAGTAATAAACTATATCAGGCTTTGGCTGCACAGACAATACTTGTTAGTAGGAAAAAAATCTTTATTGCTTTTCTTATTCTTGTCTTTTTCTGGGGTATTTTGACAATAAGAAAAATGTAGAAGCCCTCTTCTTTAAGCCCTCTGCAGCAGCTCGCTGTATGTGTGTGCTGGGTCTAATGAGATGAGAGGTGTCAGAAAGGAGGAACGAGAGAGGCAGGAGAGCAAGTAGAGACAGAGAACAGAGGAAGGAATTAGAGAGAGAGAGAGAGAGAGAGAGAGAGAGAGAGAGAGAGTACCTGCATGTTGTTGAACCAGACTGTAGCTGAGAGGTCCCACAGAGTCGGGCCTGCTCACACTGGTATAATAGCTGTGTTTGATGACCTAGAAACATAGACTATCCCAGCACTTATGTAAGACCTAAAAGGCCATTACAAAAGCTGCACGCACACACTGAAATACACACCACTACAGTGTCCACTCTCATTTTTAATTTGACATGTTCGATAATGACATGTAGAGTAATGGTCGATTTTAAAATAGACAGGAGATGAGAGCAGCATCAATCAGGATCAAAGTGGTCAGCATGCGGCATAATCTGTGTTCTGTCTCAGGTAGCGATAGATGCTGAATCCCAGCCGAGCGAGTGTTGAAATTTAACACTCAAATGCTGCCTGAGCACGACTGGGAATCAGCAGAATGTAAATGATTCAACAGCACCTCTAAGTGGCTGCAGGAGCTCGTCTGACATAAACAGCCACGCTGAGGCTGAGGAGGAAACACAGTCTTAAATGATTATAACTCTGAATTCTCTCCTTTCTGACTCTCAGCTGTTAACCTATACATGGTGCTTGGAGAAAATAGACTAGAGGATGTGATTTTCCTAGGGCTGTCAATTGATAAAAATATTTAATCGTGATTAATCTCATGATTGTCCATATTATATTAATCACACATTTTTTTATCTGTTAAAATGAATGAATGATTTTAGTGAGAACTAGTATATTGTAAATTGATTATTTATTATCTGGTATGATTATACCTGGTTTTAGTATTTAAAACTATTGTCCTTTATTACCTTTTAATATTTTAAAGAGCTACTGGTTTTAGTATTAGAAACTATTGTTTTCTATTACCTTTATTATTCTAAAGAACTAATGTCTCAAACTCAACATCTGAATTTGTATGAGTGTATGTATGATCCATGTTTCATGCGTGTATGTACATTGAGACTTTGGTATGTTGTGTGATGCAGTCGCGTAGAGCCTAAGACAAATTTCCCTGTGTGAAAATAAAGTATATCTTATCATATCATATCTTATCTTATCTCATCTTATCTTATCTTACAGGGAGATTTGTCAAGTATTTAATACTCTTATCAACATGGGAGTGGGCAAATATGCTGCTTTATGCAAATGTATGTATATATTTATTATTGTAAATCAATTAACAACACAAAACAATGACAAATATTGTCCAAATACCCTTACAGGTATTGCATTTAGCTTAAAAAATATACTCAAATCATAACATGGCAAACTCAAGCCCAACAGAAAACAACAGCTGTCAGTGTGTCAGTGTGCTGACTTGACTATGACTTGCCCCAAACTGCATGTGATTATCATAAAGTGGGCAAGTCTGTAAAGGGGAGACTCGTGGGTACCCATAGAACCCATTTTCATTCACATATCTTGAGATCAGAGGTCAAGGGACCCCTTTGAAAAAGGCCATGACAGTTTTTCCTCGCCAAAATTTAGTGTACGTTTGGAGCGTTATTTAGCCTCCTTCCCGACAAGCTAGTGTGACGTTGGTACCGATGGATTCCTTACATTTTCCAGTTTTCCAGCCCGCTACAACCTAAAAATCGCAAGTTGCGTTAAAGAAATTTGTGGCGTTAAAATTAATTCGGGCGCCCCGCTAGCTCTGCTGGTGTGCGGGCGCCCATAAGGGCTGAGTCCCGCGGTAGGCCCGGGTTCGAATCTGACCTGTGGCCATTTCCGCATGTCGCCCCCTCTCTCTCTCCCCATTTCTACACTATCCACTGTCCTATAAATAAAGGCATAAAAAGCTCCAAAAAATAATCTTTAAAAAAAAAAAAAAAATTAATTTGCGTTAATGTGTTATTATCGCGTTAACGTTGACAGCCCTATTTTTTCTTTTAGTGGTTTACACTAGACTAGACTAGACTGGTAAGAAACTTCTCCCATCTGCAGTAAAGAGATGTATTTATCATAATAAATCTTGTACAGGAGCTCAAATTCTGCTTTGTTTTCTAAAACTGCGGGACTGAAGCATCAACATGATTTTGCTGCTCTTTTTTTGCATGTTCATGCTAAGATGATTACATTAGGCAGCAGATGCCTAACTGGCTGTGAGCCTGTGTACTGCTACTCTGCAGTGGCAGGCTGTGTGATGATGATGAGGCTGCTGACTGGGAGTTTGGATGACCGGCTGGCCGGCTGGCTTGACTGCAGCGTGTCAGTGGATTTGTGATTCTGGTCCTTATCTGGGTTAAGTGCAACGTTGTCACTGCATCGGTCATATTGCTTTACACAGTACAGTAGTCCCACGATCCTCAGGTCCTCTCATGTTCCTGCAGAGTGTGATCCAGTGTCAGATGTATACGCACTCTGGTGCTTTGGAGTTTATTTGGCTCAGTTCCCTTCGCTCAGCTCCCTAATCAGTGCTTGATAACATTTTCTGCCAGTGCTTTCCCAGCAGAGAGGCAGGGTCACTGTAATGTCATTCGATATGTTTTCAGATGCATTAAATGTCCCTCTGTGTCTCAACAGCTCTTCAGGGAAGTCCGAATAATGAAGCTACTGAATCATCCAAATATAGGTAAGTTCAAACGCGAACCTGAAGCAGCTTAATGACAGCGTAGCAATTATACTCCCATTTCATTTGTATTAGTATTACCAATTAAACCAACACCCAGCACCAAGATAAACCAGTATAACTTTCATCAAAGAAATATCATTCCTCTTAAATCTGAGTTCACATTTGTTTCACCAGTTTGTGCTATTTGTTTTCCTGCTGCTGCTTTTTTTTGCAGTTAATTAATTAATGATTTTTTGAGTGGGATCCTCTGATATCCTGTTCTCTGATTTTTTTTATTTTCAAAATAAGAGCATCACCAAATTTCGACTTCTACAAACCAGAAATCGAGGTATGCCCCAATAGTTTGAAGAGCTTAACTGTAGCATTAGCTACATGCAAATGCTTGACTTCACTTTTTGGGAAAACTTTGACTTCCTAAAGACTTTATTCAGACTCAGATATCAGTTTTAATGCAATGAGGGAACTCTAACACTAATGTAGAACCTCCATGGGTAAAACCAATCTTTTCTGACTACTAATTTATTTGATCCCCCGCCTCCTTCTCTTTCCTTTTTCCCCAATTTCTCCTGCAGTGAAATTGTTTGAGGTGATTGAGACAGAGAAGACACTTTATTTGGTGATGGAGTACGCCAGTGGGGGTGAGTGAAACGCTAAATGTGTGACATTTGGTTGATTTTGTTGGTGTATTCCTGCACATACAGACAAAAACACAGTCAGTACTGTATACCACAAGGTCACGCCTCTAATCTAATTCATTCATATACTAATGTGTAAACTATATAAGTGCAAAACATTCCATTTGAATGCCTTTATCTAAAATACCTCACAGTGAGAGTGACTACATGATTAAGGTAGCCCTAGTTCTTGTGAGAAAGGTAATATAAAATCTGAATATACTGATTGATAATTGTATATGTCCTCTCTCTGCTCCAGGAGAAGTATTTGACTATCTAGTGGCTCATGGCAGAATGAAGGAGAAGGAGGCCAGGGCCAAGTTCAGACAGGTGAGTCATCATTATCGCAGCGCTCGCACCTCTGTCGTCACTCCATTCACTGTTTTCAGAGGGAAGACTGCATGCACCAAGATCAAGCTTCGTCACCAGCTGCAGAGGAAAGATGGAGCGCGGATAGCTTGGCCTGAGAGAACAAGGGGGGGTTGAGAGCGACTTCCTTGTAGATGCTGCTCTGACACCTAGTGGTGCTGCATGAGCAATAAGGCATCTACAGACAGTCTGTGAGTTCAGTAGCCTCTTTCATGCTTACGTGTACCCTGGAAATGAACAGAATTAGACCAGTTCTTTCACATCCACGCCGTATTTAAAATCCCTCATTGATGGTCTTAGATGACTCAGAGGATCTGTGTGTGACACAGTGTGGGCAGCTTGTCTGTGTCACAGTACGGATGGATTAACATTCAGAAAGGTATTCGTGTGTGTGTGTGTGTGTGTGTGTGTGTGTGTGTGTGTGTGTGTGTGTGTGTGTGTGTGTGTGTGTGTGTGTGGCTGAGAGCAGGCAGGTGGGCGGCATCTGTCAAAGAACAGTGTGTTTTCTGTTTGATTGATGCTCTCCGGGCATATGTCGGTGAAATCATGACTGTCAACTGTCAGAGCAACTGCTTGCTGTGTGTCACACGATTACAGCGACTTTGGCGTGAGAGACATTTGATGCGATATAAGCGTTAGCTGCCTGAGCTTTTGAATGTAGAGGACATAATCAGAATTCTCCGGCTACATTGACAATGCATCTGATTAACGACTTCACTTCACTTTTGACTAAGGTGTTTGCTCGATGAGGATTATCTGTTTTGTAGGGCTGTCCTCGACCAAAGAAATTCCTAGTCGGCTAACGCATAGGATTTTGTCGATTAATCAATTAGTTGATTTTATCAACAGATCTGCTAAACTGAGTTTCTCCACAAAGAATCACACAAAAGCACCACTTTAAATCTTGTGTTTACCAGAGATGTGCTCATACGTTTCTTAGAAATAAGTCACTCTGCATGAAAAAGCATTAAAAATTAATAATCGACTAAAGAAATCTTAGTTGACTAAGACCCAAACGACTAAGAGGGAACAGCCCTACTATTTTGCATTCCTTACCTGTGAAAAGATGTCCACAATTTAAATTTTAGTTTGGTGCTGAAACAGTCTCGCTAACGTGAAGCCTTGCTAGCATGAAACCACTCTTTTGTTTATTGCCCCAAAGTTTCAGATAAACCATGGTGGTGCTGTAACCACGCTCACAGAACCGTCTGAGACACCGTCATTGGAAACTGTTTAGTAAATGGCAGGCACTCTCAAAAATATACTTGGCAGGTGATTGGATGAACCATCTGTCAATCAACGAATTAACGAAAGCGAAACTAACTGAAGGCCAAAAACGTCGCCTTCAGTGCCGTTCTTTGCTCTTCTGTCAATGAAGACATTCTATCCCGTTGTGATATAACTGATGCTATATTAGAAGCTACGCTAACCTCTTCAGGAGCTGTCCTTGTTGTTTAGAACGAACAGTCGCCTCTCTGTGTCGTCTCACTGGGTCTCAGGTCTCACACACCTAAGCCACGCCCGTAGCTCCTCACAGGACGCTGATTGGTCCGTTGTCTGACATCTGCAATTGTTTTGATATTCGATTAATCGTTTCAGTTATTTTTCAAGCAAAAATCCCAAATATTCTCTGGTTTCAGCTTCTCAAACGAGAGGTTTTGCTACTTTTCTTTGTCATATGGGACAGTAAATTGAATATCTTCGGGTTTTGAGAAGTGCTACATAAATAGTTTTCTTTCTTAGTATTTGATACACCTGTGATGTCCTAAGGCGTGTGTTTGTATTTTAGATTGTGTCTGCAGTGCAGTATTGTCACCAGAGGAGGATAGTACACCGGGATCTAAAGGTGAGGATCTGAACTCTTTCTCTCTCTGATATCTGATTTCTCCTCGTACATTATCCATATCTGGCATCTTGGGAAAGCCCATATAATCAATCACGTTCTGTCAGTGCTGATATATGATGATTTGCCTCATCTCTCCCCACCTCAGGCAGAGAACCTGTTGTTAGACGCGGATATGAACATCAAGATAGCCGACTTTGGCTTCAGTAATGAGTTCACAGTGGGCAGCAAGCTGGACACGTTCTGCGGCTCCCCGCCGTACGCTGCTCCAGAACTCTTCCAGGGAAAAAAGTACGATGGACCGGAGGTGGACGTCTGGAGCCTCGGGGTCATCCTCTACACGCTGGTCAGCGGATCGCTGCCCTTCGACGGACAGAATCTAAAGGTGTGGACTTACTCTGGTTCTGGGATGTATCACTGGCTGTGTTTACACTGACAGAAGAATGTATTGCTTTACAAAGGTCTTGCAAAGTTGTTTACGTTTGGCAAACACATATTGATAAAGGGCTCAGTGTGCTTCAAATGAAGTGGTTGTCAAATCGCCTAAAGGTATGGTCACGTTACACTTCCGTCTTGCAAATGTTCGCTCCGTCTCTCGTTCACTTCAATTGAAGCCCGTATGACGGACAAATTAAAGCATGCGTTTCCTGTTTGGGTGTGATCTCAATCCTGGTCGGAGTTCACTTTTATTCAACTTTGACCATGTGGATGTGTTCGGCCTGGCAGTAGATACTCTGATGCTGATGTGTTTGGAAATGAAGAAGTTATTTTTATGGTTTCATCACCATGTTTAGTACATTACATTACCGGCTAATTGCAGAGGTTTTTTTTTTTTTTTTAAAACAAAAGATTAATTTGATTGTACCTTAAAGGACGGATGTGTAATATAATTACTGTAATAAATCATAAAGTGACCATGATATGTCTTCAGAGATTAAGGAAACATGCTGAATTGAAATACTGGCTTCTCTGACAACAATGCTACAACCAGTATGTTCTCCTTTGAAATTTTCATTTCGGTCCAGAACGTCTGTTTTTGTTTTGGATCTCTGTGATCCCGTCCACTGCCTATTTCAACACCCTGTTGCCACATATGAAACAAATTGGCACACAAACTTTGCAGCCATTCTTTCTGCCTTCTGCAGCCATGGAAGCAACCAAACGAACTGGATCAACAGAGATAACGTTAACGTTAGATTCTTCCCGACCTGAAAAGCCGAGCGAGTATTTGAGACGCACAGCCGGTGAAGTGATTCCGACTGCTAACACACGCTAACTGCTATCAGTCACACTGGACGAGCGAACAAGCCACAACTCCAATGTTTTGAATTTGGACTGCTGTACCCGTTTTAAAACGCTAGCTGTCAGTGCTACATATTGCTCCTTTAACATTGTTTGAAACCTTTCCGACAGACAACTTGACAATCACGACCACTTTAGCGATTCGCCAGATGTGCAGAAGTGTGAATGTAGGCTGGGTTGGAATTTCACACAATTAACTGCTTGTGTACCGCACCACAAATGCCTTTGAGGATAGACTGTCTGAAAGTGTGCTGTGTTTACGCCCCTCTCTGGGATGGCAGGCTTTTTGGTATAAGCACGTTTGCTTTTAGACATATTCAGATGACACATCGTGCGAGCTCATTTGAAGCACACTGAGACCTTTAATATGTCCTTCAAAACAGAGAATGAAAGGACGCAGCTGCCTCTGTGGCGAGGGAAAGGGAATTGAAAGTCCCAGTAGTAAAAGTAATAACAAATGCTTCTCTGAGACATTTTTTATTAATCAAAATATATGAATAATTCTGTTTTTAGTTTGAATTTGCGTAGACAGCGAAGGCCAAAGTAAATGACGATTGCAAAATTAAGTGCTACAGCCTGCTATCTTCTATTTGTCTACGTTTCCTATAAGGGGGTTATGAACTCACTATTATAACTAGCGAGTTAGGATGTTTAAACACAGAACCGGGTTACTTGAATAACCAAATTAAGAGTGGTATTTCCTTTCTCCGTCTATTGTTTGGAGGGAGACATTGTAGAGATTCATCCACCCTGCTTTAATAATGCAGCAGTTTTGGAATATTTTTTTGAAGCTGCAGTGAATCCAGCAGGTCAAGAAAAAAGTAGACTAGGCTGAGTGTAGCCCTCTTTTTAAAAGCTGCAGTAATCAATATTTTTATATTAACAATTGATCATATGACTATGTTAAATGTGAAAGCGGTTGCTCGTGCAGGTGAACCGACAGAGAGCTTTTTAAGTGCCTTTCAGCTCATTGTTTTACCCACAAGCTTTTGTTTACAGCCCCGGCAGGCAGTTTTTTTTAGTATAAAAAAAGCTCTGATAAGCCCACCGTACACTACAAACATTAACCCTTTGAGACCCGCGATCCCGACCGACTTTACCGTCTCTCAGAGGCTGTAGCAGATTCCATTTTAGAGCTAGAGTGAAGCTACAGATATCATATGAAACTAGAAAACCATAGGGATCCATTGGTAAAGCTAAATAATGCTCCAAAGTTGGGCTGAATTTTGGCGAGGGAAAACTTGCATGGCCATTTTCAAAGGGATCACTTGACCTCTGACCTCAAGATATGTGAATGAAAATGGGTTCTATGGGTACCCACGTGTCTCCCCTTTACAGACATGCCAACATGCCAAAGTTTTTTTACATGCAGTATAAATGTGTTATTTCCACCTATTCTAAAATGATGTGTTTGAATGTTTCTGCATACTGGGGTCCCTAAACAGTCTTGGAATTACATAAATTAGGTATCACTGTAAAGCTGAGACTCTAGTGGATTCATTGAGCCCAATTGTAGCTGTTGTGACCTCTAGGATCATCACAGTCTCATGAAACTTTACAGCCCCAAACTACAGACCTAGAGCATTCAGAGGATGGATGGCCTTCCTTGATAGGTTGACAATAAGTTGTTTCTGAGAAGTTTCCAGAACAGAAGTGCTCGCCATCCAATCCCCGAAAAATACAATTCTTGCAGAAATCTCAAAATATCAAAAGTTTTTGACACAAAATCACAGCATGGCTTTTTCTATGGTGTTCCTCAAGGTCTTGGTGACTTAATGTGGTATTTTGGAGGGATTATTGATCATTTTTTTTTATCAATTCTCGAGTGGTAAAAAATGGTTAAATTTAGCACCAAATCTGTGTAACAAATGGTATCAAAACAACTGATGAGACATAATAGAGCATGGGAATGGCCATACTTCCATCATAACGTTCTAATCCTTTATACACTTTTACAATTTATTGTAATTCATTCATTCATTCATTCTTTAATGTTTATTTCTGATTTATGACTAGAACAACTTGACACTCAGTGCTGAGCCGCATCTCAAATTAATCTCCAGGTTCCCAGCTTTAAGATGATGTTCACCACTTCTAAGTGACATATAGTGCTGACCTGCTATCTCCCCCTAAAGACCCCTTGTATCCCCCCTAAAAGAGACAAAAAACAGGTCTATTGTGAGTTTCAGAGGGTTAAACAGCAGACAGAGAAAGTAAGCAACTAGCGAGTGAATATTATGAAGCATTTAGCAGTTAATGAAACAGATGTTTTCCCAGGAGTTAATGGAGACCGAAAAGGAGAGTGAGCATTAGGCTTATATTTACTAGGTGGAAAGAAACATGACTTCAAATGAATGCTAATGGAAACTGTTTGTTAACGTTATGTTTTATGGCTTGGTCCACTGCCCCCCCTCCCAAATTAATGCTGCTCTTTTGTTGCAAGTTTTTGCTACTAATTTCTCATTTTGGTTCCATGTCTGTCCGTGTGCGTCTTGGTGTGCAGGAGCTGAGGGAGAGGGTCCTGCGGGGAAAGTACCGTATTCCTTTCTACATGTCCACAGACTGTGAAAACCTGCTGAAGAAGCTACTCGTGCTCAACCCTGTCAAACGAGGCAGTTTGGAGGTATTACCGCCGTTTGCATCTTCACAGGTATCCGCTCTCCCCTTCAGAAGTGTTTTGCACAGCAGCCGAACAGATGGTCCTAATGATTTGGAGCACGATTGTTGTGCGTCATCTGAAAGCAACATAATCGCTGCTGTTGTTAATTATCAACCAACAGAACGCTTTGACCAGAATGGTCTTACATAATTCTTTGATGAAAGTGTTCAGAAATGATAAAGCTAAAGGGAATTTCTTTATTAATTGTGTTGTACTTTAACTGCATCCACATAATAAGGGACAGTTGTAGCTTGTTTCTCCTTTGCAAACAATATATAGTTGTCAGTTCAATTCACACTCAGTCTGTCCAGCGTCGATACCACCCCTGCACTCAGAACCAGGCTGAAGTTCAATAGTAAAGATTTCTCCACCAATAATAACAATTGATCTCGCTGTTGTTCAGCCCCAGCTGATTTCATAAAGAAGTCATTAATTTCTCATCTGTCTGTTGCCCCGTTTGCCTCGCGCTTAACTGTCATGCTGTATAATTATTAACAGACGTTGAGTCATGATTAATTATCTGGATTTGTAGTTGAACACATTGTACTGGATATACATGAGCTCTAATTGTCTTGTTTCTTTGTTAGCAAATCATGAAAGACCATTGGATGAATGTGGGTCACGAGGAGGAGGAGCTAAAACCTCACATCGAGCCAGAGGCGGACTTCAGTGATTCATCCAGAATAGGTGTGTGTGTGTGTGTGTGTGTGTGTGTGTGTGTGTGTGTTGATGTCATTATGTCTTTATATCATATCCAGTATACTGACTTTATAATGTGATTTACGTTGACTTCTATCAGAGCTCATGGTGACGATGGGCTTCCCTAAAGATGAGATCACAGAGTCTCTACAGAGCCAGAAGTACGATGACGTCATGGCCACCTACCTGCTGCTGGGAAGAAAAACTCCGGAGGTCAGTTTGTTCGACTCGCATCATCTTGACATCATCGCCAGTAGTTAACGCATTAAGTCACGCGACCGTATCCCTCATCCTGTGTCTCTGTTCAGTTCGAGGGGAGCGAACCTCTGACCAACAGCGTCCTGGGCCAGCGGCAGCGACCGACCAGTGACATCAACAACAGCTCCAGCATTTCCCCCGCTCATCCCAAGGTCACGCGCAGCATCTCGGCCAATCAGAAGCAGCGTCGCTACAGTGATCATGGTGGGGATGATGATGGTGGTGGTGGTGGTGGTGGTGTCGTAGAGAAGCCAAGTAAAGTAACCTCATCCTTCCCGGCTCTGAGAGTGCTGCTGGCTGCGTGCTGCGTAGGGGGAAGTTGCTCTCAGTCGCTGAGCATTGGCCAGTGATCAACTTCTTGATGTGCCTCTGAGCAAGGCACTAGAGCTCTACCAGCTCCACCGGTGCTCTTAAATAGCTAAATAAGCTGGTAAAGCTTTAGAAAAGCAACATTTTGCTCTTGGAACTGATAAATCATTATTAAACCTAGACTAAGTTGTTTGTTTGCTTAATGTTTATTTTCATAATCAGTCTATTCAAATGTACAAATCAGTGACTCAACCTCAACACTGCACTGGTTGTGTAGCAGCTTCCTCCTATGTCATGTGGGGCCATTGTGTCTGGCGCCATCTGCTGGCTGGCTGCCTTCCTGCAGCTCCCTGAGGAACAGCACCTCAAAGCATGAGGAGGGAACGGCTTTGCTTTGTACCTGCTCACCTTGGCTTCTGTAGCTGTATGACTTATTAAACAGTGTGTTGGTGCAGGGTGTTGTATTCGATGGATTGGACGATGTCTAAATCTTGGCTTTGAGTGGCTTTGCTTGACGCTTTTGTAACGATGGCACTGTCCTTGTTTGTTCTTTTTCGTCTGACAATTCCTGATATTGGAGCTGTAATTGTGTCCGGTGGAAGGTTTGTAAGTACATTCTCATATCTGTGTCTCCTCCTAGTCGGTCCGTCTGTGCCCCCGGCGGTGTCGTACACGAAGCGCGGCCAGGCGTTGAGTGTGGAAAGTGACCACAGGGAGGAGTGGGACGGAGCGCGTCGGCTGGAGCTCAGCACCTCGAAAGGAGACGTTCCCGCCTCGCCACTGGGGGTGCAGGAGAGGAAGAAAACTACAAGTGCTGTCGGGGTGAGGAAGTGGGGGACACAATTGCTCACACATGTCCACATACACTACATGCACATAAACAAAGTTTCAAAGTTTTTTGACTCATCATTCTTCTATTGACCAGACTTCACCAATACTTTACATTAGGGCTGTCAATCGATTAAAATATTTAATCGTGATTAATCGCAAAATTAATCACAAATTTTTTTATATGTTCAAAATGTACTTTAAAGGGAGATTTGTCAAGTATTTAATACTCTTACCAGAATCAGAATCTTTGTTTATTGCCAGATATATCAGGTATCAGGTATACACTAGGAATTTGCTTTGGTTCGTTGGTGCAAATAAGCAGTAACAATAGAATAATTAAAATGTTAGAATAAAATAAGAATAAAAAAAAATTAAATTCTACCAATATACAATATAAGATATAAACTAAAAATAAACATAATATAAACAGATAGTTCAAATATTGTCGGTGTGCAAACAATCAGGTACCAGAGAGAGAGAGACAGTGGGGGGGTGGTATTGTGTGTATGAGAGAGGGGAGTCAGTGTCGGGGGGGAGTGGTGTGTTGTGTGTGAGAGAGAGAGAGAGAGAGAGAGAGAGAGAGAGAGTGAGAGAGTTAGTTGGGGGGCAGTAGTGTGTGTGAGTGAGGGAGAGACAGTCACAGGGGGGCTGTTGGAGAGCCCCGCTGCCATGGGGAAAAAAATGTTTTTATGAGGTTTTGGTCCTGATGGACCTTAACCTCTTGCCAGATGGCAGAGTCTGAAAGAGATGATGTCCGGGATGGGAAGGGTCGGCCACAATCGTCCCTGCCCTCCTCAAGGTCCTGGAGGGAGGGAAGGTTACAGTCGATTGCCTTCTCTGCAGCACTTATCAGCATGGGAGTGGGCAATGCAAATGTATGTATATATATATTATTGGAAATCAATAAACACCACAGAACAATGACAAATATTGTCCAGAAACCCTCACAGGTACTGCATTTAGCATAAAAATATGCTCAAATCATGACATGGCAAACTGCAGCCCAACAGGCAAGCACAGCTGTCAGTGTGTCAGTTTGCTGACTTGACTATGACTTGCCCCAAACTGCATGTGATTATCATAAAGTGGGCATGTCTTTAAAGGGGAGACTCGTGGGTACCCATAGAACCCATTTTCATTCATATATCTTGAGGTCAGAGTTCAAGACCCCTCTGAAAATGGCCATGCCAGTTTTTCCTTGCCAAAATTTAGCGCAAGCTTGGAACGTTATTTAGCCTCCATTGTGACAAGCTAGTCACATAGACATGGTTGGTACCAATGGATTCCTTAGGTTTTCTAGTTTCATATGATGCCAGTATCTTCACTCTAGCTTTAAAACTGAGCCCGCTACAACCTAAAAATCTCAAGTTGTGTTAAAGAAATTAGTGGTGTCAAAACAAATTTGTGTTCAAGTGTTAACTTTTACAGCCCTACTTTTTTGTTCCCTCTGTCCACAAACAGACCAATGGATCAATGACTCGCAGGAACACGTATGTGTGTGAACGATCCTCTACTGACCGCTATTCAGCGATTCCCAACGGCAAAGACAGCAGGTAAACACACTCACAGTTAACTGCCGGGTGAGATCTAGCTCTCCGTGCTATCTGTGTTTTTCAGTCTCATAATACAACCCCCCCCCCATTGCACAAATGACCAAATTGAAATATCTTTATCCTTGGTCCCCAGTTTAACCGAGGTGTCAGGGAGCACCTCATCGACTGCAATGAGCTCTACGCGACCTCGCCACACAAAGTCCATGTCGTCGTCAGGGCATCCTTCAAAGAGCACACTGCCCCCCATCGACGACAACACGGAGCTAAAAGCCAGGTGAGCAGCCTGATCTGTAGCTCAGATATTGATGCTGATATTATGGTTTACTTCTAAATTACAGTATATATAGAGAGCATGCAAATCTTTTGACACATTTCTCCTATAACGTTGATGTTGCAGCCCGTCTCCGCGGGGTCCCTCCACATCTCCGTCTGCACACAGTATTAGCACCCCAGAGAAGAACCGCTTCCCGCGCGGCACCACCAGTCGCAGCACCTTCCACGGAGCTCAGCTCAGAGACCGGCGCAGCGCCACCTACAACGGCCCCCCGGCGTCGCCCACGTTGTCCCACGACACGGGGGCTCTCGCGCAGCAACGCAGGGGCACCTCCACTGGGATCATCGGCAAGATCACCTCCAAGTTTGTCCGCAGGTCAGTGAACTTTCCACTTCTTGCAGCTGACAGTTAAGGTATTCACATTCCCTTTGGCAGGGAAGTCTTAGCTCTCACAAAAACCACAGTAATAAAAAGCCAAAGTACTGGCATTTATGAGTGCTTCACCTTTGAAGGAATTGTTGTTCTTTTGCTACTTAGACAAACTCATGGATGTCGTTTTATGTACCTGCATGCTGTTTATCTATCACACTAAATGTCAGTTGGGTCAGGTATTAGCTCAAATTACTGGTCCAACTAAACACTAAAAGTGATATAATTAACATTTTTATTGTATGTCAGCTTTTTTCATTGTTAAAAAAAACTTCTCTTTACATGCACCCACAATATGAATCTTAATAGGCTTAATATCTTATTCTTAACAGCCATGCTAGCAGAGTGAGGCTGCACTTTGGCACTGCAACATGCTAACGTTACGTCAGCATACTAATATGCTCACAATAATGCTAACATACTGATGTATATTAGGTATAATAATAATACCAGTGCCACTCTTAGTTTAGCGTGTTAGCATTACTAATGTTTGCTAATTAGCAGAAAGTACAGCTGAGGCTAATGGGAATTGTTTGCATGTATTTAGTCATAAACCAAAGTACCGAACAAATTGACTGGTTAATGGCTATAAATGGCTATAAATACTGGGCTTCAAACAGTGGTGGAAGAAGTATTCAGATCCCTTACTTAAGTAAAAGTACCAATACTGTACAACAATGTAATAATACTTCATTTCAATAAAAGTCCTGCATGAGAAATCGTACTTAAGTAAAAGTACATAAGCAAAATGTAGTTAAAGTATTAAAGTAAAAGAACTGGTTTGGTCCCTATGACTGATATATTATTATATATGACATCATTAGATTATTTATACTGAAGCATCACTTTGTAAGCAGCATGTTACTGTTTTAGCTGCTGAAGACGGAGCTAGTTCGAACTACTTTATATACAGTTTTATATACAGGGACACCAGATATATCTGAGGGGTCATGAGATGATAAATGGAAGAGAAAGAAGGAAAACAAGTTCTGATACATAAATCTGTTTTAGGTTTTTGGACTTCACATCCTCTCACATGAAAACGTGAGAAGTTTTGAGGGAAAAATGAATATTTGGTGGAGCTGTTAACAACTAATAGACATCTGAAATGTGACCCCAACTACACACTGCTTTTTGTAAGACGTCAGAATCCAAAAGGTTGGAAACCAACGGTTTAGTCTTTAACAATGTGTTGTATTTTAAAAGCTTGTTATATTATTCATTGTGCAAAATTTTCATCTTAAAAGTAACTTTTAACTAAAGCTGTCAAATAAATGTAGTGGAGTAGAAATTACAATATTTCCCTCCCAGATGTAGTGGAGTGGAAGTATAAAGCAGCATAAAATGGAAATACTAAAAGTACAAGTACCATCAAAATCACACATGGATTTATATGTCTTAAAAAAAAACAGATCAAACTAAAGAGATTTAAGGAGTATGTGTGTTCAGATGGCTTTACGTAAACTTTTTCAGCAGTGAAAACAAAAAGCATCACACAGCCTCCCTCACACTCTCTGATCTACTCCCAATCCTTAGAGTTTATTATACGTCCACCCTGTTACCCTTTGCTGTCAATGTGACAAGCAAAGGACAGGACCACATCATGCACACAGCAGTTAGCTCCTTGTGTCACCTTCACGCTGGCCCATCTGGTAGAGGCTCACAGCTTTCTCTCCTTCTCTCCCCGCATAGAGCTCTGTCTTTCAGGTCAACCCGGAGGTAGGAGAACACAACGCTTGCTGCACCTGTCCCCCCCTGTCCAAAAAAAAAAACAACTGTCCACTATGACCTTGGCCCGTGTTTCCTTAACCCCTTACGTATTTGCCCACTACACAACATCCTTGCCCACTGACACCCTTGTTATGCCGTGTATCTCCTCTTCCCTTGTGTCCACTGCCTCGAGAACAAACCTCACGGCTCACCAGCTTTTCCTGTACTAAGCCAAGCCACGATATCTGCTGGCTTCCCTCTCCTTACTCTCCCCCCGTCTTCATGCTGAGCTTAAGGGAAAAGATCAGGCATATTACGGAGGCTGAATGAAAGATTTATAACCACTCCGTATAGATCAGTGGGGATTAAGGAAAGGTAGCGTACAGTAGACGGGATGATGCACTTGGTTATTGTGAAGGGTAGACGACAGTTTGTGCATCAAGAAGTCACGGTCACCTCATAGTGTGCTGATCCCCCCGATACCCAGGAGTGTGGATTCTTTCCTGGCATGATGCCCGACACCCCTCTCTGTGTCCAGTGATGATGGGGGGTGGTGTTGGTAGCGGGTGGGGGACCTCGTGTTGACATCAGCTCGTGGGAGTAACGGTGTATTCCTTGTTTATTTCAGGGTGCCTAGTGAGGGAGAGGCCAGTGCCAGTACAGACACACCAAGGTGAGAATTTGATTGAGATTTCATAGAAAGCCTGTAACCAACCTCCGCCTCCTTCAACGCCTCTCTCCACCTCTGTTGTCCTAGAAGTGCGTCCGGCGACACCAAGGAGGACGGCGGTCGGGACTCCAAGCCCCGCTCGCTCCGCTTCACGTGGAGCATGAAGACCACCTCCTCCATGGAGCCCGCCGAGATGATGAGGGAGATCCGAAAGGTCCTGGACGCCAACAGCTGCGACTACGAGCAGCGCGAACGCTTCCTCCTCTTCTGCGTCCACGGCGACGCCCGCCAGGACAACCTGGTCCAGTGGGAGATGGAGGTGTGCAAGCTGCCCCGCCTCTCGCTCAACGGCGTGCGCTTCAAGAGGATATCGGGCACGTCCATCGCCTTTAAGAATATCGCCTGCAAAATTGCCAACGAGCTCAAACTGTGACGGCAGATGGAGTCCCAGTCGGTCTTCGGCGAGCTCTGGTCGCGGTCTCATCTCATCACTGGATTAGTGTTGACTTAACAGGACAGCACTACACAATTCAGCACTGAAGGTCCTCACCTCGCAGAAATCAGGGTGGACTCGGCTGGTAACGTGCAATACTGGCCACGAATGTACTGTACAGGGTAGTGGATCGGAGAGACAACGCAAGGTTTAACCTCTGTGACGGAGAGATAGCAAAAACAGCTAACCCCCCCCACACACACACCTTTTTTTTCTTCCGTCCGGCCCCTCTGTCTCTCTCATCAGCCCGCCGCTCCTCGTCATAGCACACATTCATGTAACACATGCAGTATGCAACTGAAGATGACCATCCTGCAATAATGTTTTCAATCTCTTTTTCTAAACACCTACTACAAGATCTACTCTCCTCGCTGAATAACCATCAAAATTACTGAAAGCTAAAATAGCCGCTTTTCCACCTGTGTTAAGTCAGTATATAGATCAGGCTGGAGCCCATACTAAAACTATGTAAAAAGAGAATTGTACTGTATGCATAACATCTGCAGGTACTGTATTGTATATTGATTTTGCGTTCTGTACAGAATTTTATTGTCAATACTGTCTTTTTTTTCATGGGATTTCAGTTCTTTCCTAATATAATTGATGTCTCTTAAAGCATTATCCTTTCGGTCTGTGAGTTTGTTTTTTTTTATTCGTTTTTTTTTTTTTTAAAGAGCCACCATATGAAAATAGTGTTTTTCATTTTATTTAAAGAGCACTAAATTATTTTGTGGAGTATTAAGGGATGTGCTCCCTTGCCTTTTATGTTCTGTTTTTATTTGCCTATGGAAAAAAACACTAAGTTGCACCACCTAGACTTGAGTAGTAACCTCAGTTCAAACTGAAAATGTGTTCACTTTATTTTCTCTCAGCAGTAGGTCGGCGATTCGGAGATCCTGCTGCAATTGCACAAGTTTTCCAGGGTGATGTGTATGAACATGAGAGTATGCACCTGTGTTTCTTTCATGTTAGTTTGGTAGTCCTCAATTACAAAAAAAAAAGCAGGGTTTAAATTGGTTTACTTTAGAAAGCGGAGGACGGGACGTCTTTTATCCAAAGGACTGAAGATGCATGAAAAGTCAAACAATCACCGTGAAAGAAGCAGTTGGTCTCGCGGAGCCTTTCTAAAGAGCCCGATTTAGTCCTGCCACCAGTGTGATTGTGCAGGTACTTCTGTATCTCCTTGCTCGTGTTTTTCTTTCTTTTCTTTTTTTTTTTTTAATTCAGCTGATTTTATTGTATTTATTCCATTACATTGTAATGTGCTGCTTTGTAGAATTGAGGCGTGCACTTTGTCGGAGAAAATAAAAAGGATTTTATTTGTTTGTAATTTATTTTTATTTTATTTCTCAGATCTGAATCCATACTTAACACGACTAACTTCAAGACGACAATTTCCCTCAAGCAGTGAAGTAGATGTGTTAGTGAGCGTTGTTTTGCTTTGAGGACTGGTTCCACACTGAAGCAACGTCATGCTACGCGGTGCCATCAGGGAGCTCAGATGAGATGTAACAGTTAATAATGTAAACCTTTATTGACTCTAAATAGCATGATATTAGTCAATAAATAATTCTAATCATGACACAATTGATGTATTTTGCATTAGTCAAAGGTAAAGCATTATGAACAATATCCTCAGTTTTTCATTTCAGGTCCTTTTAAGTGTGTGAAAATAGTTCCTGTATGTGGCCAAACTGTTTTCCATACTTATGAAAAGTCATTTTCAATACTTTAAACATTATACAAATCATTGACAATAAAAATGTAAGGATTTACAGATAGATTCTCACACATTTCTGTTATTTTCCAAATTATAAACATAATTTTAAATCATTCTCCTTAACAAATATGTATCTAACTGGCGTTGTGGTCCCTCTTAAACATACAAAAGCTTCATTTACAAATCTTTTAGCGTACAAGTGGAAAGACAGGAAAATGTAAACATTTCATTTTGGCAGATTTGTTCAGTTAATAGGTTAAAAAGTACCATTTCAATATCACTTTCTGTAGATAAATATATGAGATTACAAATGTATAAACATTGCTGAGTCACATGAAAAGCTGAACACACAAAAAAAAGAACCCACTGGCGAGATTTAATGGATTAATGAGCGTGGATGGTGCAGTCATCAGGATGGGACGGCCTGTGTGAGGCCCTGGTCATGCATTAATGTCTTGACAACATATTGGGTCTAATCCTAACTTGAGGTGCATGCATTGAACTCAGCATGCATCTCAGCCAAATATGGTTGAGATGCATGCTTTTGTCTTGTATCATGCACTGATTTCAATGGAAGATTTAAAAAAAAAAAAAAAAAGAAGAGTAATGCCTGCCTTGCTCAAGTTAGGATCACCTGACTGTTGTTGTCTTGATCTGCTGCGACAGAAACCACTCAAATAACCAAACAACCAGTCAAGAAAACAATCAGTTGCTCAGATCGATGACCAGGTGCTCATAAATCTGAGTTTTCCCTTTGAAACTGGAGGCCAGCAGGAACTGCCGGTTGTCTATGGAGACTGGAGAGAAGGCCCTCGGCGCCTGGATGTTCACCTCCTGGAAATGGACAAACTCGCCCTTCTTGGCATCCCAGCGGTACACCTGTGTGAACGAGTAATCGCTGCCCAGGATGGCGTACTGCCAGCTGCCCACGGAGAAGGGCTGGAACACCATGGAGCCGCGGGAGGGCACCGTCTGCAACTCTCTAAAGAGGGCCCCGTCCCAGCGCATCACCTTGGAGTCGCCGATGAAGCGCGTCAGACAGATGAAGAGGTCGGACTTGACCTGAAAGTGCTTCACGGCGTAGACGTCCTCCATCTCTGGGATGTCGGTGCGCCTGTCGAACAGCTTGGTGCTCTTGTTCCACTGGTAGATGACCGGCCTCTGGGAGCTGCTGGACAGGATCAAGTGGGGTTTGGAGGAGATCTCCATGTACTCCACGTCGGTGTCGCGGTACCACGGGTGGAGCGACTGGTGAGAGTAGAAGCCGTTGCCGTTCCACTTGTAGATGGTGGTGGAGCCGGCCTTGGAGCTGTCCGCTATGACGAAGAAGGACTCCCCGTCGATGCGGAACGTCTCCACATCGTTGGGTTTGCGGATCTTGAGGATGTCGATACCTTGGAGCTTGATGAATTTGTTGGCAGAGATGTCACGCTTGTAGATGTGCGAGCCGCCAAACAGCTGAGCCACAATGACAAAAAGCTGGTTGTCGATGACCAGAGGTTTGCAAATCACTGTGGATGTGCCTGGAGGAGACGGACAAGACAGTTTGTCTTAGATGCATGTCTCCATCTAGTGGCTCCTTTTAGACTCACACAGCTCACTCACAACCACATGACATCACATTTGAAATTACTTTTACTTACTGTCAATGTCGTCAAAGTTTCTGAAGACCATCTCCACGTGATCCCACTCTAGAAAGCTGCATTTCCCTATGAAGGGTTGGGCGAACACCACATACTGGTCATCCGCGAAGGAAAAAGCCTCCACGGATATGGACTCAAACTTCAGGGACTGGTAGGAAGCGAACTCTGTGAGAGAAACAAAAACACGCTTCAATTAATACTGGAAAAAGTCAGGAGAAGCTGTGATCATTGTAAGCGTTTTCTGTTCTCCACCTGTGGTGATGCAGTCAAAGGACTGCGGCACCAGATCGTTGATCTTCTTGTCCAGCTGCGAGGCCGGGCCTTTGCAGTAAATCTGATCCACTGTGGCGTTGGTGCTGTATATCCACTCAACCAACCACTTCAGCTTACAGTCGCATGTGAACTGGTTCCCTCGCAAGTCTCTGAGGAGAGAAAACCAAACTTCCAACAGGAATGCTCTCAGCTTTCTGAATGGATTTGATTCATCATTAGTTGAAGTGTGACTGCTGTCTTTGCTCTCTGGCCCTCACAGCTTCGCTCTGTGCTCTCATTAATCAAGAGGGGACTGCAAAGGAGAACCGGACATCTTCAGCGGGTGATAGATTGCAAACTATCTCTCTTCCTCACTGCCGCATGTAATTTTAATGGCGCTAAAAGCACCTCCCACACATTTTTCAAGCCTTTGGCTGAAGAGGAGTAATGATACAGAGCTCTATATATAGAAGAACTCATTGTCCATGATAGCATGCGTTATACTTTTAGTTATATAACACTACAGTATGTGATTAATCTCTTTGTTTCCAGATAATGCAGGATTGAAATTCACACTTACACTTTCGTCAAGGCCTCAAGACCTTTGAACAAATCTTTGGGCAGAGTCTCCAGATTATTGTAGGCCAGACTCCTGGAAAAGAGGAAAAAAAACAATCAGATATAAAACGCTTATTTTTCTTGTTTCATCTTCTATTCAATGGACCTCCCCCCCATCCTTCCCTCTTTATACTGTTAAATGCAAATGTTCTACTGTTTGTATGTTCATTTTTAAGAAGAACTCTGGATGTATGCAGTGTTTTGTTGCAGAGGAATATAAGGATATCTGTTAAAGAGCTTGGGCACATTTTGCCACCCTGGAGACAGAAGGCAGGAACATTGCTTATTGTGAGTTTGAGGAAACATTAAGCTATTTTTAGAGCTGCCTCCTCAGCCGTTTTATGGCTCTCTCTGCTACAAAAAGAGGGAAAAAAGTACGTCTCTGTTGAGGAGGCTGTACTTTATATTCATTGTTTTCTCAGAGCTTTGTCTTAAATATCACAACATTGTCTTGTGTTCCTGCTCAACAGATATCTTGGTTTTCGTGTGGCTAAATCTTTGTGATGTTTTGCTATAATCAATAAAGAATTGAAGAGATTTGACTTACCTACCTCACTAAATCTACAACAAATACTGTATATAAAGGACCTTAGGCATCTAAGCTTCATTAAAGGGGATCTATTATGCTTTTGTGCTTTCTCCCTTTAGTATCTTATATAGTTTTTTGTGCATGTAAAAGGTCTGCAAAGTTACAAAGCCCAAAGTAGAGCTGTCGCGGTGAAGGAATTTCCCCTGTGGTGATAATGATTGGCTCAACAGCGGTATTATTCCCAATTTTTGTTTTTTTGCAAATTATTTAATTTATCCTGATTTTAGTGCTGTATAAATAAGCTTTATTGTTAGGCTATTTTTTGGTATATTGTTGCTTTTTAAATAAAAAAGATGACCATTTTAAAACTAATACTTTCACAGAACACAGTAGGGCAATGAAAGGCAGCGGGGTTTTTTTCAGCTGAGATGCTTTGGTTGCGTCTGGTTGCTATGATACGGAATATCCGCAGAAGTAAAAATGTCCGCACAAGGTAGAGTACTTGCTCTGAATATATGCGAAATATGCGGCGCACCTATTGCAAATAATTTAAAAAGAAAAAGTGTGAACATAGCGGTTGTGGCGGTTTGTTGCCATCCCATGTGGTTGGCTTGTCAATAGCGCAGTATTGCAATATTGTGGTTATTGCGACAGCCCTAGCCCCCTTTCTTCCGTAATGTGGTGATGTCACCAAGTAACATATTTGCATAATGGCTGCTTTGGCATGCCCTCACACAAAGCTAGTTAGAGCGGAGCTGGAGCAGAGTCCGAAGAGTTTGGTTCGGTTGACCAATCACAACAATGGGCCAGCTGACCAATCAGAGCAGACTGGGCTTTTTTTGGGGGGGGGGCCCAAACAGAGTGTTTCAGACAGAGAGTGAAAAGAGGTGCTGCAGCACAGCCATTATGAGAAAAATAAAGCGTTTTTTGATGTTAACATGTTCTAGTAGAAACCAAAATACAAGTATGAACCTGAAAATAAGCATAATAGGTCCTCTTTAAGTTGGACAGTGAAGGTGACGGGTTTGGCTTCACAATCATGTCAACAGCTGCACAGTGTCTGAGAAATGACTGTGTGGCAATAAATATTGTGTAATAAACTTTGTCAGCATTTCACTGGAGCTGTTCTTGCCTGCAGACAGATTACAACACTTTCTACTGATACAAACAGAAACAGAAAGCTCCTTTACATTCTCTCTTATACAAAGAGACCATCGGTGATAAGATTTTCTATTAAAATCGAACAGAAATTGTATCACTGTACTATTTTTTGAAGAGGAATAGCTCTATTTCTTTTGTGTAGGAAGTAAGAAATATACTTACAGATGCACTAGGGTTTTCAGTCCACGGAAAGCATGCGGTGAAATCGACTTGATTTGGTTATTTTCGATGAACCTGAAAAAAGATGTTATAATAATAAATGCACGAGAAGGGAGACAATCTTGTCTTTTAGAAACAGCTTATAAACTTGTGTCATCTACTCACAGATACTCCAGATGAGGAAGACCAAGGAAAGCGTCCTCGTTTATAGATTCCAGGTTGTTGGCTGTGAAGAGGCTGAGCAGAGACATCCATAATATTTAACTATTCCTGCTCACACATACCAAAACAACAGCTAAATGGACCTGTGACAGAAAACCCCATCCTTTCTTCTCAACAGTAACCCAAATACATCAGAGACAATGATCAATGCTCTATCGGGATTCCTGCAGCCATTCATGTTTGTGTTGAAGGACATGGTGACTCAGTAAATACTCCACCCCATGAGACAGGAGTGAGGGGGGATTCCCTCTTCAAAAGGAGGGATTCCCCATCAATAAATCTCCTTCTAAAGCCAGGTCTGATTCGCAATATGCACAAATACATGTTAAGGCAAGACTTGGATGAATGCACAGCAGAGATTCTACCCTCATATGAAAAGGCATGTGGGGAAATCATTCAGAAAGATAATTTTCTCCAAAATGATGATTGTTTTAGCTCCCCATTCCGACCTACAGGCAACAACAACATCCATTCTATTACAGCCAAATGTGTGTAGCATCAGTGGGGAGATGTGTTTGTCATTAAACATGGCGTTGATCACCTCACTGGGGACTGACAGCATGCAACAAAGACTGAAGAACAAAAAGCTCCAGAGAGGTTTCTCACAGGAGATGCAGGGCAGGCGTGTGGATGAAGCTCTCTTTCGGGATTTCGGTGAATTCAGACTTGACGAATGATCTGTTGGAGGGGAGGAGGAGGACACACGACAGACAGACAGACAGACACAGTTAGCTTTAAAGCTCAGTTATTCCAGTCTGTTTCTTGGATATTACAGCACAGAAACCAGCAGAGACGAGTGTGTTTTCTAAATCTCTGCAATGGAAAGCACTGGTTAGGAATTCTTTATGTAATAATAAAAATAAATATGACTTACAGTGATATGACATCGGGGGGGAAGCTGCGAGGGATCAGTCCTGCGCTTTCGCACAACGCGTTATCTTTGGTGCATGTACATGATGGGGGACAGCGGGGCTGTCTGACTCTCTTGCTGTCCACTACGAGCAAAACAGACGCTACTACGAGTGCGCAAAGCCAGGGCGATCGTTTGGGCGTCTTGCGTGTGTTTTCCATCCTTGCGAACCGCTGCGGGCACGACCTGCGCGTCGAACAGCCCTACACATGAACCAGGATCCCCGCTTGTGGTTCCTCCTCCTCCTCCTCCTCCTCCACTGCTGCTGCTGCTGCTGCCTGGAGGCCAAGCGACGCGCTCCTGTTTATCTCCGCCAAGTGCCGTCCGTCCGTGCGCTCTGGAGGTGATTACACCGGGTACGTCCACAGCGCTGTAATTACACTCTACACCCCCTCAGACCGAGAAATCAATACCCTCGTGTGACAAAAAAAATAAATAAAATATAATCAGATTCTCGCTGTACGAGTGGTTGAAGCTCTCAGCTGGTGTGAGGAGGGCAGGTGGGGATCCCAGCGGGAGCAGACGGAGCATCTCCATCCAAAAACCACGCCTCTATGATTTCAGCAAACGCCACACTCCTCTCCGTGTCCCGGAGGATTCCGCCCAGTAGCTATACGCAGCGGAATTGGTGCACATGTTCGTGAATCAGCGGGAGAAAAACGAAGCCCTGACATGAGCCAGCGGATTGCTACGTGTGGCGCAGACGCACACGGGCTCTCTGTGCTGCGGGTTAGGGTAAAGGGAAACCCGAGGAAAAATCAATTGTCATGGTGGAATATTACAGCTGTGGTATTGGCTCAGTATGCTCCACTAGACGGCCAAATTAATACCATTAGATTGTATTGTTATTGTCATCATAACCTTGTGTTTTGCTCCAAATGTTCACATCATTTTTTTGCACATTTATTTTCCTGGTTTCCACGCGGTTTCCATGGCGACTGGTGGATGCAAAAATGTGGCTGCCCTGTGATGGAGGGGTGTGGGGAAGCCCTCCTGTCACCCCTAGCATCTGCTCAAATGGACCCCATCCCCCCCAGGCCCCTCACAGACAAAGGACAGGTCTTTGCTCACATTTTCTGCACCACATTGTGTTTATTTCATTTCACAAAAGCCACATAAGAAAGACTACTTTCCTTTTTTTTGTTTTTGTTTTATTGCTGTTAAAAATTGCCTTCACAGTTTCATTGCACTGCTGTGCCAGACATGACATGGGGGCCCTATAAGGTCTTCTTATTCACCATCTAATTTCGCAATGCAGATCCCTCCAGAGCTTAAAGTAAGATTAATATGTTTATTCACAGTGCCTGGCAGGGCTGCGTGCGTCAGACCCTTCTGGGAAGAGTTTGAAAAGGTCTCTGAATAAATACATGGTGCTCTGGATCTCCAGTCTGTCTGTATCTGATGTGATTTGATTATCCAGTGTCTGTTTACCGTGATAATACAATTAATTTTGCCTGTAGAAATGAAAGCAGGGCATTTGCTGTAGAGGAGCAGGGTCATGCTCTGGAGGCTGTTTCATGGTATGCTGCTTTATTAGAGGGAAGGGTGGAAGAATGAAGCTGGTGACCAGTGAGGGAGAGACTCTAAAGGAGACTTCTGAGAGGGAATATTCAGAGGGGAATTGAGCTGGAGGGGACAGAAAGTGACAAATGTCTTTTTTTTCATGAGCAGCTTTTGCACTACATGGAGAACAGTGGATATTATTGTTGTGCTGCAAGATGATGGGAATGATCTGCTTCATAAATGCCGTCATTCATCGGCAGAATAGAACACACACTGTCCAGCAGCTATTTGACCACAGCGATGTCCGCAGCTATTGATACGCCTGAGCCTGGTGTTTAACTGACTTTTGGGATCTCTGTTGTTGGGTTTCTGCAACTAATAGGGGAGACCGGGGGTGTTGTAACACTGGGTTAGTTGTAACACTGTCCGTTTGACCAATAAGAAAAGAGCTGCGTTGAGGTCACCAATATCGTACACTCTCATTTGCTTTTTGAGCTCACAGGAGAAGCGACAATCAACACTATGGATTTTACAACCAAAAAAAAGATTTTCAGCTAAGAAAGTAAAAAGAAATGATCAAGATTATTTTTGCCTAGCGTTTATTGTATTGCAGATACATAACCTAAAGTAGCAGTTTCTCTAGTTTAATTTGATGCTTTGCATTCATGCTGACGGAAACCCACATGCTAAAACAGTTAGCTGTATAATTGCTGCTAGGGATGGGGATAGTAACAGCGACCTATTGTGCTTTTCCTTATTTTCTGTGATACATATAACGTTACAATGTCGGATGTTCATATTAAACGTGGCCAAAGTGTCAAATAATGAGGTAAACGTATGTACGTAAAAGTGTTTCCTGTGAGCAAAACCATCAGGCTCCAGACTGGCTTCTGACTGTTTCCAACAGTTTTTTCTACTTTGGCTACAAGATTACGTCAGTTCATGCCGGATTTCTTTATATGGTCATCTGCTCCAGGCAAAGCGCGCACTCTTATCCTGCATATTAGTGACACTGTCAAGTATATATTTGTCCTGTGATTCATCCAAAATAACGTTTCAAACCGATAATTGGTCAAATCCTCAAAGACAATGAGACAAGTCCGTTTAGTGCCCACTAAGCCTGCAACCAAAAAGGCAGTCGTCTATATTTTCCACAACTGTGACAGTGTTTGAACCCTTAGGCCTATGGGACACATGCACATTCAGGAATACAGTCCTTACACACACACACACACACACACACACACACACACACACACACACACATACAAACACACAGCTATTGTTTTTGTGCTAAATTTAAAGTTATAAAATGTATAAGAAAAAAATGTTTTTGTCACTTTAAACTGTTCACTTTATTCAAAACAGTTTAATCTTTATTCTTCAATGTAGTTCTTGCATAAATTGGATCGGCGTTAAGATAAGATAAGATAAGATGAACCTTTATTAATCCCCTTGGGGAAATTCAGGGTGTGAAAGCAGCAGCAAAAAACAGCAAAAAAATGCAGTGTACAATAAATAGATGTATATGTACAATTTAGGTTTAAAGTGCACCAGTGGATAAGAAGAGGTGTTTGTTGATAGTGCAGATAGACCAGGTAGTCCAGATAGTGTGTGTTTGAGGTTTAAAGTCCTCGCAGTTCTCCTGTGGGGGGTCAGCCTTGGTTGTGGAGCCTGATGGCTAACAGCAAGAAGGACTGACCCAGGCGCTTTGTGTTGTGCCGAGGGGGGATCAGTCTGTGACTGAAGGTGCTCCTCATCATGGCTAGCTCATCATGGAGGGGGTGGGAGGGGTTCTCCAGGATGGCATCCAGCTTCCTCCTCATCCTCCCCTCTGCCACCACCTCCAGATTGTCCAGTTCTGAACCAACCACGGAGCTAGCCTTCCTCACCAGCCTGTTCAGTCTGTTTGCATCCCTTATGTTGGTATTTCCCCCCCAACATGCCACAGCAAAAAGAGGACACTGGCTACCACAGACTGGTAGAACATCTGCAGCAGCCTGTTGCAGACGTTAAAGGACCTGAGCCTCCTCAGGAAGAACAGTTTGCGCTGTCCTTTCCTGTAGAGGGCCTCGCTGTTGTTGGTCCAGTCCAGCTTGTTGTTCAGATGGACCCCCAGAAACTTGTAGGTTATTGTTACAGTAGTGGAATAAGTTGTACCAACGGAACTCTTTGCATTTGACATAAACTCACATAATGTGTGATTGTGTAACAGACATCCAAGTGAGTTTTAATTTGTATTTGACAAATATTGGTACCCTGTATCAAAGTTTGAGAGCTCTAGCATGAACAACCACTGAATTACTGATGCTGAACAAAAGGTGTTATTATCATCCCCGGTCTCCCCTAACCAATATGACTAAATGCATGAGATTAGAATTAAAATAAATCTATTTCCAAAGCAAGCATTCACCTTTTTCTTGTTGCAGGTGTCTGTCTTCCCTGATGACCTGAGCTCCCCACTAGAGGGAAATACAGAGTACATACAGTCTATGGCTGTCAGATGTGGATTGATTTATGAGCTCTCAGCTCTTTAAAGGTATTCTATCTGGATTTGGGATTTTCTAAAAAAGTTTGATCTTGCATCTTTTCTAATTTTCCCTTCATGATTATTAATCTTAAATGAGTTATTGTTATAATTATCAATAAGGGTTTAAATCGCTGTAAACTAGAATTAATGTACACAACTATCATTATCTTCACTCATATTATGGTGCAAAGTAGAAGGGGCCACCCTCCTGTGAAAGCAGCTACATTAAGAAGTGAACATAGTTTCGTTTTTCTGTTTGACCTTTGGACCCACATGCTGTCTTAAGGTGTCCTGTCAGTCCACAAAGCTGGCTTACCTCCCATGACGTGACTGTCAGGCTTTTGTAACTGAGATGCTCTCTGGTTCCTGTATGAACTATGACGTTTGCACGCCACCCATCAGTCTCATATTAAGGGGATGATTACTAATAGCAGTGACACAAGAAAACACATCTTATTAAATGTACATGATTATATAATAACTATCTGACACATTTTTTATTTTTTTCTTGAGAGCTGAAAGTAAGAGAAAGGGTAATCTCCATTTAAAACTCTAGGCTAATAACAAAATAAGCAGAAGTGGGGTTACGGTGAAGGTACTGAAAATATTAAAATGTATGCGTTAAAAATTATTATAATTTTGCACTCATTTTCTTAACATTTCGAAATTCCGAATTTCAGTTATAGTAAGAAGCAGAAGGGAAGCAACGATGGCTTTCCCTGCATGAGATCTCCCTGGGATATTCTCATATGACGCACCACAACATCTGCTAGCCATCCCAACTGAGGTCATACAACGTGCCAAACAGTCAGAGGTCAAAGGTTAACACTCTTGACTATGTTTGCATACTTTAAACAGCCATTAAACCCCATGTACACCTTTGTAAACTGCAGCCTACAAGGGTGATATGATACATTTTTTTGTTCATGTACTGTAGTTATAGTACACGCATATTCTTCTCGCTCATAAGGATGCACGTTTACATTTGATGAATGAATATCAGCAGTCTCAAAACAGAAACCAGTTCCAAATCAGTACCACTGGTCTCCTGTAAGCTTGTTAGCAGTTGATTAAAAGGTGATGTGTGGTCAGTCCTGCTCTCGTAAACCCCTCTTTAGCACGACCTCGGTAGTGGACATAGTGTACACAGAGGCATGTTGTCGAATCAACAAGGCCGTAAGTCAACATCTATTCATTAACCCTTGTGCTGCAGCTAAATTAATTAATGAAATTAACCATAAAATGATTATTTTCCTTCCTGTAAAATTGCACAAAAAAGGCATGATTTGAAAATAAACTTTATTGACAATTTTCATATCTTACACATGATGCTATTGCACATATAATTATGTACTTAATGCTATACATTCATGATATATTAATAAGTCTTTGCAGATGTTGCATTTGCTGAGGTTCAAAGTTCTTATGTTAACAAACACTTGCATCAGAAAATACAATCTCACATTGCCATGACACAAGCTCTGTTTTGAGAAAATCTTAACATTTCAGCTTTATCATAATTGATGTCCTGTTACACACTCAATCAATGCCATTCCTCCTATACATACATGATGAATTTAACTCAGTATGCTGCACAGTGTTTCCAAATGACACTTTCCTGTCCTGTAAATGACACATGCACTCTGCACACGCTAACTTATGAGCAGGACGTCAGTATTTTTACTTTATGTAAGCAGGGGTCTTAAAAAGGAAAGCCCCAGGGGCTCGAGGTGGATTATAACCAAATCCAATTCAGTCAAATCTTCTTACTTCTCTCACCCATTTGCCAGGGACATATGTTTGAAATTTTGAAAGCACTACTTGTAATGCAAAAAAAGCAACAAGTGATTTTGTTTAATAAGCCCTTTCTCTACAAAATAAGAGCATTTTATTGTATATATATTCAGATATAACAGTTCAAACTGCATCATATGTGCAGCCTAATATGTCTATTCATATCATGTCCAAAGCAATGGAAAGTGAGCTAAATATCCTTATATTACATCCAGTATAATGAATCAAAGTTCAATTCTTTTAGTATATACAAGAATAATAAATGTTTTCATAGTATGACATACTGTGCCATTAAAACAGCTTCCTGTATCAGAGGATATGATATAATATAATAAATAAATAAAATGCATTATATATAAAAATGATGATTTAGGGAGTTTTGCACATTAGAATTCTCTCATCTGTGAACACATGCCCATGCACATACACACACTGTACAATACACATCCAGAATAAAAACATTCATAAATGCCTCCATGGTCCCAGAGGTCTAGCAGATAACGCATGTCTTTGACTTCCCGACCTCTTCTGTAAAAGGAGCAAATGAGAAAGACGGTGAGGAGACAGGTGAAAACACAGGATGAGCAGGAGGGATGTGGTAACAGTGGTGTCAGTGCTCACCTTGATCGCCTCCACCTTCCAGCTTCTTCTTCTCGTCTTCGATGGCCTTCATCTTGGCCTCGTGGACGTCTGCGAGAGCTCGCCACTCGCCCCTGTTGATAGTCATCCCACTGAACATGGGAGTGATCTCTGTATGGAAGCGAGAAAACTCCTGCAAACACGCAGCGCAGAGGAAGAAAAGGGGGTTGCATGAGAAAAGTCATCGGAAATATATCTATATCTATAACAATGAATGATGTTTCTATTTGTATCTCTGTACTGTACCTTGTACACAAAGGAGCAGACAAAGTCGATGAAACCGCACTGCATCTTAGGCAGCTCATCAGCATGATTTCTGTCCATCATTGGCTAAAGAAGAAGAAGAAGAAGAAGAGGGAGATGATGATTATTGTTATTACTTTATGACAACATATACAATGCAAGCAACACTTTTAAAGCTCTTACAATGGGCTGCTGCTCAAGGACCGTCCTTTCCAGGTCTCCCTGCTCCCAAAATTCTGCAGACACCATTAGAGCGACCTGAGCCCAGAAGAACCAGTAGAACAATGAGAACAAAATGGGTGAATGATGTTTTGTAATCACTTTATACGTGTGAAGAAGGGAACACACCTTGCTCTGAACCTCCCATGGCTTTGTAATGGCTGACAGGTCACAAGCCGTCATCATCATTGCCCTGCAGAAAACACCATCGAAGAACATTTTTTTGAATCAACACGAGACGATCTAGAGATCGCACGACAGAAGTGTCTATTTCACATAGATAAACTCTGCTTTTACATGATAATCTCCTTCCTGGTTGGATTGGTGGAGATGTAGTTGATTCGCTCTTTCTCATCTGGCATCGTCTCCACAGATTCCACAATTTTTTGGAACATCGTTCTCTTCCTGAAAGACGAGGAAGCTGTCAGATCTTGTCAGAAGTCCTTGAAAATTAGGCACTGAAAGTGTTACTGTATACTTCGACGGAACAAAACCCCTGACATTCCTTACTTGAAATACAGGGCGAGATCAGTGGCAATTATGCAAACTTCAAACAGATGCTGCACCGTCTCGAACTGACGCTTCTGAAGGTTTTGGAAGATGTTCAGGTTCTATGATCGACAGTAGAAGAAAAGGTTAGACGGCAGCCATGAGTCCCTAAATCTAGCTGGTTACAGTGCAGCATGAAAGAGAGATTTTTGTCGTGACATTTAAACATATAAGGACCCACCTCATCCTCCATCAGTGTCTTGCTGTACTCTAGATGATGCCGCTCCATAATGGAGGAGCTGTGCAGCTTTGCCAGCGGGGATAAACTCCTGCAAGAGTCCACCAGAACCAGAAGTCAAAGGTTTTTATCATGTTTCTCACTGATGAATTTGTCGTTGACGTCAGCCTGAAATGACCCACAAAAATCTCACTTTGTCTGGTAGAGATTGTTGGTTCCTCTGTGGTCGATATCGTGGCAGAATCCGGCAGCAACCATGGCAAAGGCCTCGAGATCGGAGTAATACTTCTTCAGTTTACCCGTCTGTTGAGGAGCAAAGAGAAGACAACCTTGTGTTATAACAAACAGTAGAGCAAGTGATAGAAAAAATATTTGTGTGAGAAATCAGACTCACGAGCAGCAGGCAGAACATGGTTTGTCCCACGTTGAAGCCGTGCCTCCAGTTGTGGTAGGTGATGTCACGGTATCCCCTGCGAACGGTGTACATCCATCGTGTCAGGATCTGCAAAAACACAACAGAGCGTCGTCATTTGCGTCGTCGGTTCAAATAGCAGATCCCGTTAAAAACTCAAGATCAACGTTAAGACTCAGATCACATAAATGTCTTTTGAGGTTATAGAGCAACTCAGATCAGCACTCAAAATGCTGTTATGTGTTGAGTGTTTCAGAGGTAGTGTGCTGCCCCGACAGGCAGACAGGGGGGAGTGTAGTGAATACAGGCAGGTTCTCCTGACTACTGTACCTCAGCTGGGACCTTGAACTTCTCCACCACCCCCAGCTCAAAGAAGCAGCGGATGCCACACTTGATGAGCTCCACCTCTGACAAGGGGAAGTCGCTGAAGCGGAACTCGTGTAGCTCCACCTTCTTGGCGTCAGGGATGTTGGCTCTCTGCGCGTTGGAAAACAGTACACTCAGTACGCCATCACAAACCAACTGAGCTTACGAGGAGCATTAAACTCTACTACACATCACAGTGCTCACCAACAGCTTGTACATCTCCTTCTGGTCACAGTCCTCTGGTGCAGAGCCAAACTTCTCTTGAGTGTTCTGTGAGGGGAAAAGATAGTTTAAAGAGAGCTTGTTCTACTACTCTGTTCTCAGTCTGGTTGAAGTAACGTCAGTCAAGTGGGGCAGCAGCTTACCAGAATGCTCTGCACTTCATTTAGCGTGGCTGTTGTCTGGCACATGAGCATTTCCTGGGCAATATCTTTCCTCCACTCTGTCCTGTTCAGTTTGTCATATGTGTCGCTGTTCAGGGTGGACCAGCCGAGGAACTGGGTTAGAGCCTATAGTGACATGGACAAAACTATCAATTTGTAAGTCCAACTATTACCAGATTCTTTCATACAAGCTATCTCTTATGTTGGGAGTGTATTATAACAGCATTAGAAAAATATAATGTCGGCGGGCTCAAACAGTAAAACAAGATGAGCTACTGAAGACAGAGGTAGTTTTTTTCCGTACTTCTGTAATTTGTTCATCATTCTCGTCAAATGGTTTGCCGTCTTTTCTGTTGTAGAAAGTGGCCACACCAACAATTTCTTCCTTTTTGTTGACGATGGGGAGGGAGACGACGTTCTTAATCTTCCATCCGGTCTCATCCACCGCTTCTTTCTGTCAAATGCAGAACATCCAGATTATTTTAGTGATCAGTTGTGTTGAGCTGAGCAAATCTAATTGAATGCCAGTTGTCAGTAAAGGGCGTCTCACTTGAAATGCAAAGTAGTCGTCTGCTGAAGCATTCATCATGTTGCAGATCTAGGAGAAGATAAAAAAAAGTCATCACACGTGTGTTTGGAGATCAGCAGATCAATGGCACTAATTATTTAACTACTGCAGGGTTTGCATTAAAAAAAAGTGGAACTTACAAATCCATTCTCAGCCACATATGATGGGAGTCCACTGACTAGAGCCCAGTGGTCTGCAGGAGGGCCGCTGTGGGTTCAGAGAGGATGAGTAACTGCACGTCTACCAGTTAACCTCTAAAAATATGCGAATAAAGCGGTAGAACACTGTTGCTTGTGCATCATGATACTTACGGGATAACTTTAATCTCCTCTTTGTCTTCCAGCAAGTAGTCAATAATCTTGTAGAAGTTGATTTCCTGAATGTTTTAAACGTAAAGAGAGTTTTTAAAAAAAATCTTCACAAATTGGGGGAGAAGAATGATGTGACCTAGCGTTGGACATACTCTGCCATCCGGTGTCTTGGGGCCTTTGTATGGCTCCTGCTCTCCTAGTTTGATTGGCCACTCATCGAAGAATTCCTGGTGCAGAAAAGACCAACATCCTGTTGCTCTATACTGCAATATTAATTAATTAAAGTTTTTTTTCAGACTTTCCACTACATACCTTTTCTTTGGTCATGTCCAGGAGTCCCACAGAGTATCTCTCACACTTGATATATGTCCTCACTGTGTACAAGGCTTTGTGAAACTGCCTCTCGATATCCGTCAACTCTTCAAAAACTTTGCTGGCTGACCACAGCAGCACCTATATGGCAAAGAAGATGTCAAATATTTTTCATCTTTTCCTTGCAAAAAACAGACCGGACACTTTGTATAAAGTGGGCTTGTGTATTTTTACCTGGCTTCTCCTGGACTCTATATCCCACATGCAAGATGTGTGGGCTTGGAGGGCGACCACGGTAGCAAAGTTCATATATTTATTGAAGAGCTGTAATGAAAGAGCAAAGAATCACATTGCTTTATGAATCACATTTACAGTATTCTTCAATGACAACAGATTACACAGGTCACTTTCTCCAACAGATCTTCACTTGGATGACCTCTGATGTCACAAAGAGGCCATGAAACAAGACAAGACATAAAATGTCTGAGCTTCCCCTCCCTAAATGGATTATAAGTTGAGCTGTCATAATGGTGAGCCTATAAATATCCAGGTCAGAGACAGGAAGGCTGGTGGGCTAAAATTGGCCAATTGATGTGACCCTACTGGATTTGTCTGCCTACTACTTTCAGTTTCTCAGCCCAACTAAGTGCAGTCAGTATAAACACCCTCTTATTATACATCCTGTCCACTCACCTCCTGATCGCTCTTTGAAAATTCATCAGCGCCTTGTTTGTTGAGTGCCATGATGACACCGATGGGTTCCTTTTCATACATAATAGGAGCGGTAATCATGCATTTGGTGGTGTATTTGGTCTGTTTGTCCACAAAGTCACTGAAATGAGAGTTCTGGAAATAAGAGGAGGACAGTTAAATGTTGTGTGTACACAAGATGAATGTAAAAGAACATGCCCATTATAGATCAACACTCATGCATGCTTATTATACTACTAAGTTACAAATCAGCATGGACATGTGAGACACACTGAAGCAGAAATGATCCTTAAAGCTGATTGTAATTAATGTTTTTTGTTCTCCATGCAGCACAGATCCAGTGTGGTGCTGTTGAAAACAGTGTGTTAATAGTTTTATTTAAAAAAAATCATCAGTACATCATCCATAAATTGGCACTATCTGGGTTGAACTGCACTGTCTCCAGGAATAACATACATTTCATTATTTTTTAAGTCCTTAGCTCACCTTCTTAACATCAGCAACGTTCTGAGGCTTCTTGGAGTGTGCCGTAAATCCCACAATTCCCATGTCGGTGGGAAAAACAATCTCCAAATTGGGATTCACTAAATTTCTGTCAAATGGAGAATTGTGTGACACATCGAAGAGGACCGTGGTCAGCTCGGGGGTTCCGTTACGAGACCTGTAGCCAAAGTAGCTGCAGCGGTCGGCCTGGATCATTAGAGCAATCCTCTGGAGAACTTTATGCAGGGCCTTTTCAAACGGGTTGTTGCCCTGCATCTCCTTTATGAGCTCGAATATGAACTCGGCCTCCTGGATGATGGTGACATCCTTGTAAGAGGTCGGCTCTTTGACCTGGACCTGGTTGTTGAAGGCAGCAGTGATCACATCTGCCTTGACTTTCTTTTCGTAGTACTCCTTGGCAAACTGTGGGTTGTTGTCGAGGAACTTCTCTACAGTGTCTTTTTCTCCCATGTTGTCCAAGTTTGGATGAGGGATCCCTTCTGTAGCTGCACAAAGATGCTCCTCTCAGATGCGTACAGCAGAGCAGTAAAGGTGACCTCCAGGAGATGTGGCAGTGCAGACCCTACTTAGACATTTCCAAAACTCCTCTGTGGACACAGCTCCCACCTTCTCCTCGGTAACAGAAGGTATCTGGCTTACTGGGTAAGGGGATCCAAGGGGGAACTAATGACTGTGACGCAAGAGTCATAAAGCCCCTGAGCTTTCTTAACATGTAAATCCATCCACTGGTCATTTTAGTGTGGCCAATCCCATCACAGGTTAGCTGAGTTATGGCACCTGTAGTATGACCTGCACTGTAGAAGAGGGCACGGAGTCAAGACTGCAATTGTTCCTGAGGGTTCCCTGAATCTGAATCTGATAACATACTAGCTCATCTCTTCTGTAAATGTGTTGTGTTTTTGGCAAAATAACATTCAAAATATGGTTGATTCATTTTAAAAAGTAGCAAATATTGTGGTGGAAAGACACGCTGTATGATTTCAAGAGCATATGGATAATACCATAACAATAATACCAGGCAAAGAGGGTCAGAGGAGCCAGTGATCACCTGATAAAAGCTGTTAAAATGTCTTATGGTGTGTGAGAAGCTTTGTATGAAAATGATTTGAGGACAGGAACCACAATCGATTCAGAGCCTATAGAGCAAGAGGAGCACTTGGAAAAACTGTTTAGCATCAGTTATGTTTGTTTTGACATGATGCTGCCACAATAAGATAACTAGAAAGCAGCCACAGAGGTAATGTGATAATCCATTCAGAACAAGTACTGACAGCTAATATCAGAATCCATCTACAGGCACAATGAGTGTTTATCTCATGAGCCGGGCTTTCCTCGGCCACTTCTGTGCGATAGCAGCTACGTTTAACCGTTGACAGGATTAAGTGGGATTGTAAACTGCTGATTTGAGTTTAATTACTCTTATTGGCAGGCAAACTGCCATTTATGATCTGGTGAAGAGACACGTACTTCCACACCAGATGGCAAAAAGGCAATGAGTAAAAAATAGTCTTTAAAATAAGGTGCTCCAAACTGTTTTTCACAATAACACTTTGAACTAATTGACTTTATATTAGTCAATTGAATGGTTCATTTTCTGCCACTTTAAGAATCAAAACACTGTTCAATATTGCAACTTTTATGGAACAGATTATTGAATATTATTTCAGCTAATAATAATTATCTGTGCTGAATTAGAGTGCACACCATATTTATTATTTGGCATTTCAAGGTAAGATACATTTCGTAAACTGAAAAGAAATGACTGAAAATCATAAAATGGCAGATGATTTATTATCAAATTAACTATTTACAGTGTCTGCTCTTTCAGATGTTTTTCAGTCTTATATTCGTATGAAAAAATAACAGAAATGCACTTATGAGCAAGCATTGTATCCTACATGAGAGGTATATCAATATTAAATGTCACCATGAGGTGTGGACAACATACTTTATGAAAGTTTGAATCCTCGATTTGATGAAACAGTCATGATCCACATCACGGATGTACCCCTTGCGTTCGTCCACTGCCACGAGTTCCTTTTCTCAGTGGTGCTACAACAGAGCCACAGCAGAGCCTGCGCCAGCCGCTCTTGAACTGGCAGACCGAGTAGAGGATGGGATTGAGGGCCGAGTTGGCCAGTGTGAACGTCACCACCCAGAAGAACATAGTAGAGGAGACATCTAGGTGACCCAGGAAGTTCCTGGCCAGGATGAGGAAGGTGATGATGAAAATGGGGCTCCACATGATTAAGAAAGAGAGCACGAGGACCAGCAGGGTTCGGAAGAGCTTCATATCCTGGCGGGAGACGTGGTACTCAAGACGGTCTCCAACTGGGGACTGGTTGTCTCTGAGTTGGAGCCTTAGCCTAGATCTTTTAGCAATCTGTAACACAAACGAAATAATATTACATAATACTGGCATTCTCTACTTTGTGACATTATATAATGTGAACACAGGAAATACAATAAAACCGTCTATGATTGATCTACATATGGATTTACACATGGAGCATGATGTCCTTTATGTTTGTCTCCAGTGTGTCTCAAACATCCATAAAGTCTTCCCAGAGCTAAAAAAAATCAATTTGTGGCTTCTCAGAGTCCTTTTCTATTGTCTCTATCACCTTAATGTCCACATTGGGAGAACTGGTTGCCCAATGAAATATTGACAGTTGATAGCAAAGCTCTGAACCCACACACACACAGACACCATTTTCAGCTTCAGTAATTAATAAAGCACACCCATCTCTGTGCCCACAATGACAGAGAAATGACTAATATTCACAGACGTCACAGAGTCAATACATCCTTAAATGAATGGGTTGGGTTGGCATCAATTGTTGAATGAATAATACAGGTTTATTCACACAATTTTATAATTCAAGAGAAAATGCTTATTAAATGAACCATCATCATAAATACACAAATATAAATTGTGTACAAAATCAAAGTGGCCAAAAAAGATGAGAGATTAGCCTACTCCTGGCGGTTGCTATTTCCCACAATATTTTAGGAAATTATTTAGCCTTTTTTAGAAATGAAACTATGTATTTGAGACCCATTTTTTTAAAGATTTGGGTCTTCAGTAGGAATGAACGGGCTTCAGGCTGAGTGCCACAAGGTGGTTAAGTCAATAAGTATAGATAGACTTGGATTTGTAAATGTAGCCAATAAACTTTTATTTACTATACATTTTATTTATTTATTTATTTATTTATCTGAAATCTTTATTATTTTAAATTGTGGTGAACTTCGCCAAAATCCATTCCCACCTGTAAATAGGTTCCTAACATGTCGTTTTTAGTGTTTCCCTGGGGGCTTCATTTGATGTTACACCGCTGGGCTCGAACTTCATTGGAAATGAACGCTCGATGCTGGTGAGTCGCGTTTCAGTGTGCTCTTTCCCTCAACTTTTGATACTTATGATACATGCTGACATACAATGAAGGCTAATGAACCTGTCGGTGTAGCCTCTATTGTATAAACGAGTCATTAATTTAGATTTTAGACCGAGTAATTTCAATGACTTGTCCAGCTAATTAGCCTTTTTAGCCTAATTACGCGATTTGCTAGCTGTACTTGTCTATAAGTCAACTCTCCTGGTTATGCTGGCTTTTCTTTGTCTGACTGTGTGCCTTGGGTATTGATAATGTGTTGCATGTAGCTAATGTGATGTTTTAGTCCCTGTTTTTCATGTAAGTTTGTGTTTCTTTGGTAGTATGTGGAGAGGAGCCAGTCTAAAGTGTTTTTTTTTCCTACTCCAAAAGGTATGTCTATTACCCTGTTTATCCTATATTGTTGCTCTATTTTATGAAGTGTTACGTGAAAGTGAGCCTGTGTGCATTGAATAGTCTAAGGATAGTTTCTATATGCTGATTTTGTGTCTCTATATTGGTTTACTGTAAATACATGCTACTTCCTATGGGATATATGTGAGTATAAGTGTTGACGCCCGGTGTGTTTTACTACTCCAACAGAATAAAACCCCATAGATCTTTAAAGCTGGTGTTGTGCTTCACTCAATCACAACACAAAACAAAGCTGAGCAGAATTGAGTCTGCTACATTAAAGCTGCAGTTGGTAACTTTGAACAAGGATTATAAAAAGCTATTTTTTATAAAACGGCCACTATATGACAGTAGTGCATGAGACAGATAAGCTGTGAAAAAAAACACGTTCCTCTGTGTCCTCTTGTGTTCTTAATAGCATTTGTAAGATATCACCATGCCCGAAGGAAAACAACCAATCAGAGCCGAGGAGTCTCTAAGCAGCTGTCACTGCCCGCGAAACTCGCATAATCAAACTGTCAAACTAGGCAGCGCTGATCAAATATGAACAGTATGACAGTTTATGAACAAATATGACTGTTTGATCAGAGTTCAGATAACTAGGGGGGAGACAGAGGAACAATATTTTTTTCACAGATAATCTATGTCATGCACTACTGTAAAGATATGACAGTTTTATAAAAATAACTTTTTGCAGCTTCTTTCTGCAGCTTTAAGAGTAAGAAAAATGCCATCCTTAAGGCCTTGGAACAAGGTTTCTGAGCTTTCGCACTGCGAATAAAGGCATCTACCAATCAAATTGTGCAAAACCGGTTGAGTTGCTCTCATATTTATGAAACAACAACACATAGGCTCCGTAGTCCGAACCAGGACGGCAAACTTTATTACTCCTTTCAACCTTGACAAAGGCAGCGCAGACCAAATTCACTCCTTCCGTTCTTACCTGTCATGATAAAAACCCTAGACATAATAATTGCAGGCGAGTATTTCGCATTGTCGTGTCATTTATTCGTTACGCCCCAGTGTGTAAAGACCTCTATTCTTTAAAAATGCGGCTGGGATACCCTCCTAAAAAACTCAAAACTCTTTTTAACAGTCCCTTCCTTCACTTCCTGAAATCTTTCTTTGTCCAGTCAAAGAGCGCAATAAACCCACCTGTAATATTTTGCTGTAACTGACGATAATTATGAATCCTGGGAGAAGGAAGCACAGGGCAGTGAAGGATACGTCCCACACAATCTCTGCAGTTTTGTCAGGCCACTTGAGAGTACAAATGTGTAAACGTTCCTGTGGAAACGACACAAAAATTAACAAATGGCATACATACATTAATGGCAGGGACACTGAGCTTTCCTTTCATCCATCAATCCGTCCATACCTGCTCAGGGAAATCCACTTCCATCACAGTGAAGAACAGACTGAGGGGTATGGAGGCGAGTGCAGAAAAGGCCCAGATGAAGAAGAGGGTGGCGGTCACCATCCTGGGATTTAAAGTGGGCAAAGCCTGCATCCGAAGAATGGCCTGGACCCTCTCCACGCTGATGGCGGCCAGCGTAGTGATGGTGACACAGCCGCTCACGCAGATGACATACAGCACGACGTGGCAGGCCGTATACCCCAGCGTCCAGGACACGGTCCACCGCACTGCCACAATCAGCGGGATCATGCTGACAAACAGCAGGTCGGCCACAAACAAGTTCAGGGTCAGCAAGGTCTTGTTGGCGAGCAGCCTGCGTTCCCAGGTTACCAGGGCTGCAGCTCCCACGTTCGCTGCCACGGAGACCAGGAAGACAGCGGTGATAGCCAGGGTCTCGACAATGGTGGCGGCAACGTGATCTGAGTGGTGTGCCTCAGAGAAGAAGGAAAAATAAGTGAAGTTTTGTAAGTGGAGAAAGTGAGTGTGAGGGTTAATTTCCATTTAAGCTGAAAAAGGGATCTAGATCCTGGATGCTTACTGATATCACACCTGGAGACTGCCAGAGAATGAATGAATGAGGGAAAAGGAGCTGATAAGGCATAAAGTGATACCGGAGGAGGAGGAGGAGGAGGGTGAATAGCCTCTATGATGCTGTTTGCTCTACCTGCTACCAGACGGGGAGACAAACATTACAAGATGTTTTTTGTGCCGTGTAGTCAAACATCATTTCATTCTGCACTACTTCAATGTCACATCTGCTTTGCAAACTCTTTTTTTAAACCCAATCGTTTGCACTCTTCCAACAATATCAAACACAGCTAGACTTGCACCTTGTGGATCACCTCTTTGACAACACACTACAGTTTGTTGTTGACTGGGATTGACACGACTTCCCACTGAGTTAATCCAATTTCTAATCTTCAATCAATGGAGCTGTTGAACAGTAATTCGGTGTAAATAACGGTTGAGATCTTATTAGTTAGACACCCCCTTTATTTACGCTGTGAATTAGATTATCAGGTTTACGTCCTGAGTAGTCTGATCAGTGGCTCTCCTGAAAACGGGCTTTTCATCTTGTGCAACCTCTACAGGGATAGGTTTGAAAATGTTTAGGAAGAGGAGAGATTTACCTAAGAAATATATTTGTTTTACACACTAGCTAACACACATCCTCCTTTCTCTGCGTATTTTTGTCATGTCTGGTGTTGATAATCTTCCAGGCTGCGAGGGAAACACCCACTTGGCTATATGTCTGCCTCTCAGACAGGCTAAGCTCATATTCTAACTTTCAGTATGAAACGTTCCTGAAAGGCACAGCAAGTTAGGAGGTGTCTAAACCATATTAGCATCTTTTTCTAAAGCTGTCAGCCTACAGTAGGTTAACCCTTGGTGTCACGTTCCCTTTCAAAGCCCGCAGCCGCTGCAGACCTCTTGACTCCCCATATTGTTGGCTAGTAATGCTAATCCCCGTCCTTAAATAGCACAGGAAAGGGATTAACCAACACAAGCTGTTTTGCGCTATTCATCTGGTTTGAACAGTGTGAGACGTGGGAGAGGTCAAGGACCTACAGCAGCAAGATTTCATAGCTATTATTATGTTTAAATACCTACATACTAGACAATGAGTCTACAGCCATGCTGATGTTTAGCAGGATACATTTACCAGGTTCACCATCACAGATTAGCCTGTTAGCATGCTTACATTTGCTAATAAGCACTAAACATTAGTGCAGAGTAGTATTGAGCAAATTGAAATTTTGACCTGGTGGTGGAATTAGATGAAAAGTCAGGGAACCACCAAAACCAGTAGAATTTATCCTTGAGCGAACTTGAATATCTGTAGCAAATTTCAAGGAAATCCATCCAATAGCTGTCAAAATCAGAAATGTGAACCTCATGGTGCCGTTAGAGGAAAAGACAGGAGACCACCAAAGTCAGTAAGATTCATCCTCTGGGGATCATGAATGTTTGTACAAAATGTATGTCAATACATCTAGTAGATGTTGAGATATTTTCCACTTTGGCGTGCTGGTGCTGCTAGAGGAAAAGTTTGAGTATCACCAAAGTCGTACGAATCTGTCCTCTAGGGAACTTGAATATCAGCAGAGCCGCTAACGTGGCTAAATATCTGCTATCTTCTGATAGAGTAAGGAAGCATTTTTAAAGCTAACCAAAGCTTTGTGGGGTCATTCAAAATGCTCAGTAGCACAACCTCAGCAACTCAACACAGTTTATTAAAAACTCTTGTACTGTACCTCTGGTTACACAGTATAGGTGAAAAAACAATCCGTGTTACAGAAGATACAGAATTGAAGAAGTTCTCAGCTCAGTCTAGACAGATCTCTAGGTGGCTGATCAGTTCCCGGTAGTGACTGGCTGGATACTCGGCCCGGCACCCGGGACACTCCAGGAAGCTTTCATCCAGCAAGCTGCTCGAAGGGGAGCATGTAAGGCCGTCTCCGGGGGACGGGGAGGCTGGCTGCGCCGCTTCACATGAGCTGTGATCCTGCTGGTGTCTCTAATATAAATGGAGTCATCGGTCAGTTGTGACAGATAAGCCTCTGGGTGATTAAATCAGCTTTTCAAGTAGTTGTATTATTGTTGACCGATGAAACATACAGCTGTACTAATAAATGTTTTTAATATTAATAATGGATCAAATTACTATGTGTGTAATGTCAAAGGAGTCATTCATAGTGACAGCCACAGAAAATTATCACCCAACTGTTCTACGGAGCCTTTTAGTTTGTTTTTGGATTATTGTTTTTGGTTTCCGGCCCGCAACTTACTCTTATCAACCTGTTTTAGGTTGTTAAAAATCAATTAATGCAGCTTTAAGGTTCATCACTGATGAATTTGAGGTATACAAATTACTAATCAAGTCCTTTGCACTATTCATGCCCACCTTTGACTGTTTTGTCTCATGGTCTTTAGGTTTTTGCAGCCTCTTCAGAACTTTGACCATTTGCTCCTTTAAATACAAACAATTCTGCTTCTCATCCTCAAGGTCTTGTGCAGAAATCTTGATCTAAAAGGTAAACAGTTTGCATCACAATATGATCTAGTATAGCTGTGGGAATAATATTTTTCAAATACAAAGAAGTACAGTATGTCCTTTGCTTATGTAAGGACAGATATTTTCCCGTTAGAAGGAAAGCAAAGAGGTAATGAAGTTTGACACACCCAGACTGATGGACATGAGTTGATGACCCTAATTAATGTCATTATTGAGAGGGAATGGATTAACAACATCCCTCAATGTCTAGTTAATACTACTTTAAAGTAAAGGGACCAAAACTAAGATGACTGATACTTTCATACCTGTCGCTCCAGGTCTGCAATCGTTTCCTGGTCTGCATGGTGGCGATTTAACAAACACTTCTTAAAGAGAATCGACTGAGAAGAGAGATTTCTTTTTAATTTGGCGGCTTTCTTCCCTCGTATGATAATGGTAAGATTTTTTTATTTTCTTACTGTATAGTTCAATGAAGACGTACCTGCAGCTCAAAGTTAGCCGACCTGCGCCTCTCCTCATCCAGTATGCTCTGGAGGTTTTCAGTCTCGGCAGTCATCCATTGCTCTTCATACTCAGAGCACTGATGATCTTCCGGTGCATTTTCTCTGCTCATATTTTCAGTCTGCAGCTGCTGCTTGAGCTCTTCCACCTCACTCTCCCTTTCCTTGCACCTACACATCAAACGGTCTGTCATGTAGCTGACTACCAACTTTAAGCAGCACCGTATTTTGTATTTTTTAGCGGCAGACCTACCAGTTTTGGGTTAATATCAGGTTCTGGTGGGTCGCGTCAACCTTCTCCCTGAGCGCCTCCAGCTCATCTTTGGCTTTCTGCAAGAGTCTTTCATAGTGCTCCTGCATCTGGCTCATTCGCTCCCTCTCTGTAATGACAGAAGCAGAAAATGAAAAGTTACAAAAGAGGACACAAATACACAATCAAAGATGTCAGATACAGCCTTACATGCACCATGTAGTAATAAAATACATGATTTTGCCAATGCATTGCAAGCCGCAGATTCTGTAATAGTGGGCTACTCGAGGGCAATCTTGAGATCTTAAAAACCTTGTTGTGACAGTCTGTTGCCCCTTGTTGCCCCAGTGGTGAGTGCCCACTGCCCACTGTCCCTCTGGCTCACCATCTGAATGGTCCTCATTGTGCCGCTCTGAGCAGGCCTGATTGGCTTCGTTCACCCGCTTCTCCAGCCATAACATTCTGGCCAGAGTTGCCCTCACATAGGCCTCTCTCTGCTGGTCATATTCCAGCCACTGCTTGTTCTTCTCCAAGGCCTCGGGGGGATTGAATGAAAGAATGAGAAGCACATAACAGAGAAAGACAGAAAGAGAGTGTGTGCCAGGGGGATGGCTCGAAAGCAAAAACACTCAGCAAGACGTGTATACTGTACACAGGCACACATCCTCACTTAGCAACAAACGCACACACAGAGTAGTGACTTAAAAGTAACCACAAATACACAAAGGTGGTTTAGGCGTATCTGAAAAATACAAACAGAAGAGACCTTTTCCAGATGTGTGGCCACCCCACAGCACTTACATCACTGAGTTGGATTTTGAGCTCTCTTACGGTGTTGGTCGAGGCCCCTGCATCTGAAGCGGAGTCCTATTTCACAATGGAAAATACAGTACAACATTACACATTATGTCAAGGAACAACGGACTTTACCCAACTCTCCCTACTGCTTTAAAAAAAGCATTGTGACAGGTCCAAACAAGGCCCAACACACAGGAACAGTGGGATTTAGAGCATCAAATTCTCAAGTGTTGTGACCTCTACAATATCCAGTAAGTCACTGTGATGGTATGCTCTGTATGAGGAAGTGTGTTTTTATGTAGAACAGTACTCCTCCTCTAAATAGAAGACACTTAGAAACAACTGCTGCCATCTAGTGGTGTAAAACTGGTAAATGGCGTGAGGGGCTTCCCTCAGCAGCAACACAACCATAGGCCCTTTCACAGACGATTTTTTTGATATCTCACTATAGGAAAAGTTAAAATTAATGCTGGCTGAATTCCATTTATTTGCATTGGTTTTATGTGCATGCTGCCTCACTGTCATGACTTGGACACTTGAATAGAACAGAAAAAATTATATTGTTAAGCATCTAACACTGATCTTTTACTGGAAGTGCCAAATAACGTGAATTTGTAATAGGCAATGTTATTAGAAAAAGTACAAAAAACAGTAATTTATATAACTAAATACATACTTTGTTATGTATAAGTATCAAAAAGAAGGTCTCCTGCTTGTAAAGGCATGCAGTTTGTTTTAATTTCCCTCAACACTACACTACACTCACTCATTAAAATCGAGCTGTGCTATACCTTCTTCCGTGCAACTTTGTTCTCGAGATATTGACACCTAGTAGAGACGCTCACAACCTGGTTCTTGATTTCTTCAATCTCTCTGGAGTAACTGGATATGCTTCTCTTTCTCCTCATACTCACTACGTCCATCAGATTGCCTACTTTCTTACTCAGCGGCTCTGACGGCAAAGTCTCCTTGTCTTTGGCCTTGAGCTGCTGACAACTCTCCAGCCTGACAGTTTCAAGAGAGAGGAATCTCTGCAAAAAGACATTGAAGAATAAGTTGTTTTTACTAATGCTCAGCTACTGTAAATCAATATCCTGAATTAAAAAAAAGCACAGCTCCCACTGGCAACATCCTTTAAGAGTAGTGTGAGTAACCTTGGCTAGTTGACTTTATGTTGGTTTTCAGAGAAACAGCACTGATTGTTTGACTGAGTAGTTTGACTCAGTTTACCTGTACTAGCTTATTATGCTGTGAATGTTGACGAGACAGCTCAGCCAGGGTCTTCTTCAGATAGCTGTTCTCCTTCCTCAGACTGCTGACAACCGCATCAAGCTCTGAGTTGGGCTTTTTCCTGATGAAACACTTATATTTGGGGGATGCCATCTCAATCAACTGTTAACTAAAGGGAGTGACAGAAAAATAAGACATTTTTCAGATTTTGCCAGAATATGCATTTTCAAAAATAAACGTTCTCAGAGGGTCCAAGTTGATTTCCTTTCAGTTGTTGACATTAGCAAAACTGAACTGGACCCAAGATTGTTTTCTAAGCAATTCAGAAGAGAAAGAAAGCAGTTCAAATCAGTAACTGCACAATATATATCTTATAATATTGAGTCAGTGTTGACTCTGTTGAGTTGAATTAAACCCTGGAGCAGCTTTAAAGAGCTCAACTTTAAGCTAACATTAAACAAAGTACTCAGGAAAATGGAAATAACGTTACTGTATCTGAAGATTGTATGATATTCTAAATCTGAATGACCTAGAAGTGACAAGCAACAACAAATGACTGATAGCTTTGTTAATTTAATACAGATTAGCTAGCTAAGTAACCAAGGTTACTCTATGTTAGCATGTTAGCTGGAATAAAAACAGTTAAGATAGCATAACATGGCAACGTTAGCTACTAGCTAATTACAGTCACTGCTACTGTAGTGAAATGTGACTTTCCACGTCAGAAAAGACGTTCGAATTAACCCCTTATCTCTTTTAAATGACTGTTTCTCCCATTTAAGGTATACTTAGTTAGCATTAGCGTTACCTTGGGATGGAGGGAAGGCAGCTAGCGAGCTGAACTCTCATTGGATAGACCGTGCTGCGTTCAGGGCCGCTGCGTAAACTCCTCCATCTAACTATCTGCAGTCAGAGCAGTTCCGTGCAAAAAATTCGGAAATAACAACAATATTGTTTCTGGAGCAGCGTTTTTTTGTGACTTAATGACATTTGTGTTTTAGTTGTGTTTATATCTTATCAACACATGGAGTGTACGCGTGCTTAATTGGAAACAATATGATAAGCTAGCATGTTTTACATCTAACTATATTAGCTTAAGTCGTAATTTCCGACGGCGTGGGAAGGATGCATTACTCACAACGCCTCTTGGGGGCGCTGCAGCTCAATAGAAGAGTGGACCAACTCCGCAGCTTTGCCTGGATGGTGCATGAATTAACTCTTAGTTCTGCACCATGATGCCAAGCAATATTAAGTTATGAGTATGGAAATGTAATGACAAAGCTAGTCTGAACACTTTTGTGTCTTTCTCGCCCACTAACCGTCCCCACCCAGGCTGGCTGGCTGGTGTGTTTCATGTCTCTGACTCATGTGTGAGGCTGCCCTCCGGTATCCACTCCTCCCTTGTGCACATCTGTGGGTTTCAGTTCCCTCTAAGAGGGCTCCCTCTCTCTCATCGGAATATGATTCGTTTCTGTGAATAAATTTGGACTTTATCAAAATGCTGCGGGTCATTGTTGAGTCCGCTGGTGGGATCCCCAAAAAGAGAATTGGAAACCCAGATCCAATAGCTGGGATTGTCTTTAGAGGTGAGACTATTGCTTTTACTGTTATTTTTTTTCTCTGGGGAAACTGCTTTTATGCTCTGATAACTCCTTCCTCTACCAGATTGATCATGCACACAGTGTTTCACTTTCTATTATCTTTTCTATAATCCTTTACTTTTACAGTTAAATGTAGTAGCAGATTACAGTATGCATATATTCTTAGAAATAATTAGAATATTTTGGCAGGGATTCATTATCAAAACGGAGAGTGCATCCTTATAAGGTCAGAATAGCCCTCTGCGCACAGAGAACAGAAACTTTCTTTGGCCACAAGGCTTGATCTTTAGATTTACAAGATTAGATGCCTTAGTGCATCAAGTGTATCCAAAATGTTGATTCAGTCATATATTTTTTGGAAGAAGTGTTTGTGTCCACTGTTTTCTCTATAGGATATAATATTGTTACACCGGATTATGAATTTTTGCAAATAAATCTGACACTGCTCATTGTGTTTGCAGGTGAAAAAAAGAAAACCAAAGCAGTTGACAATGAATTGAATCCTGTGTGGAATGATGTAAGTGCAGAATGAGTTAACTGTGATGTGTGACAGTTACAGTGCGTTGGCTGGGAAATGACTCACCTGAGAGCTGCTGTTACCTCAGTTACTGTATGTTGTTGTTTTAACTGTAAAGGTCGCTCCCCTGTAATTACAGGTGCTTGAATTTGATCTGAAAGGCTCTCCTTTGGATGCATCGTCATTCATCGACGTGGTTGTCAAAGACTATGAAACAATCGGCAAAGACAAGTATGTGTATACAAGCATCAGACATTGAAATTGTGATATTTGCATATTTCATATTGTGTGCTCAAAGTGTGCTAAAGACAGTATTTGTTTGTTTTTTTGAGTGAATGAATACATGACCCTCAGCTTACCTCCCAGTATGACTAAATACTGATCATTTAAACGACTTCCCCACAACTGAGTGTAGGCGGTCTTTAGAGAAACCCCTCTAAAAAAAAACAAAAAAACACCTATGTAGTGCAGGTAATGACTGAAAGGGTAATCCTCACTTCGCCTCAAAGGTTTACCTTTTGAGAAGGTAGACGTGTGATCACAATCTGTGAAAGTTGTACTGCAACTACCGATACTACAACTACACTATTCATGCTAACAGTGTGGGTGGGAGTTGTTATTATGATCTTTTCTTAAAGAGCAGAGCAGCATGTTTTAACTTAACATCACAGGACTCACTGCAACCATGTTAAGACTTGCAGCAGTGTTAGTTAGAAGTTGTTTTGTCTACGTCACACAACCTCACTCCTCTTACGAGGAATGTTGCCTTAAAAAGAAAAAGGTCACTTCTTCAGACTGCCACAATATGTTGTTTACAACTCTTAATTTAAATTTTCTATTGTTTATCTGTTTGTTAGGCACATACATGCATTTTGTAACATTGTGACTCTCAGTCAGTGTCTGCGTCACTCTAGTGACTGATTGTGTATATTATAAGTTATTCTGGGGCAGGCACAAGGTGTGGGGGAGGATGTCTGCATCAGCCACGCACACACTTGGATATTTTTCCATGATCGCTGCCTGCAACGCACGAGGGGGGTGAATAAGAGAGCTTGTGCTGGCTTGTCATTGGCACATCTGTGATGAATAGTTGTAACTCAGCCCGTTATTCTATATGCCAAATAAACTTTAGACAGAGAGTAAAGCTCATTGTAGAGGGAAATATGTTTGATTGAACATGCAGGTTAACACTTTGTGACCAACTCTCCCCCAAATCTAGGTAAGGAATGTGACTCAAAGAGCCTAACGGGGGTATCTAATCTGTGGTACCATCAAGATGAGCCAGACTGCTCAGTTTGTTTGGCAAAGATTGTTTTACTTCTAAATTAGCTTTGTTTAAAAGTGATATATAAGCAGTGGAAAATATATCAGTGTGCCAGGCAACTTGATATCTGGCTTTTTCACTGTGGTTAAAAAAATCAGTTTCGTTTTTTCAATGAAGCTGTTCTAAATACTTGAGACTAGAGTTTAAAGTTTCTGAGGCAAGTAATGTACAACGTTAATTTGTATAAACCAGTCATTGCATGTGGCCTCTGCGGTGGTCGAGACAGGAAATTCTCTAGAGACAGCATATTGCCGTACCAGATTTCCTTTCTGATTTATCCTCCACAGTTGACCCTGCTTTCCAAGGACAACCCAAGTTTTTTAAGCTCTGTGTAACGATAAATAATGGCACAACTGTTGACAAAACAGAGCATGAGCATAATCATGAATATGATTTTGCATGCTCTCGTGTTACTTACTTAAGACTGCCTTTCCACCAGCCTTCTTTGCTCTATATTTGCCCAACACATGCCTGTGGCAGATGTTAATTGTTTCCATCTTCCTGCCCTTTCTTGTGCACTTTTTTCATCATCTTGGGGGCTCGCCTGTGTAACCAGGTCCAGCTGGTCCTTGTCGCACAGCAAAATATCCCATTTGTTCTCTTAAAAGATGCTTCTGCTGCTCCCAAATGGCTCTTTTGACAAAGAATTAGCATGCAGGCAAAGTGCATGTTTGTCATGTTGTTATTTGGTTTGGGATGATTTTAGAAAATGCCCGATGTGTTGCAATCCAGTGTGATTATTAATCACTGTTGCTACATGACTTATGTTTGGTAGCTCCGTTTGGCATAATAATGTGAAGTGAAATAGGGAAGTCCAAACCGCCAACTATCCAGAGCAACGAGCCATTACAGTCACAAACACTGCGTCCAATTCATGTGGTGTCATTGCATAAGTTTGTCACAGATTGTGGAACCAAAGCATCCTCCCTGTTGTTGACATTTGTTTCTCTTCAGCTGCATTGATTCATATACTGAAGTATCTACTGTATGATTGTCTGACCAAAGGAAAATGTATTTGATTGCTTTTCAGGTTCATTGGCTCGGCAAAAATCTCTCTGAGAGACTTGGCCAGCGGTCATGTGAAGTCCCTCCCATCCAAGAATGTGCCCTTGATCAATGAGAAACAAAAGGCTATTGGGGTGAATACATTTATCACTTATATGTGACACTTTTGCAATTTTATGACACTGAATAGTGGATGGTGTCTGGTATCTGTATAGATCTGCAGGAAGTAGCTGAATTTGCTGAATCCTATAACATATATTTGGTGTTAGACATATACAGTATACAGTAGAGATGATGATGCTAACTGAGAAAGCATTATTTGTTTCCAGGCAAGCATTAATTTGCTCATTGGGTATGAGCCTCCTGCCAATGCTGCTCCAAACCTAAACGACCAACCTGATGGAGACACGTCTCATGTGGATGTTGGTAAGTAGAAAGTTAGTCGATGAAATGCAAAGAGATGGTAGTGTCTGATTTCTTTTATTCCCTCCCAAAATAACAAAACAAGACATCAGCCTCCTTTACAATAATTCATATTAATAATTTCCATAAGTCACAATAATAAGCAAACAAAAACACAAAGACAAACAATTAATCAAACACACAGAAAAAAGGGATATGAAAATAATAAAGTAAAGAAATAAAAAGTCACAAAAATAGTAGTTTTAACACCAGCACACCCTCTCAGCAACTGGATTATGTTTTTCTATGAAATCTAAATAGGGGGCCCAAACTTTATGAAATTCATTGGGGGTTTTCCTAAAATTATACATCTTTTTTTTTTTTATATGTAACAACTCATTGAACCACTTTGATACAGAATAAAGATTACTGTCTTCCAATTAAGTACAAGATGCTTATTGGCTGCCGTTATCGCTATTCATAGAACTGTTTTGATCTTACTGGTAAGGCATGTAAGTTTTGAGGTATCTCCTAATGGAAAGAAACTCTCTGATTATTGTTGTCGTGATTTCATTCACTTTTTTTTTAAAGTGTCTGCCATGTTGTTAGTAGGTTAACAGATACATCACACACTCTCAGGGTGTCAGGTTTTTTGGAATTCAGAGAATGTTGATTATTGCGGTTTGGCTCCACAGGAAGCAGTGATGAGGCTGATGAGGGGGAGACAGACGTGGAGGGAGGAGGTCAGAGTGGAAGCCCAGGTGCTCCCACCTCGCCAAACCAGCCTGGGAAACCCAGACACAAGCAAGTCCGTCTCAGCAGTAAGAGGCATAGAGTCTTGGCCAATAAGCCTCAGGACTTCCAGGTATTGTCCGTGTTTTGATTACTGTGTTCCTGGATAATCACAGATGCCAGTTTGGGGAATTCTCATGAATGACAGCAGGCTTCACCAGTGCAGATATACATTGAAGCCAATAGATAGTGTATCCCTCATATCGTGTTACATGTGAACATAACGTGTGAACCTTCTCTTGGTTCTGCATCAGAGCAAACAATTTCACGCATTTGATTTTCTTTGGGAACATATTTTTGTTCCTATAAAAGATCTAGAAATGTATTTGAGCAGTCTGTACCGAATAAGTCGGTGTTTGTCAACCCAAATGAATCTCTTTTCAAAAAGGACCTAGATAAATTGTTTGATCAGCTGCCTCACTGTTACTTTCAATGTTCAGATTCGTATTCGGGTTATCAAGGGTCGACAGCTGCCTGGCAACAACATCAAGCCAGTGGTTAAGGTGAATGTATGCGGACAGACCCACAGGACCAGAATTAGAAGAGGAAATAACCCCTTTTTCGACGAGGTAATGAGTCCACAAAAAAAATACCACATCCTATAGAAATTCATTACTGATCACTTACTTTTGCCTTTTTGCTTGCTTGTCAACATCATCTTGTCTTTTCTCTTTGCCACTTAATCCCCACCAGCTTTAATAACCTTCTGGGGTGTTTCTCTCTGTATCGGCAGCGGTGCAAAGACAGCGGACCTTAAAAGCAGTGTCTTCAGCTTTCTCTCGTATCTAACTCCTCTCATATGCATTTTCCTTTGTCTCAATTGTAAGTCCTATGTTTGTCACAGCCACAGTGTGTGCATACAGTGACAAGAGAAATACTCATTCATTTATTTATACTTGTTTGTATCCCTCAGATGTTTTTCTACAACGTCAACATGCTCCCCTCAGAACTGTTTGATGAGAGCATTAGTCTTCGGGTGCGTAGAAAACTCCTTTTACTGCAGTTTTCTTTTGCAAAAATAAAAAAAGACCGTCCATTGTGTGGTTTTAAAATCAGGGAATTTCTACATGTACATCTGCTGAAGCTGTAAAGCTGTGCTTTTCCTTGACAGGTTTATGACTCCTTCTCCCTCCGAGCTGATAGTCTAATGGGAGAGTTCAAGGTATGCCAATTGAAGTAATTTTAAGTGCTTATCTCTGCTTAGTTTATTATTTTCTAGATTATATTCTATTTATTTCAGAAGTTTGACCTGTGATTTAGCAGAATTGTGGCTTTTATCACCAGCAAAGATTTCAAATTTTCCAATAATTAAAATGTTTTCTTCTTGCTTACCCAGCTGGATGTTGGCTACATCTATGATGAATCAGGTCAGTATTTCCATGTAAAATGCATCCTCTGTGAAATATTTAGATTTTTTTTGTTTATATTATATTGTTGGTGTTTATACCATGTTCAGGTCATGCCATAATGAGGAAGTGGCTCCTCCTGAGTGACCCTGATGACTCTAGCTCGGGGGCCAGAGGTTACCTGAAAGTCAGCATCACTGTTTTGGGCACTGGAGATGATCCACCGGTGCGTGCACCTTCTTTCTTACCATCAAGTTTCTTTCTACTAGACACAGAGTACAGATGAGTTTAGGAAAAGACCATGACAAACTCCTCTTCTCCTCCAGACTGAGAGGAGAAACATAAGTGAGGAGCAGGACGACATAGAAACCAACCTTTTGGTGCCAGCTGGTGTCACAATGCGATGGGCCACGCTCAGCCTCAAAGTCTACCGTGCCGAGGATATGCCACAGAGTAAGTGACCCATATACGGTATTCTTGCAACCATTGTGGTTTAATGCAGTCAAATCCCCTTGAAAAAGCATCTATTTAGAACCTACTTTATATTGCAGTGGATGATGCCTTCATTCAGACGGTAAAACAGGTCTTTGGAGGGGATGGAGACCGGAAAAACTTGGTGGATCCATATATGGAAGTCAGCTTTGCTGGCAAGAAGGTATTTCATGTTTAACTAAAAAGAAACAATGTTTTTTACATGTTCTTAGTGTGGATATTATTCATATGCAATGATATTTTCTTTGTTATAGCTGTGCACCAAAATCATTGAGAAAAATGCGAACCCGGAGTGGAATCAACTCATCAATCTCCAAGTCAAGGTAAGAAAGATGCATATTAAGATATATCTTATGGGCTTGATTCAAATTTCCAAAACACTTTCACCTTGAGCACAAATCAACAGTCAACAACCTCTGTCTGCCTCTGTAGTTCCCGTCCATGTGTGAACGTGTAAAGTTGACCATGTATGACTGGTAAGAGCTTTAAATTCATTCATACACAGCTGCACAAGTGACAATAATAGTACAACCAATATTTGACGTTCCGGTTTACTCTTGGCAGGGATCGTCTGACCAGGGATGATGCCATAGGAACAACGTTTTTAAATCTGAGCAAAATGTCTTCCTGTGGTGGAGAGATTGAAGGTAATCATCTGTATTTTTGTAATGATTGTTGTCACTCAGTGTTTTATATTTTAATATTGCAATATGACATTTAATATATGTTTTTTCCCCCCCCCCACTGTAAACAGACACACGAGCCGATAGCAACACAGTGTCTGACTGTACGTAAGAAATGATCATCATTTTGCCTTGTGTTTAACCTTATGCTCCTGTTTGTGTATCTATTCTCATGCACCTTAGTGCTTTATAAGCCTTGAAACTGTCCAGGTGTTTTTTTTAAACAGAGTGTCTGTATGTTACAGTGAGCACCGCAGCATCAGAGGTGGGTTTTCTCCCGGCTTTTGGGCCTTGCTATGTCAACCTGTACGGTAGCCCAAGAGAATTCACTGGCCTGCCCGACCCGTACGAGGAACTCAACTTTGGAAAGGTAAGACCACCCTATCAGCTCAGTACAGAGGGTTCAGTACTGTAGGTATAGACACGTGGGATATTTCACCTCCATGACAATGTGTACATGAGGTTTTTGCATTTTGATCCGTTGCAGGGCGAAGGGGTCGCCTACAGGGGGAGGGTCCTTGTTGAGCTGTCCACTCAGCTGGATGGAAAAGTTGATAAGAATGTGGATGACATCTCCAGTGATGACATCCTTGTGGCACAGGTATATACTATCTACTGTAACTACTGCTGTCTCATAATTTATTTGATTTATATAATAATCCTTAATAAACCAACAGTTTGAATCTACAAGTTGTCATATAATTACTTCTTTTTGTTAACAATGTTATTAGAAAATATCAGTAACTCGGTGTCTAGCAAAAAGAGGTTTCTAGTTGATAACAAAGAAAAAATAATCCTGCCCTAACCTCTAACACTGCCACATCCTTTTTTAATTGAGTGCAGAAATACCAGCGGAGGAGGAAGTACTCTCTGTGCGCTGTGTTCCACAGTGCGTGCATGCTCCAAGAACCGGGCGAGCCGATCCAGTTCGAGGTCAGCATTGGTAACTATGGTAACAAGCTGGACTCCACCTGCAAGCCGCTGTCGTCCACCACCCAGTACAGTTGTGCTGTGTTTGATGGTAAGAAATGAAGAAGGCTGCAAGAATAAAAAAAAAAAAGACTTTAAGATTTAATCCGTTTTATAATCTAGGAGGGTGTTTTTTGTTCAGGAGCATTAAGGAGCTCCACGTGCATTACATAGTATTAAACCCTTGATAAATGTATTTTTTTTTATTGAAAAGTTTCAAATTATCATTATAACTCCACTGTAACAGTGGACATGAGACAGTTCTTTAGTTAAACTGTTTTCCATGTTGTAAGTCTGTGTTTAAGGGGTCATGAACCACATGGACACCAAATGTTAGTGAGTGGTCCATTCCACAATTGTGTGAAAATGACTGGGTACATTTATTTTCCATCCCACAGGTAATCACTACTATTACCTGCCGTGGGCCGACACTAAGCCCGTAGTGATTCTCACTTCATACTGGGAAGACATCAGCCACCGCCTGGACTCTGTCAACGTCCTCCTCTTCATCGCTGAGAGACTGGTGAGAACAATTCACAGTGGCACATCTTGTACGTGTCTACACAGGTTGTACTGCTCAGTAATTTTATATCTGTCTTTGTTATTTGTTTTAGGAGTCCCACCTCAGTTCTTTAAAAACAGCCATCCTAGCCAAGGTGTCTGAGACACGTCTGGCAGAGATTTGGCTCAAACTCATCAACCACATGATTGAGGACCTGAACAGGTAAGACAGGACCAGACAGATCCTACACTGGACCTGTGTGTTGTATGAAGTAATGCAACTTATCATTACTTTCAACTGTAGTGTGGTTATTGCTTTTGCAGGTGGTTGTTTGGGTTGAGTTATATTATTGAGTTTATAATTTTTTTATTATTGATTATTGTTTTAACTCTCACTAACAGTTTCCAGCTCCCAGTGCTGGAGGGCCAGCCCAATGTGACTGCACTGGATCTCCAGTTGAAAAACCTGCGCGATGCTGCTGTGGACAGTATCAGAGAGATGGCCAACCTCGTGAGGGAGGAGGCCACAGATGTCAAGGCTACTGTTGGTGACATCGAGGACTGGTTGGACAGAATCAAGCAGCTGGCAGAGGAGGTCAGGAAAAGCAAAAAAAAACATGTTATGTAGCTCAAAAAGACTTGAATGAAACTTTATTATGCAACTGAAATGTTGTGTGTCTCCAACAGCCTCAGAACAGCATGCCAGATGTGATCATCTGGATGTTAAGAGGAGAGAAGCGGGTTGCTTTTGCTCGAGTCCCAGCAAACCAGATCCTGTTCTCCAACTTTAGCGAACAGGCGCGTGGCAAACACTGTGGACGGACCCAGACTATTTTCATGCAGGTACAAAACTAGCCAACATACAGTAACACATTTATCTATTTTTAAACCTCTGAGACCCACAGTAAACCCATTTTTAGCTTTTTTAGGGGGGTGCAGGGCGAGGTCAACAGTAGATGTCACAAAGAAGTGGTGTAGATCATCTGAAAGCTGGGAACCTGAAGATTAATTTGAGATGCAGCTCAGCACTGCGTGTCAGGTTGTTCTAGGCATGAATCAGAAATATACATACATGAATGAATGAATGAATGAATGAATCAACATAAATTTTGAAAGGGCTTAGAACATTATGATTGAAGTATATGATGGTCATTCCCATGCTCACTTATTTCTCATAGGATTTTGCAGCAATTTTTGGGTTGATACCATTTGTTACACAGATTCTGTGCTAAATTTAACCAATTTTTACCTCTTGAGAATTGATACAAATGATCAATAATCCCTCCAAAATACCATATTAGGTCACCAAGGGCTTGAGGAACACCATAGAAAAAGCCATGCTGTGATTTGGTATCAAAAGCTTTTGACATTTGGAGATTTCTGCAACAAATGCATTTTTCGTCGATTGGATGGCGAGCACTTCTGTTCTGGAAACTGCTCAGAAACCCACTTATTGTCAATCTAGCTAGGAAGGCCATCCATCCTCTGAATACTCTAGGTCTCTAGTTTGTGGTTGTAAAGTTTCAAAAGGCTGTGATTATCCTAGAGGTCACCAGACATTTTATACAGTGAGGTCAAATTAAAAAAAATGGTCTCACTACAATGAAATGGCTACTATGGGGACTAATATCATCACACATGAAAACAATTGGGCTCATTGGATCCACTAGAGTCTCAGTTTCCCAGTGATACAATTTATGTAATTACAAGACTGTTTCGGGACCCCAGTATGCAGAAATATTCAAACACACCATTTTTAGAAAAGGCGAAATTAACAAATTTATACTGCATTCAAAAAACTGCATGCTTTTTGCCCAAAACTGCATGTCATTATCATAAAGTGGACATGTCTGTAAAGGGGAGACTCGTGGGTACCCGTAGAACCCATTTTCAGTAACATATCTTGAGGCCAGAGGTCAAGGGACCCCTTTGAAAGTGGTCATGCCAGTTTTTCCTTGCCAAAATTTTGACCAACTTTGGAGCGTTATTTAACCTTCTTCCCGACAAGCTAGTATGACATGGTTGGTACCAGTGGATTCCTTGGGTATTCTAGTTTTATATGATATCTGTACCTTGCTCTGAACCTGCTATAGCCTCTGAAAGACAGTAAATCCGGTCGATCCCGTTGGTTTCAGGGGGTTAATTATATATTTCACTTTTGAATTTCAGTGTTTCAGTGTTCAGAGTTCTCACTCTTATAATTTTGTTTTGTCAGTACCCCATGGACAAAAACAAAGCTGTGAAGGTCCCTGTTCAGCTCCAAGTCAACATGTGGCTCGGCCTCTCTGAACATGAGAACAAGTTCAACAGCTTCTCAGAGGGAAACTTCAGCGTGTATGCTGAAATGGTACAGTAGCTACACAAAACAGTTTTTTAAATACATATACATATAATCTGATTTCAGTTGTGTTATCTCTGACCTTCTTTCCGCAGTATGAGAACCAGGCCCATGTTTTAGGGAAGTGGGGAACTACCGGTCTGGTCGGCCGCCACAAGTTCTCAGATGTGACTGGAAAGGTGAAACTCAAGCAGGAACGCTTTCTGCCACCACGTGGATGGGATTGGGAGGAAGACTGGTTTGTTGACCCCGAGCGATGGTGAGTTTAAGAAACTAACTTTATCACACACAAGCACACAGACCTTCGTGATTCATGGCTTGTTGAGTCTCAAGTATAAACATCCTGTTATCACTGTGCACTTGAACACGCTCCAGAATCCTGTCCATATTTCAGCTCTATTAATTGGCAGTATTCATAAATCAGTGACTGTACCAGCCACGTCATGAAAACAATCACAGGAAATGAAAAGGAATTTCAGCACTAGCCAGTGTTTTGGTTTCAGGAGGTCTCCCTCCCTCCAAGGCTCATGTAAACAATTCATCATGATCCTACATAGCTGCTGTCTGAGTCACATCAACCTGTGTGCTGTGGTGGTGTTTTCTACAGCCTGTGGACAGAAGCAGACGCGGGACACACAGAGTTCACTGATGAAGTGTTTCAGAATGAAACACGATTCCCTGGTGGGGAGTGGAACCCCGCTGCAGAGCCCTACACAGACGTGGTATGACCTACACACACATATTCACATTTATTACACGACTGTGTTGAATACTCGATTCTGATTGGTCAATCACGACGTTCTGCGTAATTGCGTCTGTAATTTCTGTATAACAGACCGTTGCTATGAATAACAGACCGTTGCTATGGGTGTAGCTCTGATGTCGGACTCTGGCGGACTGTTTTTGTGTCAAAATATTGATTTCTTAAGTAAGTAGCCGTGTAATAAGCGGGATAATGAACAGCTAGCGGGTCATTGTTGTGAAAGAAACCCCTTCAGGGCGATGAGAATCCACAGCATCGCCCTGTCGGGATTCTTTCACAACAATAACTTACGTACAGCGTACATTATCCCTTACTTATTTTGTGAAAAATGTGGGTGAAGATAACAGGACAAAAGCCTGTTTATTCATGTTAGGTTCCAATGTTATCCATTTTTTCTTGCTATTATTAGAAACTTAGGAAAGGTGGGCTGCCTTGGTGGTTGAATTTATGTAACTAAACATATGGACTTTTATGGATGTGACCCCAGTGTCTTTCTGGTTGTGACATGTAATTTTCATTAAGGCTGCTACTAATGATCATTTTGGGTACTTGGTCTGAACAATAGCCAAAAAAACTTAAAGCTGCTATACTCAATAATTTTAATGGATTAAATGACTATGTATAATGTGGAAGAGGTTGCTCATAGTGATAGACCTGCAGAGAACTATCACCCGACTGCAGTTCTCCTTTTGGCATCTTTCAGCTCATTGTTTTGGTTTTATGGCCTGCAGCTTTACTGTTTTGATTCATTTCCATTCCAGACACACCAGGCAACTATTTTCAGAATAAAAAATCTCTGATTAACGCATTTAAACGCACTGTACGCTACCCTCCCAGCAACCAAAGTTATACGCACAAAGCTAGCGACTAGCTTGTGAACATAGTGGAGCATTTAGCAGCTAAAGAAGCAGATATTCCCCTCTGGAGTTGGCGGAGAGCAAAACAGAGCTAGAAGGAGAGTGAATATTGGATTTAAAAATTGAGTTAATGCAGCTTTAATGATTATAAGTATTGATAGTAATATCAGAAAGAAACTCTGTATTTGTGGAGCTGTAATCAGCCAGTATTTGTATGTATTTATGAGTATATTTGCTTAAATTACTCTAAAAAGGAAATTGTAATCAATAATTGTGTGTTTATTAATAGCTTTACATCATCACTTAAATTTATGACAGAGGATTTGTGTTGTCTAGAATGGAGAAAAGGTTCAGAGCCCGGCAGACTTTGTGTGTCCACCTGGATGGAGCTGGGAGGATGAGTGGAGCTTTGACAGCAACAAGGCTGTAGATGAGAAAGGTGACATGAACACTAAAACTGAAACTGAAACATGGGATCAAAATCTTCTCTTTGTTGTGTTTTCATGTTTGAAATAGTGCAAGTTTAACTTGGTCTGTGTGTGTTTTTGGCACTAGGTTGGGAATACGGTATTACCATTCGTCCCGATGATAAGCCCAAATCCTGGGTTGCAGCAGAGAAAAGGTATCATGTCCATCGCAGGAAGAGACTCATACGACCACGGAAGAAGATATCCGATGAAATGGTTGTCACTGAGGTGAGGGAGAGGTAGAGGTAGATGAGAAAAGAGTCGATTTGAGAGATGTTATGAGTCTCATTCTTTTCCTGTCCTTGTCTCTTCCACAGAGGCAAGAACCAGGGGAAGGCTGGGAATACTCTTCCCTGATTGGCTGGAAGTTCCACAGGAAGGAGCGCTCCTCTGACACGTTCCGCCGCCGCCGCCGGAGAAGAAAGATGGTCCCGGCAGACTGCATCGGGTCCTCCGCCATCTTCAGGCTGGAAGGGGCATTAGTGAGTCTATACTTATGTCCTCTGAGAAACATTACTAAATATCTGTTGTATTCTTACTTTTCCCTTGACAAGGCTTTGTTGTCATGGCAGCAACAGTTACTTTATGCCATCTGAGTCATATCCTCTCATTATTCTCATGCATGTGTCTGTTCCTGTCAGACGTTGGCAAATCATTCAGGAAGTCTATTTTAGTTCTGCATTCTTTTCTTCAAATTTTCTTCGATTTTGTTCTCTTGAGCACCTCACCCTCTGTATTTTTATTAACAGGGGGTCGATGTTGACGAGAAGGCCAGTAAAACGGATGCAGCCAAGCTATTTGGCGCCAACACACCCACTGTTTCCTGCCACTTTAGCCGTAAGTAGTTGGGTCAGATAACATTAATTCCTGGTCACTCATGCTGGTCGTTTCTTCCTGATGCAAGATAACATTGAATCAAGAACTCAGTAAACACAGTTTACAGTTGCTGATAAATATTATCTCCCCTCAGGGTCTTACCTTTACCATCTGAGGGTGTACGTGTATCAGGCGAGGAATCTCTGTGCCATGGACGATGACAGCTTCTCAGGTAAAAATACCGCAAAGTACAAGCCTGATCAAGAGGAATAAATGAAATCTACTCAGGATTTACAAAAGTAAAATGGCATTAAACATCACAGGTTCACACGTTCTAATACTCCTGGTCATCCCCAGATCCGTACGCCCATGTGTCATTCCTCCATGTGAGTAAGACCACAGAAGTCATAAGGTCCACCCTGAACCCCACATGGGATCAGACTCTCATCTTCGAGGACATTGAAATCTACGGAGACCCAGAAACTATTGTCCGCAACCCTCCTGATGTGGTGTTGGAGCTGTGCGACAGTGATAAAGTTGTATGTTGTATATTTAATCTGCCAAATCAAATCACATACACACTTTTATCATAGAAATGCAACTGGAGTTACATGGTGGATGTCATCAGGCTTTGCTAAATCTTTGTGTTCCGCTGTGCTTTTTTTTCTAGGGTAAAGATGAACCCATGGGTCGCTGTTCATGTCCTCCAGTAGTGAAGCTGAACCCCAGTGTGGCTGTCACCCCTAAGCTGCTGTGGTTCCCGGTCACCAAAAAAGGTCGCGGTGCTGGGGAGATACTGCTGGCTGCAGAGCTCCTACTGAAGATCAAGGTAAAGAAGACACTAAAGAAAGTAAACATACTGTAATTTTAACTTTATGAAACTGAACTCAGGAGGTGATGCTGTGCTTTTCCCTGCAGGGTAACGATGGAGATCTGCCCCTGGTGCCTCCTCGCCGGGGGGAGAAGCTCTACATGGTTCCCCAGGGAATCAGGCCTGTAGTGCAGCTCACTGCGATCGAGGTACACCATCACGCCATCCTGCTCCTTTGCCAAACCCTATTAATTCCCTTCACACACCTCTCCTACCACCACGCCAGTCCCTTAATCTGCCCATACTAGTTTTTCCGAGTGCATTGATGTGTTTATTTGTTCCCAGGTCTTGACTTGGGGCTTGAGGAACATGAAGCCCTACCAGTTGGCCACAGTTTCTTCACCCAGTTTGAAAGTTGAGTGCGGTGGTGAGATTGTTCAAACCGCTGTAATCAAGAACTTCAAAAAGAACCCCAACTTCCCTGGATCTGTGCTGCTGCTCAAAGTGGTGCGAACCCCTCAAACTTTCTAGAATAAATATTCAGACACCTGCAAGTGTTTCATATCTGTTCTAGACTTTCCATATTTTCCATATTGTTTTCTCACCTTAGCTTCTTCCCAAAGAGGAGATGTACACCCCTCCCATTGTGCTGAAGGTAATCGACCACCGGCCATTCGGTAGGAAACCAGTAGTGGGTCAGTGCACCATCGACTGCCTGGAAGAGTACCGCTGTGATCCGTATCGCGTCAAAAGTGAATTCTGCATGTCTCCTAGAGGTATATACACACATGCATGGACTCAGGCACGATACATACGCACTCAGCTACATACAGTAGAGGCTCATTGCATCCTGTTTACTTTGCAGTGGCCATGATAGCTGCTGACAAGGGAGATGTTTTCATATACATTGAGGAGAAACCCATCGTGAAAGCTGAGGTAAATAATAATAATACACAAAATGTGAGAAAATTTCACATCTACTTCCTTTCATTGATACGTATTCTTTGTTTGCTTCCCACTTTGCAGCTTCAAGCAGAAAAGGTGAGATTTTCTCTTTTCACAGACAGTCTTCTGATAGATAGCACCTCTAAAAATATTAAGTTCATCATTATTTTGCATCGTGTAGGAGGACGAAGCAGTGGACTGGTGGAGTAAGTTCTATGCCTCTGTTGGAGAGCAGGAAAAGTGTGGGCCTTACCTGGAAAAGGGATACGACACATTGCAGGTAAGAACATGTTGTTGCACAGACACAATAATTGATTTAATCTTTCTTTGATTTCTTGTTTGTGTTGGTTTAGCTGCAGCAGGCTAACTGACAGACAGGGTTGTGACCAGAAAGATCCTTGTTCTTGTTCCTTTTGATGAGAGTTTGCAGTAGTATCTATCCAAAACAGAAAGAAGACGAGAGCAGTCAAACATTCGGCAGATTCAGTAGTTAGTTCTTTTAAATAGAAATAACAAGGCAAATGTGGGAGTTCTGTGAAAACGTGCAGCTAAGGTGTCAACAGTTAGGTTGAAAGCTCACAATAATGAAAGTTTGATTGAGTTTTGTGTAGCAGATAATACAACAATTTGTGATTTCCCGTCTGTGATGTGGTTGTGTTATCCTGTTATGTGTTTTTCAGGTATTTAACAGTGAACTAGAAGAGGTTGCACAGTACGAGGGACTCACCGATTTCTGCAGCACTTTCAAACTTCAGCGAGGAAAGACCGAAGATGAAGAAGATGATCCCTCTGTGGTGGGAGAGTTCAAGGTAAAGAAGAGGAAATAATCCTGTCACTCAGCATCCTATTATACCTGAACTATTGAAACAAGAGAAATCACTGCTTTTCCTGTTGCACAGACACTTTTCCTAGCCACTGTCTGCCCTCTGGTGGATCATTTATGAATTTCATAAACGCAGTATATAGTCAGTATTATATAAACAGTAAAGTGGGCAGATTGTCTGTGAAGGGATAGTTTGCTTTAGTGTATGATACTGAATGTTTAATTCAGTTCAGCTCTATCTTGAACTGCAATTCACATAATTATATGGACCATTCTTTTGTATTGTAGCAAGCATATTTAATAATTAAAAGGTAGTAAAATGTTTAAAATGATTGACCGAGCTGAGTGAGCTACATATTCTAAAGGAATAGTAATGAAGTAATGATCAACTCGTTTATTATGATATTTTGTTTTTAGGTTTTACTATTTACTAATATATGCTTTCCCAAAGCCCAAGATGATGTCCTCAATGTCTTGTTTTGTCCACAACTAAATATCTGCTTTATGATGGAAGTTTTGAATTGTGTAATTGGTAAGTTAAAGACACTTTCCCTCTTTGAGTGGACAATAACATTGCATTTTAATGTGGATATGTAGGCAACATCAGTAAATTGATGTTTAGACTCACATACTTTTTCATTTGTTGGACAGCTGATCAGTTTTTATTTTAGCAGTTTATTTTTCAGGTAGAATGACAAACCACAAAGAGTTAATTTGTGATTCTACAGTCTATTATTACCTTAGTCGGAATATGGTCTTAAACTCCCGTGTGAATGTATTAGGGCTGCAACTAACTATTATTTTCATTGTCGATTAATCTGTCGATTTTTTTCTCGATTAGTTGATTAGTTGTTTTCTTCTATAAAATGTCAGGAAATGGTGAAAATCAGTGTTACCCAAAGCCCAAGATGACGTCCTCAAACGTCTTGTTTTATCCACAACTCAAAGATATTCAGTTTACTGTCATAGAGGAGTAAAGACAACTAATCGATTAATCGTTGCAGCTCTAAAATGAAATTAGCTTGTAGAAGAGATGTTGTATGACTAATGGTGCCGTCCTCTTTGGTGATATTCAGGGCTCATTCTGGATTTACCCTCTGCCCGATGACCCGGGGGTGCAAGCTCCACCACGCCAGTTCAGAGAGCTTCCTGACAGCGGACCTCAGGAGTGCCTGGTCAGAATTTACGTGGTGCGCTGTCTTGACCTGCAGCCTAAGGATACAAATGGCCTGGTGAGTACTATATGATTATATGAAGCTGCAACTGAACAACCACCCTGGTTTAGTGATAAAGAATCGAGTCACAACCATGCTCGAGATTTTATTACGTGAAATAGATGATTGAAGCTACTGAAGCTAAGATATTTTATTTTTTTTTGCATTCTCAGTGCGACCCATACATTAAGATTGCACTGGGAAGGAAAACACTGGATGACCGAGATAACTACAAACCAAAAACCCTTAATCCAGAGTTTGGGAGGTGAGACAGCAACGTGTTCAGTTTACTGAACCTTTTGTTAATTTTTTTTATTTTTTCAAATGATTACAGCCTGTTTTAAGTTTGTGTGGGAATGTAAAGGAGCAACATATACATTAAATGATGTCCTCCATTTTTTTTCCAGGATGTTTGAGATGTCCTGCTTCCTGCCTCAAGACAGTGACCTGAAGATTGCTGTGTATGACTACGACTTACTGAGCAGAGATGACAAAGTGGGTGAGACAGTCATCGATTTGGAGAACAGACTGCTGTCTCGTTTCATGCCCTGCTGTGGCCTGCCACTGACTTACTGTGTGTAAGTATTTACTCTTATACTGTACAGTACAATATCTACAGTACAGTCGATACATCCTACAACTTCTTCTTTGATGTTGAAAGCCAAGCCTACTGTACAAAGCTACAATTTTCTTGCAGCTCAGGAATCAATCAGTGGAGAGACCAACTGACACCTTCTCAGATCCTCCAGAACGTGGCCAGAGTGAGAGGCGTCCCTCCTCCACGCATAGAGGAAGACGGCAGCTCACTGAATTTCTCAGGAACAAAATACAACCTACAAGATTTTGGTACTGCTGTTCTCGAATCCTCTATTATCATATTTTTAGTAGAATTATTACTACTTATATCTACTATCTCAATGACCATGTGTTGATTTTAAAAATGTACCTTGTAGAATATTTAAAGGTGCTATTGATAACATTGATAAAATTCAGCCACTAGATGTCTCATTCTCCCTCCCCTGTTCCATTGCATTTACTTCACAACAAGTCATTGCCAGGCACTTGCCATCAATCTCAGCCATTTATCCGTTTTTTCCACACTAACTGACGACCCAGTGATACCAACGGCGTTTTACTATTGGCTCTCAAGCCTTGTTAGAAGTGGGAACCAAACGTCTGATATCTACCACAAAGATAAACAAAACATTCATTTTGGACCCGCCAAAATTTTTAAAGGAATTGATTTACAATCATAATATTTCTTTCCAGGAAAAGCCATACTTTTATTCAGCACCTTTCTAAAAGCTCTGTGGATGTATTTCTTTAATATTAACATGTATCTTCTACTGTACAGTATACTGTCCTTTCATCCTTGACTTTTGTGATCTGCTGTGCCCTTTGCAGAGGCAAACACTGTGATCCACCCACACTTGGGCCCAGCCAGAGAGAGGCTTGCCCTGCATGTCCTCACAAACCAGGGCTTGGCACCAGAGCATGTGGAGACAAGAACCCTGTGCAGCTCCCACCAACCCAACCTGTCTCAGGTTAAAACAACAGCAGTAACACTACATACATTTTTTTAGTAGAATTACAGGTAGTAGAGATTAAGTATGAACATAATGCTCTGTCTGAAGTGTCATCCTTTTCCACAAATAACAGGGAAAAATCCAAATGTGGGTGGACATTTTCCCCAAGAGCCTTGGTTTGCCGGGGCCCCCATGTGACATCACTCCACGCAAAGCCAATAAGTGAGAGAAACTTAACTTAATAATGTTTTATCATAGTGCATTTAAGGATCAAATATATATATAAAAAATGTATTTAAAACAGGTACGTCTTGCGAGCCATCATTTGGAACACAACTGATGTCACTCTGGATGACAGAAGCATCACTGGAGAAAAGATGAGTGACATCTACGTTAAAGGGTACATTAATTCATCCTGTCTCTTACATTAACCCTTCATTTGTACTTTTATATGTTTTGCCTAAATATGCATTCTACCCACTGGACTCATTCACAAATAGCTAATCAACATTACCATGCTTCTTAGATGGATGCCAGGTATGGAGGACAACAAGCAGAAGACTGATGTCCACTACAGATCCCTGGATGGTGATGGGAATTTCAACTGGAGGTTCATCTTTGGGTTTGACTACCTGACTGCAGAACAGCTGTGCGTTGTCTCGAGGAAAGTGAGTGAGATCATGGAGCAGGAACAAAGCATCAGCAGCACGGATTACTGCTCATAACCATATAATTTTTTTCTTGTGCTGGTATGATGGCAGGTAATTATCTAAATGAAGTTTCTGTATTTTACAGGAACACTTTTGGAATCTGGACAAAAGTGATTTCAGGATTCCTCCAAAATTGATCATCCAGATATGGGACAATGACAAATTCTCCTTGGATGACTACTTAGGTGAAAAAGCATTGTTATTAACCCAATTTATGCGATGGCCACACAAGGGGAATGCCTTGAAAGATAGAAATCTACTAGAGAGAACTACAACAATAAAAGACAAATTATTATTTTCTATCTATATCTCTGTTACAGGTTCAGTTGAGCTGGACATACTCAATCTGATCTCTCCTGCTAAGAGCCCAAAAAAGTGCAACCTGAAGATGTTGCCCGGGATGGCGGGCTCAGTCTCCTCCAAAAAAACTCTGCCCAACTCACTCTTCTCCCAGAAGTCTGTACGAGGCTGGTGGCCATGCGCAATCGAGCAGGATGGGAAACACGTGCTTGGTGTATGTTTATGTCCACAGCAAAGTCTAGTGAAACTTTTTCCCCCCTTATTACTGTTTAAGACTGTTTTTCAAAACTCCACAGGGGAAAGTAGAGATGACACTGGAAATAGTTGAGGAGAAGGAGATGGAAGAGAAACCTGCTGGGAAAGGCAGAGATGAGCCAAACATGAATCCCAAACTGGACCCACCCAAGTAATAAATCTTAAAAGTCTTTAAAACAATAAAAATGCGATATTGTAGTTCTATGAATTGCTTAACATGAATTACGTAAATCTTGCTGTCTTCCTCCATTCAACAGCCGCCCGGACACGTCATTCTTCTGGTTTGCAAACCCTTGCAAGACCCTGAAGTTCATCGTTTGGCGCAGATTCAGATGCATTTTCATTTTATCGATTATTCTTCTGCCGGTTATCTTGTTCCTTGGGATCCTGTTATACTCCCTACCAGTAAGATTACTTAGTTTACTAATAATTTATTGATTTTAATATTTCTGAAACTACAATAAATATTTTTTTTGTCATCAAACATTGTTTTTCCACAGTATTTTGTAATGTGAGTGAATGAGTGAATTTTAATGTCTATTCCATATTCACAGAACTACGTCTCAATGAAGATTGTGAAGCCTTTCTCCTAAGGAGCTTTGCAGAGAAGCTGTCTGCCTGCCTGCTGCAGAATCTACAGTCCTCTTCACTGTTACCATCCCTCATAAATATGCAATAACTTCCTCTGTGATGATGCCATAGCAGACTGATGTTCAGTATTCTCCTCTCACATAATCAGACCTGCCTGCTTTTATTTTTTGCACTCTCAGTATTGCTTACAGTATATTTCTTGTGTTGCAAATAATCTCTCTTATGTTCAAATTTAGACAAAATAATCAAGAATGTAAAGTATTATATATTTTAATAAACTTTGCTATAAACAAATAGTTCATATTTTGTTAAATTATGCACACATTTGAAATCAGTGCAAATGTTTGGAAACTATCTACCTGTAGAGGAGTATTAACATAAGAAAAATCAATGTTATTACCAACATTAAGATAGCAATATCAAAACTACATACACCATAGTCCATTTTAGATTGTTAACATGTAAAGTGCATCAATATGGTGGTTAACCAGACCTGTTAGACTTCTATAATTTTTGTATTCACTTTATACAAATATAAAAAGCCATTATGTTATTACAGTACAATTCAGTAACATGGCTGCAATAAAGAGCCAACCGAATAGTAATTTAAGCAATTAAAAAATAAATAAACTAAGGCTAAAACTAAGTACAACATAGAACAAAGTGACTTGTTAAAGTATGGAAAATGTACATTACATTTTTAAGGATTTTTTACTTGTGAATTATTAAATAAAAAAATGTTACTTGACATATTGTTTGTGCTTTGTTACTTTTCTCTGTTCAGTATTTTTATCTGATGCCTCTTTAACGGTTGCACGACAGTAAACTCCTTTTTGACCGAATTGCTAGGATACCGACTCATGAGCCCGCCTCTTTTTCCCAAGAAAAATGTCTGATTGGTCCCGATGTTCCTGCCGTAAAGGTGCAGCAGCTGCCTGAAACAGCGAAGTGAAAGTAAACCAATGACTGGACGATAACATTTGGAGTGATATGTGGCCAGGGGAGAAACAGTTGTGCACGAAAATAAATAAATAATTATGTAATGCAACTAACTCAGGAGACTTACAGAAAGAGGGGCATGCTTGTAAGTTGTATCTTTTGGTTTTAATAGACACTGATAGCTTGTTCACGTTAATCCGAGAATAACAGCTAACGTTGAGATCTTTAGCCAATCAAAGCTAAGTTAGCTCAAGATGACTTGTTTTTCTTGTCCTGAAAGATGTGTTTTGCATCAAGGTAGGAAGCTACTGACCAAATCCCTCGGGATATAAACATTATACAACTAACGTTAAGCTGAATAACTGTTTTACTCAATGCACGTAATGTCAAAATATAAGGTTTGTTAGGGTTAGTTAGCTACATGTAGCGAGCTAATTGTAGCTTTGTTGAACCTGCCAGCTGCAGCTTTTCTTCGCGATGTGCTGCCTGCCGAGCGCATGTTTGTGTACAATGACTGTCAGAAACTGTAACTGATGTCTTGGCAAGAAGCTTAATCGAAAGCTGAGACCCCAACTCGCCCCTCAGCCTCATGACGTGAGAAAGTGGACCCAACAAAGTCCTAAAACACCACAGTTTTACTGTACCAAAGGTCCAAGTGTAGCTTCCGTCTATGACCAGGCATAAACAAAGCTTTGTATTTGGCTTCATGTAAAGTCCAGTGTTTGAAAACCGGAAGTATATAGTTATATTTTAACTTTGTGTATGTATGTAATTATAAAAATGTCGCAGCTTCTTAACATGTGGATGCTTTTCATTCTCAAGCAGCTATTGTTGAGTCATCTTGTCTGACCTGTCGAAGATGGATGAAGGGATGGATTCTCAAGGAAGGTAAATCAAGTCCTGTTAGGATTTTGTGTGCTCAAGGCTGGACACATGCTTGTGCCTTGCATGATTTTGTTCTAAGTACGTTTCTAATTAAGCAACATGCACATAGAATATACTTGTTAACAAAGTGCACTCTGGGAAAAGGTAAGCTGCATTATTATGATCATAAGTGTACACTTTGTAGATTCAGCCTATACTAACAAGGCCTTCTCTCACTTTGTCCTCTTTCTGTCCTGCTGCAGTTTGACTGCTGAAGTCAAGCCAGAGGGTGTAATAAACGATGTCCCGAAAACAAACTTAACAGATGGAAAAGATGAACTCTTCTGTGGACCACAAAAGAATGACGCTACAAAAGTGTCTAAACAAACGGAGGACACGCAAGATGACGTAGCATCTCAGACTTCGATGGACTGTGGGTCTTCAGGTGGGATGGATGAATCTGTCCCTGCAGGCAGCAGAAGTAACGCAGCTCAAACACACTGCTCTAATGGGCAGAAATCTAAGAGGTCATCTTCACCTGGTTCTGTTAAAACAACCTGTGTTGCTGCACACTCTCCAAATCCCAAACTCACGCTCTGTCTTAGTATTAGTCCCAGGAAGGGTGTCAGTACACCCACCAGTGATGTGGAGATGCTGAGTCCGGACAGCCCCATCTGTAAAACCATGTTCGTCAACAGCTCTGCAGACAAGGATCATGATGGCAGTGCTCACTCTCAGCAGTGTGTCAAGGACTCTGATGCTGGATGTTCGGCCAAAGAAAAAGTCCATCTCGTTGCCATGGGAACCGAGGATGCTGAGAAAGCTGAGTACAGTGGCTCATCTGATATGAGCCAGGACTTAATTGGAAGCCAGGCAGGTGCACTTTTCGAAAGGTACTTGTTTTTTTGTGATCAAATTTCTATTGAGATTTAGGATTTGCATTGAAACTAGTAACAAAAATTGACATCATAAATACAAAAGAAGAGGTACATTTTCTGTGTTCCACTTTTTGTCTTTTCTGATTAGTGAATCACCTTTGCTGTTGTGTCCTAGCTCCCCTATGCTCCCAGTGTCCTTCAGTAACTATGTGGCATACTGACCTGTTCTGTTTTTGTTCTGTACTGTGTTTCATTCGCATTGCATAACATGGACAGAGGATGGCTGGGCACACCCATAGACGAGCTGAACAGAATGCCCCAGTGTGCCCCCCCTCTGTCTCACCTGAAAGCAGTGCCTAATCACACTGTCACAGTAAGGGTGAGTAAACAACCACTTGTACTATGAGTGTTCTTCATATGTGGTATGTTGTGAAGAATACTGCAGTCATAAAAAAAAGTGCACTGGAGCTGCAAAGATTAATCAATTAGTTGTCAACTATTAAATTACTCGCCAACTATTTTGATAATCAGTTTGAGTATTTTTTTTAAAGAAAGAAAAGTCAAAATTCTCTGATTCCTGCTTCTTAAATGTGAATATTTTCTGGTTTCTTTACTCCTCTATGACAGTAAACTGAATATCTTTGAGTTGTGGACAAAACAAGACATTTGAGGACGTCATCTTGGGCTTTTGGAAACACTGATCGATATTTTTCACCATTTTCTAATATTTTATAGACCAAACAACTAATTGATTAATCGAGAAAATGATCAACAGATTAATCGATAGTGAAGATAATCGTTAGTTGCAGCCCTAATGTGCATGCAGATGTGACTGGGCATTGTGTGGTGGGTCTGCATTTGGTGTTTTGATAAGAGAGAACAAGATAGGGAAACATGGGAGGGAGAGTGAAACTGTCCTCCATTATCCCCTCAGGGCCTCTTGTCACTAAAGCTCCTATCAGACTGTGTCCTCCACTACAAGTCCCACAGGAACACTGTCAGTGCTGCTGTGCAGCTACTACTTGCTCTAACCATCAACTAACCACTGACACTCAAGCTAGATTCTCCCCATCAACCCCTAAATCACAAGAATGCTGGATTTTTAATTGCTGTTTTAAGAAAATCACATCACTACATTAATATCAGGACAGCTGATTTTCAGTTGTTTAGTCATCCAGCAAAGGAACATATGACTTCTGATAAAACATGTGTCAGGCATGTATTCCCATTATCTATCTATTGCATTCAGTTTCAAGATCTATATAGCAATAATTAATTTAGTTTAGAAGTAATGAATGGAGCTAAAGTGACTGACTTCTTAATTTCACAACATTTTCCAAGTTTCAGAAGTTTTTAAAAGTCAACTATTGCATAATTTGGATTAGCACAGAGAAAGCAGTTATCCCAATCATCACTTCTCTACACACACAACAGTAACCTGTAAAGACATTTTGTTCCCCTGTTACAGACAGATCTCCTCAGAGAGGGAGAGGTCCCTGTCTCATACCCCAGCAAGTTCAAAGATGCGTGGGATGATGTGTCCGTGAAGATGCCCTGCTCCGAGAAGAATCTGTTTCCTATGGAGACTGAGGTATACTAGTGTGTGCTTTTCAAAATATGCCAGTGTACCACACAACAAGGTTAGTTAATGTAGGAATGTTGTAGTAAAAGCAATTTGTCATTTGTTGTGTCATGTAGGATGGAGGTGGTGTCCAGAGTCGGTGGGAGCTGATCCACACTGCCTTGCAGGGAGGGTTCAAAAGTTCTCTGGATGTGAGGGTAAGACAACCGTGCCGGGCCGGACTCTGCTGAATTAGGCTGAACATACTCTGTGTGTCCTCATTGAGACAGGTTAAACAGCTTTTACTTGTAAAGCGACTTGCATCTGTAATTTTGAAGTCCCCACTGAAATGTCAAAAGTTAGGGGAAACAGCTAATTGTCCTCTCCTCTTAAAGTTGACTTCTTACTGTAACATTACTCCAACACACACTGCACACTGAACGTGTCTGAGCAGTCATCATTTTGACATAAAGCTTTGTTTTGAGACTCTTGTTATCCACCCTGCTAGCATTTTTGAAAACATTGTTTTTGGGTGTGAAAACAGGCAGCTTAGTGTGGATGGAAAGTAAAAACAGTGAGGACAAGATGCCTTTTCAAATTGTAGTAATTGGAACGTTGGCTCATTTGGACAGCATGCCTGTTGTTTCTAAGGTATTATTCCAATTGAACGGTCACAGGAGTTTCAAATATACAAAACTGATTCCATAAACAACCACATGGTGGCAGAGTTTGCAACAAACATAGCTTGCTATGTCATGTATTAAAAGAAGCCTTGTAATCTGAGATCCTCAATATCTTTGTGCATTAAACCTGCTGTTAATCTGCTGCCATACAGTTTTATGTATTAAAAAATTGTCTTCTATGAATAAATAACTCTGTTTTCTTCTCTACAGGATGCTATATTGAGATACAACATAGCCCATGCAAAGAAATGGGACTTCACTGCCTTGAACCTTCTTTGCACAGAGGTAAGCTGTCCAAAACATGACTGTTACCTGTTTTTTATGGGCTGGTCTTGTACAAAAGATAAAGCAGGAAGATTAAAACAGCTTCCCTAAAGCCTGCTGATCGTACTGTATTGCCGGAACATGTCTTAGGCATGCATATGAAATTTTTATTCAAATTTCTCAATTTGCTATATAACAGGCTTTCATATTTGTAATTTGAATTGACGTATAAATAAACACCTCATCAGTGAAATGCAGCCCGTTGTGTGTATCACAGTTCTGACAGTCAGCCTCTGTGAACTTTGCCGGCAGTGTTTGTTTAACTCACCGTGATTAATTATGTCTTTAAAATGTACTTTAATGAAGAATGAAGCCAAAGCTGGTACTAAACTAGAGTTGTTGTCGCAAAGGGAGCCCGCTCTCCTCTGTTTGGCTGCAAGCCCATCAGTGTGCGTCGTCCCCTCCCAGTACCTGGGAGTCTCACAGGAGCAAATATGCTTCATACAGTTAGGACAGATGAGCACAGAGCATGGCGGCGGCAGCTGTTGCGGGTGAACCAGGGGAATGTCTTTCTTTTTTTCTGTCTCCCTTCCTTCTTTCTTTTAACACTTATTTCCCTCTACTCAAGACAGTTAGGGACTGTAATTACATACCTGTTGTTAGAGACACTTATTCCCATGTGGGGTGAATATTTACCTGTCTTTCATTGTTATGAAATTACTCATTAAAACTGTTCTAGCATTCCAAGTAACTCATTAGCCCTTCTGCAGAAATTCCTCCCCGAAATCTTATAGATACAGTAATAGCAGTACTTCCTGTCTACTGGCAGTGTATTTACTTTGAAGTGAGTCTACATATACGGCTTATTACCATCCAAAGTGGCCAAATGGAAGACAGAGTCTTTGAATAAATAGCAAACCAATCTCAGCTAGAAGCATAATTTGGTTACGTACATTTAGTGAAGCATGTAGTTTATTGTCAAACTCTTTCTGGGTGGGCTCATGTCTTGGTTAGTGCCATTAGGAACAAGGTCATTATTCTAATGGAGCTCTTACAATTAAGTGGGAACATTTTATACTTCTTACCGTCCGATCAGACTGATATCTGAACGCGATGTTTGTCCCTTCTCGTCATTGATTACTCAGCTCAATTCAGACCATATTCCAAAATGGTCTTTTTTTTTTTCTGCACTCTAAAATAATTTCTCAGAGTAAAGCAGTGAGCTCGATAGATCAATAGCCACCTTTTATAGCTTAATCCAATTTAATTAAAAGGTCCCATTAAATCTGCAAGGATGCTTAGTAATGCCAGCAACAAACTCGCCCTTCCAGGAGTCTATTGCGTCAGCGGCGCCACTCTCCGCCCTGAGTGCAGTGTCTCCCCCCTATTTCTTTCCTGCTGCGGCATTTAGCAAGGGAGGATGGTGCTCACAGGAGAAGGACAAGTCAATGTTTGAATATCAAAAGTTAACACGATACGTGCCGTAATTGACAAAAGTGATACAGGAATATGAATAGATGCATGTGATATAAAATACCTACTGGTTGCTTTCTGTCAGTTACATTTCTATCTGTTGATGGATGCAGGATGAGGGAGCATTCAGAGCCAACACACTGAGCAGGAATGATTAACAGCTGCCATTCTACAGCAGACACGCACAAGTGATTTATCTTTATGAAGAATCACACAGACTGAATTGTTCAGCCATTCTTTGGGCAACACAATTGATCAGTAATTGATAGAATAATGTTTACTGCTTCTCTACTCATACCTTTTTTTTAAATGCTGCTCCTCTTTTCGCTGCAGTTTGAATCCTAACTGTTATACTCTTCGGCCAAGACCACCTAATTAAATCTGGAGCAACATTTGTGCAGCACTGGGGTAATTGTCGCGAGGTATATTGCCCCTGGACCAGTGATTGACACTCCGCTCAACGTGTAATAACCATAGGGGAGGGGGCGGGGGGGTATCCAAATTAGGGCTTGTCTGTAAATTGTCTTACCGTTTCTCCTCTGCCAAATGAAACTGTCACTGTGTCACTTTCTGATGAATGTCTGAGGGCTGAGCAAACAAACAGTCCAGGAGTAAGTTCAGCTGATGTTACAATAGTGCATGAACATTCAGCAGCAAAACCACAACACACTCTATCCCTCTCACTTTGTCACTGGTTTTGTTTCTATCAGTGCTGTCGATCGATTAAAATATTTAATTGTGATTAATCACAAATGAAGTATTTAATATGCTTATCAACATGAGAGTGGACAAATATGCTGCTTTATGCAAATGTATGTATATATTTATTACTGGAAATCAATTAACAACACAAAACAATGACAGATATTGTCAGGAAACCCTCACAGGTACTGCATTTAGCATAAACAAATATGTTCAAAATCATAACATGGCAAACTCAAGCCCAACAGGCAACAACAGCTGTCAGTGTGTCAGTGTGCTGACTTGACTATGACTTGCCCAAAACTGCATGTGATTATCATAAAGTGGGCATGTCTGTAAAGGGGAGACTCGTGGGTACCCATAGAACCCATTTCCATTCACATATCTTGAGGTCGGAGGTCAAGGGACCCTTTGAAAATGGCCATGACAGTTTTTCCTCGCCAAAATTTAGTGTAAGTTTGGAGCGTTATTTAGCCTCCTTCACAACAAGCTAGTATGACAGGGTGATGATATATGATGATATGATGGTTAGTACCAATGGATTTCTTAGGTTTTCTAGTTTCATATGATGCCAGTATCTTCACTCTACCTTTAAAACTGAGCCCGCTACAACCTAAAAATCGCAAGTTGCGTTAATGCGTTAAAGAAATTAGTGGCGTTAAAACGAATTTGCGTTAACGCGTTATTATAGCGTTGACTTTGACAGCCCTAGTTTCTATAAAACATTCTTAGACCTCCTAAATAAATATGTGAATTTGACACTTGCGTAGGTGGAGCTGCCAGGAAATGAAAATAACTTGTAAAGACCAGAATGGATGGAAGATCAGAGTGCAATAGATCATTAATAGCCGATGCGGCAGTAAATCTGGACCGTCCTGCTAGAATGCAGTCTGTCATATATATTGATGTGAAAGGTATAGTTTGTGTGTGCAGCCTAACCTGTGTGTTACCGTGGTGGCCGGCTGTAGCTGTGGGAAGGCTGGGGGAATCATCTTTCTACCCTCATCCTGCCGCATCACCAGCTACCATCTATTAGTCCCACAGGAGCGCTTTATGATGTCTGCCAGCTCATTACTTCTGACAGCATTTAGTCAGACCTGCTCTGCAGCCATATAAATGCCCCCCGGCCAAATCACCCACCAAAGACTTCCTGTTGGAAATCAAGCCACCCTGCCACTCTCTCCACAACTGGTCATTTGCATTTGCTCCAGAAGGTCCATTTAATCAGCGCTAGCTCCCCCCTGCTTACCTTGATAGAATAAGGCAAGTGATGGATGAGTAAGCCAATACACTCATAAGTGATTGCGTTGTAAATCTTGGGCTATGATGGAATAACTGGGTGTTTATTTTAGAGGGAATTGCAGATGGATGCTGAGGTAAGCTTTAGGCTGAAGTATGGATGCCTCGGCCGTGGCAGGCTCGCTCCCAGATTGATGGTAGTTTCTTCTGAAGCAGGTTCTGTGTAGCGAGCAGCTCTGCAGCATTTCTGTTTCTTCTTTCACCGCTAAAGTGTTGGGATTATTGACATCTGAGGAGTGGGAGTTCAGCCTAAAACAACAATAAACCTCCATTACCTTCACTGACACTGAGTTTTCTTGTTGGATATGAGAGAACTGGGTATCCTTCCTTAGATATTGGTTACTGGTATTGGGTTATGACCTCACACTTGCTGTCAAACAGTTATTAGACCATTTAAAGTTTTCATCAAGTAGTTGGCTGCTCCTCATATTCTTCAGGGCTAGTTTGTCTTTTTGTCTTAACGATACAATACTAAAACCTGAAAGAAATTGGTGCAATTATTGAAAAGGAGTATTATTTGTTATAAATCCATCTGTACAAAATTCTGAACTAACCTGTTTTCTAGAAAATAGTAGTCATCGAATTCTAATGTAAAAATGTGAGAAACTAAAAAAAAAAAAAAAATTATTTGAACACATTTTCTGATATAAATTATTAACTAACTAGGTAAAAATAATACATGTTTTCTCTCGCTTGTGTTTCTTGTTGATGTTTGTATTATTATTATAATTATTATTTGTATTATTATTAGGGATGTACGATATATATCGGGCCCGATAAATTATTGGCTGATAATGGGAAATTTATATTATTATGTATTATTCTGATAGTGAAATTATAGCTGATAAATTATCAGTTCATAGTACGAAGCCAAATTGCTTTCATTGACTTGGCAAGCGCAGCATCTACACACTCCGATACCGTAGGTGGTGGTATGCACCTTTATAGTTGGTTTGTGATCCGCCAATAAACGCAGACTAGAGAGCCAAACATGTCGTTGCCGGTGTGGATATTTTTCACAGTTTCAGAGGAAGACAACATGATTGCAATTTGCAATACAAGTTTTTTGAAGGTACTTTACAAGAAAAAATAAATTAACATTTGAAGAGTCAGAACTGTTCTTTGTTTTGTCGTGTTAACAATAGAGATCTCAGTTTTTTTCAGATTTGGTTAGGTCAGAGCTATATAATATTAAATCATCCATCTTTGCTCACTACATCCTAGCCTTTCTTACCCTCAGGTGTGCATAAACTACAGATTATGAACTTATTTTTAAAATACAAAAATGTGAAATTATCGGTTATATTATTGGTATCAGCCATGAGAAGCAGGTAGTTATCGGTATCGGCTGGAAAAAAATCCATATTGTGCATCCCTAATTATTATTATTATTATTATTATTATTATTATTATTATTATTATTATTATTATTATTATTATTATTATTATTTGTTTGTCTCACTATGGTTATCTGTATGTTTACTGTAAAATACAAAGAGGGAACTGCCAATATAAGACCCAGATACAAACTGTTTAAATTTGGTCCTCTACTTTCTCAGAAAGAAAAATGTCAAAAAACTAAAAATGATTTGGTTGTGACTTAACATTTTGGTTTGAAAATCAGTGGTGTTACAAACCAATATGTCACTTCAGATCTAATCAGTCACTCTGACTGCTGGCTCTGAGTAACTGCCTGCCTAACTAGGCAGTCGGCTCCACAGAGAGATCCCATTTAACACAACTTCTGCCTGTATGTCTTTTTTTTCTCCTCTCTCCAGTATCTCGAGCATGCAGAGTTGCAACTCCTGTTCGAGGCCATACTACCAGCTATGGTTGACCTCGCACTCAGTGCTCCTGTCCTCTCCACAATGGTGAGTGCAGTTTTTTGAATATGTACACAGTTTATGTTTAGGGGGGTTTTGCGGGAGATGTGTGAGACAATTGATTGGGTTGTGATACATTGGGTTTAAATAGAGATCAGCAGTGTTAAGGGATATAGGAGGAAGGATGTAAGTGCGTGCAGTCAGCAGAGAGGAGAGGCTAAAAGGGTTAGATGGTGGATGTTACACAAGTTCAGCTCATGAGTTACAACTGCTATATAACGAATGCCCCTTCTTGGTCCATATCAAGAGCTGCTTCGTTAGAAAAGAGGGCTGCGAGAGGAGAGGTCCGTCTCATTTCCAGTCATCCATCTGATGTGTCATGCTTGTGCACTTGAGGAAATTCCTCTTATGAAATTTAAAATTCAGTCTACTCCTCTTGGACATCCACACTAGCCATTCCTCCTCCTCCGAGCAATGTATTTTGAGAAACAGGGCCCTCTGTTTTGTTCACATTAAATGGAGCTGATCCGTGTCACAGATCTTTTAAATGTCAGCCCCATTTGTCTTCATTTTCATTCTCTGTCATCAATTATGGCAAAGCAAAAAATTCTAACATTGGTATTTTTGTAATTCAGTTATCTATCTCAGAGTCCTCAGTTTAATTAAATCAACTGGGCAGGATAGGAAAACCTCTCTAGTGGAGACAGAAACCAGGTGCAGAACGTTAAAGATGCTCAGGTTTAACTAAGGGAGGGGAATTTCTGGTACAGATTTCACCCGTGAGTCATTTATAGTAGTTGGATAATGAAGCTTTCTGACTCTCCGCTTTGTTTTGCAGTATTAAGCGTGAAGGCTAATGTTTATGTGTGTGTTATTAGAGTTGGTATTGATCTGCTAACTGGGCAGCCTTGGGAGGCTCTTTAGCCTTAATCAGTGAAGATGGATGGGCCCCGCGTGTCTGACTGAACGAACCTGGGGGAGAGCAAGAAACCCGGGACATTAATTACTACCACCCATTTACCTAATGGAACTCTCCTTGTCTCCTCTGCTTGCTAGATTGCTAAACTAATTATCTCCCCCCATTAGACATCGGACCTACAGTACTGCACCCACGTAACCTTGTGTGTTTCTTGTGCATCTCTCTTTGCCCCTTCGTTTCCCGTTCTGATCTCCAGTCCCTCGGGTTTGGTCTCTTGTCACCTTTTTTTCTCTCTCTCTCTCTTTCTCTTTCTAGCCAATCCCCTTACTGAAGTCAAGGATGAACCACTCTCTGACTCTGTCCCAGGAGCAAATAGCCTGCCTTCTGGCCAACGCCTTCTTCTGCACATTCCCCCGACGCAACTCCCGCAAGTCGGAGTACTGCAATTATCCTGAGATCAATTTCTACAGGTAAAGGCGCACCGTCCCTTGCACAAAACTGGAGAGAGACACAAAACAGTGATCAGTAGCTCACTAGGGTAATTGGGTGAGCTGCAGCCGTCAGTATTTTATTCGCAAAATGAGATTTGCCCCTTGAGCCTTTGGAGTCCCTTTGTGAGCCATTACTTTAAGCAGGAGACTGAGTAGATCTTAGACTCAGATATTGATCCTGAGTCATTGGTCTGTATGTTTCAAGAAGAAGCTTACTATGCTGCCGGACAGGAGCATGATTGGAGTCATTGGCATCATTATACTTTTTTCTGCTCCTAAATAATTGTGGAACAAGATTTTATTGGCATAATAACCAGGTCAGGCTCTCTTACAATGGTTTCAGTCGCTTTTTTTCCAGTAAGTGTGCATCAAATACATTCAAAGATGAGTATTATTTTCATGATTATTTACAAATATCTATTACAAACTGGTGGAATTTTGATTGAGTAGCTCTGTCTGTAGTGATTCAGAGGAAACTGATTTCCATAAGGGGGCACTACTGCCTTGAAAACCCTTAATGGGTGGATTCTATTACTCTGCTTTAACTCATTTAGTAAGTGTCCAGTTAGTTTACATACATTCTTTTTTTAGCTTGCATGCAGTAGGACTGGATCTGGCCGTTAAACAGAGTTGCAGCTTGTGGTATCTCATTTGTTCTTTTGTCAAAGAGCATATTTATGTTTTTTATATAGTTGTAAGATTACACTGCATGCTGTAACTGCCCCTGTCACCTTATAGCCTTGAGGATGGGACTGTGGGCAGAGAGTCTCTTTGAGCTCCATGTTTCTGTTATGTCTTTTAGTGTGGGAGGGAGATTCAGAGTAGGAGTGTTAAATTGGTGTGTTCTCTGTTTCTGCCTACTCAGAACCAGCGGTCTGTTAAGAAAGCTTGGGATGGCTAATTGAAACAAATAGTTTTGATGAACTTTTTTTTAAAGGGCACAACACACCTGTCTATCTGTCACTGGCTTCTAATAATCTTAAACTTGAACTTCGCTTCCTTTGTCACATACATTACTTACATGAAATTTGACCTCTGAATTTAACTAAGCATTTTTAGGAGCAGTGGGCTGCTGTTAAGCGCCCGGGGAGCAATCTTGAGGAGTCACATTATTTGGAACGGAGGGAGGTGATGCGTGCATGACTGCATGCAAGCAAGCCTATATTTTCGTATTTGAAGTACACAACCTCTGCTCTACTGGTGTAACATGTGCAGACGGCAGCAGAAGTCGTGGCAGTATTGCACTCAGTAATCTGGAGGGGGGGGAACAGGGGGAGATAGCAGGTCAACAGTATATGTCACATAGAAGTGGTGTACATCATCTGAAAGTTTCATTTTAGATGCAGCTCAGCACTATGTGCCAAGTTGTTCCAGTCATAAATCAGAAATAAACACAAATTAAATAACTAATTAATTAAAATAAACTGTAAGTTTATAAGTGAGTGTAAGTGTATAAGGGCCTAGAACATTATGATGGAAGTATATGATGGCTACTCCCATGCTCTATTATGTCTCATAAGTTGTTGCAGCAACTTTTGGGTTGATACCATTTGTTCCACAGATTTGGTGCTAAATTTAATCTTTTTTTTTACCACTCAAGAATTGACAAAAATTATCAATAATCCCTCCAAAATACCACATTAAGACACCAAGACCTTGAGGAACACCATAGAAAAAGCCATGGTGGGATTTGGCATCAAAAACCTTGACATTTGGAGATTTCTGCAGGAATTGCAATTTTTGGCGATTGAATTTTTTGCACTTCTGTTCAGGAAACTTCTCAGAAACCCCCTTATTATCAATATACCCTGGAACGCCATACGTCCTCTGAATGCCCCAGGTCTTTAGTTTATGGTTGTAAAATGTCATGAGGCTGTAATTATCCTAGAGGTCACCACAGGTCATTTTATACAGTGAGGTCTAATTTTAAAAAAATAGTCTCAATACAATGAAATGGCTACTATGGGGACTAACATCATTAATACAATTGGGCTCATTGGATCCACAACAGTCTCAGCTTTACAGTGATACCAAACGTATGTAATTCCAAGACTGTTTAGGGACCCCAGTATGCAGAAATATCCAAACACACCATTTTTAGAATTGGTGGAAATAACACATTTATGCTGCATGTAAAAAAATGCATGTTTTTTGCCCAAAACTACACAGGATTGGCATAAAGTGAGCATGTCTGTATCTTCACTGTAGCTCTGTGCTGAGTCTTCTACAGCCTATGAAAGACAGTAAAGTTGGTTCCGGGTCTTAGAGGGTTAATGAGGTTCTCTGTTGGAGACAGACTAAATTATTGTTATTAGTCTTGTTTTGTTATTTCTGCTCAAGACATTTGAAGCAGCTGATAATGGTTAGAAAGTTGAGATGTTGTATATGGGTGAGGTGGGTTGGTAACAGAGTTATAATGAGATTTTGTAACCAGCTCTATTATAAGGACTGTAGGCACCTCCGTAGACACTGGACATTGGCCAGATAACACCTCAAATCAATTTGCCGTCTCCTCATTAGTGATATGTGTAACAACTTCTGGTGTTGTTGTCTGACATACTGGAGATGTCGGTGTGGCAATACCTTATTATGATAGTGCTTGCACTCTTTGCAGAACATGAAGGGTAGTTTTAGTATTATTTAATATTTATATTCCCTGCAATCTGCTATTCAGAGTCTAATTAACCATCTGCTCTCCCTCAGCTGTAATATTTTATAAATCCCAAGTATGGTCACATTGATTATTTTTGTTCCACATTCCCCCCCTTCAACTCCCTCATTTTATCTGAACCTTAATCGTCCTCTCACAATCAGTCATCTGTATGGGTGCGTGTGCCTCCACATCAAACGTTAGTGGCAGGCTAAGTGAAGAGACCTCTGTAATAATGTAAGCATTGATTCCAGTTTGCGGGGCTGGTTGTTCAGACCCATGCCAGCACTTGGTCGCAGGTCTGCCTTCACTATCAGCGTTTCTGCTGGCAGTGAAATACAGGAAAGAGCAAGAGGAGAAAAAAAAAGTCTTGGTGTTTCTGAGAAGATGAGACAAGACAAGACAACCAGTGCAGTCTAAAACGGGCCCTGGATCGTTACCAGCCCTCCCTCTCCCCCCTGTAATTGAGGGAGTGTCCGTCACTTTGCTTATCGGCTACAGTAGCGCTCTGTCTTGGACAAGCAGAGCAGCAAGCAATCTGCTGATTGCTGTTTTGGCAGAACTGTCAAGGTTTGTCCTCCGTTAAGTGATGGATAGATTCGAGGGAGAGGAAAGAAGGCAGACTTATCTCTTTGGCTTGTGTTTTCCTCTGTATGAGAAGAAAATGACGTAGGAAGCCTGTTTAGCAGTTTAGTCAAGAATGAAAGCTCATTATTAAGAAATACACCGTCTCTTTTTGTTTCTGAACTGAGTGACCACGAGATGGCCTTCCTCATTTGCGGGAAAATAGCCATATTGGTAATGGTAAAACTGTCAGAAATCTTGTCTCCTGGTGCATTTTATATAGTAGGTAAGGTTACAGTGGATAAAAACCAAATAATTAATGTGACTATCCTTGAAAATGAAAATAGCTGCAATATATTTTGGGACTAAATCCTTCATAATTTGTGCCCTTCTGTCTTGAGCAAGGTATGATTTGTGGCTATACCGGAAATCTCACCCTCACCCACTTGTGTCTCACTTACATTATCTCATAGGCAGGTTGTCCTCCAGGGTGCATTTTTCCAAATTGACGTTGACTAAGGGAAATGGGATAAGGGGCTTCACAGTGCACGAGAAAGACACTGTTTTAAGGAAAATAAATGGTGGGAAAAAACGCATTGATATGCAAGAATTGCCTAATAAATTACTTTTTTTTTCTCTCTCACTGAAGGCCTTATAGTGCATTACCTTTTTCATTTCATTTGTCAGCTCTGTTTTTATTTCGTTACTGGTCTGGGCAGAAAGCAGCGGGAGGGAAAGATTAATGCTGAACTGTGATTAGTCATCAGCTTAGGTCGCTTTTAATGGAGGGAGAGCACCAGTATGGGGTGATTTTAAGCTTTCCACCCGATGCTCTGTCTCTCTCTCTCTCTCTCTCTCTCTCTCTCTCTCTCTCTCTCTCTCTCTCTCTCTCTCTCTCTCTCTCTCTCTCTCTCTCTCTCCCCCTCCCTCCCTCCGTCCACCCTAGTTTTCTTCACTCTGAAGAACTGAAACACTGCCTCAGGCAGTGCCATTGTATGAAGGATGGAGGTAGATGGGAGAGACATCATGCCACTTTAAAAGCTTGACCTCCCTCATGACATGTTGTGGCATGGTTGTGCAGTGAGCTATAGTTAATGACTCTGAGTGAAACACCCATGTCTCTCATCTGCTAGAACACATTACATTTTATTTAATATCAAGAAAACTATATTTTAATTTAAAAATCGTTTATTTGTCTTTTGTCATAGACCCTAAAGACTTTCACATGTACTATTTAACAAAGTTAGTACCCTACAAAAATCTCTTGTGACCTCAAATTCCCATTTCTTTTTCAGGTTATTTGAAGGGTCTTCACCAAGAAAAATAGAGAAATTGAAAACTCTGCTGTGTTACTTCAGGAGAGTTACACAGACCAGTAAGCATTAATAATATCCCACATGATGTTACAGCAGTTTTCTGTAATGCTCTCCATGTTTTTTAGTTGATGAACATTTTCTGATTATGATTTTTTGTTTCTTTTTTTTCCCAAGAGCCCAAGGGTCTTGTTACATTCACAAGACAGACACTGAACAACCCTCCAAACTGGGAAAGGTATTACTCTCTATTCTACTACATTATTCATTTAATGATTTAATTACCTGATTTTTTTTGTCATAATCCACCCACAAGGAGATTTGTTTTTCAAATTTGTCAAATATGAATTTATGTTTGCTATGTTTTAGGTTAGTAAATTCTTTTCATATACAGTGACACTTCAAATGTGGTTAAATTTGATAAAAAAAAATATATATATATATATTTAAATGTCCCCACTACTTGAATGAACAAATCTGAATTGTGTTGATGTTTTCTGAGTAAAGTAAGGACTCAAACAACATCAAGAGTTCCTTTTCTGCTCATGTGCATCGTCATTATCCAGTTTTATCATGAAACATAATGATGGCAGCAAAGTGCTGTTTGGTGGCTTTTTAGCAGGTGGGAATGTGAGACTGAATGGAGCGAACTGCAGGTGAATTCTTGTGGAAACACCTGAGGTTGAGGCAGTGGGCAACTCCGGGGTCTGGAAAGTGAAGCCAATGTGGAAGTGCCTTAAACTTGCACTCCCCGTCCAACCTCGCAAAGCCTCAATAAAACTGCCAGAAAAAATTTCAGGGAATTCCAAAATTTAGATGTGCAGAAGATATCAGAGGAGATTGAAGAAGTTGATGCTGTTGCTCCAAAGAATTTTCCTACAATGTAATGACTTGAAGAGTTCCAGGTGATATGTATTCATTTATTTAATTAATGGCAATTGTAACTGGCAATTCTTTTCCTCTCAAAATACAAATTCACCTGCAAACGATCCAAAAGAGCTATTTCTTTTTTTTACCTCTACACTTTTTTTTAGTACATGCTCATGTTCCTGAAGCATGTTGTGGCTTCACCCATTTAACAATGAAATTAGTATGTTGTGTTTAATTACTAAGTAAGTTATTATAATAAGTACATTTAATTACTCTGTGCTGAAAGACTAACTGGAAGTTTTGCTACCTTTTTTTGACAAGTTCCCAGACTCAGCTGAAGCGCCTACACATCACTTGTGAGGGGACGATTGAGGATGATGGATACGGGATGCTGCAGGTAGGAATTTGTTTTTTGAATGTTTTGCATCTAACACCAAGTAGAACTAGTTATTCAACCTGGCGTAACAAAGGTATATTTTCTTGCCAGTGCCCCCCCCACAAAAGTCAGTGTCAAAATCAGATTGTCAGATTTGATGCAGCATGCCTGTTTTGCACTTGTTGTTGTGGTCAAAACCAACAAACATGTCTCTGACCATCAGCATGCTTTCTGTATAGTTTTCAAAGAGGCTTTACTGGTTGTCTGAAGAGTCGCCACTACCTGCTGAAAATCAAAATCGGGTGTATGATTTTTGTGCGTTGCTGAGAAGGTTATTGGCTTTATTTCCGCATTGATTCACCCCATCTCCTCACTCCGCCTCCATGTTCCCGGATGGCTGGTGCATTTTTTAACTCTAGCTGACAGCTGATGTATACACATGAGTAGCTCAGAGGAGGCAAGGGTGGAGGAGAAGACCCTGGGATGGGGGATGAGGGAGAAGGAGGCGCATGGAGGAAAAGATGACGAGGGTGAGCCATCTCATTGGGGTGACCCAGTGGGCCAGGAGTCCTGCAGGCGGATTGATGGGGCTGGGCACTGGCTGTGTGTTGAGCTTTGATAGGGCAGAGTGGGCTGTCATTCTGTCAGGAGGTGAGATTGAAGGGTGGGGGGGGGCTGAGGTTAGGGGTGAACCAGTGAAAGAGGTGAGGAGTTGAGCGACTGGTTAGACAACATATACACACATGCACATACAAACACACTCACTGTCACACAGATTGACGTAGCTGTGGGCCAGTGAGCAGAACCCTCACCCCTGACAGGCTCTTTGAATGGACTGTCCTCTTATCCATGACACAAAAACAAGGCATGAAATTCTAGTATCAAAAATCAAAATATTTGGCTAAAAATGGCTAAAATTCTATTTGGGAGAACTTTGTTAACCACCTACACTTTATAGCACTTGATATAAGCTATATATGAATGTACAGGCCAAATTCCATAATTGTTAATAATACATAAAAGTTATAAATAAGAATAAAATAAAAAATATATGATAAAAGTAAAAAGTAAGCTAAATTAAGCAAGTAAACTAAGGGGAGGAGGCACCTTTTTCCTAGCTTTGTCTGAGGGGAGGCCTACAGTCTCAGACTTTGAAAACCCCTGGGCCATAGCAATTCATGAGAATATTATAAACCTGGGTTTGATTTGGGTACATATGGTTCCATAATTTTGCTTTTGGAAACACAGTCATACTAATGCTTACCTGGGATTAAGTTCAAGGCTCCAAAAATCAGATAATGATATATCGGCTGATAGTCATTTTTTCCATAAACCCATCACATAAACAACTATTCATTGGGAACATTTTGGTTCTGCTAATTTCTTGTTAATTATTGACCGTCATATACAAGGTATATCTGCAATTAGCTTATATCGGCCAAAAAATATTGACCCAGCCAATTTATTGGTCTAGCTCTATAAAGAACAACTTAATTGTAAAATCATCTATCAGCCTTTGGGGTGTTTCCTCTCTCCCTGCGGATATAGCACTAAATAGTGACCACTCACAGGGAATGCCATCCCATAATTAAAAATAGAGGCGGTCTGCACACATTCATACAGATTTGGCATTACTGCTCACCATTAACTGCAGATTTTATAGATATTTGAACTATATCTTTAGATTTTGTGTGTTGTCGTTTTGCTACGATTTCCTGATTTGATTATTTACAAGCAGGAAGCAGTGCAGTGATCCTTAGACATTAATCTGTGTTAAATGACCACAGTGGGTGACAGATAATAAGGAGACACTAATAGAGTCATTTGTTCAAATAATGGGAGTGACGGTAGCGAAACCTCACAGTTCTTCTCAACTGCATTGAACGGGCAGGACAATATATTAACGTTGTTGAATCAAGATTTGTTTTGTTGTGAATATAACTGAGGGATTGTGGCCATTTTGGTTACACTTAAATAAACTCTTCGTTTACTGTCCTTTTATATTATGTCATTAGGTGGACTTTGCAAACAGGTTCGTAGGTGGTGGAGTAACAGGACATGGACTGGTCCAGGAAGAGATCAGGTTCCTCATCAACCCTGAACTCATCGTCTCGCGCCTCTTTACTGAAGCTTTGGAATACAATGAGTGCCTCATTGTCACAGGTACGTAGGCCCACACATGCATGAATTTCAGTCTTCAGGTTCTGCTTTCTAAGCCATTAATTACTGGGCCTTTACACTCAGTTGACTTTTACTTTGTTTTATTCAGAGCTCCATGTTTCACGAATGCTTCTTTCATCAGACATCAATCTGTTCCTTCCTTCCTTCCTTGCAGTTTCCCTTTCTCCGCTTCATCTGTTGGTTAAAAAAAATGGGATAAAACAGAAATGTATTGTCCACAAAGGTAGAACTATGGCTCCAGATTTACAGAGCAGTCAAACGTCAGCATTAAAAATGTAGTAGAGTACAATAAATGACCAAACACATATCAGAGTAGTATGTAATGATTTATATCAAATTTAAATAAACACAGAACAATAGTTAAGAATTAAAAATCATTCAGTTCAATCAAGTAATGACATATGCAATAAAATATCTTTTACAAGTTCTTGGTCTTTGAGGTTTGGTTGGCACAGAGGATTCCTAATTAACAGACAGTCCAGACAGGCAGCAAGTTCTATAGTAACGTAAGCAATAACACAAGTGTGGGATGAGCTTGTAGGACCGAAGGGTGTGCTCCAGTTATCATGGTATCGCAATGCTCAGCCTCCTCAGGAAAGCTGAAGTTATGTGGCCCGAGTGTAGCATCCTCAGTGAATGGGCTCCGCCGAAGTTGTGCACAGTCACCGATTCTGTTTGTGATTTCATAGGCAGAATCTCTGCGTGCAGCTGCCAAGTGGAGGGTGTCTGGTTTGGTGACCTCATGAGTGCCTCTCTGCTTTTTGCAAATGACGAAGTTTGTGTGGTTTGATCGGGCCGTGACCTCTAGCACTCACTGCGGCTGTCTGCAATTGCGTATGAAACCGATGAGTTTAGAGTCAGCACCTCCTTTCAGTTTGAGGCTGTGATACTCTACCAGAAAATACAGTGCATTGCCCTTATTGGGTTGGGAGCAAGTTGCTGCCCCGAGTGTTAAGATGGAGCACGAGTTAGAGCGTCAGCAGTGTTTCAGGCGTCGGACCAGACTGTTGCGGTGAAAAGGGAGCTGAGTCTGAAGGCCAGTTCATACGTTCCAAACCTGGCCTTATGTTAATGAGCTCTGGGCAGCGAATGAGCTAACAACACACACGCAGACACACACACACATCTAGTAATGTCCTCATACGGAGACTATATATTAGGACAGGTTATTTATGGTTTTCCACCCAGTTAAGACTTTCTGTGACATGGTGCTTATTAGCCCACAATGTGCAGGGAATGGAGCCATTGTAGAGCAGACAGACAGTGTGCCACTGCTGCCATGGTGTGTTTCTTTGCTGCTGTTATCTGCCAATTAGCATCTTGTGGATCAATAGTTACAGAAAGCCAATGTATTTTGGTCATATATGACAAGAGAGCAGGTATCTAGCTCTGGTTTTGGTGTAAGTGTCAAATCGTGGATCGGGCGGGCCGGGTCATAAAAATTAACGCTTCTGATTAATAGTGGATGCAGGTGGTTGAAATAATACATCATTAATGAGGAAAAGCAGGAAAACAATCGCTTACAAGATATCTTAAAAAACAATCACTGCGGTCTGGATTGACATGAGCCTCGTGTATACTTAATGTGTCACCAGAAGCGCCTCAGTCCAACGAGGGGTTGAGCGGAGTGCAGCAGTCCGTCAGCCATACTGGGATCCAGTCCCCGTTTAGTGAAGTACAGCAGCACGTCGAGCACGCCGCACGCCACCGTAGTCCCGCCGTGGGTCCAGCCCGGAAAGCTGAGGAAGCAAGGCGGGGCTCTTCCTCTGCTTTCCGGGCTGGACCCACGGCGGGGCTCTCCATCTGTTCGCCGGCAGCTAAATTACGAATCCTGTTATAGCAAAGCCATGGTCCGTCCTACTCTGCCTCCGATTGGCTAGTACTCACTGCCTTTGTTGGTTGGATTGGTTAGGTTAAGGCATGAGGACTGAGATTGGTTAGGGTTAGGGTAAGAATATCATGGTAAGCCAATCAGAGGCCGAGTAGGGTGGGTCATGTAATATCGCTCCCCGGCAGCGTCCTGCTGCCACTAGTCCACTATTTAATCGATCACGGATGGCGTCGTTCTCTAAGACGGATGAAAAAAAATAAAGAGTGCAAATAGGTCGCCAGATATACAGTACAGTATACTGTACTTGGGCAGCCGTTAATATACCTGGACGGCCTGTCCAAGCAAAGTCTGTGTGTGGTAAACACTGATAAATGTTCATTTATTTAAAACCAGCCTACTTCGTGGCAGGACGATGATGTATGCGAACATGCGGATTTGGATGACGTCAAAGCCGATTCGCGTATCTCTACAATCTATACAGAACCAGTAGGCCCAGATATGATGTTACCACTCTGAATACTCTGAATGCTCTGAATGCTATGCACCTTCATGCCATGTGGTGTATTGGTTGGTATTTTGTTGGTTTTCTTCTTTCTCCTATAGTAACCACACACATCTCACATGCCTTTCTAGTATTACACATAACATTGGCTAAACTAGTGTTGTTTTTCGTATCCAAGTTATTTTCTCTCGTCCACTGAGCCCTGTGTGTTTATTGAGCTCCATTCATTTTTTCCCCCCCTTCCTTCCAGCCAGTAACGGTCCATTGCATTGATTCACTTGCGACTGCCCAGTTATCCTTCATTTCTCTGCAGCAGAATTGCTCTATTTTTCAACCTCCAACTCACTCTGCTTGGGTCAACCTCTCTAAGTGTCCTGCCCTCTCACTAGCCTCCCTCCTCCTCCTCCTCCTCCTCCTCCTCCTCCTCTGGCCATCCTACTTTTTTTCCAGCCTCACAGCTGTACCTCGCCCACCACTGGTCAAAGTAAGGGCAAGCACAGATTAAGATCAGGGAGGCACATATATAATACTATAGCCTATGCAATTACTGCCAAAAAATGTAGATAACATAAATGTAGATAACATAAATGTAGATAACATAAATGTAGCGGTGGACACAATATGAACACTTGTATGATTAAATTCAATCAAAAACACACATGTTGATTCAAATATACCGTCATTATTTTTATTTGTAGAGCATGGAGATGTTTTATCTCATTGCCCCTTCACGTTTCAATATAGCCTCAGTTGAGTCAGTTGATTTATGCTCCCATCATATTTATTTTATTGCCACTTTATCTAGCTTGACAAAACAAACATTTAACATCCACTTGTCCTGCTTTGGTGCCTGTATTTCACTGGGGCATCAAAATGAGCCTTCAGATTTGCCTCTGATGACACAAGAGGCATCATTATCCGGTTTGATAAATCCATCCGTTTGACATGAGGGCATGTATTATAACTTAGCTGCGCCTGCAGGAACTCAAATATAAATGGTGCACTTGATTGATTCTGTTGGTTCTTTGAATAGCAAGAGAGACACTTGGACTAGGGTTTGGTACTGAGTTCTGTACCGACCGAATTACGTCGGTACCACTACCGATTCACGTTAAACCAATCGGTGCCAAATTTCAGTACCTGAGAGCACAACTGGGTGAGAGAGGACCTTAGAGTACAGAGAGAAAGAGAGAGCGAGACTACGTCATCCCTGCAGCTTGTTCAAGTCACAGTGAGTCAGGTCAATGGGGAGCTGGGAGCTGAAAGCGGTGTGGAGGTTGCACTTTTCAAAAGTCGACGCAGAAAACGCTTGCTGCAATATTGTGAATGCAAAGCTGGCTAGGGCAACACGTCTCACATGTATTGTGCTTCCTTCGACACACATGACAGCGTTCTCACGCTATTCCCTGGTGACAGGCTGGAGGTTGTAGGGATGGGTTTGGGAGGGGTTTGGTATTTTGTGTGGTGTGTGTGTAAAATGTTCTAGATAAATAACAATGTTGATATTGAGAAGTTTGGATTTATTTTTTTACAACTGAAATTACATTTTTGTTATTACAGAGAGAGTAAAATACAGAAAAAAGGTACCGTTGGGTACCGCTACTGAATTCCAGCTACAGCTATCGGTTCAAATGAGAACGATACCCAACCCTAACATCGACAACCAAAATATGAAGAGACGAGGAGTTTGCATGGACTGATGAGCACCCTCAGCACCCTCTATTGGGGCGACTGTGGCTCAGAGGTACAGCGGGTCGTCCACCAATCGGAAGGTCGACAGTTAAATCCCCGGCTCCTCCGGTCCACATGTCGAGGTGTCCTCGGGCAAGATACTTAACCCCAAATTGCTCCCAAAGGCTGTGCCATTGTTGTGTGAATGAGTATTTAGATTAGTTGGCACCTTGCATGGCAGCCATCAGTGTATGAATGAGTGTGTGAATGGGTGAATGTTGGCATGTAGTGTAAAGAGCTTTGAGTGGTCAGAAGACTAGAAAGGCGCTGTATAAATGCAGGTCCATTTACTGTACATTGCTTGTTGCCTATAGGCTGGTTGGAACAGCAGAGTAGAGAAAAGGAAGAGCCAAAGTGGTACCCACACTGGTAATACCTTCCAACTCACACAACCAGTTCTGTTCAGTCACTGTTAAAATCGACCTCTGTGTCTTCTCAGCAAGTCAAGCCTCGTCTCTTTTGTATGGCGTCATGTTGTCTTCCTTGAAACTCCCATCCCTTCCAAGTCACCTTCAGTGGTTAGTCACCGTCCCCCCCCTCCCTGCCTCCCATCATTCTGCCTCCCTCCCTCTTTCCCTCCTCCTCCTCTCCACTTAACTTTATTACATTTGGACAGAAAGGAATTTATTGCCCAACTAAGGTCATTGCTCCACTAATGGAATGGGCCAGTTACGCCATAGATTCATTTAAACCTTGCAGAATATTCCTTGCACGCATTTAGTGTTTCCTCTTAAAGTCTAGTGTCTTTTTCTAGACTCTCTATATCTGTCTCTTCTGTCTTTGTTTTTCTCTCCTGTGAAGTTTTTTTGTCTTTAGAGGTGTCTTAACAAGGGTCTTTCAGTACATTTGGGACTTACGGTACACGTCACATCAGTTTTTGTCCATAGGCGTTTTCGGATCGGAAGGTAGAGGGCCACGATGTAATCTAGTGATGGAAGCTTGTCTGCCAGGAGGCTTTAATGGGCGGATGCCAGGATAAATAGGATCAAGGTGAAGGAGGAGGAGGACAGCTCTGCTGATGGAGAAAGTGATATGAGTAGCCTGTTGTTTGACGTTAGGAGTCGCTAGTGTTGTAGGAAGTGCTAAATTTAACAGGCTGGGCTTTCAATGTCGCAAGATGTTTAAAATAAATGTTCTTTTTGTTCACAAAACTTCAGTCTACATAGAAACATAATTGTCATTTCTGCCCAATTTAACTGTCATTGTTGGGTTATGTCCTGGCTCCGGTACAGGCCTTTAGCTTGAGTCATACTTTGTCATAAAAAGGCACCAAAAAAAAAAATCATCATTCACATTTCGACTTCAAGTATTGGCAGATGGTACATGCTTGAAATGAAATGAAGTCAATTATGAGAAAGTAAAAGCAGCGTTTAATTACTGCTCTTCAAGAGATACTTTAAAAGAATGACATTTAGCATTGCTTTTAAAATACTTGATCTTTTCTTCTAGCAGCATACGTAACTCTGCCAGTACATACAGTATAGCCTTAAAGGCTATGTTAAGCATGTGTTTAACACCTGCTCTTCACTGAAGTGCAGTGAAACTTCCTCATACCTAATGCATAATGTACGGAGCCTTTAATAGGCATCATTTTCAGAATTGAGCGCAGCTGTATTTGTAATAACGAATGATGAAATCTTTGGAGCTCTAACCTCGAGCACATACCAGTACACATTATAAAACGCTAACGTCTTTATACAAGAGGTGTGTTACCCTGTCAGTTAATGAGGGATTCGGTGGAGTTACATGTTGCAAGCATTTTGCGAATATGGCCGAGGTTAGCTTCTTCTGTTCTAACCATTTCTTCCTATTATAGCTAAAAGCTTTTCATTTCAAAGCCCAAAGCGGATTACTTATTAAATCAATGGCCTTTATTTATGACAATCCAATACAAGCTGATGCTGTGTACTCACATGGGGAGCATAGAAAGCACTAAATGTGATTTAAGAAATAAGGCGCTGAAACAGATTTAGCCCCACGGTGTGCTCCAACTGCTGAATACTGAGTAATGTCTTTCTTTTTTCTTGACTTTCGTTTCTTGTTCTGCAGGCACCGAACAGTACAGTAAATATGCTGGCTATGCTGAGAGTTACAGATGGAAGGCCGTCCACAAGGATGAGACTGCCAGGTACCTTTTTTTCTCACATAGTACTCACTTTTAGTGAGTCAGAAAAAAGTTTGAGGAAAGATGAGAGGATGTTTTTAAGTCATTGTCGATCCCATCTCTCATTGCTTTTCTTTTATTTCCAGGGATGACTGGCAGAGACGATGTACAGAGATTGTGGCCATTGATGCTCTTCGATTCAGGCACTTCCTGGAGCAGTTTCTCCCTGAAAAGATGACCAGAGAACTCAACAAGGTGAGAGACAGATGTCCTCTCTATGTTTGCACAGTGATTAAACTACATACAAATATAGTTGGCTTACATACAATATTGCACATTCTTCAAACAGATGTGTCTTTTTGAAAGGACACAAGAAAACTATGAAATACAGTGTCAACTCTTGGTACCTTCCAAAAGATGTTGATTGTCAGATAGGATAAAGCTGGACATTATGATGGTTTTGACTAAAAGCTCATGGTGGTCAACCTCGACATATTGTTGAAGATGTTAATTAAAGGTTCTGTGATCTGTAACACCGCTGAATTTAGCTCAGCGCTACAGACAGCTTATCTGACATACTAATACTACACAACACCTATTTGTAGTAGTGGTGGTGCTGTCATTTACTACTTTTTCTGTTATGGAATTAGGCAAAACATCATGCACCTCTGTGCACTTTCAAAGGCTTTATTACATTTTTCTTTAAATATGGTTCAACTGAGGCTTAAACACTGTTACTTGTGATATTGGTGTTTGGTCCACATGAAACTCACCAAAATGAAAGCAACACTACGTGATAATTCAATATGGTGATTTATCAGCTTTCAGTGGAATTGTATCGTGATGAAATCATATATCGAGATCTCGTGATACACAATTACGTCGTCTAAAGTGATAATAACAAGCAAATACTATATATCCTTTATTTAACCAGGTAAAAAACTAATTGAGACTAAAATCTCTTTTCCAAGGGTGACCTGGCCAAGAGGGCAGCACAGACATTGTTACAACTATAAAAACAAACAGTACAAGCAGACAAATACAACAGTACAATTTCAGGTCCTTCTGTATATTATTCCAGGAAGAAGGAGCATATTAACTCAAATTCCTCAGAAAATCTGATCAAACTCAGTTAAATCATTCTATTATCCTAATCTGATTAATCTATTTGTGTGCATGCATGTAAACATAGTCAGTGTATAACTGGAAATATAAATTTTTTTCTTAGTAATTTCAATTTAAACTATTATGTGCATTTTGCACTAAAGTTGTTAATTAAATGAGAAAATACTCAGTACTTTTTCACACAGGAGTGTACAACAATAGGCTTTACCATCTGGTTATTACATACATATGTAATAGCCACTCATATGTAATATATGAGTATTTATTTAGTGAACTACCAGAAAGCATGCTATATCGCGGTATAAATTGTTACCGAGATATGAAATGACCTTTATCGTGAAGAAGTTCTTGGCCATATCGCCCAGCCCTGCTGCCGTATAGATCTCAATACGGCGCACTAATATTCTAATATATTGTGCAAAGAAATCATAGAAAAATAGTGAAATAATTTCTCTTGTGTCTTTCTCTCCCTCCTCCTTCTCCCTGTGCATTTATCCCAGGCATACTGCGGATTCTTCCGAAACAACGCCAACAGCAAGCACCTCTCCGCAGTAGCCACAGGCAACTGGGGCTGTGGAGCTTTTGGTGGAGACACACGGCTCAAAGGTATCGTTAGCTGAATTACAAACATGCATCCAAATAGGGGGAAGGAAAAGACTGTGTATAGCAACAAGTGTGAAGAAATCAATGTTTTTTCATATATGAGAGCTGAAATGGTACTACTGATATAGGTCGGGAGATACATAATGTTACTTACATTAATATATTAACTCTGGATTCTCAAGCAGGAGGTAAATATGAGTAGCTCAGACAGGATCAGCCATTCATCTGCACTGCTTTAGGGCTTTTTATTGGCAAGGGGGTTGCGGTGACGACTTGCCGGCCATGGCCAACCCGTGACGACCCCCCCTTCTCCCCCTCAAACAAGCGTGTGTTAGACATATTACCCTTATTTTGCTACTTCATAATAAATGCTTTTAAATATCAAAATAACGGGGGACTTTTATTGTGAGGAATTTATAGGAAATTAAATGTATATCTCTGAATTAGCGATGCTTTAATAGCGGCTATTCTTAATAAAAACAAAAACAAGTCTATTAATACTGCAGAGAGGAAGAAAATAAGCATAAAAAATAACGGGGGACTTTTATTATGAAGAATATAGGAAAATAGAAAATGTGTTTGTCCACCGTTTTACAGCTGCTCTTTTGACAACTACACACACACCTTCAAGCGGGTTGCCCTGTTGTAATGGAGATGCATATCCACGCCGTGCTGGGCTGACGTGCCGAGTCAAACCGAGTCGAGCCAAGCCTGCATGTGTACGGAAAAACCCTACTTGTCTCAGCCATTGGAGCTCCTGCTGAAGGACTGTACGGCACAGTCACAGATGCCGGTCACTCCCAATCTCCTCTGGTCAATTAGTAGCTCTCCCAGGGTGTCACTCCCCCGTTCCGTCCCTCCCTTTATTGATCAGCTGACACACATTTATGTTTCCCATTAAAAGGGCAATTGATTACAGGGAAGGGACACCATAAATCCAGGCTGATGCAGGTCTCTGCGGGCTTACACAGCATCACTCTTCACAAGCAGGGGCCCCCTTACTGTCCCCTCCTGTACACCTCACTGCACAGTTTGACCAGTATTTTCATTAACTGTAATTTTGTTCATACTTATCATTCGTTGAGTCTGTGCGATACTAAAACCCACATCTTCACATGAATGTTGTGCATTATGAATGCAAATACGATTAGAGTAACATGGGTATGTTTGTGTACAGTTTCATTTAGAACTGAAGCTGTTAATTTCCTCTGCAGCACGCTATGAATAGATCCACCGGACTTGACGAAGTCCCCGAGGATGATATTAGCTTCCGGGGACCCCCGCCCATTAGCCCTGGAATTAGCATAGCTGGTATTTTTAGAAGGCAATAACTGTATTTTATACATTATAGTGCCGGAGCTGACTTGAGATGTGGTAGTTACATAAGACCGAGCTGTTCTGTTGTAAAGATTACAGACCAAATGATGTTTGTTGTGTGTATTTTTAATCTGGAATCAATATCCATTCTGTTAAATATTTAAAGGTCTTAAGACCTAATTTGCAGTGGCTCAAAGATTGAGTGCTGTTGATGAGGCTACGCTACCAGTGGTGGATTATTTACTCTTCTGATACAAATTGCCCCTGTCACCCGCGTTCTTTACTGCCAGAAGCCGTACCTTATCAGGCTTATTGACCAATTACTTCGTTTCCTCAGCTTATTTTCAGCGGTCAATTACACATTTATGATTTCGTTCTGAAACTGAAGGATACTAATGATGCTAATGCGGTACGTTATTGTTGCCTGGATTTCCCTATTCTCCTCCTCCCTTTTTCAGCGCTGATGCAGTTGATGGCTGCAGCAGAGGCCGGGAGAGACGTGGCGTACTTCACGTTTGGAGATGCTCAGCTTATGAGAGACGTTCATGAAATACACACGTTCCTCACCGAGAGACAAGTCACCGTCGGTAAGACTCGCACACAAAACCGAATGTTTTTGTATTTTTCTGTCGGCCCTGCCTCTGTGGCGCTTTTACACTAAATTGCATAATGAACAGGAATGGTGACGATAACCAGCCACTGTTAGGGTTGTGGGGTTCATGAGGCTCGTGCAGCACATGGAGGTTGTACTTGCTGGCGTCATTACAGGAACAGTATGCATAAATAACCGAATGCAGTCCATCTCAATGTTAAGTTATTCCACCTTATGGGCCATCTCCGCTCCTCAGCCTATCCATTCAGCCTCAGCTGCAGAGTGGATTACTGCCTGAACTGACCCCAGCCTCTCCCCTCCCCCTCTTTTCATTTTTCTTCCGCTGACATTTATTGAAGCCTTTCAGAGAAATTCCCCTCTAGCCATCCATTTCCTAAAGTGGAGCTACAGAGAAAAAAGCTCACGGCTTGTGTGCGTGTGTACGTGCGCTTGATTTATAAATGAGCCCGAACCCGCTATCATTTTCCTTTTTTTTCCTGTTTTTCTCTGGCTTGTTCTTTGACTCTCACTTTGTCCTTTTTGTCTATTTCTCTCAAATCCCGTTTTATCTCCCTCCATATTTCTTCCTTCTCTTGACCCCTGCACCGTCCCCCTCCCTCTGTCTCTCTTCTTCTCTCCATGTTCTCCTCCCTCCTTTTACCCTCCCAGGGAGGCTGTACAACCTTTTGAACCAGTACTCCAGTCAGATGTGCAAGAATTGCCACACGACGCGACCTGACGTCAGTCTCTACAGTTTCATCTACGAGAGAGTCTCTTCCCCCGCGTCCGCCGACGCCCCGGATTCTGCCAAGGATTCTGGGATGTCCCCTGTAACATCGGACTCTCATTAACACGGAGAGACCTCCCTCCCCATGTCTCTACGTCTAAAAGAGACTCCAGGTTCAGAAACCTCAATGTGCTTACAATCACTTTCTCTCTCTCACACACACACTCCCTTTAAGTTTGTGATCCCAACACACAAACTACCAAAACACAGTTTTGCCTTTCTCGTTGGTGGTATTATAGGAGACTCGTAGTACGTCACCAAATGTGGTGAAACGTTTCAGAGACTTCTAGCAATAGTAAATCCTGGTTGCTGTTAGGCCTTTCTTTAGTCTAAATGTGATGTGTGGAATTATTTTCTTTTTACTCTAATTACAAATATGGCCAAATATTCATCATATGCATGGTTGTGGACACCTCATTATTAATAATCCAGGACACGATAATCCTCCCTAGTTATCTTGTCCTATATTGTGTTTGCTACTTGTTTTGGATCTTCTCTATTTACCATACCCAGGCTGTGGTGAGGTTCCTGAATGCAGAGAGATGATGAGATGCCATACTGTAGTCTATGCATGGGTAACATTTATTTATCAAAATATTCTACAAATATATGCTGCTCTTTTATATCCCCTAGGATATTCAACTCACATATTGTCCTTATTTCAACACTAGCCAAAACTATCAATAACATGTCACCGGTATGAGGTATGAGAATCATCTCAGATGAAACATTTAATTTATGGTTATTTTCATCTTCAGATCTTCGATTCTTTTCCGAGTAACTTAATAATTTTCAAATATATTCAGTGTCAACCACAGTATTACTACTGTACTGTATGTATAAATAAATACATAAATGAATAAAGGGGGGAGCATATAATGAAATAATTGCACGCAAATATTATTTTTGTTAATGTTTTTACTCAACATTTACTTTGGGGATATAGTTATGTTTTTTATCATTTACTGTATTTTCTGATTGACGGTGTGGGTTCTATTTAATGATGGGTTCATAAATACAATTAAAGGCTGTAAATGTATCGCATAGTACTGTACTTTAGGTTTTTAGGTTTTACTCTTTATTATAATTTCTTAATTAAATTATATCCTGTTAAAATGGTATTTCTCTGCTCAAATCAATATGATTCACTGCCTAAAGATCAAAGGATCAGTACAATACAAGCAAAAACCTTAGCAAAATCATTCGGGGACTGGCTGTTTATTGGTTGATTTTAGTGTTAACCAAAAATTATCAAGAAGCCATTCCGCTGTATTTTCAGTATAGTTTCTTTAAATCAGGGTAATGTCATTATTCATACATCATCTAGAAATAATTATTTCAGACTCATCAGAGATAATTAATTTCTTTCTCATGTGTACATTTGTAACCGTGCCTCGGCACCACAGATTTGTCACGTAATTTCATGAAATCCTACATTATTTAATCATTTGAAATGTGATTGATTTTTGTGTGATAGCACGTGTACCAAGGGCTTTCAGACAAATTTAATTCTGCCTCCAAACATGCTTTATTAGATGAATTAGGCCTCCTAAATAACCTCATGACGTGGACTTCCATAAAGGGGGTGTAGGCTTGGTTAGGGTAAGTGGATTACACATTATCTGCTTCTCCCGCTCTTTGTACTGAGCCTGGCATTGACCAAATGAGCTGTGGGCTCCAAACAAAGTCCGTTTGGTTCGGCAGACCTGACTGTTGATGGCTGCCGTGTGCCTGGGTCACCTGTACATGAACTTTATTTAGGTCATTGGTGCCTCCTGGATTCATTGACTGAATGTGCCAAGCAAATCCAGCAAATGAATAACCAGTCAACACATTTCAACAACAATTTGTGTCAGCAGAAATAGGAGCTTACAGAGATTGTCACTTGTTTGATTTCCCCATAAACAAGAAACGCTGAACAGCTGGTCCAGTTTTGTCCTGTCTAGTGATGTAATTATTCTAAAGCAGGATGTAATTTAACGCAGAGCCTGTAATGTTACCCAGCGGCGCAGGTCTTTTCATCGATGAACACTATTAATAAAACGCCAGAAAGCAACTGGTCTTCACTCCATCTTTGTCAGGCGGCGAAATCACTACAACAAAATGGCATTTCAGTTCATAATTGCCTGACCCTGCGTTCTCTAGGTCAGCCGGAGACCAGCAGCAAACACAAATGCAAATAATGAAAAAGGAGGAACTCTCTGTCAGGGAACACTGAGTGTTATTGTGTGTTTGTTTTCGAGTTAAAGCATAAGGAATGGATGAAAACATTTGCTTTTATTGTGTTGTGGTTATATACAGTTTGCTGTGGATCATGTGAATAAATAATTGAATGGTCAAATTAGACATTTTTGGTGTTGTTGAAAGGGGAGACTGACAAAGATTACCAGTTTAAAAACCACATAATGATGTTCTGATATTTAGACCGTCACCGTTCTGTCTGGCGGATCCTCTTGCAACTCATGCCCACTCCATTTTCCCCTTCTTCATTGGCGTGTTTGTCATGATTGATAATACTGTTCCTTCTGTGCCAGCAAGTATGAATGATGAAAATCTAGATGAGGAGGAGGAGAAAGAGAGGTTGGGGAGGGAGGAAGGAAAAAGGCTGGAGTGAAGGAGGGAGGGAGGGCCAATTATCTTATTGTTTAACCCACTCAAGGTAGAAGCCCATCAATCTGAAACCACTTGCTCAAATGACTCATGTTCAGCCTTCATAAAAGTTTAATTGCCTTATATAATTAAAACTGAGGGGAAAGACATACGTGCGATGTAACTTAGAGGGGAAAAAATGACCTGTCTGGATGAGAAGTGTGTGCAGAGGCTCATAGATTAAAGTAAGTATTCTGATTATAAAACACAATAATTAATAGATATCTGATATATTTTTTATTTTTATAACTTGAGAAAAAAAACTTGATTGTTTTCCTTTCTCTGTCTCCCTGAGTTGGTATGTTTGCCCATTACCAAGGCACCACTGGCACCTTTGGGTGCAGCAGGCAGATCACTGTGCACAGGAAGAAGCACCACCTGACGCTGGTGGGGGGGCGTGGTGTCAAACCGTGCATGCACTCGGATCTGTCACCTTCACTGATACCTGCCATACTTAAACCCTCCGGCGATGCCAGTAAGAGTCAAGTCAGACTAAGGTAAATGCAATCTATAGAAATAAAATCATAGGTGACATTTTACACCACTGTCCTGCTATTTCCCGTCATACCGCGCGGAACGCAGAGCCGAGGGGAGATTATGAGGATTTATGTTGACGCTGGAGGATTAGTGGTCCAGAGTAAAACCGTAACAGACCCAGAAAGAAATAGCCAATGTTCTTGCATTGATGTCGGCGCTGTAGCTTGAATGCACCTGTGAAGCATCCTGCAGGAAAAGGTGAGAAAGTTGCAGCACTGCAGTAGCACACCGTCATACTTAGGCTGTTCGCGGCTGCGCGCTTTTTGCAGCTGCGGAGATACTTTACGCAGAAACAAACGCACAGGCCGTCCCGTTGCCGTATTTAGTCTCGCAGAGGTTTTTACATTAAATATAACTGCTGCTTCAATAAGTGGACATCCCATCGAAAATATACGCTTGTAAATGTCATTTTATCCACAAGGAGTCTGTGCGCAATTACAGTCCCCGTTAGGCGCTCTGCCTCTGCGCGCAACCTACAATCAGTTCAAGCAGCTGAAATATTGTTTAATGTGTGACATTCAGAAATGTCTCATTCACAGATGGTTGGTAATAAATCATCAAATCCAGCCAAGCACACTTTTGCTGCCTTTTTGTTTTTTATAAATGATTGTCAATCAAAGCATAGAGATGTCTGCCTTTTGAAAGGCTTAATTGTTGACTCTCTCTCTTTGTGTTTCTCTAGCCATGAGTCAGTTTCGGGCGTTAGCGGGTGTGCTGAGGGTAGGGCGTGTTGGAGGTGGTCAGTGGCTCCGAGGAGGTGGAGGTGGCCCGGCCATCAGGCGCTGGGTTGATCCCAGGAGAGGCTGCTCCTCCGGGGCTGCGCCTGGCCTCTCAGCGGTGGCCAGCAGCTCCAGCTATGTGGAGGAGATGTACTTTGCCTGGCTGGAGGATCATAAAAACGTCCACGAGGTAACAGTGTGCAACATGTGCCATTTCCTTCCACATTAGTGAATAACAGAAAAAATGGGATATTGAATATAAGTGGTTTTGCCCATGAATGGAAATTTGCTGAAGGAACAATGTCCAGCTCACCTTGAAACAGAGTTGGTGTACTGTAGCAGCTAAATTACAATTAAAAAAAAGGGCACTTAAAGGGGAAGTACGCCCATTTTCAAAATTCATACATGTTATTCCTATGGTTTAAGACAGTCCAAAAAATATTAGTAAACATGAACAACTCTCTCCCATATCCAAAAACTAGAGGGCTAAAACTCAAACCTGTGATGTCATAGGGTATAAAGTGTGGGGCTGCTCCATAGACAATGAATGGAGAGAGATGTTCTAGATGACACTGAGAGAACCCAGGGGAATGTTCTGAGTATATGGGAACATTTCCTGTTTCACAACTGACAACACTACAATAGAATAAAGCTCATTTGGGTATAAAAAAGAAAACAAACATTCCGTGGGTCTACAAAATCAGCCTCCCATTCATTGTCTGAAGGCCCTGACACACCAAGCCGACGGTCATCCGTCGGACAGTTTGGGCCGTCGTTGAGTGTCCGTCGGCCTAGTTTTTTCGGTGTCCTGCACCGTCGGCTCTAGTCTGCCGGTGTTGGAGGTTTTTCGACTGATTCAGCATGTTGAATTGGCGGTGCTACCCGTCGGTGAGAGAAATCACTCCGATTGGTTGTTCAGCTTAAACGAATCAGGGCATGAGAAGAGAAACAGAAGTGAGGAAAGCAAGCCAACGAGTAAAGTCAAGAGGAAAAACACAGGAGGCTCTTCTCATTTTTCATCTTCATCTCATCTGATCATTCCAATACACAGATATTCTCACAACGACATGGCCATCTGGAATGGAGCTAAGTGGTGAGTGAGAGTGGTGTGATAATGGTCGGTAAACGTCGCTTTGTTTTATTTACTTATCATAACAACAGCTTGTATATCCGCAGTCCTCGGTCTTCCGGTTTCACTTTTTGAATGACGAATACAGACTACCGCGACCTGCTGGTGTGGAGAGTTATTTCATCTCATGCAGGCGCAGAACTTACGTGCTAACTGGCCGTCACCTGTAGTCTTGGCGGTGTGTTTGGGTGCAACTTGTCAGCCAAAACAAAGGATGACGCGACAGGCGGCCTTTGTCACCGCTAGTTCTCTGATGTCGGGTTGGTGTGTCCCCAACTTAAAGTGGCAGTAGGCAGTATATTTTTGGCATCATTGGGCAAAAATTCCATAATAACCTTTCAGCATATTGTAATTCAAGTGTTCTGAGAGATAACTAGACTTCTTCACCTCCTCATGGCTCTGTTTTCAGGCTTTAAAAAATCTAGCCCGTGACGGAAGACTTTGACCAATCACAGGTCATTTCATTGAGAGAGCGTTCCTATTGGCTGTGCTCAGGTCATGTGACAGATACTTGGCGTTCCTTCAAGCCATCTAAACCTGATCTCAACATGGTGGCCCGGTCACACATTTTCTCATTTTACAGCTAAACAGTGCACTACAAGATGATTCTGAAAACATTTGAGGCGAGAAATAAGTATTAACGTAACATAATATTGATTCAAATTTGATCAGCGCTGCCTAGTTTGACCGTTTGGTCGGAGTTCGCGAGTGATTGACAGCCGGCTCTCATAGACAGCAGATGGACAGCAGACCTCAGATCAGCTCTGACAGGTTGTTTTCCTCCGGTCTGTAAAATCTTGCAGATGCCGTTAGGAGCACCAGAGGACAGAGAGGCACATGATTTCTCAGGTTACCTGTTTCATGTACTACTGTCTGGATATAGCGACCGTTTTATTTATTTATTTAATAATATCTGCTCCAATCTCGCCTACTTCAGCTTTAAGGAGCAGCTCCAGACTTTATACCCTATGACATCACAAGTGTGAGACTTGGTTTCTGGCTTTGAGAGAGAGTAGCTCATGTTCACAAATATTGATTGATCTTTCCTAAGCCATGGAAATAACATACTGGAATTCTTAATTTAGGTGGTGTTCCCCTTTAATAAATGTGCACTAGGGTGTGCTGGTAGCTCATTTGCCCGGGGCATCTACAAATATAGGCTACTGTAGCTGCAATGTCCTGGATTCCTGGCCCGTCATCCCCCAACCTATTGCATGTTTACGATGGACCCGCTTGCCTCTGCTGGATCTGTTCTGTCTCTGTGTTCTAGTCCTGGGACGCATTCTTCCGTAACATCCAGGCCTCCAGTCCGTCTGGCGAGGCGGGCGAGAGACGCCCCTCCGCTCTGCTCCAGGGCCGAGTGCTGTCCCACTCACCAGACATGGCACAGAAAGTGGTGGAGGACCACCTGGCCGTGCACACTCTCATTAGAGCCTACCAGGTAGTTCACACACTCATCCGGCCCAGCTGTGACACACACATCAGCTATCAGCTCGTAGTATAATGTGGATTTATGTTATTTACAAATTAAAAGATTGATCACATATCTCATGGGCATCCGTTTAAATCTTAATGCGGTGTCTGTGTACAGAATTAAGATGTCATCTACCTCGAGCCATGACTGGCTGACTATTTGTATCTCTGTGTGTGTGTGAAAAATGCATCAAACAAAATCCTCTCGACTTGCCAAAACAGATGCATCTGGCAATGAAAGCTGTTTATACTGTGTGTCCTTGTATTAAAAGGAATATACAATTTGTTTGTCACTGCACGAGGTTATGCAAATTGCAAGATTAACTCCAACCTACTTACCCTCGCTGCTTTCTGAAAACTGGAAATATCAAAGAGACTACTTCAACAAAACAGGTGGTAACATTTCCCCTCGCCCTCAAATTAATTCGAGGAACTATCCGAGGGATTTATTAAATTCTGTCTTTTGGCAAAGGCGTCATTTTTATTCCCAGTTTGTTGCAATCCTGGTGGGAATGTGTTTGTGTGTGTACATAGACATGAAAGCACTCCCATGGTGCTCTTTTCTCAGAAGGGTTGACCTGTAACTGTTAGCTTGTTTTCCAGCTGTTCACACTCAGCATCATGACGGCAGCCCCTTGCTGAATCTTATTCTCTCCTTCCTGTCACTTTCACTCTTTTTTTTTACCTCATTCACCTCACCTCTTCTTTTTCTCCCTCCTCCTTCACATCTCTCTGTTTAGATTCGTGGTCACCATGTCGCACAGTTAGACCCTCTGGGAATCCTGGAGGCCGACCTGGACTCCTTTGTTCCCTCCGACCTGATCACCACCATTGATAAATTAGGTGAGCCTCACAATCATCCCAGACACATCACAAACACCTACCAAAAATCTAAATTGTGAATAAAAGAACATTTTTGTTATGTCTTGAGTCGATTATCTTCATCATTGTTCATTTACTCAGGTAGTTTCAAAACCATAGACTCCATGAAACCCATGTAAAACAGGCTGTATAATTTTAAAAATACACGTAGAAATAAAATGTTTTGTCATTCAAATGTAGATCTACAGTAATTATATATTTTCTGTTTTAGTCTTTGTAAAGAAGAGGTATAGAACGCCTTATTTTACCCCCCTTTACCAACTAAAGCCATATAGAGTTAACCCACAGGCAGTATATTATGCTGATTAGATTCCTACTATAGAAGTCCTTCTTTCTAATTACCTCAGGAGACTTGTCGTGCTTAAGGATTTCAGTCATAAGCATATTATTCTCATCGGCGGGTGTACTTCAAAAGCTTCGTTTGCCTTATAATGAAAATATCTGATTTTTCCAGGGCTTTATTTCAATAACACGTCTGTGTCCCTTTGAGGGTTTTTACAGTACATACATGTGCATCCATACACACATTATACACACCCAGGGTTGCATAACTCATCAGACCCAACAGCGTAAGTGGTATTTCAGTATAAAAGGCCCCATCACGTTCTCCGCCAAGTCCGTATATACGGGTTGGTAAGCCTAATGCTGTCATTAATCTCAGGCCGAGCTCTTGTCATTCTCCATTTCATTTAGCCGACTGAGGATGCGGGACGGCCCGGATGCGGGACGGCCACAGAAAGCGATCGAAGTCTACAGTAATAGCTAGTAAAGAGGAGCGAGAGAGAGAGAGAGACATTGTTTCTGTTGGCTGCTGTTATCAGTGATCAGTGCGTGTCAGGACATAGCGTCGCATTATGTATTGTCACCAGGGCTATAGCTCCCTAATGAAAGCTAATGACAGCCTCCGTGGCCCCTTATTTGGTCAGCTGATAGTACAAGAGTCTATTCTTGGCCCCCTTTGTCTTTGCTTCCTAATATGATTTGCACCTGTCTCCTCTTATGTTGCCTGCGATCTTGAGCTTGACCAGCTCTCTCAGGTGGGCTTTGTCAGCACTGAAACTTATGTGGGGCCGCCGATACTGATGCTGTGTCTCCACATGTCCTGCTATTGTACTGTCTACAAATGCATCCTGGATAATTGTTTTTATTTCATAATCAAGCTTTACTTTTCACAGTTTTTGCCTTCAAAAACAAATTTTCTTAGATCAAGATTTAAGTTAATTCACTGCAGTGTTATGCACTATGTTTGCAGGGAGCACTACAGTCCTATTCATTAAAGTCCAGCCCAAAAACTGATAAGGGCACCCTTTAAATTAGATAAGATAAATTAGATAAGATTGATCAATTAATCTGTTAGTTATTTTTTTTTTCAATAAATTAGTCATTTATCCTATAAAATTTCAGAAAATTATGAAAAATTCGCATCACAATTTCCCAGACCCCAGGGTGACGTCTTCAGATTTCTTGTTTTGCCCGACCAACAGTCCAAAACCTCAAAAGATATTTCATTTACAATGCTGTAAAACAGATCAAATCAGCAAATCCTCACTCTTGAGAAGCTAGAACCAATGATTGTTTGGCATTTATACTTGATAAACAGCTTAAACAATTTTTCAAGCGTCAACGTTTTTGGTTAATCAGTAATCATAATAGTAAATTTTTATACTTTTTAATATTGGTCACACTCTTAGCTCTGATTTCTGTTGCCTTCACATGATATCAGAAGAAATTGAAGAACTTTAAATCTTCAAAGTATATTGAAATGTCAGATCATGAATTAAACTTGGATGGAGGCAGATCTTTATGTTATGAATGTTAGGGTGCTTAATTAAATGTTTTTTAGTTCTGGGTGTTTGGTTTGAGTCTTTGGATTTTCTGAAACCATGTTGAATTGCATTAGAATAGTGCTCCCTGTAGGCTAACAGATTCCCTCCTGCAGCTTCTCTTCCCTCTACACTGTGGTGTTGCACAAAAACATGATCACAATTCATAGATATGAATAAATGAAAAATAACTTTAAAGGTTCTTTATTCAACATTCAGAGCATTAATATAGCAGCAAACAACTATTTGCTATGTAAAGATATAGAGGAGTAATGTCTACCTGAGCAGAGAATGAAGTCACTCTCCATCTATGTGTGTTGTAATCAAAGCTTCTTGCTTTGTTGACATAGCCGGGCCGGCCCCGGGTGGTTTTAGTGCATGTGAGCGTGCCCCACTGGCTCGCTCACGGCCGCCACTCTGCACTGCTCTCATACGGTGGTTACAGCTGATAACGTTGCGGAAGAGTAGCACCCACCCTCTGGTTCCCCCCCAGGTTAACACTGTTATCTCTGTTGTTTTCACTGTTAGCGCTGTTAGCACCGTTAGCTACAAGCTGCCAGCTCAGCTGTTCTCATGTTGAGAGCCGTGTGGGGGCAATAGAAATGCTCTCAATCTCGCATTTAGCACCTTTAACTATAATTTGGGAGGGAGAATATTTTTGGTAAGACATGGAATGTGTGCTCAGGGCCAATCAGTAAGTTATGTGGTAGTCTTGTCTCGAAGGTCTTAAACAATCCTGTGTTTCACGTGCTCTTATCGTAGGTTTCTACGGTCTTAACGAGTCTGACTTGGATAGGAGCTTTCAACTGCCCCCCACCACCTTCATCGGAGGAGGAGACACCACTCTTCCTCTTAAAGAAATCATACGCAGACTAGAGGTATTTTCTTCCATTCTTTCCATACATGTGTGTAATCATGGGGGGAAAACCATAACACTGTACCATGCAAATTGTTTTTTTAATCTCTTTTTTTTTCAGACATCCTACTGTGGTCACATAGGAGTCGAATTTATGTTCATTAACAACGTGGACCAGTGTCAGTGGATCCGTCAGAAATTTGAGACTCCGGGAATCATGCAGTTCACTAATGCTGAGAAGAGGACTTTACTCGCTCGCCTGATCAGATCCACACGGTCAGCAATGAATAAGCATCTACTGACTTACACTTCGATGACAGCACGATACCTCACTTTTAGTTATAGCTCACATCAGAGCCTCGCGTAACATAAACAAAACTCTTGCATACGCATCTATTTGGAAAGATAAACACCCTATTCTTCATGTGAGCTCATTTTCATCTTTGATATATGATCTCAGAAGTGATCTGCCTATTGTTATACTTCTTATTATATTCTTGCTTGTCCTATGCTGTTACACTGTTATCGTTCATAATTAAAACACACATATTGGTACTGAAAAAGTTCTCTAAACATAATAGTGTTATTCCAAAAACTATTTTCCGTGACGGAGCTTTTGTTATCATCATGATCAGTCGCAGCAGTGTTATCTGTATCATCAGTTGTGTAAGAAAACATCCATGAACGCTGCATCTGAACTTTTTTTATGCCTAGGTTTGAGGACTTCCTGGCCAGAAAATGGTCATCTGAGAAACGTTTTGGTCTGGAGGGCTGTGAAGTGCTCATTCCTGCTCTTAAAACCATGATTGACAAGTCGAGCGCTGCCGGCATCGACAGCGTGATCATGGGGATGCCTCATCGGTACTGTGTGTTACACATTTCCTCGTCTCTCAGCTCAATCCATGCATACAGTGCAGCTGATTCTTGATTCTTCCATATTTGATATAGGGGTCGACTGAATGTGTTGGCCAATGTGATCCGTAAGGACCTGGATCAGATCTTCTGTCAGTTCGACCCCAAGTTAGAGGCTGCTGATGAGGTGAGGGAAGTGCAGATGCTTGACAGTGTGGAAAAGTATCAGAGGAAAGCATTCTGAAGATACAACTGATGCTCCTTTCTCTACACCTGCAGGGGTCGGGTGATGTCAAATACCACCTTGGGATGTACCACGAGAGGATTAACCGTGAGACGGACAAGAACATCACGCTGTCACTCATGGCGAACCCCTCCCACCTGGAGGCGGTGGATCCGGTGGTTCAGGGCAAGGCCAAAGCTGAGCAGTTCTACAGAGGAGACACTCAGGGAAAGAAGGTAACTCTTATTGTACCGGGTACATGGTGGCTTATTTTGTGTTTGGTGCTGTAGATGTGGATTTCCACAAGAGATGCATTGTGTTACTCTGTTCTGTTAAAGTCTATGCTGTGATTTTTCCAGGTGATGTCCATCTTGATTCACGGTGACGCTGCTTTTGCTGGACAAGGAGTTGTGTATGAGACTTTCCACCTCAGTGAGCTCCCCTCCTACACCACACATGGTACAATCCACGTGGTGGTCAACAACCAGGTATTGGAGAGTTTGGTGTCACCATGTTATGGCAGTAAAACTAATACTATTGCTTATACTAATGATCTTACTGTTACTACTAGTGCTATTATTACTTCTGCTGCTATTAATAATAATAATAATAATAATAATAATAACTGGGGCTGGACGATAATTCACAATCGTCTGTCAACTGAATATGTGATCATATTGTGTTACTGTTTTACACAATTCTGTTGTTTAAATTAATTATTCCAAGAAAACTCTAAGTAAAAACTAACAAAATGAGCTGTTGAAAGTTTCGTTTTACACATGTTAAAGGGATAGTCCGGGTGTTTTTAAATGGGGTTGTATGAGGTACTTATCCATAGTCAGTGTATATCTACAGTAGATGACGGTCGGCACACCCCCAGTTTGAAGAAGAAGAAAGGTGTTGCTGCATGAAACCAAAGCAATGTACTGCTGTGGACGGGGCCGGCTGCAAAACATATTTTAGCCACCTAACAGAAAGGCTCACCTAAAAACATCAATATCAGTTGAAAGGGACTGTTTGTAACTTCTTACACGTATAAATCATACTGGGTCGGTGTCCCATGCGCGCTCGTGTGTGGGTACGCTATTCAGACTCAGACTCCAACATATACTACACGGAAGCACCAAAACTGCAAAGTTATATCTAGTGAAGCCCGTCTTGCAAAGCAGTTTTGGCTCTTCCTGCTTCGCCCCCCCCCCCCCCCGGCCGCGGTCGGAGGACGCGAGGGAGACCGTAACTTTTGTCTCCAGGGCCCGAGTCTCTGTTCTGCTCCTGCTGCCTGCTCCTGCCTGCTTGGACACCGCGCTCGATCTCACAGAAATAAATGCTGCCGCTCCTCCAGACCAACAGAGGCTTCCCGTGTCTTGTGAAGTGACAGGGCTCCGCAGCGAGTTACGTTACTGTCTTCGACCGGGTCGGGAGGCTGAAGCAGGAAAAGCCAACACTAGGATCAGCATTGATTCATGGAGAAACCTTGTTCTGGTCAGCTAACATTACTGCCAAGCAGGTGAAATATAGAGTGATATTGTGGTGTTAGCTGTCGTGTGTCGTCTCGCTGTTTTGACGGACACTCGCTCACATTCAGGTAGCGCATGCACACGGGCGAGCGCGAGCAACAGGACGCTGACATTCGTTGACATTGCGGCCACAAGTGTCGCTGTTACAAACAATTTCTGATTCTTACAAACAGTCCCTTTAAGTATACACTATATTTAGAATAGTTTTCACAGGTTTACCTTGCCGTGAGACAGCTATACAGTCTATGTTTCCGACAGCAAACTGAAGCCGTTATCTACTGTATGCTTTCGCCAAAGCAACCAGACTCCATTGCAAAAAACAGTAATTTTACCTCGCAGAACACGGGGGTTGCTGGTCTTTGGTGATTACGGTGAATCCAGGTAAAATTACAGTTTTATTCAATGGAGTCTGGTGACTTTGTGCATTTCTTTGGTTCCGTGCGGTAACTCCTGTCTGCTTCTCCAAACTGGGGGCATGCCGACTGTCATTTACTGTAGGTAATACACTGACTACGGATAAGTACCTCATACAACCCCACTTCAAAACACCCAAACTATCCCTTTAAGAGATTTTCCAATGTTACTAATAACAGAAGGGCACATTTCGTTGTACTGAACATCATTTTCATAATTTTGCATGTAGTTCTAGGCTCTAAATGATGTCAAATTTGGCATGTGATTGTTGCCTCTCAGATTGGCTTCACCTCAGACCCTCGAGTGGCCCGCTCCTCACCCTACCCCACCGACGTGGCTCGGGTTGTCAATGCACCCATCTTCCATGTGAATGCCGATGACCCCGAGGCCGTCATGTACGTGTGCCGGGTGGCTGCAGAGTGGAGGACCACCTTCAACAAGGACGTCGTCATTGACCTGGTTAGTCACAGCCGAGTCTTAATGGATTAACAGGAAACTAAGTACACACTTAAACATGACTTCTGTGTGTATTTACAGGTTTGTTACAGGCGCTTTGGCCATAATGAGATGGACGAGCCCATGTTCACCCAGCCGCTGATGTACAAACAGATCCGTCGGCAGGAGCATGTGCTGAAAAAGTACTCCGACAGGCTCATTGTGGAGGGAGTGGTGACGCTGCAGGAATTTGAGGTTTGTGATCTAATGCTGTTTGCTCTTGTTGAATATACTGTATATTGGTAGCTGCTACTGTATGCTGTTTTATTTGGTATCGCCATCCGCTGGACTATGTGCGTTAAATCACACTTAGATATTACCCTAGCCTTCGAGTAAATATGTTGCGGCAGCACTGCTGCATTTCAGTTTCAATTTACTGCCTCAGTTCAATCACCTAGCCTCACAATCCCTCACATAGAGTATATATTGCTCAATGAAGTTGAAGTATACCTCAGATTCTGGCGCCATTCAGTGGAATTGCTCAGGTTCTTCATCCAAAACAGAAACTCTGATCGTAACATCCATTCTGAACATTTTTTTATACCATGTCAGAGAAACACTTCCTGGCTTTTGATGGACATTGTTTACTGTTGTGTGGCCCGCTATTTAACCTCATCTGTAATAAAGCAAGGCAGAACCATTACTGCCGGTGGAGACTTCTCTCCTCCCCCCTCTCTTATTCTCTTTCTCTCTGTCTCAGCAACACACAGTTTTGGTTAGTCAGCTGTAGTCCTTTAATTGAAGTAAACTGTGCATTGGTTAATATGTGGGGTTTTTCATTGTTCCTATTGCACATAACCAAATGTGGTTGCAGGAAGAAGTTGCCAAATATGACAAGATATGTGAGGAGGCATACACCAGCTCCAAGGATGAAAAGATTTTACACATTCGACACTGGCTCGACTCCCCCTGGCCAGGTAAATTGTCCTTTTGCAATCCAGTAATTCAAGTTAAAAAAAAAAATCTTTTGATTGACTGCCTTTACTGTGAATTAGGGGTGTTGTGATATACCGGTATTGACTATAACCATGATATTTAAAAATGAAATATTTATATCATGTTAAAGGCAGGGTTGACGATTTTATCCAGTATAGACTATTTGTTATATTGGTTGAAATGGTCTTTACACTCCGACAGCGATCCATTACTTATGAGCTCTGAAAAAAGACCGGAAAAGAGCCGTCATCTGTAGCTGCTGTAATCCTGTAAAAACGTCTACCAATCACTGCCTCTGCGCCTGGTTATAAAGAACCAATCAGGTGCCTCCCTGCCTCCCTGCTCGTACTCTACCCTTGGCGTGCACCAGCCTGAACTCAAAGCGCGTCGCCGCTGCACGTTTACTGGAGAATGGAAGAGAAACTCAGCCCTGCAGTAGCACTGCCGCAGTTATTTGTCATGAGGAAGCGTTGTTGAGTTGAGGTCCTCTCTCCGCTCTGTGTCTGTGAAGTAGTTACGATGCGGCGGTGCTCGTGCATGTGTGTGGGGGGCGATGCGTTGGAAGGAGTTTCGAGGGGAGGGGGTGGGTTTAGACGGAGCTCCTGAGGCATGCTACTTTCAAATTATGCTAGCTCTCCAAGATCGTCGACCCTATCTTTAATAGACACACATATGATAATATCATGTAAATATTCCAGTGCCTCTTAAATGTGCAATTGATCAATTTGATAACATTCAGCCACTATATGTTGCATTCTCCGTCCCCCCTTCCATTGCATTCACTTCACAACAAATGGTTCCCAGTTAGTTGCACAACCTGCATATTTTATGGTTGAGTGGGGTGAGACTTAGACAGTCATGTCAAGTGATGAATCTTTCGTGGTAGAGTAATGAAGTAATTTTACAACATGTATAGGCTTACATTAGGGGTGTGTGTGTGTGTGTGCGTGTGCGTGTGCGTGTGCGTGTGTGTGTGCGTGCGTGCGTGTGTGCGTGCGTGCTCCCCCTCCCCTGCTGCCGTAGTTTCAGCTGCGAGGTCAGCTGTTCTAGCAGTGGAGCACCGTAAAACACACTTCATTCAAACTCAACAGAAACAAAATAAAACTCATCAATACTGTCTTGGTTAGTCTTTCCAACAATCACCAAAGTAATACTTTTATTCGGCACCTTTCTAAAAGCTCTGCGGATTTTTTTTCTAATTCGTCTACATAAAAATGTCATCAATAACACCTTTAAATAATTGTATATATACAGTTATGGTTACAGTGAAGCTGTCTCTTTCTCTTTCTCTTTCTCTTTCTCTTTCTCTTTCTCTTTCTCTTTCTCTTTCTCTTTCTCTTTCTCTTTCTCTTTCTCTTTCTCTCTGTGTAGATTTCTTCACAGCAGAGGGAGAGCCAAAGAGCATGAGCTGTGTCCCTACAGGACTGGATGAGGAGAACCTGCAGCACATTGGCCAGACAGCCAGCTCAGTGCCTCTGGACGATTTTAAGATCCACCCTGGTGAGTTTAGTTGCTTTGTGCTGGAGAAAAGAGCAGTGAGTCAGGCCATGGTAATGCTGATGATAGTAGTCCTACTGATATAGGAGAATGACAGGAGAGCACACATTACTGCAGGGTATGGGAAACATGCTCCTGGATGATAAAGATCCTTATAATCCCATAAACCTCAGTGCAACATTTACTTCATTTTTCGTCTACAGGGATGATATTAAGTCAATTAAAGCAGTTCACCTGTAAACACATCCTTTCCTAACAGCAGGTGTTTGGCCTGCACAGCTGATTTGGCGCAAGCTATAACAATTAAGACTGCCACAAGGGTTTTTAAGGTTATTTACAACACAGTACGTCAGTCCATTGCGTTTTACACTCCCTTCCCAAGTGCTTTCCTAAGTTATCAGTTGGTTTCATTTTTGTTCCTCTGTCTGTGTGTGTGTGTTCTCCAGGTGTGTCTCGTATCCTGCGAGGTCGAGCTGACCTGGTGAAGAATCGGCAGATGGACTGGGCTCTAGGAGAGTACATGGCCTTTGGTTCCCTTCTCAAAGATGGCATCCATGTACGACTCAGCGGGCAGGACGTAGAGCGGGGCACCTTTAGGTGAGTCCATGTCAACACAACTGAAAACTCTCTACAAGGATCTATATAAATCTTTTCTTTTAAACCTCTATGCCTTCTTGTATTAATGAGCTCCCACTGCCACCACAGTGTAGTATCAAGTAGTAGTATTAAGTAAATATCAAGTGTAGTTAGTGAATAAACAGAGCACTTGAAGAATATTGATTTTTACAGTCTTCATTTTTATAGCTTTAGAGTCCTTGTGGAGTCACAGTCTCTCCACTCACTGAATAAACTCACTTACGGGGGTTTTCCAGGCGCAAATTAGCTTTATCTTTCCTTACAGTGATGCAGGGCTTGGTGCTAATTATATAAAATTGCTAATAAACTTTGAGCTAAATCATATTGAGATGAAATTACATTATCTTGCTATCATTCAAAACATTTGTTGACAGGAGTGCCTTGGTAACTGAATGGTTACAGCGCATGCCATATAACCGCAACATCCTGGGTTCGATTCTGGCCTTGGGACACTTTGTTGCATGTCGTACCCATGGATGTATAAAGAGAACTGGATACAGCGTTGTAGGCTTGCTCACATTAATTCCTATGAGAGTTGCTCAGTGGCTTATTAAGCCAAAAAAGCTTGACTGTCGAGTGATAAAGTAACTGGATCATCCGGCGATCTTCCGCATCCATTGGGCCGATAGAGCAGGGGCACTAGTGTTACCTTTAACTCCGCCTCCCATTCTTCGCTCCAACCTCGGTCTGGGTCTCATTCAAATGAACGGATAACTCTGGATTCAGCTACAAGTGTATTTTACAACTTTTAGGACCTAATGACTTAAATAAGGGATATTCAAGTGTTCGTACTGGGAAGTTGATTTACCTAAAAAAAATTATCTGCTGAGTTACAGACGTCTCTTTCCAAATGTAAGTCTATGGGGAAAAGTCTTTTTGGGCCCAATGGCATCACGTGACAGACACGGAAGTTGTAGTACCACCGTTTGGCCACTACAAAAACTTGCTTCAAAGCCTGGTGCTCTTCTTGGGGGCTTGGTGATACCCCTCTCTCTCTCCCTCCTATTTCTACGCTGTCCTCAAACTGTCAAAGCTAAAAGCAAGCAAGCAAAAATACCCCCCAAAAAATATCTCTAAAAACAACAACAACAAAATAAAAAAAAACAAATGTGATGTCCAAATTGAAAATGAACAAAAGTTGTTTACACATGAAGAGTTTATATACCTGCTATGGCCGGCGTGGATTTTGGTGGTTAAAGGTCAAAGGTCAAGGTCACCTCACGTCCGTCCCATTCTCGTGAACGTATCTCAGGAATGCCTTGAGGTAATTTCTTCAAATTTGGCACAAATCTCCACTCGGACACAAGGATGAACTGATTAGATTTTGGTGGTCAAAAGTCAAGTTCACTGTGACCGTAACTCAAGAATTCATATGCTAATGTATCACACAAATGTCTAACAGGATAAAATGATGAAGTGATGACATTTTGGACGGACTTAGTGGATGTAAACCGCAACTTGAATGGTTGGCGGAAGCATATAACCATGAGGCAGTAATTCTACTTTCTCATTTGATGTACAACACTGGAGCACAGTTCATTGTTTTGAACATCAGTTTTTTCATTTTATATGTAATTTTGCATACATTTGCCGTATTGTAATATACAGTATATCAATATTGGAAAATATCCTTAATAATGTGATAATGATTTCAACTACGTCACCCAGTGACTTAAATTGATATTGGCCCAAATGTACTATTTTAAAACATTTGTTGAGTCTGTGAGGGTCAGCAATAAAGGGTAAGGAACAGTCACCTAGAGAAAGTGAATTAAGTAATTGGGGGTGGGGCTGGGGAGGGTGGCACAGGGAGTCTGACAGACAGAAGACGTCAGCACAGTCTCCTGGGAACGGCGAAGCCCACATGGTGTTGTCATGGTATGGAGGGACGAGTGACACATGAACAAAACCAGCTCCCCCTTTCACTGTGCCTGTCTCATCTGTCCCCTATCATTTCTCCACCAGCCCATCTTCACTGACACCAACCCCCCCCACCCCCCTCCCCTCCCTCTCAGCTCACGGCGACATACATCACACTAACTAACCAGAGGCTACGGGGCTTTTTCTTTTGCCTCGCATTTACCACTGACATCTACTTCTCCCCATCCGCTGTCCCCTTCAGCGGGGTAATTTGCCTGGCTGAAAAAAAAAAAATGACAGCAGTCAAACACTGCATCCACCCTTCATATCTGTATCACCTGTTATTCATTTAAATCCTCTTGTGTGTCAGTTGAGAGATCACATTTTATTTGTGTTCTCTCTCATTGTACTTCAGCTATACTTTACCCCCTTTACCACCCCTCACTGCTTTTTTCCCCCCACCTACACTCTTTTTCATCCCCCACTACTCTGTTTCCCTTCACAGTTCTTAGGAGCTGAGCATATTGGCATGTTACAGTCGAGTGGGCTTGCTTGCGTTTCTGTGATGTACGTAACAGCGTGCGCTAATGGATTCAGTCGTCGTGTTTGGTTGGGTTGCGTGCGCTGCGCCGTGCACCCCTTTCCCCGACTAATGGGGCCCCCAGGCAGAGGAAGTGTGTGTATGTGTGTTTTTGTGTGTATGTGAAAGAAAGAAAGAGGTGGGCACTCAGTTTATGAGGCAATCCCAGAGAAAGACCTGATTCTCGTGAGGTTTTTGGGTCCTCTTTGGATTGTGTTGAGAAAATGAAACGTGAGATTATGTGCGTTAACCTCAATTAATGCTGGACGCTCTCGATTTTGTTCGTTCATCAAAGGATTTCTTGAAGAGAGAATGTATATACGAATGTGGAGCGAGGATCAAACAAAACAATTATGCAGTACATTATATGCCCTCATTAGTTCATAATTATGGATGATATTATTCAAAGGACTCAAATCATGATCATCTAGTCTTCTGGGTGGTAATATATCACATTCAAGATAATAATCAATAGATTTGGGTTATTTCCTGCAGTTCTTCCGCCTGACCGTTACATAACCTCTTGCACTGTGTGTGTGTGTGTGTGTGTGTGTAGATGTCATTAAAGTGATGTTAAAGGGGTTTAAGTGATTGTCTGATCGTGCTGGTTTTGAAGGCTGATTCCTGCACTGGGAGCGAGCGCGCTGCTAGAGCTTGTTAACGCTTGGCTCTTTGCTCCCATCAACTCTTGTTGGGCCTCATACTGACTGAAGATGAGGAGAGAGGAGGGTACTCTTCATGGAGTGCCTTTATGGGCCGGAAACACCCGCTGCTGTGTGTGTGTGTGTTTGTGTAGCCTGCATGTACTGGGTTAAGAACCTTTTTAAGAAATCCCATTACTCTGTTGTTTTCACCACCATCATTTAAGACCGCTTGGAGTCTTTAGTGGCAATATCGTTCTGCTGTTATAAATACCACACTTTGCTTTTTGTCCTCTACTGTAAATACGAGTGGTGAAATGGTTTGTTAAAGAAATAATCAATAATGGATTCATCATTTAAGTAATTTATCAAGCAAAAAACATTTTTTTTTTACCTTTTTATAGACTAAAAAATGTATTAATTTTTGGTAAAAAAAAAAAAAAAAGTAGAAATCCATAGTTTAATCACTTCTGAAAATAATCACAAGTTGCAGCCCTGCTGAAACCCTTTTTTCTATACAACATGTGTCACAGTCTTTTAAATTGATTTGTGTGGTTGTTTTTGTTTATATTCCACTCTATCCATAAATCTCAGCTAAATGTGATATATTTGCTCTCTTAGATGATGTCATTACACTGATTTAATTTTGGTGCTCCACAATCTCTTTAAGTACCACACACAAAATGATGACAAAATGATGACACACAAAATGATGACTTGGCACAACAGTGGTGTTTTTTAGCCTTGCTAGCAGCATGGCTCTAGGGATGGCTCTGTCTGTCTGTCTGTCTGTTGGTCTGTCTGTCTGTCCGTCAGTCAGTCAGTCAGTCCACTTTGGTCCAGGCTGACACAGACACCCGGTCGGGACGATAACGTAACTCGCTGCGGAGCCCCGACACTTCACAAGAAACGGGAAACCTCTGTTGGTCTGGAGGAGCTGCAGCATTTATTTCTGCAAAAACGTCCACTGCACATTCACTAGATATTCTCAGAGCTAAACTAACTCTTCTGCAGTGTGCGCGCGTGCACGTGGAGTTGGAGCGAGCCGAGCGGGTGAGAACGAGGGCTGTGTGCAAGCAGGCAGCAGGCAGCAGGAGCAGCGCGTACCCACACGCGAGCGCGCATGGGATTCCGACCCGTTAGGATTTATGCGCGTGATAAGTTACAAATAGTCCCTTTAACATAAAAATTATTAACAAAGAAAATCGCAGAAGCAAATAAGGCGTCAGGGTCTCCAAGGCCAAAAGAACAAACAAATAAACCCACAATAACTAGAAAATAAAGACTCCATAAATCTACTGAAAAGAAAAAGACAATACTAAAGACTGAATCCTAATGACTTTGGTGTTAATGTTACAGTAGCACGCTAACACACTAAACTAAGATGGTGAACATGGTAAACATGCTAAACTTTACCATGTTAGCATTTTCATTGTGAGCATGTTAGCTCAAAGCACTGCTGTGTCTAAGTACAGGCTCACAGAGCCAGTAGCATGGCTGTAGTCTTGTTTCTATATGCCTGCTTAAGTCCTTTCTGTCTCTGCCTCTCATGTTTTGCAGTCACCGTCATCATGTTCTGCACGACCAAGAGGTGGACAAACGTATCTGTGTTCCGATGAACCACCTGTGGGCCGACCAGGCTCCTTACACTGTCTGCAACAGCTCCTTATCAGAGTATGGAGTGCTAGGTGAGCCACACAGCATGCTTTAGTGCATAAGTCATTTTGTAGCTCCGTGTAATGATGACTGTGACTTCAGGTTTTGAGCTTGGCTTCGCCATGGCCAGTCCGAATGCTCTGATCCTCTGGGAGGCCCAGTTTGGAGACTTTCACAACACAGCCCAGTGCATCATTGACCAGTTCATCAGCCCGGGCCAGGCCAAGTGGGTCCGCAACAATGGTATTGTTCTGCTGCTGCCACATGGGATGGAGGGAATGGTGAGAAGGAAAAATAAACTGGCCTATATGATGTAATTTTGTAGTATTTACAGATGAATTTGTATATTTTTGGTATATATGTTTTAGTGGAATTCCTCTTCCATTTTGTCATGTCTTGCTCTTCTTCTTTTCTGTCCTCAGGGTCCAGAACATTCATCAGCTCGACCTGAACGATTCCTGCAAATGAGCAACGATGATCCCGATCACTTCCCTGTATGTTCACATGTGCAATTTACATTATGGCTCAAATGGTTACTGCCACGCAGTGTGCTGCACTCCAGAGTGTGCTGCAGTTAACATCCAATAGCTTCCTGTTTTATTGGCCGTGCTGATGTCATGACCACTTAAGTGATGGCTTAAGTGATGATTGCCAATTTCTGTAGAGCTGAAAAGTCTCTTCATTATGGCCTCCAAAGAGTTGGTATTCAGCAGTAACTCAAGGGTGCGCTGGTATGAGGGAACGTTCAAGGAGGGAACCATAGCGGGCTGTATCAGCAGAAGCTCCCCAGATTCATCTTCAAATGGGATATTGATCAAACTATTAGTGGGAGCATACTAAGGGATTAACATTCTCTGTCCTGTGTGTGTGTGTGTGAGAAAGATACAGTGCACTGATGCACTCATGCTTTACGTCACCTGCCCAATTATGAGAACAAAACATTGCTGCAACCAACACTCTTTTTTCTACATAAAGTTACATTTCTTTTTTCAGAATCAATAACCTTTGTTATTCCTTTTGTAATTCTTCTTTTTTACTTTACGAAGGAGTTCAGTGGAGATTTTGAGGTCCAGCAGCTGTACGACTGTAACTGGATTGTGGTCAACTGCTCCAAACCTGCTAACTACTGTCATGTAATCAGACGACAGATTCTGCTGCCATTCAGAAAACCGGTAAAGTATAACATCGTTTTCACTATATTTTATGTGTGTCTTACTTAGCTCCAGTTTGTGCTTGTCCATTAATTATTGATCTTACATTGGAAATTGTGCGTAGATTGCATTGAAGTCACACATATACAGTTAACCTACTACTGCAAAAAGTCCAGATGGTCATTTGACAACACTCACTGATGTTTAGAGGACATTTCCAGTCTTAAAACTCTTATTTCCTTGCTAACATTGCTAATATTTAGTTTGCTTTGTATTTATCTTCAAGGAAAACAATGGATCATAGCTGTTATACATCAGATCGGCATATACGGGTACTTTGCAAAAAGTCAAGGCAGCGCCCACTTTTGGGGTAAAGAAAACCGAAGATCCAATAGATGTCAATGCAAGTTGACGTATGTTTGGATCGGGATTTTGACAAATTCGTATACATTCATCTCTTGTTAAACAAACGATTGTTTTATACATATGTCTAATAATTATTTTGCGACCTTGCCTGAACTTGAGCGTTTGCAATACCTTAATAAATTAAGGTTGATCACCATCGCCATTGTAGCCATGCTAGTCACTGTCACCAGCATCATTTAGCCATTTACCACACTGACAGAGAATATTAACGTATCGTATGTGTCTCAAATCTCAGTGTGGAAGCTTCAGTTAACCTGCTACACAACAGCTTTTAGTCATTTTCCATTTTCTCTCCTGTGACAGTGAGTTTCTTTCCCCAAAAAGGGAGCGCAACCTCGGCGATGACGCCATGCTGGTCTGGTCTATAGCTTGGAGCCATAAAGCCACTCTATTATATCTTTTTTAGGACACGGCAGGTGAACAAATCAGAGATCAGCGTTTTTGGATTTATTGTTGGTGCAACCAACTACACAGCAACTCTTCGGCATAGCGTTGTTACTATTACCGGTTTGTTTAAAGTAGAAATTTGAAGACAAAGTCTTCTGGTTACGCTGTTACCGTCTATGAGGAACACGGGATTGTTTTCCCCCAAAAGGGGGCGTGGTCATGCGAGCCAACTCTGGATGATGTATTCCGGGTCTGATGTATTGAAATGAAATCAAAGTCTCAAATATGAAAACATGAGAGGCACAACCTGAGGTTACGTCTTCTTCACATTTGTTTTGCTTTATCATGACAGACAAACTGTCAAAACTATGTTATACAATACTCCATTTCCATGAACCATGCTACAAAAAGAATCTCAGTTTGCAGAAAGTTGCACAACCTTAGATAGTATTCACCTACTCATTTACAGTACAAATGTGGTTCTGTTTGTAATTAATCAGTACTTTGAACCTCTAAAGTAGAACTAGTTTGGGTATAAAGTTTTAGGGTGTAAAGCAGTTCTCCTTTTTTGCTCTTTTTTCAGTCTCTCTCAGTTTTCAGCCACAGTGAACGTCTTAACTGATCCCCTGTCGCACATAAATGCAATGCTTTGCGAAGCATGAGAAAATGACTTCCTGAGCAAATTAGCGAGGGGGCCAATAGGGGATAATATTGTTTGTTTTTTATGAAAAACTCTGGACTTGGTCGGCTGAGCACAAAGGCTTTTTATTTATTTCATTCTTAAAGAAATGTTTCCTTTTTTCTCCCACTGCTGATGTTGCGTGCTATATGGTGGCAACAAATTAGCGTGAAAAGAGATTAAAACTTTTATCTCTGGAGTTTTTTCAAAGCGCGCAATGAAGTTACGGATGATGGAATCAATCTGTTGTTTGTCACTGAGAGACATTTTTTCCCTTTTTTTTTTCACAGCTAATCATTTTCACTCCAAAGTCTCTGCTGAGGCACCCTGATGCAAGGTCCAGTTTTGATGACCTCGCCAAAGGTGGAGTTTTACTTTGTCTCCGTAAAATATCAAGTGAAATGTTGGTACAGGGATAGTTAACATATCATATCATATTCAATGTCTGCAGGCACTAAATTCAAGAGGTTGATTCCTGACGAGGGCCCTGCGAGTCAAAACCCAGCCCAGGTGAAGAGGGTGATCTTCTGCACTGGCAAAGTCTACTATGAACTGGCCAGAGAGAGGAAACAGCACAAATTGGAGAGAGACATCGCCATCGTCAGACTTGAACAGGTGTTTAATGCCTCTCCACTGTCTGTGCATGCCATAAAATGAGAGTGATGCACTGTCGTCATTTCTTCCTCCATTTATTCCTCCATTTATTCTTCGACCTCCCCTCTCAGATCTCTCCGTTCCCGTTTGACCTGGTCAAAGCAGAGGCAGAGAAATATTGCAACGCTGAGCTGGTCTGGTGTCAGGAGGAGCACAAGAACATGGGCTACTATGATTACGTCCGGCCGCGTTTCCTCACAGTGGTGGCCAACCAGAAGCCCGTTTGGTAAGGGTTTCTGTTCACTGGTCACCTGATTTGTTCATGACAAATGGAACAATGCATTTTAGAGAATCAGGTAACTAACCTTCAGTGTTTCTTTCAGGTACGTGGGACGGGGTCCTGCAGCCGCTCCCGCGACAGGGAACAAGTCCACCCACCTGAATGAGCTGAAGAGGTTCATGGACACGGCTTTCAACCTGAGCGCCTTCCACGGGAAGGACTAGCAATTGAGAACTGGAGCAAGAACCAGACTGGAGGTGCAGTTTCATCTCCAACCATCATGGTCTATTTATTAAGTCTTGATGTAGCAAACATTTTAAAAGTCTTTTAACTTTGTGACAATCTGGAGCATAGCCTCGTGTTTTTAGTAAATACATTTTTAACCCCTGATAATCTTATGTGAAAGATAAGTCTGCAACGCTAACTGACATATGCCTGGATCAGACTGCACAACATTTATGTCTTTTGAGATTTAGTAAGTGATCATTTTTCAATCCCGACCAATCATAGCTTGCAGTCTTTCACAACCTGCAACAATTATGATGTGACAAGCATCATGAAGCACAACTCTATGCGAGAAAAGGCAAAATAAATTGGACGCACTAGTCTTCCCAGGGCCTCGCGAGTATCCTAAATGCGTCTTGTCCTCCACTGTGACACGGGATGGAATGACAAATTGTTGTGTCCTGGCCATGCCCCCATGTCAAGTGAAATTAGGTCTTTGTTATTTATATAAGTGCACCAAATCAACCTTTATCCTTATACCCTCAGTTTGAACAAGGAAAACCTTCACACAAAACACCTCATCTGTGGTATCAGGCCATTTACAGGCCGATATCATGTAGTCTGGATCTGCACTTTATTAAACAACACTATTCAACACAGGACCTTTATGAGGGCTTTAACAGAATACACCACAAAGTCTGGTCTAAAGAGCCTCTAAACAGTGCTACACCTTTATTTCAAATTAAAAGAATCACAAACATTAAATATAAGTCACATAATTGTCACTTAGTTGTGTGGTGAAGTAGTAATCTTTGTACCCCTAATAACATTCACACAACAAAATTTATATTTGTGACAATCACTGAGTAGCTTTAATACTGTAAATACCTCCATTACTGCCATGCTGAATGTTAGCATATATATTAGTAGCATAGATTTGTATAGATTTTTGTAGATGAATAGGAGAAGCAGGAGCTACGAGACGCACACAAAAAACAACAACTGGTGTATTTAAACAATGAATGTGAAATACATATCGCAGGTATGAAGACTGTTTTGAAATTTAACACATCAGTAGGTTCAGTGCCTGTATTTGCTTTGGCTACCTTAGCTGTTAGTGGAGGAGTGTGTGGTATTTATTGTCACACCTCACTTCACCGGGAGACATGAGCCAGCTGGCACAGAGACTTGCAGCCATGTTTTCTACTTAGGACATAAGGCTCAGCTTCCTCTTCGGAGGCTGAGGGATGCGCGCCACACACGTAAACACAGCAAAGCTTTGGATGCTTTGAGAGCAATATTGATGCTTGTTTGTCACATTAAAATCCCCAGGTATTTAAGAGAAATGATATTTGTTACCACTGTACTTTGGAAATGTTATGCTTCCTGGTTAGCTATACCGTAGCTTACCTTTAAAACTTCCAGCTGGGAGATTTAACCATAAGCCATACTCATAACGCAATTTTACATATCTAATTATTTAAATTAAAGAGGTTTATGTGTGTTAGTTTTTTAATGAAAAAAATATGTCCACATGACCACATGTGGTGTGGGCATTGATACATATGCACACACTGGGAATAATAAGATATGCAATAAAATATATTTAAGTTTAATAACATGCTTTGGTCATGATTTTTGGTTGCAGAAGATGTTTGACAGCGTTAAGTGGTTTAAAGCGAGAATTATCACATTCTTCTTTTTACAAATGAAAAGTTTAATTTATAAGCAGTAAAATGCACAATGTTCTCATTTTTATACACTCAGACTCATACACTGTTAGCAGACTTGAGATAAATATTTCTGTGTGACTGACATTAGAGTCAGTTTGCAAGCTTTAATGCTCTCTTCTAGTTGTGCTACTGTTTTCATTTACTGTTATTCCATCACTTGTGACCACAGTGGCTGCCATTCAGAAAAAGTTCCCGTACACACCAGGGCAGAAATGAGCTATTGAGGCCCCTCCTAACACCACACCTATCAACTTCTGTGCATTACGTACAGTATGTACCTTGTCCCCTCCCAAGTTGTCATTAAGTAAAATACACACAGTGGACTACACACGTCATATTCATTATTTGTCCAGAAATCAACCCCTAGACCTCTGCTGGAATTATACAACCAGGGTTTCTGTATGTCAGTTAGTTTGTGGTAATTAAACCTTATTTAGGAATTAAATTAAATAGATATAAACATAACCCTTGAACAGGGATGCACCGATCCAACTTTTTCAGCCGATAGCGATACCTGGGTTTTGGATATTGGTCGATATCGAGTACCGATCTGATACCAGTGTTTAATTAATAAGCTGTATGCCTCACTGTGTGGAAGTGACTGGGGTCATTCTTTTATGTGAAAAAGCAACATCATATTTGACATAAACATTGGTTTCCTAACTTGTAAAACAAAATGTGACCAATAAATACAAAGATATAAACTTATTTAATTTTTCTTTATTATTAAAATAATAAATCGTACACCAGCAACTTGGTTAAAAAAATCTTCAAAATTAACAGGAATTACAATTCAAGTGTAAACCTTTTAATGCAGCAACAAATTTGGTGAAAACTTAAACATAATTAAAATTACAGTATATAATGTGTATATTCAATTCAATTCAATTCAGTTTATTTTTATATAGGGTCAAATCATAACAGAAGTTATCTCGAGACGCTTTAGCTATAGTATATAAACAATATAATGAATTCCACCTGTTCATCAAGGCCTATGATCTCAGCTGACTCTTCTTACACATCACTCTTTTAATTACTTAGCTACAGTTTTTCCTCTGTTTTATTTATTAGTTATGATTTTGTGTGCCCTCTTTGTAAAGCATCCTTGGGTTTCTTGAAAGGCGCTATATAAGTCCAATTTATTATTATTATTATTAATTGTCACCGATACCCGATCCAGCTATTTGAATCAGTATCGGCCCGATATATACGATCTGGTATCGGTGCATCCCTACCCTGGAATATGCACCAAGTGACACAGACCCCCACTAAAAAAAGACTGGCTCACAAGATTAGCTAATAATGCAGCCCCCACCATGATGCTAATTCCTTACAAATCTGAAATACCAACTGACATACAGTGGATGTGTGAATTTGTGCCCAGGGGCAGCAGCCTTGGGAATAACGCACTGTCCATGTAGTTTAACTCATCACCAACAGCACACCTGAATTCATGCAGCAATACAAATAAAAAACAATGAGTGTATTTATATACAAAGTGACTGTAGTCTTACTAGGCTGGGTTGTTGAATAAGAGAATGGTAAATATGCATATGGATGTTTTATATATATCCATTTTTTTTTTTACTTTCAGTTCTCTTCAGTAAGCGTTCTCCACAGCAGTAACAGCTTCTTTGCAAACAGGGTCTAGTTTTCCATCTCCACCTTCACCGGGGAAAAAGCATGAACAGGTTTCCAGACAGTGACATCACAATGACGTACCACGTAGCTTCCGCTTTACGTCAAAGCTAATCAAACTCACCAAACTCCAGCTGCTTTATGTCACAGCTGAAGACGAGCTCCCCGTTGACCACGAGCTCCACCATGTTCCACTCGCGCGTCTCTTCCAAGATGCACTGGTGGCCGCGCGCTCCCAGAGCGGCTGCGGACACATTGGACGGACAATGTTTGACCTCATTAAAAACAGTCAAGAAAGCAGACAACATGCGGGTGTCCTGATTGGAGTCGAAAAGACACATACCCAGGAGACCCTGCAGGCGGAAGTTCCTGTGTGCAACAACTCCATTGGATTCATAAGGTCCGTAACAAAGTGTCACCCTCGCGTTGTTCGGCATTGTTTGTTGTGGTCACCTGAGTAACTGTTGCTAACACGTATCCAGGAATCCCGTTTGCTCCACTTTAAAAAAAAAATTAAAAAAAATCAACTTTATTAATTTGTCAAGGTTTTGTGATCTAATATTTCTTTTGTAGAACTCTAAATTACGTTTATGAGTATCTCATTATAATAAGTCAAATATCAATATTATAATAAGTCAATATACTGTAAGTTTCAAGTTTGTGATTGTACTTTTTGTGTACTACAATAAACTTTGTTATAAATTTGACTAAGAACCATAGTGACTGTAGTCTTACTAGGTATGAGTATATCAAATAAGATACTAAAATATGACTTGCTATGTCATAATAATGATTATATTTAAAAGAACACCTCATAATTTGTCATAATTCCAAGGGTTGAAATTAGCATTTGCAGTGATGTTGATCAATGTGCGTTGTCAAAATAAAAATAAATAATTTAAGAAGTCATAATTGTGAAAACTTACTAGAAATGAATTATGTAGTGGATTTTTAAAATCAAACGGACATCTTGATTCCATAATGCAACCAAAGAGTATAGATGCAAAGAGACGAAACTCTGGTGCTTTTTTGACAACAGCCACTGCCGCCATTTTGGACCGAAAAACGTTTATTATATTTACAATATTTTATTCTTCAACACAGGCCATTTCGGTAGTACGACGGAGTATTAGGACACATTGAGGGGGGGAAAAAATCGGAGATTTCGAGAATAAATCATATTACGAGAAAAAAAGTTGTAATTTAATGAGAATAAAGTCATACTATTTCAAGAAGAAAAAGTCATAACATTTTTCGAGAATAAAGTCATAAAGTATAACTTCACAAGATGCTCCACGTTCCTCATTTTCACACAGGCGGCACGCTACTCTATTTCCCCTCTTAAATAAAAATAGTAAAATTACTACTTCATAATATTATGACCGTAAACCTATGACTTTACTCTCATAACGTTATGACTTTTTTTCTCGTAAACTTCTGACTTTATTCTCATAATCCGACTTTTTTTCTCGTAAATTTATGACTTTATTCTCATAATCCGACTTTTTTTCTCGAAAACTTCTGACTTTGTCATATCATTACAACTTTTTTTCTCGTAAACTTATGACTTTATTCTCGATATCTCAGATTTATTCATTTTTCCTCAATGTGGCCCTAATACTCCGTCGTACGGTAGAATATGATAATAGAATAGAAATAATTTCGTTTTACTTTTGTACAGCACTTTTTAGGCGGACATTTTACTGGCGTCTGGCTGTCACTTTCAGTCCAAAATGGTGGAAGCGTGGCTCTGCCGCTGGGTGCTGACGTTGCAAAGGAACGAACATTTGACTTTCACTTCTTGGCAATATACGTTCTTTGATGCAACTGATCAATAAATTCAGAACAGTTACTGACATGCTCAGTTGCCTTAGCAACCATAAATATGGTGGATAAGTGGATTGTCTGTAAGGTGACACATTTTTTATGAAACACAATCAGGGTAGATTATTTAAAACTCAAACATGGTATTGATATGCATCTACTCTGTAAACATCAATATGAACCCAGGCCTTAATTAGATTTTGGTTTCTTTCTTTAATCTTCAACGGTACTTCATAAATACAATACTTCATAAACACAGTGATCACCTCTGGTTAGCAAGTTTCATATTTTCAAACTTACATTTACACTTTGTAACATTAAGTTATATCATACAAAAATAAATAACTTAATTGATATATTCTGCTCATAAATTTACAAATACACATTTTTGATCACACTTAACATTCTTTGATAAGATAAACGGTATCCCTTTAAATTCAGTTGCTTTTTCCAGTATATGGAATACAGTATGAACTAAACATCTATGAGTTTATAAAAGGATACTGACATGTAAGTAATACCACATGTATTGTTGGTACAATAAACACCATTTATGAAGACAACACAAATGGAAATTGCATAGAAGATTCTAGTTTTACAATGTACCTTAATCTTCAGAAAATCCTTAGATAGCAGCATGCGATTTGCAAGTTGACACAGAGGGACAATCAGCCATTTATCATAACTCACAAACTACTTTTGCTCGACACCAAACAATAAATTTACTCTTTTCTTTGGCTGATTCATCTCAATTTAGTGCAAAACAACAATCAAAAGTTCAAATTTGGCTTGATTTTTTTTTTTTTTTTTTTTAACATTGTGACAGACATTTTAATTACTGCTGTATGTTGATTTTTTTTTGTGTGTGACAACAGCAGAAAGCGACCTCTATAATAACCTCTAATATTCTCTAAGAATAAGTAACAGTATTACAGTACAGTATATAACATACAGCTTTACGTGACATTTTGTATCACAGTTGATGTATATTTTGTGATTTTACTCAAGAGGAATGCATTATGGCAGCACAAAAACACACTTTTAAAATCACACCACCACTATTTTCACTGACGCTGATAGTTTCCTACGATTTACTTCCGTTCTTCAAAGCTTGCGCCTCTCCCTGTGATGAAGTCTGGGTTTGAGCCTCCACTTTAGTCTGGTTTGGTGTCTTCAGCAGAATCTCTGGCAGTGTTTGCTGATTCTTGGTCAGGTCAGCTGGTATCTGCGGTGTTTTGCTTTGCCAGTTTGTGTCTGTTTGCGTGTGCGTCTCCAGCGTCTGACCCTGTCTTTGCTGCGTTGGATTGGAGCTGGAGTTGCATTTATTGCACAGATCCCTCATGTCCAGGAGTCCCTGCACCAGACACTTGACAAATTCTGCTGAACATGTCTGCGGGCTCTCGCGGAAACTGGACACGGAGAAGATAATGTGGTCTGACTGAGGGTTGTAGCACGCTCCATATCCGTTTGGTACCACGGGTCCGTAGCTGCAGAACATCTCAACAGTAGTAGGAACCTGAGGGGAGAGTGAATCCTTCAGTACTGAACTACTGACAGTTTTACTAGTGTATTCAATTACTACTGTAGGTGGAAAGGTTGAGATAAGACTATTGAGATGGGTGTGTTGTAGAAGTTGATGTCTTCCAGTTAAACCTAAATTGCAGTTTTGACTAAAATAACCAAGTGGCATTTTATTAAAAACATCTCTCTAGTGTCCCCTGCCTTGTTTCTACTGTACAGAAACTCTATATAGTAGAAACAAGACAGGTATGCTTGTAGTGCACATTATAGGAGTACTCCAGCGATTTAGCATTGCACTTCCATATTTGGGCCTCTCACGAGAGACAGAAAAGAAAAACTAAAAAGCAGCTGAGGCCGAGATACCCTGACGTTTTTGTCTGTGTGGGTCAAGCTCCAAAAATATTGGCTTCTACACTTCCCATGATGTAACTCAGCAGTGCCTTTCATTTAGAGCTGTAACGATTAATCGATTAGTTGATCTAAAGAAAATTAATTGTTGACTATTTTGTTATTAATTGATTTACCAAGCAAAAAATGCTAAAAATGTGATTATGAATGATTTTAAGTTTTTCTTGTTCTTGCATTGTATAATATTTTGGGTTCTTGACTGTTGGTCCGACAAAGCAAGACATTTGATGACATCACCTTGTGTTTTAGGCAGTAGGCAACCTCCGGGTCTGAAAAGTGAAGCCAATGCTGAAGTGCCTTAAGCTTGCATTCTTTCTAATAGCCAGCAGCGGGCGACTCCTCTGGTTGCAAAAAGAAGTCTGATTGTATAGAAGTCTATGAGAAAATGAGCCTACTTCTCACTTGATTTATTACCTCAGTAAACATTGTAAACATGAGTTTATGGTCTCAATCGCTTGTTCCAAGTCTTCTTCAATACAGCATTATGTTCATTTAGTAAATTATGGTCCAATTTAGAGTCAAATAGACCATAAAGCAGGGTATGATTTAGGCTACCTTGTGATTGACAGGTCGCTACCATGGCGTTGTCCGGTCTGGGAGTTGTCCGTGTTTTCTTCTTACAACTTTAATCCTTTCACAGTCTGTTTTCAGTTCATGAAAGTTAACATTTTGATCACGTAAAAAAATGTCTTATTTAGCATTCGACTGTATTTAGCTCCACCCTCTCGTGTCACTTCCGGTTGCAAAAAAACAAGATGGCGACAGCCAAAATGCCGAGCTGGAGCCTTCAAAACGGTAGTCCACAAGGTTACGTCATGGTGACTACGTCCACTTCCTATTATACAGTCTATAGTTTTAAGATATAAGATATTGTGATTTATTTATGTTTTATAGATCAAACAATTTAGCAATTTATTGTGAAAGTAATCTGCAGATTAATTGATAATGACAATAATCATTAGTTGGAGCCCTACTTTCATGAGAGCCCACACTTTTTTTAAACCCCACTCACACTTCAGTTTGTAGCTCAAGCTTTCTGTTAAAAATTGTATGTCTTGAGCACAAACCGAGAAAACCCTGCTGACACTAAAGTTATATTTTCAGACTTTAGAAAGCTTCTTGCAGAGCCACATTGGATACAACTGTATAACATACAACAGCATACAACTGTTTTAAAAAAAAAATTTTTTTGGTGGATTGCCCCTTTAATACATTTTTGATTAAATATAGCTTCATTTTACAGTTTTAAAATCAGATGACAATACCTGACTTGTAGAGAGAATGAACTGATTACTGATGAGATGGGCTTCGTCTTTGAATATATCTGGCGTCTCCATCTTCAGTTCATGTGCAATTCCACGTAGTCCTAATAAGTGATTGTCTATTGCCATCCCTGTAATAGCCTGAGAAGGAGAATGAATATATGTTATTGTGTTTTCTTTGGCAAGCAAAGTCAACATTGTACTGTAGTAGAAATCTGGATGAGGTTAGAGAATAGTCACCAGAATTGTATACTTTGTCTGCGCGGTTATGGCACCTCGTAACATCTCCATCTTCTCTGTATCCTGGAGACGTAAACGACTGCCAATCAGTTACTAGACTATTAAATCCCTTTATTCACAGAAAGCATACTTGTCATGATGGAGTACATCATGTCTGCAATAAAAGTCTGGATGCAACAAAACTTTCTCAAACTGAACAGTGACAAAACTGAACTCATCATCTCCAAGTCCACCCTCAGCAAAATCAAACACCCCATACTCACCATTGAGGCACCACTGTCTCCCCTTCCTCCCAGGCACGCAGCCTTGGCGTTATCCTCGACCACACCCTCTCCTTTGACCCCCATATCCGCCAAATTGTGAAATCCTCCTTTGCAATATTGCTAAGATCCAGCCCTCTCTTGTACGCCCTTCTGCTGACACATTGATCCACGCCTTCATTTCCTCCCGTCTTGATTACTGCAACTTACTCCTCTACGGCATCAGCGCTACAGTAGCTCCATCAATAGACTCCAGCTGGTCCAGAATGCATCCACCAGACTTCTAACCCACACCAAATCCTGGCATCACATCACCACAGTCGTAAAAGACCTCCAAGGGGTTCCTGTCTCCCACCGGATCAACCTCAAAATCCTGGTCCTCACCGACAAAGCCCTTCACCAACTAGCACCCCATACCTCACAGACCTCCTCTCCCCCTACCAACCATCTCGGCTCCTCAGATCCACCTCACCCTTCCTTCTCTCAACCCCCAAGTCCAACCTGAGCAGCTTCGGGGACAGAGCCTTCTCCAGGGCAGCTCCCAGGCTTAGGAACTCGCTCCCCCAGGACATTATAGACTCTGAGTCTCTTCCAGTCTTCCAATCCTGCCTCAAGACACATCATCTTCTCCACTGCTTTCTCTTAGCCCCCCCATTCATCCCTGTGTGTCTGAGTTACATTGTCAGTTGTTTGTCCCACCACCGCTGCTTAGTGTAAAGCAACTTTGAGTCCTAGAGAAGCACTATACAAATTCCTATTATTATTATTATTATTATTATTATTACATCAACACAGACTGAAGTAAAACATTGAATTAAATTCTAAAAAGCAAAGAAAGGCAGCAGCATTCATTATGACTGTAACGTCTTACGCTTGTGCTCAGTTTCCCATCAGTCATTGCTGTGACAAAGGCCAGGGCTTCTGGTGTGGCTGAGCGGATGTTGTCCACTCTGCCCTCCTGAAAACGCCGTATAGAAGCACTCTCATAGGTCGACACCGGCCTGCCGTGACATCTAGAGTAACACACAAAGAGAAAGCCTTATAGCTTGGAGCCCCGGGTTATTGTAATGTATATTAATCAGTCCTGTTATAATCGTCTCTTTCTTACCGGTAGTAGGCTAACTGGAGAGCAACCTGGATGTAGGCGTCGGGACTCATTTTCTGCTTCTTGATGAACTCTTTCCCGTAGTCGTAGAATTTGTGGACATTCATGTCCAGATTTTTCACCTGTCTGAGCAAATAAGGATGAATCCTGCTATGAGCTGAAAGCATTTAATTGTGTGTTTGATTGTATAGAAACCAGAGTATAAACCCACACCTCTGTAGTTTGTCAGCAGAAGAGGCGAGGAGCTTGTGGATCTCTGGAGTACATTTCCAGCGGAGCCTGTGTGGCGCAGCCAGCTCGCTCACACTTGCAGCTCTGACCAGCTTTGATGGGCTGCCAACCCTGACGTCACATGGGAACATTACATCATTTGGCATGTTTCTTTTTTTTAGGGTAGTCTTATTTGGATTTTTCTAAGCATATGCCAACAAGTACACACATTTTGCATTTCATTTCTTACATGTATTTAAGTAGATACTCTGTGCACTGCACAAGGACAATCCCCTCGAATGGTGAGTGTTCACACACGACTCCGCAGCATCCGTCGGCTCCTACAACAAACTGACACAGTCATGCTATTGTTAGTGGGTTTTCTTGAGTTGAACCAAACTGCAATGCTAGATTATCTAAGATTCAATTCATTTGCAGTTGCAGTTTCATCACTGTATTGTGCATTCTGCTATGTACTGCAACTACGTGTTCCTTCGTATACATTTCATCCACATGTTACACCCTGCAGTGACGAAATAATTTAGAGAGGAAGCCTCCAATTCATTCAAGTGATCTGAATTCTTCATCAAAACATCTCCATCAAAGTTCATGCTAATGACATCAGGCTTGTAATCCAATGGGGACGTCCACTCGGTCAGAATTTCTTTAAATGTAAATTCTTAATTTGGCATGGGATTGGCTAATTACATCCACTGGCACTGTGAGAGAGGAACATGGATTTATGACATTTTCCTCAGTAATTAAGGAGATAAAACATCACTCATTCATCTACGTTCCTTTCATCCTCAATTCATTCTTCTTTTCCTCAACTGTTTAACAAGTTTTCTAAGAACTGTGCTCACTAACCTGCATGGGCTTGTCGTACCAGCGGTTGCCCCCATTCTTGGCCACTCCTCCGCCGTGCAGCATAAACATGGCTCGTGTGGTGTCACCTACCTCCGGCCCACTGGCGTCATCGAGACAGACCAGACACAGACAACGCTCGATCATGTCCAGAGAGTCCCTGTTTGTAGACTCTAGAGCATGATACGGAAAAAGAAAAGTCAATTTGGAGGGGCAGATAGATTTGGAAACACTGAAATCCACCTGACTTAAAGAGGACTTATTATGCTTTTGTGATTTTTTCCCCTTTCCTTTAGTGTGTTATATAGTTTTTTGAGCATGTAAAAGGTCTGCAAAGTTACAAAGCCCACAGAAACTCCTGAACTGCCTGAAACGCCTTGCTTGAAGTCCTGCCTTTTCTTCCGTAACATCTTCCAAGTAACACAATTGCATAATACCTGCCTAGCGGCCACTTTAGCATTCCCTAACAAAGTTAGTTAGAGCTGAGCTGGAGCGGAGTCCGAAGAGTTTGGTTCAGTTGACCAATCGGAGCAGACTGAGATTTTCAGGAGCGGACACAGGGGCTCAAACGGAGTGAAAGTGAGCATAATAGGTCCTCTTTAAAAGAGTCTCATACCTCTCATTAGCACGCTGCGAGACTTTGACCACTCTGTCCGTCCGTCTGAAGTGAGGAGACCAATAGGTGGGAGCCGCTCTTCTTCGCTGTCAGCCATCCTGGCGATCTTCTCCAGCTGAGTCAGCAGGTCTCTTTCATTCAGTCGGCGGAAGTTGATCACCACATCCAGCACAAAGAACTGGTGGACAGAGGTTCAGATTGAACACAAGCTGTGTCAGTGCTCTCGTCCCTAAGGTCTTACTTTAATATTAGCTGGGAATCTGTACTGCAGGCTGAAGCACACAGGAGAATTGTCTCCTAAAGATATCTGATATCTGATAGGATGTGCATGATGAAGGGCAGCAGAGACTTAAAGGATAATTCTGTTTTATTACAACTTCAGTCTCAATTTGTGTAGTTTTGACCATCATTTCTCAGTTATGATAACATTATACTCACTAAAAGTAATTGCTGAGATTTGAAACACACATTAGTAAGATCAGATTTTTATGGAGCTCTGGTCTTGAGTGACGACACTGGCCATTACTGGTCGTATCGAAGGACATCATGGTGGTATGTGATCATCTTTAATTGTTTTATTTATTTGAATACTTATTTGAGCACCTTTTGATTCTTCTGAACTCATAGACCCTCTGTGGAATTACAACATAGTGGCAATGCTGAAGTCTACTGGCTGATGTGCAAATGTCCCACATGTTCTAGATAATTAACTTAACAGAGAGCACTTGTCAGTGGGCTGTGGCTGTTCATCACTCATTGGGAGATAAGTTAGCATAGTGCTCACAGAGCCTGTTTACAGTACCATCGGATACGAGAGAGTGATGATCCATATGTTCTGCTGTGACAGGGACACGATGTATAGTCTAATTCTCACTCTAAACTGTAAACATTGATCTCTGTCTCTCGTTAGGTGATCTGTTCTGAATTCCTCCTTGGCCATTTTGGGACTTCTCATCTGTTTTGATTCGTGGAAATCGATTCTTGACCTTCTGATGAAGACAACGTGTCATATGGTTTCTCTGGAAAAAGCAAGTAAGTGGACCATGAGTTGAATCACTATTTTCACTATCACAGAATGAATCATCATGGTTAACTTCAACACAGATGAGAGGTTGAGAAAGTGCTGAGTTCACATGTCAACTGGTCTATCTCAATGACAACTAGGCAAACTCCATCCGCCTGTGATGACTATGTGATGTGGTTGAAATCCCCTGAAAAAGCTAGTGATTGGAACTTTGTTAAACTAGACTTTGACTGTGTCTGACCTGGTTTTTACAAGCCACAATGATGTGTTCAGGTTCTGGCATCACGCTACTCTCCTGGGCCACCAGTGTGTCCCTCTCAGGCCCCGGTAGGCGGTAGGAAGTGAAGAGGCGATAGTACTGCTCCATACACAGAGGGGTTCCAGCCAGCTGGCCCCGGGCGTAGTCCACAGGCAGGGCACGTCTACACACACACACACACATACATTACTTTGTCAGGCCTTTTAGTTACACATGAACCAGAATGTGAAAATGACTCTGTTGTGCTCTCATTGTACATTAACTTACGAATCAAGAAGAGTCTTGTACTCCATAACTCCAGAAATTAAGTGAGCAGCAAACCTAGAAAAGAAAAACTTTACATTGTAAAACTTCCCAAAACACACACACACACATGTTGTACTTGGTCGCTCTCTGTACTTGTGCTAATACTTCCCTGCATTTAACCTTGTTCATGTGTAGCTGTATTACACACAACAGTATAAATGCTGTATGTAAATCATCTGGTTAAGTTGCCAGACCCAGATCAATACCATGTTAACCAAACCACGACCTTCATTGTCTGTTAACCTTGCCACCAGTAGCCTTGCCTGGCCTCTCAGCCCTCAAGGTGTTCTGGGTAATTACCCTATCTGTCAATGTGTAGCAAGGAAGTGTTCAGTTTGCATTAATCGATCAAAGCCGGTCTCTGAGTAATTTATACAGTTCACTGTCATTTCTCAGGTCTTTGTGTCGTAAAAATCAAAAATTGCCTGTCAAGTGGTAACTTTTTAATTTTTACAATGTGTGGCAATCACAGCTTATTCGTTTACACTACTGGTTGACAGTATACTTCTCTGTCCTGTCCTGTGTGAGGTGTCTCTCATGACTCATTTGTCTCCGTTGTGCAGTGTCTCATGCCTTAAAGAGTCCATGGGAGCCTTGAAGTGCTGCTGAGGGAAGACCATCACTGGACTGGAGTTGACGGGCAGAGCCAGTCTGTTGTTCAGGTACATGTCATTCAGCCAATAGTCGTACACCTAGAGTCGGACATAGAGGGATTCAATTAAAGGCACTCTCTAAAAGTAATAGTGATTTAATAGTGAATAAAGGAGAACAAATACGTTTCATCATAGTGTCACTAGATGAAAACGATTTGCTTTGGGATTCGAAATGACCGGCACACATCATTGTTGACCAGATAATTTTATTTACCCAGTTTGCCTTGCTCTCCCTCCTCTCCACGAGTTTGCTCTGTAGTAGCTCCCCCACTCCTCCAGGGGCCCCAAACTGCTTCACCACATGTTGGGTCTTGTTGAACTGTTCCCCTGTGAGCAGGTGCTTCGTGCACCTCAGGTACATGTCCAGTGTGTCTTTCAGGGCGGGGAGCGGCAGCTTGGGAAGACCCTGAGCAGTGTGGGGCATGAAAAAGTCATTTTTTTCCCCTAAATTTGTGATAACACATCAACATGTAAAACTTCTGAATCTCCTCTGCTGCATGCATTATATCAGTTTATTAATAAAAGACTTTAAATAAATAATAATTCAGTTTTTAGTTGTACATGTTAAGAACAACTGCTTGCCCAGCTTGTAAATTATTCACTTCACTTGACTCAGCATAAGAGGATATATAATTAAAATATCAAAGCATATTAATTATTCTCATAAAATATCACATCGTCCTTAATTGATTGTAAAACAGTACAGACTAAAAGTCAAATTTATATTTACCTCTCTGCCCCCTAAATCTTTGGAGGGCTCTTGGTCCAGAACTGGCATGTCGGTGGTGTAGAAGGGCAGCCTCTGAGACTCTGTGTCCACAAATAACATGGTATCAGTATCAAGTTCAGCCACTGTGACGGTCTAACTAAGAGAAGTCGTTTTTAAACGTTGCACTTCTGTGGAAATATTTAAGGATAAATGTACAATGCTACTCAAAAAATAAAATCTATCACTTTCATGACTTAAAAAATACAAGAATGCGCACTTTGGAAGATGTTCACATCTTTTTCGAAATTATTTCGCAAACTTGCGCATTTAATATTAACAAGCGGTCATAAATAACAATAATACATTTACCAAACTGAAATAAACCATCACATAAAAATGAAATGTTTTACTTACCAGAAAGAAAAATAAAACAATCCCACTCGTCCTGGGACTCAAGCAAGGAGTTTCGGTTTATCCATCTAGACTTGAATCCATTTTTGGCAGAATTTCTTTTAAAAGTCACCACTTTGATCCTTTTATCATTTTGAGCATCTTTCAATCTCCAGCATGGCAGGAGCGCAACTCCCTCGCTGTGCTCAGGAGAGATGCTGAGAGGGTACCTCACTCTCCTGGCTGCCAGGCTCCTCCCAGAAGTCCTTCTATTCGTCGAGAAGTTTATTTGGCACTTCACATCTTCACCCCACCGTATTTAGACACCGTCTGAGCGCCTGAGATGCTCACACGCTGCGCCAAAGAACAATTCGGATGCGTTTTGCATTTTGGATTTCCCCCTTTTGGCTTTCTGAATTTTCAACACTTTCAGTCGAGTTTGGGCGCATACATTGCTCCCACCTCGCTGCAATTGACTGATTTAATTGGCGTTGTGAATTCAATATTCAAATATTATATGCAAAGGTTTGCATTTTGTAGGAGCGCAGATGTTTTTGATTTTACGCACAATATCAACCTCAGGATCCTACATGAAATTATTATTATAATTTGTTCCAAACATGATTTTTAATTCAGAGAAGTTGCTCTTTTCTATAATGAATTATTGTATACCTGATAAGCATAACAAAACTACCTCTATAGGCCTTAATAAGTTTAATATTCGATTGTGCATTAATGCATGTTCAAAGGCAAAAATCCAAAGGGAAAAACGTACGCTTTATAAATATTACCAGAATTTAAGTAACACCATAGTGATAATTTTGTTAGTGTGGATTCCATCACCTGAGGAAAATAAATGTGTCCTATACCACCACAATAATTGTAATTAAGTGTAAGCAGTTTAATTAATTGCCTAAATAAATCATTTCCATGAACCGTATCATTCACATAATATTGATTTAATTATGTACATGAATATACATGTATGTACAGTCGCAGATAACACAACGAGGCTATGCATTCCAGAAGTACATCATCCAAAATAAACAAAAAAGAATCAGACAACAAGACGCAGATTTCAGTTCATTTCTTTCTAAAACCGTCGTGTGACGAACAGTATTGCATATTGAGTTTAGCAGCACAACTCTGGCAAAATAAACACAGATTACATTGAAAGACGCATTACAACTGTTCTTTTGTTAAAATACATTTACACATAATCCCTGAATATGAGTCAGTTTCTGATACAGTGATAAATACCGTTAATGTTTAGACATTTATCTCAACAAATCTTCGACATTACCCTCACTTTAAGATGAACAAACGCCAGCGAGCGCGTTTCTACTGCAAAAAGCTTTAAGCTACTTGATTTGACAATTAACCGGAGGAATTGTCACCAGGAGCAGTAAATAATTTATGTCGTTACACAATCCTAATCGTGTTATGTAATTGATTGGATCGGACGGGATGCACACAACTCTACATTGGCACTTTGATAGTTTTACACTCAGTTAAATGTCTTTTACGCATATTCTCCGCCTGAGGACTCCTCCTCTGAATACGACCGCTGCGCAAATGTTTCAATACCATTCTCGTCGATTGTAGTACACAAGCCCTTTCTCTTCTTCTCTCGTTGCTCCATCTTAATCGTATCATACAGTCCTGTTGGGCCGTCCTCCAGGAGCATATTACGCTCGGAGAAAGAGGGCTTCATCTGTGTCACGTTCTTCAGCAGAAGGAGCGCCGGTGCGTAAAGTACATTGGCGAGGCCCATGCCCAAGTTAAGCTGAACAAAGCCCAAGTCGTGTACTATCTGTCCAGCCACCACGGGCCCCATGGCATAGGCCACGCAGTAAGAGATGTCTGCGATGGCGTACACACTGCCGTACACTGACACATGTCGCACATCCACCAGGAATGCCAGTGTTGGTAGTAGCGCCGTGTCCACGAAGGCAATGCCAAAACAGATTCCGCACAGCGGGATCATGAGCTGTCCAAAGTTTTTGCAGGCTGGCACTGTGCAGGAGCTGGCACCTATGAACACCATACCTATAGCCCCGTAAAACCACTGAAGATGAGGGTACTTGGCTGCTAATTTCACAGTGAGATAAACCCCTAAAACATGAGGGAAGAAGGCAGGGAACCATGTCATGCCGATCTGCCACTGGGTGGAATGCATGTTTTCCTCCATCCAGTTGGCGATAGTGGGTTCAAGGAAGGCGAGAGGGATGTTACAAATTGTCAGAGCACCAGCCACTACAGCTATGTAGGGATCAATCATCAGTTTATACATGGGGGTGCCCACCGGCATGTTTTCTCTCGCTCGGTTAGAGAAGGGTTTCAGCACAGTCAGGCACAATATACCATCGATGAGGCAGACACAGGCCAGGATCAGGAAGGGCACCCGCTTCCCTGCGAACTCATAGAGGATCCCTCCAAAGGGGGGCGCCACAAGACTTCCAAAAGAGATGAAAGCCAAGGCAATACCCAGCGCTTTGCTCCTCGCCTTCTCCTCCGTGTACCTGTCCGCGATCAGAGCGAGCCCCGCGGTGTCCGCGAAAGCCGAGCCGAGGCCCTGCATGCTGCGCGCCAGGAACAGAGTCGCGTAGTTTTCAGCGAAGGCAAAAGTGAGGGTGGACAGAAACATGACATTGAGACCAATGAAGAGTGGAATATCATACCCGACCCTGTCTATAAACGTGCCACTTATCGGGTTCACCAAGAGCTGAAGGATGGCCTTGGAAGCAAAAAGAACACCAATCTGCAGGTCGAAGTTCCCCTTGGTTGCTTTGTGGATGGTGCTGTTAGTGGAGTTGGTGTGCGGCATAATGGCTTGGGCATGATCCGCTGCTTTCTGTAGCCCTTCTAGGTAATCGGGTATAATTGGCACGATTACCATGTAAAGCATGTTGTCTAACAAAAGTGCTACACAGACTATTACTAGAATAATCCGTTTCTGCCGATCTGGGTCTTGGATTACATTGCCCAGTTGTTTAGTTCTTTCGCCCATCTGGGACAGTTTGGAGGCGGCAGATTGTGCCAAATTAGTGCCTTGTCCCTCTGTGGTCCCCTCCGGCTCCATGATTTGCTCCATTTCTGGCTCAAGTCTTGTCTTTTGAGAAAGAAAATCGGCTTCCCCCAGTTGGTTTGTTTATAGAATTACGCACGCTTGGCACATCTGTTCTGTCTTTTTATTTCGTTTTCTTTTCCAGCACCGGGAGCTCCGCTAATGAGCTAGATAACTTCCCTCTGCTTTACCTCTTCTCTCTCCCTCGCGCCGTCCGTCATCGCACGCGCTTTTCCACTCCCGTGACTCGGACTCGTTTTATCCCCGTCGTCCCTAGTTGCTTCATTGTCTCATATCCCGTCATTCAGGTGACGCGCTGGTCCCGGGCAGCACTCGCAGGTTGGGGATTCACCTACAGCTCTCACAGTGCCGGCTCCATCAGCGCACTCGCCGTTTTAGGTCCGTCTGCTGCACCCCTTCGGTTCCCACACGCTCCCAGCTGTCTCCAGTCACCTGTAACGCTGTGAGCTAAGTCATCATTTCACATCAACCGGACTGGTTTTGTCGGCCGTGGAAGGAATCCACACTGCAGTTTGTTGACTCCGATAGGTGCCCCCCTTCCCCCCCCTCCTATCTTCGCCGAGGGCTGTGACGCACAGTCCTGCTGCTCTCCAGAAGATCTTTTATGCTAATTAAGTACAAAATCCCAAGTGCTCACTGCTGTCCAGTGAGTTGCTCCAAGACAGAGCCGAGGATGCTCGTTCCAGTTTATGTTATATTCAACCTCCTCAGTTTTAAATTACACTTATGTGTAATTTGATTATTTGAGTCTAAAAGTAGGATATGTCTATAAATCGCTAAAACTCTGACAATTCGGCTCAGTAACAAGAGGAAACCTGTAGTTATTCAACTTGCATCACTGCTTCAAAGTGAAAAAATACACAGAGGTTTCCGCGTTACTTGATAAGAACTGATTCAGCACCACGCTCCAGTGGACAGCTCCACAGAGGATGCCACTAAAAGGAGGTTAAAGTGATGAAATTGAAATGAAATCTTTTAATTCTTCCAACGTTTTCCCTCTAATACAACCATCCATTACATTTTGTTTCTAAAAGGTGTGTCGCGGACAGCAGGGAGTCGAGTTGAGTTTAGGTTCAAGCCTCCGCACCCACATTGCTGGAGTTTAACTGAGCAAAGCACCAAAATCTGATCTCTCTCTCTCTCTCTCTCTCTCTGTCTCTCTCTCTCCTCTCTCTCTCTCTCTCCCTCCCTCCCTCTCTCTCTCTCTCTCTCTCTCTCTCTCTCTCTCTATCTCGCTCTCTCTCTCTCTCTCTCTCTCTCTCTCTCTCTCTCTCTCTCTCTCTCTGTGATAAATGTGAAATACCTTACCACTACTTACCACTGTTTTTGAACCATCTCAGAGACAGATCTTCACGATCGGTATTAATCAATCTGAGAAAAATAGGACTTTACGCACAACTGACACGATTTCATCCTCATCACCTACATTTAAATATATTATCGGCATTTAGCGCCAACTTCCTGTTACTTTTATTTCAACAATTTTTTGCACAAAATGTGTTGTTTTAAACATTTTTTTTCTCTTTTGTTCTTTTGAACAAATGCAGCTTTTAAAAGAATCTCTCAAAAGTTAAGCCGTTCACGCTGGACACACAGTCGATCGGTGCAGTTAAATCTGGAGGTACAACTTCCATGAGATCATATTCGTTCCGCTTTTTAACCGACGTGAAACTGGGGGGTTTAAATGTAGCTGGACGCCGCCCTCTTCTGGTGCAGAAAAGCTTCAGCAGCTGTCTGTCACCAACATTTACTGTACTCCCTGAAAGCACTCTACTAATGGGTTTACTAATTTTTTTTTTTAGACTTCTATTCATTGGTATTTTTCTCATTATACAAAATATATTATATATATTATAAAATATATAGTTGACATGTAGCCTAGATATATATATACAATCACCCCCCCCCCTCCCCTCCCACTCCCACATCACACAAATCATTGAAAGAAATCAAATGTACACATACAGAAAAAGTAATTCGACAAATAATAATAGTTATAGTAATAGTAGGTTATTAGGGAAAAAAAAATAAACATGGTAATAGATACATAAAAATATAAATAAATACATTAATAGAAAAAACTAAAGAATGAAAGAAAGTATAATACTATAATAACAATAATTATAATAATAAATAAATATATAGGGTTGCAACTAACGATCACCTTCGTTATTGATTAGCCTGCAGATTATTCTCTCAATCAATTGGGAAACAGAATTACATCTTTAAAACAGGAAAACTGGTTTGGAAACTGTTTAAATGATCTCACTCCATGGGAAGCTTTTTTCTGTTTTTGTCTGTATTTTGTTGTTTCAACTGCTTCTATATGTTTTCAGAGTAAGTAAAACTAATGTCACTAAATGGTCAGCTTTTGCAGTCGGCTACAGATGAATGATTAGACCTGAAACATGAGACAGAGCAGTGTTGACATCTAGTGGAGGAAGAATGAATTGGTCAAGGAACCCTTGAAACCTGAAAAGGAGCCTACTGTACCACATTCTCCCTAAATATTGTATTCTACGTCTGAATATAGAATTAAATCAGCTCCCTCGTTGCCAAAAAAAATCATTTGATAGTGATTGAGTTTGTGAATGTAATGAAGGTGGAGAGAAACGGCTTACTTGTGAATGAAATCATGTTTTCACTAATTCATCAACCAGAGATTTGAGTGTGGGTATCTTAGGTTCCAGTCGTGTTGCCTTAATTAACAGTCAAACTGATTACCCTGTTGGGTTTTCTCTTTAGGTGTCATGTGTCCACATTCAGCCACTAGATGTCCTCATATCCCTATACATTTTCACCGAATAACAGTTAAATTACTTCTTTTGAACTTTTTCTTTTTTTATACTTGTCACAGTACAACTATGCTCACATTATACTGTCAGTACTCTGTATCTTGTGGAGAGGCTTCGTTTATCAGCCCATATCGTACACCTGATGATGCAGTCACAGGCGGAGAGTATAGAGGCTTAACAAAGACTCATTCTAACTGCAAGATAAATATACAAGACATTTAGGAGCACATAAACGATCAAAGTAGAAAGAGGTGGCACAACATCAAAGTGGCCAACCTCTGTGTAGCTTCATGTTTTATTGAAGTATAACTGCTGACGTGTTTCGACCAGAGGCCTTCCTCTCAGCATGAGTAGCGTTTAACAGCAAGTCATTTACAGTATATGCAAGACCAGCAGTTCCCAACCTTTTTGTGCTTGTGGACTCTTAAGATGAAGTAGCGTCTACTTGTGACCCCTCATGACAAGAATTGAGAGCAGTTCAACTGAAAAGTGATTTTCTCTTCTCAGATTGTTTAAGGGTTTTTTTTAGCCTTAAAGGATTAAAATATTTTATGAGAAAAAAATACAATTTTGTGTAACATGAATATATATTTTTCTCTTTCTTCTCCCTTTAATCACCTGGGGACCCTTCCAATTTTAGGGACCCCTATGGGGGATTGCTTCCATCCTAATCAACCAACACTGATCACTAAAACACAGGAAACAAAAACCTACAAAATAAAACCATAGATAAAAACAACATAAAACTACATTCCAAAACAAAAAGAAAACATCCAAAGAACACTATAAAAGCAGACTGAGACCAAAACAAATAAAGTCCAAGTTTACAAAGCCGCCCCCCCTTACAAAGTTGTGGTCACACTTGTTGTCTTTCTTTGGAAAATGGAAGACATAAGTTGTAGCCAGTGAAATCAGAAAAACTGGGAAAATTATTGTTATTCTTGATACTGTCGGGTGGTGAATCAAGCCTTCCTATAAGTGCAATGGGCAATATCTATCTATCTATCTATCTATCTATCTATTGTTCTATCTATCTATCGTACATGTCAGACTGTCAGATAACTGCATAGTAGTATGTTCATTTTCAGCGTCTTTGAAACAAATCAGAGAAATCCAGCCATTTGTTTCCCTCCTGGAGCTTTGTTTGACGTAGACCGATCCTAGATAAATCCAGGCAATAAATGTTAGGAATGTTAGCAAAACGGGGCTCAAAAATGTTTCAGATTTATTTTTAGATGAAATGTTACGTCACATTAGGGAGAGAACGGCTTTGATAATCACATTTATTTCCCTCAGTGAACATACTGTAACTGGAAAGCTTAAGCAGAGTCATGAAGGCCGGAACTCTGCGTTGGCTTCTGGTTCACCCCAAGAGACTGCTGCGCTCTCTCTCTCTCTCTCTCTCTCTCTCTCTCTCTCTCTCTCTCTCTCTCTCTCTCTCTCTCTCTCTCTCTCTCTCTCTCTCTCTGTGTGTGTGTCTCTCTCTCTCTCTCTCTCTCTCTCTCTCTCTCTCTCTCTGTGTGTGTGTCTCTCTCTCTCTCTCTCTCTCTCTCTCTCTCTCTCTCTCTCTCTCTCTCTGTGTGTCTCTCTGTGTCTCTCACTCTCTCGCTCTCTCGCTCTCTCTCTCTCTCTCTCTCTCTCTCTCTGTGTCTCTCTCTCTGTGTCTCTCTCTCTCTCTCTCTCTCTCTCTCTCTCTCTCTCTCTCTCTCTGTGTCTCTCTCTCTCTCTCTCTCTCTCTCTCTGTGTCTCTCTCTCTCTGTCTCTCTCTCTCTCTCTCTCAAGCACAAACATCCACAGTTAACTTTGTTTAGTTGTTTTGCCAGTCACCTCTTTTTTCGGGGAAAACAATCTGTTTATAGTTCAGTGTCCTCTTGACTGCTGTCGTACGGACGGAGTCAGCACTGTCCTCATAACTGGATTGGCTGTGTTAGGGGATCAACATTTTTTTTGCTGTTCTTTCAGTGATTCTGCTCTGCTCTGGTTTGAATTAATTAATTTCTACAGTAACAGCCATACAAAAACCTTAACCACTACAGCCAAATGTACACAGAAATAACCCTGGTAGACCTGGATGATTACAACATGAAGTTCTTTTTTAAGCATACTCAAATCTGTAAATGGATGGAAAGTATAGATTGGCCAAACATTCATAAAATAGCAGAAAGTTGTCTGCTGCAGTATGAGAGAAAGCAAGACGGGGCAGAGATATGTTTAAATACTTTTGCTCTGTAAAGGTGTTTAAAGGAAAATTCCTTAATTATCAGACTATCAGAGTTCACATGTTTTGCATTCCAGCTGTAGTCTATAGTGGTGGGAGACGTACTGATATCCCCTCCTTAAATAAATGCAGGCGCAGCAATACAGCAGTGGCGTAAAACTTAACTACAGATAAAAGTCCTACATCAATAAAAGTAAAAAAATGTTAGCAGAGTAAAAGTTCTCATTGTGAAGAAGAGCAGAGTTTAGGTTTTCTAGAGTAGAGTTTAAGAACAGAATTTCATTTAACCCATTTCATGATAGCATTGTGAATACTGGAATAATTCTGGACCATATTACATGACAACATGCCATGTTGGTAGACATAAATAATAAGTGAAGGCAAATTACATTTATTGGAGAGGTCTGAGTGTGTTCCAAAGCCAAAGACTGAAAAACATACAAACAAAACTATCAAAACAAAGTCACATCCACTCCTCTCCAATTAGATCTTATAGAACATATTTCCTGACATTATTTATAGATTAATGGCTGATTGATTGAATTGGTCCACCACTGTATCTGGCAGGAACATAGTTGGAAATGTGGTGTGTTTTTCGTCTTGAGGCAGTTCATAGGCTACAACTATTGTCTGTTGTCTGCATCTGCTTTGAAATTCTCACTTGTTTAATGTGATGCATTTGGCTAAAATGTCTATTATTCCTAGAATTATAGGTAGATGCCGGATCCCAATGTCACAGAAATAGGTTATTTAGTGTTTCCTAAAAACACACACCATACAAGCTTAATTGTATTCAAATTATTAATGAATTAATGACAAAAAGAATGGAAATTAAATGAAATGAAAGATAATCATTAATCATCATTAATAATAATGAAAGATATCAGTGCAAATATCCACTTTTTATTTAATACACCAATGTGTGTTTGAATGTGTGCAAGATGGTTCAACTTGAAATTTATGCAACAAACAAATCTGATGACTTTATTTATTTTGTGTTTCATCGTATAGACGGTTGCAGGTGGACTGGTGTTTACAAGGTCCATGGGAACTATGGAAGAGTTTTCAGGTTTACCTATCTTTGTCATTTTATTAATTCACATTATGCAATTCTCTACTTTCAAGTGTTAATGCTAATTATAGAACTATAAATTGCATAAAGTGTATTATTGTTGTATGGTTTTTAATTTAACTGTCAGTTGTGTTGCATGTTAAGACAGGTGCTTTTGTTTGTCACACACTTTTAGATATGTGGCTTCAATGGATGACATCTAGGAAGAAGAGGAACGTTATACAAACCAACTGAGAGAACATCTTCTCTGTGCTCAAGCTCTGAGGTAGGATAGTTTTTTCTCATTACTAGCTGTGTTGTGTTTAATGTTGTTGAATATTGAAAGCGTAAAAAGTATTTAAAATTCAGTGGCCTCTTTAGCTTCGTTATGAACTTCTTGAAAATGTATGAATATATAGGACATGATCCGTAGACATGGACATTCAGACATCATTCAGTGTGATTTACACTTCCCGAGAATATCATTTTCTCTGATGTCCAGAACTTCAGAATACCTGAAGCGGACATTAAATTGCGCTCATTTAACACTAGAAGTGCCGGAATTCCATAACTACTAGAATTGCCGTAAGCGGCCATGTTGACTGCTAGATTCCAAACTCTATAATCTCTCATGATAATACCAAAGTGGGAGATTAATGCATTTATTTTTTGGGAATATATTTAAAAAAACAAAATAACACGAAAATATACATGTTTATACATTTATCAATATTCACATCATCACATATATTAAACTGCAATTATTGCATATATTCACACCAGTATTTTTCTGTAGAGAAATTCATTAAACATAACTCAGAACAATAAATGAAACATTTTATTTTAACATATATTGTAACACATTTATAACACAGAAAATAATCTAAAAAGATGGAAATGAGCTGATCTAAAACAAGAAAAGAGCCAAGAACAAAGTTTAGGCTATAGAACAATTAAAAAACAATTATATAACACACATTTTCAAATTTCAAACATACACAAGAAGTCTGTGAGCGCATCTTCGATGTTGCACTTTGCGTGTGCTGTGGGGCCAGCGGCTTCAGTCAGGACATTTTGGCTCTGCCTTTTACCTGGCCGTTCACTTGGCTGAAGGGCCGTGAAAATCTGTGCGCTCAATATGACCCTGTATGGCCGAAATAGGTAAAAATGATCATGATTTCTTTGCCTTTTATGTCATTTATATAAAAAACATTTTAAATGAAAATACAGACACTTTTAGGAAAAGTCAGGTACCAGCAGGATTGTATCTTTTTATTCAACAAAGTTATTGCACAAATAAATTTCAAAATGACCGTCATGGCCGTTCTTGTGTTGAGGTGCTCATATGTCTTCTTTATTGGTTCCCAGACAAAAGACACAGTTGGGGGAGGAGCAGCAGACTGGATGGAGACGAGGACATCAAGGTGAGGAGAGGTCTACCCGAAAAACACAAACGTCTGTACATAGCTGGAAACTGCAACGACCTGCAATGACATGATTTTTATTTTTGAGTGATTGTGTGTCTGTAATGTGTTTTTTTTGTGTCTCCGTATTCCAGAAAACGCTGGAGGGATAAGCTGGAGAACCACAGGGAGGCTCATCAGAAGCAGCTCAGCTACCTCTGAGATGAGATCTAAGACAAGCTGAGGATGCTGGACAAACTACAAGTAAGGGAACACCAGTAAAAAAATAAATTGGGCCTCATGCGGGAACCACTCATACGAATGGATTTTTTCTTAAGTGGCTTGTATGAGTGATGACTTTTTTTCGACATACTATACTATGACTTTTTGTCAACATATACTATGACTTTTTTATTTTTTCGACATACTATACTATGATTTTTCTTACATTTTTTTCGACATTATATACTATGACTTATTTTTTCACCAAACTATAGTATGATTATTTTTAATTTTTTTGATATACTATTTTATGACTTATTTTTTCGACATACTATACTATGACTTTTTTTTTTTTTTTCAACATACTAAACTATTACATTTTTTCCGACATACTATACTATGACTTTTTTTTCTGACATACTTTACCATGACCTTTTTTTTTTATTGTTTTGACATACTGTACTATGGCTTCGTTTTATTTTTTCAACATAGTATACTATGAGTTTTTTTCGACATACTATACTATGATATTGTTATTTTTTCGACATAATATTCTATGACTTTATTTTTTCGACATACTACTATGACTTTTTCATTTTTTCAACATACTATTTTGTGACTTATTTTTTCGACATATTATACTATGACTTATTAATTTTTTCGACATACTACTATGACTTTTTTTTATTTTTTTCAACATACTATACTATGACTTTTTTTCCTGACATACTATACTATGACTTTTTGATTTTTTCGGAATACTATACTATGACTTTTTTCGGCGTACTATAATATGACTTATTTTTTCTGACATACTATACTATGACTTTTGGATTTTTTCGACATAATGTACTATAACTTTTCTATTTTTTTCAACATACTATACCATGACTTTTCTGTTATTTAAACATACAATACTATGACTTATTTTTTCGACATATTATTCTATGACTTTTTTTCCGACATACTATACTATGACTTTTTGATTTTTTCGACATACTCTACTATGACTTTTATTTTTTCGACATACTATACTGTGACTTTTTTCGACGAACTATACTATGATTTTTTTATTTTTTCAACATACAATACTATGACTTTATTTCCGACATACTATACTATGACTTTTTTTTTATTGTTTTGACATACTGTACTATGGCTTCGTTTTATTTTTTCAACATAGTATACTATGAGTTTTTTTCGACATACTATACTATGACTTTTGACTATACTATGACTTTATTTTTTCGACATACTGTACTATGACTTTTTCATTTCTTCAACATACTATACTACGACTTTTAAATTTTTTTCGACATACTATACTATGAATTTTATTTTTTCGACATACTATGCTATGACTTTTCTGTTATTTAAACATACAATACTATGACTTTTTTTTTTTTTTTTTTTTTCTCAACATACTATACTATGACTTTTTTCAACATACTATACTATGATTTTTTTCCGACATACTATACTAGGACTTTTTTCGACGTACTATAATATGACTTAGTTTTCCGATATACAATACTATGACTTTTTGATTTTTTCGACATACTATACTATGACTTTTTATTTTTTCAACATACTATACTATGACTTTTATTTTTTCGACATACTATACTATGAGTTTTTTTAATTTTTTCGACATACTGTACTATGACTTTTTTATTTTTCAACATACTATACTATGACGTTTTTGAACATAGAATCACAGTAATAGCACATCTCTCACCCCTGCCCCTTTTCCCTCTGGGAGACGCTACAGGACTCTCTGTTCCAGGACCAGCATGCTCAGGAACGGCTCTCTCTCCTCAACTGACACCTTGCTGAACTCTGCACCTTGGTGACAGCAATCATACACAGCGTTAATACTGTTCATATTGCTCATATTGTATATGTATATATATATAAACTGTAAATATATATACATATTGTATATATACTGTATATATTGAATTCATACCATTTACTATTTATTCCACATACAATATCTTATTCTGTATATATGCTGTACATACTGCATTTAGTTTTCTCAGAACCTGTACATTGTGCAATGACAATAAAGTTTAATCCAAAAATCAAATCGAATAAATTTTTTTAATGACATACTATATCATGACTTTTTTTTTTAAACTTTTTTTCGACTTACCATACTATGACTTTTTTTTTTATTTTTTTCGACATACTGTACTATGACTTATTTTTATATTTTCAACAAAGTATACTATGACTTTTTTCGACGTACTATAATATGACTTACTTTTTCGACATACAATACTATGACTTTTTGATTTTTTCGACATACTATACTATGACTTTTTGATTTTTTCGACATACTATACTATGACTTTTTAATTTTTTCGACATTCTATACTATGACTTTTTTCGACGTAATATAATATGACTTATTATTTCGACATACTATACTATGACTTTTTTTATTTTTTCGACATACTAGACTATGAATTTTATTTTTTCGACATACTAGACTATGAATTTTATTTTTTCGACATACTATACAATGACTTCTCTATTTTTTTCAACTTACAATACTATGACTTTTTTTTTTATTTTTTTCAACAAACTATACTATGACTTTTTTTCCGACATACTTTACTATGACTTTTTTTTTTTATTGTTTTGACATACTGTACTATGTTTTCGTTTTATTTTTTGAACATAGTATACTATGACTTTTTTTCGACATACTATACTATGACTTTTGACTATACTATGACTTTTTTTCGACATACTATACTATGATATTGTTATTTTTTCGACATAATATTCTATGACTATTTTTTCGACATACTATACTATGACTTTTTCATTTTTTCGACATACTATTTTATGACTTATTTTTTCGACATACTGTACTATGACTTTTTTTTATTTTTTCGACATACTGTACTATGACTTTTTTATTTATATATTTCAACATACTATACTATGACTTATTTTTCTGACATACTATACTATGACTTTTTTTCAACATACTATACTATGACTTTTTTACAACATACTATACTATGACTTTTTTTTTTATTGTTTTGACATACTGTACTATGGCTTCTTTTTATTTTTTCAACATAGTATACTATGAGTTTTTTACGACAAACTATACTATGACTTTTGACTATACTATGACTTTTTTTCGACATACTATACTATGATATTGTTATTTTTTCGACATAATATTCTATGACTTTATTTTTTCGACATACTGTACTATGACTTTTTCATTTTTTCAACATACTATACTATGACTTTTTTATTTTTTCGACATACTATACTATGACTTTTCCATTTTTTTCAACAAACTACACTGACTTTTTTTCCGACATACTATAGTATGACTTTTTTTTCTGGCATACTATACTATGACTTCTCTATTTTTTCAACATACAATACTATGACTTTTTTTTATTTTTTTCAACATACTATACTATGACTTTTTTTCCGACATTCTATACTATGAAATTTTTTTCTGACATAGTATACTATGACTTTTTTAACATACTATACTATGACTTTTATTTTTTCGACATATTATACTATGACTTCTTTATTTTTTCGACACACTATACTATGAGTTTTTTTAATTTTTTCGACATACTGTACTATGACTTTTTTATTTTTTCAACATACTGTACTATGACATTTTTGAACATAGAATCACAGTAATAGCACATCTCTCACCCCTGCCCCTTTTCCCTCAGAGAGACGCTACAGGACTCTCTGTTCCAGGACCAGCATGCTCAGGAACGGCTCTCTCTCCTCAACTGACACCTTGCTGAACTCTGCACCTTGTTGACAGCAATCATACACAGCGTTAATACTGTTCATATTGCTCATATTGTATATGTATATATATATAAACTGTAAATATATATACATATTGTATATATACTGTATATATTGAATTCATACCATTTACTATTTATTCCACATACAATATCTTATTCTGTATATATGCTGTACATACTGCATTTAGTTTTCTCAGAACCTGTACATTGTGCAATGACAATAAAGTTTAATCCAAAAATCAAATCCAATACATTTTTTTAAGGACATACTATAGCATGACTTTTTTTTTTTTTAACTTTTTTTCGACTTACTATACTATGACTTTTTTATTTTTTCGACATACTATACTATGACCTTTTTATTTTTTCGACATACTATACTATGACTTTTATTTTTCCGACATACAATACTATGACTTTTTTTTTATATTTTTCAACATACTATACTATGACTTATTTTTCTGACATACTATACTATGACTTTATTTTTTCGACATACTATACTATGACTTTATTTCGACATACTATACTATGACTTTTTTTCAACATACTATACTATGACTTTTTTACAACATACTATACTATGACTTTTTTACAACATACTATACTATGACTTTTTTTTTTTATTTTTTTTCAACATACTATACTATGACTTTTTTATTTTTTTAACATACAATACTATGACTTTTTTTTTTCTTTTTTTTTCAACATACTATACTATGACTTTTTTTTCGACATACTATACTATGACTTTTTCATTTTTTCAACATACTATTTCATGACTTATTTTTTCGACATACTATACTATGACTTTTTCATTTTTTCCACATACTATTTTATGACTTATTTTTTCGACAAACTGTACAATGAGTTTTTTTTTATTTTTTCGAGATACTGTACTATGACTTTTCTATTTTTTTCAACATACAATACTATGATTTTTTTTTTTTTTTTTCAACATACTATACTATGACTTTTTTTCCGACATACTATACTATGACTTTTTTTTCTGACATACTATACTATGACTTTTTGATTTTTTCGACAAACCATACTATGACTTTTATTTTTTCGACATATTATACTATGACTTTTTTTATTTTTTCGACATACTATACAATGATTTTTCTATTTTTTTAACATACAATACTATGACTTTTTTTTTCTTTTTTTTCAACATAGTATACTATGACTTTTTTTTCACCATACTATAGTATGGTTATTTTTCATTTTTTCGACATAATATTTCATGACTTATTTTTTCGACATACTATACTATGACTTTTTCTATTTTTCGACATACTATACCATGACTTTTTAATTTTTTCGAGATACTGTACTATGACTTATTTTTATATTTTCAAGAAAGTATACTATGACTTTTTAATTTTTTCGACATACTATGACTTTTTTTGACGTACTATAATATGACTTAGTTTTTCGACATACAATACTATGACATTTTGATTTTTTCGACATACTATATACTATGACTTATTTTTTCAACATACTATGCTATGACTTTTTTTCCGACATACTATACTATGACTTTTGGATTTTTTCGACATACTCTACTATGTTATTTTTTCGAGATACTGTACTATGACTTTTCTATTTTTTTAACATACAATACTATGATTTTATTTTATTTTTTTCAACATACTATACTATGACTTTTTTTCCGACATACTATACTATGACTTTTTTTTCTGACATACTATACTATGACTTTTTGATTTTTTCGACATACCATACTATGACTTTTATTTTTTCGACATATTATACTATGACTTTTTTTATTTTTTCGACATACTATACAATGATTTTTCTATTTTTTTAACATACAATACTATGACTTTTTTTTTTCTTTTTTTTCAACATAGTATACTATGACTTTTTTTTCACCATACTATAGTATGGTTATTTTTCATTTTTTCGACATAATATTTCATGACTTATTTTTTCGACATACTATACTATGACTTTTTCTATTTTTCGACATACTATACCATGACTTTTTAATTTTTTCGAGATACTGTACTATGACTTATTTTTATATTTTCAAGAAAGTATACTATGACTTTTTAATTTTTTCGACATACTATGACTTTTTTCGACGTACTATAATATGACTTAGTTTTTCGACATACAATACTATGACATTTTGATTTTTTCGACATACTATATACTATGACTTATTTTTTCAACATACTATACTATGACTTTTTTTCCGACATACTATACTATGACTTTTGGATTTTTTCGACATACTCTACTATGACTTTTATTTTTTCGACATACTATACTGTGACTTTTTTCGACGAACTATAATATGACTTATTTTTTCGACATACAATACTATGACTTTTTGATTTTTTCGACATACTATACTATGACTTTTTAATTTTTTCGACATACTATACTATGACTTTTTGATTTTTTCGACATACTATACCATGACTTTTCTGTTATTTAAACATACAATACTATGACTTTTTTTTTTTTTTTTTTCCAACATACTATACTATGACTTATTTTTTCGACATATTATACTATGACTTTTTTATTTTTTCGACATACTATACTATGACTTGTATTTTTTCAACATACTATACTATGACTTTTTTTCCGAAATACTGTACTATGACTTTTTTTTCTGACATACAATACTATGACTTTTGGATTTTTTCGACATACTATACTATGACTTTTCTATTTTTTCAGCATACAATACTATGACTTTTTTTTTTTTTTTTCAACATACTATACTATGACTTTTTTTCCGACATACTATACTATGACTTTTTTTCCGACATACTATACTATGACTTTTTTTTCTGACATACTATACTATGACTTTTTGATTTTTTCAACATACTATACTATGACTTATTTTTTCGACATATTATACTATGACTTTTTTATTTTTTCGACATATTATACTATCACTTTTTTTTTTTATTTTTTCGACATACTATACTATGACTTTTTTTATTTTTTCGACATACTCTACTATGACTTTTTTTTTTTATTTTTTCGACATACTATACTATGACTTTTCTATTTTTTCAACATACAATACTATGACTTTTTTTTTTTTTTCAAAATACTATACTATGACTTTTTTTCCGACATATTATACTATGACTTTTTTTTCTGACATACTATACTATGACTTTTATTTTTTCGACATACTATACTATGACATTTATTTTTTCCGACATGAAATACTATGACTTTTTTTTTTATATTTTTCAACATACTATACTATGACTTATTTTTCTGACATACTATACTATGACTTTATTTCCGACATACTATACTATGACTTTTTTTCAACATACTATACTATGACTTTTTTACAACATACTATACTATGACTTTTTTACAACATACTATACTATGACTCTTTTTTCAACATACTATACTATGACTTTTTTTTTATTGTTTTGACATACTGTACTATGGCTTCGTTTTATTTTTTCAACATAGTATACTATGACTTTTTTTCGACATACTATACAATGCCTTTTTTTGACATACTATGACTTTATTTTTTCGACATTATTCTGTGACATTTTTCGACATACTGTACTATGACTTTTTTTCGACATACTATACTATGACTTTTTTATTTTTTCGACATACTATACTATGACTTTTCCATTTTTTTCAACAAACTACACTGACTTTTTTTTCTGGCATACTATACTATGACTTCTCTATTTTTTCAACATACAATACTATGACTTTTTTTTATTTTTTTCAACATACTATACTATGACTTTTTTTCCGACATTCTATACTATGAAATTTTTTTCTGACATAGTATACTATGACTTTTTTAACATACTATACTATGACTTTTATTTTTTCGACATATTATACTATGACTTCTTTATTTTTTCGACACACTATACTATGAGTTTTTTTAATTTTTTCGACATACTGTACTATGACTTTTTTATTTTTTCAACATACTGTACTATGACATTTTTGAACATAGAATCACAGTAATAGCACATCTCTCACCCCTGCCCCTTTTCCCTCAGAGAGACGCTACAGGACTCTCTGTTCCAGGACCAGCATGCTCAGGAACGGCTCTCTCTCCTCAACTGACACCTTGCTGAACTCTGCACCTTGGTGACAGCAATCATACACAGCGTTAATACTGTTCATATTGCTCATATTGTATATGTATATATATATAAACTGTAAATATATATACATATTGTATATATACTGTATATATTGAATTCATACCATTTACTATTTATTCCACATACAATATCTTATTCTGTATATATGCTGTACATACTGCATTTAGTTTTCTCAGAACCTGTACATTGTGCAATGACAATAAAGTTTAATCCAAAAATCAAATCGAATAAATTTTTTTAATGACATACTATATCATGACTTTTTTTTTTAAACTTTTTTTCGACTTACCATACTATGACTTTTTTTTTTATTTTTTTCGACATACTATACTATGACTTTTTTTTCGACATGCTATACTATGACTTTTTTTTCTGAAATACAATACTATGACTTTTTGATTTTTTCGACATACTATACTATGACTTTTATTTTTTCGACATACTATACTATGACTTTTTTCGACAAACTATAATAGGATTTTTTAATATTTTCGACATACTGTACTATGACTTATTTTTATATTTTCAACAAAGTATACTATGACTTTAATTTTTTCGACATTCTATACTATGACTTTTTGATTTTTTCGACATTCTATACTATGACTTTTTTCGACGTAATATAATATGACTTATTATTTCGACATACAATACTATGACTTTTTGATTTTTTCGACATACTATATTATGACTTTTCTATTTTTTTCAACATACAATACTATGATTTTTTTTTTTTTTTTTCAACATACTATACTATGACTTTTTTTCCGACATACTATACTATGACTTTTTGATTTTTTCGACATACTATACTATGACTTTTATTTTTTCGACATATAATACTATGACTTTTTTTTTTCTTTTTTTTTCAAAATATACTATGACTTTTTTTCCGACATACTATACTATGACTTTTTTTTCTGACATACTATACTATGACTTTTGGATTTTTTCGACATACTAGACTATGAATTTTATTTTTTCGACATACTATACTATGACTTTTGGATTTTTTCGACATACTAGACTATGAATTTTATTTTTTCGACATACTATACAATGACTTCTCTATTTTTTTCAACTTACAATACTATGACTTTTTTTTTTATTTTTTTCAACAAACTATACTATGACTTTTTTTCCGACATACTATACTATGACTTCTTTTTCTGACATACTTTACTAAGACTTTTTTTTTTTATTGTTTTGACATACTGTACTATGTTTTCGTTTTATTTTTTGAACATAGTATACTATGACTTTTTTTCGACATACTATACTATGACTTTATTTCCGACATACTATACTATGACTTTTTTTCAACATACTATACTATGACTTTTTTACAACATACTATACTATGACTTTTTTTTTTATTGTTTTGACATACTGTACTATGGCTTCTTTTTATTTTTTCAACATAGTATACTATGAGTTTTTTTCGACATACTATACTATGACTTTTGACTATACTATGACTTTTTTTCGACATACTATACTATGATATTGTTATTTTTTCGACATAATATTCTATGACTTTATTTTTTCGACATACTGTACTATGACTTTTTCATGTTTTCAACATACTATACTATGACTTTTTTATTTTTTCGACATACTATACTATGACTTTTCCATTTTTTTCAACAAACTACACTGACTTTTTTTCCGACATACTATACTATGACTTTTTTTTCTGGCATACTATACTATGACTTCTCTATTTTTTCAACATACAATACTATGACTTTTTTTTATTTTTTTCAACATACTATACTATGACTTTTTTTCCGACATTCTATACTATGAAATTTTTTTCTGACATAGTATACTATGACTTTTTTAACATACTATACTATGACTTTTATTTTTTCGACATATTATACTATGACTTCTTTATTTTTTCGACACACTATACTATGAGTTTTTTTAATTTTTTCGACATACTGTACTATGACTTTTTTATTTTTTCAACATACTGTACTATGACATTTTTGAACATAGAATCACAGTAATAGCACATCTCTCACCCCTGCCCCTTTTCCCTCAGAGAGACGCTACAGGACTCTCTGTTCCAGGACCAGCATGCTCAGGAACGGCTCTCTCTCCTCAACTGACACCTTGCTGAACTCTGCACCTTGGTGACAGCAATCATACACAGCGTTAATACTGTTCATATTGCTCATATTGTATATGTATATATATATAAACTGTAAATATATATACATATTGTATATATACTGTATATATTGAATTCATACCATTTACTATTTATTCCACATACAATATCTTATTCTGTATATATGCTGTACATACTGCATTTAGTTTTCTCAGAACCTGTACATTGTGCAATGACAATAAAGTTTAATCCAAAAATCAAATCGAATAAATTTTTTTAATGACATACTATATCATGACTTTTTTTTTTAAACTTTTTTTCGACTTACCATACTATGACTTTTTTTTTTATTTTTTTCGACATACTATACTATGACTTTTTTTTCGACATGCTATACTATGACTTTTTGATTTTTTCGACATACTATACTATGACTTTTATTTTTTCGACATACTATACTATGACTTTTTTCGACAAACTATAATAGGATTTTTTAATATTTTCGACATACTGTACTATGACTTATTTTTATATTTTCAACAAAGTATACTATGACTTTAATTTTTTCGACATTCTATACTATGACTTTTTGATTTTTTCGACATTCTATACTATGACTTTTTTCGACGTAATATAATATGACTTATTATTTCGACATACAATACTATGACTTTTTGATTTTTTCGACATACTATATTATGACTTTTCTATTTTTTTCAACATACAATACTATGATTTTTTTTTTTTTTTTTCAACATACTATACTATGACTTTTTTTCCGACATACTATACTATGACTTTTTGATTTTTTCGACATACTATACTATGACTTTTATTTTTTCGACATATAATACTATGACTTTTTTTTTTCTTTTTTTTTCAAAATATACTATGACTTTTTTTCCGACATACTATACTATGACTTTTTTTTCTGACATACTATACTATGACTTTTGGATTTTTTCGACATACTAGACTATGAATTTTATTTTTTCGACATACTATACTATGACTTTTGGATTTTTTCGATATACTAGACTATGAATTTTATTTTTTCGACATACTATACAATGACTTCTCTATTTTTTTCAACTTACAATACTATGACTTTTTTTTTTATTTTTTTCAACAAACTATACTATGACTTTTTTTCCGACATACTATACTATGACTTCTTTTTCTGACATACTTTACTATGACTTTTTTTTTTTATTGTTTTGACATACTGTACTATGTTTTCGTTTTATTTTTTGAACATAGTATACTATGACTTTTTTTCGACATACTATACTATGACTTTATTTCCGACATACTATACTATGACTTTTTTTCAACATACTATACTATGACTTTTTTACAACATACTATACTATGACTTTTTTTTTTATTGTTTTGACATACTGTACTATGGCTTCTTTTTATTTTTTCAACATAGTATACTATGAGTTTTTTTCGACATACTATACTATGACTTTTGACTATACTATGACTTTTTTTCGACATACTATACTATGATATTGTTATTTTTTCGACATAATATTCTATGACTTTATTTTTTCGACATACTGTACTATGACTTTTTCATTTTTTCAACATACTATACTATGACTTTTTTATTTTTTCGACATACTATACTATGACTTTTCCATTTTTTTCAACAAACTACACTGACTTTTTTTCCGACATACTATACTATGACTTTTTTTTCTGGCATACTATACTATGACTTCTCTATTTTTTCAACATACAATACTATGACTTTTTTTTATTTTTTTCAACATACTATACTATGACTTTTTTTCCGACATTCTATACTATGAAATTTTTTTCTGACATAGTATACTATGACTTTTTTAACATACTATACTATGACTTTTATTTTTTCGACATATTATACTATGACTTCTTTATTTTTTCGACACACTATACTATGAGTTTTTTTAATTTTTTCGACATACTGTACTATGACTTTTTTATTTTTTCAACATACTGTACTATGACATTTTTGAACATAGAATCACAGTAATAGCACATCTCTCACCCCTGCCCCTTTTCCCTCAGAGAGACGCTACAGGACTCTCTGTTCCAGGACCAGCATGCTCAGGAACGGCTCTCTCTCCTCAACTGACACCTTGCTGAACTCTGCACCTTGTTGACAGCAATCATACACAGCGTTAATACTGTTCATATTGCTCATATTGTATATGTATATATATATAAACTGTAAATATATATACATATTGTATATATACTGTATATATTGAATTCATACCATTTACTATTTATTCCACATACAATATCTTATTCTGTATATATGCTGTACATACTGCATTTAGTTTTCTCAGAACCTGTACATTGTGCAATGACAATAAAGTTTAATCCAAAAATCAAATCCAATACATTTTTTTAATGACATACTATAGCATGACTTTTTTTTTTTTTAACTTTTTTTCGACTTACTATACTATGACTTTTTTTATTTTTTCCGACATACTATACTATGACTTTTTTATTTTTTCGACATACTATACTATGACCTTTTTATTTTTTCGACATACTATACTATGACTTTTATTTTTCCGACATACAATACTATGACTTTTTTTTTATATTTTTCAACATACTATACTATGACTTATTTTTCTGACATACTATACTATGACTTTATTTCCAACATACTATACTATGACTTTTTTTCAACATACTATACTATGACTTTTTTACAACATACTATACTATGACGTTTTTACAACATACTATACTATGCCTTTTTAACCGACATACTATACTATGACTCTTTTTTCAACATACTATACTATGACTTTTTAATTTTTTTTCGACCTACTATACTAGGACTTTTTTCGACGAACTATAATATGACTTATTTTTTCGACATACAATACTATGACTTTTTGATTTTTTCAACATATTATACTATGACTTTTTTATTTTTTCGACATATTATACTATGACTTTTTTTTTTTATTTTTTCGACATACTATACTATGACTTTTTTTTTTAATTTTTTCGACATACTATACTATGACTTTTCTATTTTTTCAACATACAATACTATGACTTTTTTTTTTTTTCAAAATACTATACTATGACTTTTTTTCCGACATATTATACTATGACTTTTTTTTCTGACATACTATACTATGACTTTTATTTTTTCGACATACTATACTATGACTTTTTTTATTTTTTCGACATACTATACTATGACTTTTTTTTTTTTTTTTTTTTCAACATACTATACTATGACTTTTTTATTTTTTTAACATACAATACTATGACTTTTTTTTTTCTTTTTTTTTCAACATACTATACTATGACTTTTTTTTCGACATACTATACTATGACTTTTTCATTTTTTCAACATACTATTTCATGACTTATTTTTTCGACATACTATACTATGACTTTTTCATTTTTTCGACATACTATTTTATGACTTATTTTTTCGACAAACTGTACAATGAGTTTTTTTTTATTTTTTCGAGATACTGTACTATGACTTTTCTATTTTTTTTAACATACAATACTATGATTTTATTTTTTTTTTTTCAACATACTATACTATGACTTTTTTTCCGACATACTATACTATGACTTTTTTTTCTGACATACTATACTATGACTTTTTGATTTTTTCGACATACCATACTATGACTTTTATTTTTTCGACATATTATACTATGACTTTTTTTATTTTTTCGACATACTATACAATGATTTTTCTATTTTTTTAACATACAATACTATGACTTTTTTTTTTCTTTTTTTTCAACATAGTATACTATGACTTTTTTTTCACCATACTATAGTATGGTTATTTTTCATTTTTTCGACATAATATTTCATGACTTATTTTTTCGACATACTATACTATGACTTTTTCTATTTTTCGACATACTATACCATGACTTTTTAATTTTTTCGAGATACTGTACTATGACTTATTTTTATATTTTCAAGAAAGTATACTATGACTTTTTAATTTTTTCGACATACTATGACTTTTTTCGACGTACTATAATATGACTTAGTTTTTCGACATACAATACTATGACATTTTCATTTTTTCGACATAATATTTCATGACTTATTTTTTCGACATACTATACTATGACTTTTTCTATTTTTCGACATACTATACCATGACTTTTTAATTTTTTCGAGATACTGTACTATGACTTATTTTTATATTTTCAAGAAAGTATACTATGACTTTTTAATTTTTTCGACATACTATGACTTTTTTCGACGTACTATAATATGAGTTTCTTTCAATCTTTTTTCGACATACAGTACTTTAATTTTTTTTTGACTTACTATACTATGACTTTTTTTCCGACATACTATCCTATGGCTTTTTTTCCGACATACTATACTATGACTTTTTTTTCTGACATACTATACTATGACTTTTTGATTTTTTCAACATACTATACTATGACTTATTTTTTCGACATATTATACTATGACTTTTTTATTTTTTTGACATATTATACTATCACTTTTTTTTTTTATTTTTTCGACATACTATACTATGACTTTTTTTTATTTTTTCGACATACTCTACTATGACTTTTTTTTTTATTTTTTCGACATACTATACTATGACTTTTCTATTTTTTCAACATACAATACTATGACTTTTTTTTTTTTTTCAAAATAATATACTATGACTTTTTTTCCGACATATTATACTATGACTTTTTTTTCTGACATACTATACTATGACTTTTATTTTTTCGACATACTATACTATGACTTATTTTTCTGACATACTATACTATGACTTTATTTCCGACATACTATACTATGACTTTTTTTCAACATACTATACTATGACTTTTTTACAACATACTATACTATGACTTTTTTACAACATACTATACTATGCCTTTTTAACCGACATACTATACTATGACTCTTTTTTCAACATACTATACTATGACTTTTTTTTTATTGTTTTGACATACTGTACTATGGCTTCGTTTTATTTTTTCAACATAGTATACTATGAGTTTTTTTCGACATACTATACTATGACTTTTGACTATACTATGACTTTATTTTTTCGACATACTGTACTATGAATTTTATTTTTTCGACATACTATGCTATGACTTTTTTATTTTTTCGACATACTATACTATGACTTTTTTTTCTGACATACTATACTACGACTTTTAAATTTTTTTCGACATACTATACTATGAATTTTATTTTTTCGACATACTATGCTATGACTTTTTTATTTTTTCGACATACTATACTATGACTTTTCTATTTTTTTCAACATACTATACTATGACTTTTTTATTTTTTTGACATACTATACCATGACTTTTCTGTTATTTAAACATACAATACCAAGGCCTTTTTTTTTTTCAACATACTATACTATGACTTTTTTCAACATACTATACTATGACTTTTTTCCGACATACTATACTATGACTTTTTTTTCTGACATACTATACTATGATTTTGGATTTTTTCGACATACTATACTATGACTTTTATTTTTTCGACATACTATACTATGACTTTTTTATTTTTTCAACATACTATAGTGTGACTTTTTTCGACGTACTATAATATGACTTATTTTTTCAACATACAATACGATGACTTTTTGATTTTTTTCGACATACTATACTATGACTTTTTAATTTTTTTTCGACCTACTATACTAGGACTTTTTTCGACGAACTATAATATGATTTATTTTTTCGACATACAATACTATGACTTTTTGATTTTTTCAACATACTATACTATGACTTTTTTTTTTTATTTTTTCGACATACTATACTATGACTTTTTTTTTTTATTTTTTCGACATACTATACTATGACTTTTCTATTTTTTCAACATAGAATACTATGACTTTTTTTTTTTTTTCAAAATACTATACTATGACTTTTTTTCCGACATATTATACTATGACTTTTTTTTCTGACATACTATACTATGACTTTTATTTTTTCGACATACTATACTATGACTTTTTTAATTTTTTCGACATACTATACTAAGACTTTTTTTTTTAATTTTTTTTCAACATACTATACTATGACTTTTTTATTTTTTTAACATACAATACTATGACTTTTTTTTTTCTTTTTTTTTCAACATACTATACTATGACTTTTTTTTCGACATACTATACTATGACTTTTTCATTTTTTCAACATACTATTTCATGACTTATTTTTTCGACATATTATACTATGACTTTTTCATTTTTTCGACATACTATTTTATGACTTATTTTTTCGACAAACTGTACAATGAGTTTTTTTTTATTTTTTCGAGATACTGTACTATGACTTTTCTATTTTTTTCAACATACAATACTATGATTTTTTTTTTTTTTTTTCAACATACTATACTATGACTTTTTTTCCGACATACTATACTATGACTTTTTTTTCTGACATACTATACTATGACTTTTTTATTTTTTCGACATACTATACTATGACTTTTATTTTTTCGACATATTATACTATGACTTTTTTTATTTTTTCGACATACTATACAATGATTTTTCTATTTTTTTAACATACAGTACTATGACTTTTTTTTTTCTTTTTTTTTCAACATACTATACTATGACTTTTTTTCCGACATACTATACTATGACTTTTTTTTCTGACATACTATACTATGACTTTTGGATTTTTTCGACATACTAGACTGAATTTTATTTTTTCGACATACTATACTATGACTTTTGGATTTTTTCGACATACTAGACTATGAATTTTATTTTTTCGACATACTATACAATGACTTTTCTATTTTTTTCAACTTACAATACTATGACTTTTTTTTTATTTTTTTCAACAAACTATACTATGACTTTTTTTCCGACATACTATACTTTGACTTTCATTTTTTCAACATACTATTTTATGACTTATTTTTTCGACATACTGTACTAGCAGTTTTTTTTATTTTTTCGACATACTGTACTATGACTTTTATTTTTTCGACATACTATACTATGACTTTTCTGTTTTTTTCAACAAACAATACTATGACTTTTTTTTTTTTTCAACATACTATAGTGTGACTTTTTTCGACGTACTATAATATGACTTATTTTTTCAACATACAATACGATGACTTTTTGATTTTTTTCGACATACTATACTATGACTTTTTAATTTTTTTTCGACCTACTATACTAGGACTTTTTTCGACGAACTATAATATGATTTATTTTTTCGACATACAATACTATGACTTTTTGATTTTTTCAACATACTATACTATGACTTTTTTTTTTTATTTTTTCGACATACTATACTATGACTTTTTTTTTTTTATTTTTTCGACATACTATACTATGACTTTTCTATTTTTTCAACATAGAATACTATGACTTTTTTTTTTTTTCAAAATACTATACTATGACTTTTTTTCCGACATATTATACTATGACTTTTTTTTCTGACATACTATACTATGACTTTTATTTTTTCGACATACTATACTATGACTTTTTTAATTGTTTCGACATACTATACTAAGACTTTTTTTTTAAATTTTTTTTCAACATACTATACTATGACTTTTTTATTTTTTTAACATACAATACTATGACTTTTTTTTTTCTTTTTTTTTCAACATACTATACTATGACTTTTTTTTCGACATACTATACTATGACTTTTTCATTTTTTCGACATACTATTTTATGACTTATTTTTTCGACAAACTGTACAATGAGTTTTTTTTTATTTTTTCGAGATACTGTACTATGACTTTTCTATTTTTTTCAACATACAATACTATGATTTTTTTTTTTTTTTTTCAACATACTATACTATGACTTTTTTTCCGACTTACGATACTATGACTTTTTTTTCTGACATACTATACTATGACTTTTTGATTTTTTCGACATACTATACTATGACTTTTATTTTTTCGACATATTATACTATGACTTTTTTTATTTTTTCGACATACTATACAATGATTTTTCTATTTTTTTAACATACAGTACTATGACTTTTTTTTTTCTTTTTTTTTCAACATACTATACTATGACTTTTTTTCCGACATACTATACTATGACTTTTTTTTCTGACATACTATACTATGACTTTTGGATTTTTTCGACATACTAGACTGAATTTTATTTTTTCGACATACTATACTATGACTTTTGGATTTTTTCGACATACTAGACTATGAATTTTATTTTTTCGACATACTATACAATGACTTTTCTATTTTTTTCAACTTACAATACTATGACTTTTTTTTATTTTTTTCAACAAACTATACTATGACTTTTTTTCCGACATACTATACTTTGACTTTCATTTTTTCAACATACTATTTTATGACTTATTTTTTCGACATACTGTACTAGCAGTTTTTTTTATTTTTTCGACATACTGTACTATGACTTTTATTTTTTCGACATACTATACTATGACTTTTCTGTTTTTTTCAACAAACAATACTATGACTTTTTTTTTTTTTTTTTTCTTCAACATACTATACTATGACTTTTTTTTCACCATACTATAGCATGGTTATTTTTCATTTTTTCGACATAATATTTTATGACTTATTTTTTCGACATACTATACTATGACTTTTATTTTTTCCGACATGAAATACTATGACTTTTTTTTTTATATTTTTCAACATACTATACTATGACTTATTTTTCTGACATACTATACTATGACTTTATTTTTCCGACATACTATACTATGACTTTTTTTCAACATACTATACTATGACTTTTTTACAACATACTATACTATGACTTTTTTACAACATACTATACTATGCCTTTTTAACCGACATACTATACTATGACTCTTTTTTCAACATACTATACTATGACTTTTTTTTTATTGTTTTGACATACTGTACTATGGCTTCGTTTTATTTTTTCAACATAGTATACTATGAGTTTTTTTTATATTTTCAACATAGTAAACTACGACTTTTTTATTTTTTCGACATACTATACTATGACTTTTTTTCAACATACTTTAATATGACTTATTTTTTCGACATACAATACTATGCCTTTTTTATTTTTTCGACATACTATACTATAACTTTTTTATTTTTTCGACATACTATACTTTGACTTTTATTTTTTCGACATACAATATTATGACTTTTTTTATTTTTCTCAACAAACTATATACTATGACTTATTTTGTTCAACATAGTATACTATGCCCTTTTTTCATCATACTATACTATTACTTTTTTTCCGACATACTATATTATGATTTTTTTTCATCATACTATACTATTACTTTTTTTCAACATACTATACTATGACTTTTTTATTTTTTCCAATATACTACACTGACTTTTTTTCAACACACTATAGTATGAGCTTTTTTCAACATACTATACTATGTCTTTTTTTTCAACAAAATATTCCATGAATTTTTTTCGACATACTATACTATGACTTTTTTTTTTTTTCGCCATACTACTCTTAGTATAGTTTAGTATGTATATATATATATATATACTGTATATACACATATTGTTAATATATATATATATATATATATATATACACACATACACATACATTTCGAACATATATACTTTACATTGATTGATTTCATAACATTTACTATTTAGTTCACATACAATATCTTATTCTGTATATATGCTGTACATACTTCATTTAGTTTTCTCAGAACCTGTACTCTGTGCAATGACAATGAAGTTTAATCCAAAAATCTAATCCAATTAAATTTTTTAATGACATACTATACTATGCCTTTTTTTTCAAAATACTATTACTTTTTAAAAAAAAATGTTTTACTTTTTTTCGAAATACTAAACTATACCTTTTTCTCAACATACTATATTATCACTTTTTTTTCGACATACTATACTATGACTTATTTTTTCGAAATAGTATACTATGACTTATTTTTTCGACATACTATACTACGACTTTTTAAAATGTTTTCGACATACTTTGAGTTTTTTTCGACATACTATATTATGACTTTTTTATTTTTTCGACATACTATAGTATGACTTATTTTTTCGACATACTATACTATGACTTATTTTTCGACATACTATACTATGACTTACTTTTTCGACATACTATACTACGACTTTTTAAAAAAAAAATTCGATATACTATGACTTTTTTTGACATGCTATACTATGACCTTTTTTCATTTTAACGACATACTGTACTATGACTTATTTCGATATTTTCAACAGAGTATACTATGACTTTTTTTCGACATACTATACCACGACTTTTTTATTTTTTCGACATACTATACTATGACTTTTCTATTTTTTCAACATACAATACTATGACTTTTTTTTATTTTTTTCATCATACTATACTATGACTTTTTTCCGACATATTATACTATGACTTTTTTTTCTGACATACTATACTATGACTTTTGGATTTTTTCGACAAACTACACTAGGACTTTTATTTTTTCAACATAATATACTATGACTTTTTTCGACATTCTCTACTATGACTTTTTTATTTTTTCGTCATACTATACTATGACTTTTTTTCCAACATAATATACTATGACTTTTTTTCGACATACTATACTATGACTTTTTTCGACATACTATACTATGACTTTTTTTCAGCACACTATAATATGACTTACTTTTTCGACATACAATACTATGACTTTTTGATTTTTTCGACATACTATACTATGACTTTTTGATTTTTTCGACCTACTATACTATGACTTTTTTATTTTTTCGACATACTATACTATGACTTTTCTATTTTTTCAACATACAATACTATGACTTTTTTATATATTTTTCATCATACTATACGATGACTTTTTTTCCGACATACTATACTATGACTTTTTTTTCTGACGTACTATACTATGACTTTTTGATTTTTTCGACATACTACACTAGGACTTTTATTTTTTCGACATACTATACTATGACTTTTTTATTTTTTCAACATACTATACTGTGACTTTTCTATTTTTTTCAACATACAATACTATGACTTTTTTTTTAATTTTTTTCGTCATACTTTTTTTTTTTTTATTGTTTTGACATACTGTACTATGGCTTCGTTTCATTTTTTCAACATAGTATACTATTAGTTTTTTTCGACATACTATACTATGACTTTTGACTATACTATGACGTTTTTTCGACATACTATACTATGATATTGTTATTCTTTCAACATAATATTCTATGACTTTATTTTTTCGACATACTATACTATGACTTTTTCATTTTTTCAACATACTATTTTATGACTTATTTTTTCGACACACTGTACTATGAGTTTTTTTAATTTTTTCGACATACTGTACTATGACTTTTTTATTTTTTCAACATACTATACTATGACGTTTTTGAACATAGAATCACAGTAATAGCACATCTCTCACCCCTGCCCCTTTTCCCTCTGGGAGACGCTACAGGACTCTCTGTTCCAGGACCAGCATGCTCAGGAACGGCTCTCTCTCCTCAACTGACACCTTGCTGAACTCTGCACCTTGGTGACAGCAATCATACACAGCGTTAATACTGTTCATATTGCTCATATTGCATATGTATATATATAAACTGTAAATATATATACATATTGTATATATACTGTATATATTGAATTCATACCATTTACTATTTATTCCACATACAATATCTTATTCTGTATATATGCTGTACATACTACTTACTATACTGACTTTTTTTTTATTTTTCGAAATACTATACTATGGCTTTTTTTCAACATACTATACTATGACTTATTTTTATATTTTCAACATAGTAAACTACGACTTTTTTATTTTTTCGACATACTATACTATGACTTTTTTTTAACATACTTTCATATGACTTATTTTTTCGACATACTATACTATGACTTTTTTTTCATCATACTATACTATTACTTTTTTTCCGACATACTATACTATGACTTTTTTCGACATACTATACTATGACTATTTTTTTTTTTCGACATACTATACTATGACTTTTTTTACGACATACTATATGTTTTTTTTTTTATTTTTTCGCCATTATACTATGACTTTTTATCAACATACTATACTGACTTTTTTTTATTTTTTCAACATACTATACTATGACTTTTTTATTTTTTCCAATATATTATACTATGACTTTTTTTCAACACACTATAGTATGAGCTTTTTTCAACATACTATACGATGACTTTTTTTTCAACAAAATATACCATGAATTTTTTTCGACATACTATACTATGACTTTTTTTTAATTTTTTCGCCATTCTATACTATGACTTTTTTTTCGACACACTATACCATGACTTTTTTTTATTTTTTCTCCATACTACTCTTAGTATAGTATAGTATGTATATATATATATATATATAAATATATATATATATATATATATATATATATATATATATATATATATATATATATACACTGTATATACACATATTGTATATATATATATATATATAGAGAGCGATATATACATACACACATATTGAACATATATACTGTATATAGATTGATTTCATAACATTTACTATTTAGTTCACATACAATATCTTATTCTGTATATATGCTGTACATACTTCATTTAGTTTTCTCAGAACCTGTACTCTGTGCAATGACAATAAAGTTTAATACAAAAATCTAATCCAATTACATTTTTTAATGACACACTACACTATGCCTTTTTTTTCAAAATACTATGACTTTTTTTTAATTTTTTTTAAACTTTTTTTCGAAGTACTAAACTATCCATTTTTCTCAACATACTATAATGACTTTTTTTTCGACATACTATACTATGACTTATTTTTTCGACATACTATACTACGACTTTTTAAAATGTTTTCGACATACTATGAGTTTTTTTCGTCATGCTATACTATGATCTTTTTTCGACATACTATACTGACTTTATTTTATTTTTTTAACATACTATACTATGCTGTTTTTATGACTTTTTTCGACATACTATACTAAAACTTTTTTCAACATTCTATACTATGACTTTTTTATGACTTTTTTCGACGTACTATACGATGACTTTTTTCGACAGACTATACAATGACTTTTTCTGACATACTATACTATGACTTTTTTCGACATACTGTACTATGACTTTTTATGAATGTTTGATATACTATACTATGACTTTTTTTGACGTACTATATTATGACATTTTTATGACTTTGTCGACATACTATAATATGACTTCATGATTTTTTTTATGTACTCTACAATGATTTCGACCTACTATACTATGACATTTTTTTGTGACTAGTACAACAACAACAACTACTACTATTAACTATTACTACTACAACAATTACTAGAAGTTGATTTGATAGTTACCAAATGTTTGTTCCATGTGCTCCAGTTCTTGTCTCCTCCAGGCCCCTCAAGTCCCTTTGTTCATTCAGCAGTCTGGACAGAAAACATTTACTCATTACCTCCATCAATTACAAAACATATAAAGTCTCTCCTGCTCCAATAACAGACCCTGGTTCACCACTTTTTAAACAGAGGTTTTGCATCAGGAATGGAAGATAGATCAAAACCTTGTACAACACAAAACACAGGTAGGTATATTGGGTCATACATTGATAACCTGATCATGTGATCACAATGTGTCCTGTGTAATGAGGACAACGAATTAAAGTGACTTAGATTAATTACATTTAAGGCCCTTTAAATTACAAAATGACTCACAATGATTAAATGGAGACATTCACTGACCGTCCAATCATCAATTTGGTAACAAAGGTAACAAATAATAAAATATAATACAAATGAAATAAATACAAATCACAAAATAAATAAAACATGCATGTCTGAGTAGTGAAGTGGTTTTGTCACATACTATCTTAGTCCCTTGGTTCCATTTTACACAATCTACTATCAATGAAAAATAAAGTATCAAGAGAATATTTTACTTTAGGCCCTCTGGTGTTTCCTTACTCTGTGAGTTCATCCAGCATCAATCTCATCTCTGAGGCAGCTGAGCTGCTTCTGATGAGCCTCCCTGTAGTTCTCCAGCTGCTCCTCCGGCATTTTCTGGAGGACGGAGACACAAAAAAACCACATTAAAAACACACAAGTATTCAAATATGAAAATCATGTAATTTTGCTGTGTCAGCTGTGTTTCTCAGGTCCACCTCTTCTCAACTTGATGTCCTCGTCTCCATCCAGTCTGCTGCTCCTTCTCCAACACCTGGTGTTTTTCTCTGAGAACCAACAAAGAAGACAAATGAGCTCCTTAATTGGGCTGTAATGTCAGCTTCAGGTATTCTGAAGTTCTGGATCAAAGATAATGATATTAACATTGTGATTGTTACAGTGATCATCTTGGTGACATTCAATGCTCAGCCCAAGATGTTCTGTGTGTATGTGTGTGTGTGTGTGTCTGTGTGTATAAGTCAGGTTGTGAATAGTGTGAGGTGGTCACAATATTGTCCACCCTTTACTGGTCAAAGTGAGCGGTTTAATGATTTAAAACAGCGATTTCTAAAAGGTCAGTGACGCACAGCTCCACTTTAATCCAGATTACACAGAAACACTAATCCTGTCAAAATACTGTTTCTTCAAAACAAATAGGTTTTATTCTAATATGTAGGTGTATATTTGATTGTTGTCTTAAGGTTGGATGTGTATGCAATATTGTTGCATGTCCAAGTGTTTCATGTAAATCACATTGTGTAAAATGGTGTGATTTCTCCAGTTCATTAAATTGATTAGACGAGCATCTGTGGTCAGCAATACCATTGATTGTCCTCTGGCTGCTCAACAAGAGCGCGTGTTGGTGTGTGTGTGTGTGTGTGTGTGTGTGTGTGTGTGTGTGTGTGTGTGTGTGTAGTCTTAGGTCCAGGGTTATATAATCGGCTTCACATCTGACAGTCAAGATCACTAATGGAGAAAATGAATATGTGGTCGATCTGAGGCAACAGACTGACATTTCATATTGTTTTGGCACCCGGCTGGGCAGAGGTTGTTCACATTGTTTTGGAATCACGGTCTGATTCCACCAAAGATGGTGATTCAGAGGAACTGGTGTTAATTTGGCAAAATAATGCGGTCCAGGTTGGTGGGTAGACTCTTTGTTCCACCCCTTACTGAGCAGCGAAGGGATTCTTTACACAAGAAGGATTTAGAATAAGGCCGGTGTTACTTGGGTTTTGAGTATCTCTTAAAATGTAGCATAGACGTATGTTTATGTCATCTATCTGAGTAAAAATAACAGAAATTTGTAATTTCATAATAGATATAATTCTGTAACATAAGAGAGAGAAATTGAGTTATTTTTGACATTTGACATTCCCATCAGCCTCAGTCAATGTTCGCATTTAGCATGCTAAACTAAGATTGTAAACATTACACTAAGCATCAGCAGGCTACCATTATTGTTGTTAGCATGTGAGCATGCTGATGTTAGCTCGAGTACAGCCTCAGCATGAGCCACTTGTATGGTTTGTATAGACTCTTGGTTTTGTTTTAAAGAGAAACAATTCATGCAAACATTTTATTTTTTTACTTTTGTTATTAGGACTGTGTGCATGACAAAGTGGGCGAGAACACACCATTTGTCTTCATTTACACTTTTTCAAATCTCAAACCATGCATGTTTGTTTAGTCAAAATTCCATCTTGATCTGTAGCATTGCAAGCACTTATTATCTGGGTTTGTTTGTGTTTAGCATTATTTTGTTACTGTTACCAACCAGATTTCTTAAAAAAAACAAAAAAAAAACAAAACAGACAGTTATGCAAGCTCAGTTATTGTTTAATTGTTTGTTTGAGTTAAATATTAGCTTTATTCCCACAGTGTGTGAATTAAACGTGCGGTTACTATCCTCTAATTCTTATTTTCATTTTGTTTAACTACTCCCAGCTGTTTAACAGTTAGGTAATACAGTTGGCACAAGTTAACTGCACGTTATTTAGGCTACTCTGAGAGTTAGTGGGCTGGTTCTCCTAATCTACGATTGATAATTGACTTACTTACTTACTGCAAGGTTGGTGAGGGTTGTGGTTGAGTGCAGTAAAAGGTTGAGTGCAACGAGCTTTTATACAAAAATAACATGATCTGCCGAACCACCTTTATTAGCCCCCATATTATTATTTTTTATTTTTTCCTCCCTCATTGCTCAGGAGAATGTTGATTCAAAAAAACAAAAACAAAAGAAACGTCTTTCTTTCTGGAACAGTCCTCACTCACTTTGAATTGATCTTTGTCCTGCACTCGTGGTCATGTTGCTGCGTAATCCTCTCAAAAAGCCCATATGAAAACTTAATTGGTTGACCAGACACCAGACATAATCCTCTGTGGACTCTAAGTACCTGAATATGGTATATTGTAAGAGAGGGAGAAGAAAAAAAAAAAGCTAACTGTGGTCTGCTGCCAGACATTTGGATTCAAACCATAACATAATCCAGCAGTTATATGATGTAAATCTCTGGCCAGTGTGGTTTAAATAATTAATCTGTGGACATCATCTATGACGACATGTCATTTAGAGGCTGATGGCCTATGAAGAGAGAAAAATTGTGTATTGTGTAGTGTAGTATGTATTGCATAATGTTCCTTGAAACTCTAAAAATCCACTTGTGCTGGCAGATGATCATGTTCGCCCTGCAGCAGTTTAGGAAGTGGGGTCAAAGTAACTCTTCCCACCAGATGACAGCCCCACATGTCCATCAGTGTCTGGGGACTTTGATGTTCATGCCATGAAGGGCCTGATGGAAGTTTTAAATTGATTATAATGACAATAATCTGCTCAGGACGAACGCATGTTTGCATCATCTAACAGGATCGATGAACTTAACACCAGCATCCGACTCCGCCTAAAGTAGATACACACAGAGATGTGTGTATCTTTTGTTTTACGGCTATCTGAGGATTTCCATTCATTCTTCAGTTAAATGTATTTCTAGTGCTCTTCTGTGCATGTTTAAGACAGAATTTGCACAGAAGAGCTGGAACTGTTGTCTGTTCTACCTACCCAGGGAATTTGGGTGGTGATTGTGACAGCTGTTTATATTCCACCATCAGCTAATACAACCAGGGATTCTCAGACAATCTATCATGATATTGAAATGCCTCCCCTGACACACCCAAGATCATCCTGGGGGTTTTTAACAGCTGCAAACTGGACTCTGTGCTGCCCACATATAAGCAGTAAATTTCATGTAACACAAGAGGAGAGAGGTAGCTGGACTTGTGTTATGGTAACATCAAAGGGGCCTACAGACCCCTACAGAAACCAGCCGTAGGCACCGCAGACCATTTTGCTGTTTAGCTGCTGCCCTCTGGCAGGAGATATGCTGACCCTGAATTCTAAAACAAACAGGGCAGGGCCAGCTTCATCCCCTCTGCTATTAGGCTTCTAAAACATAAACCCCCAGAACCCCCTTGGCCCCTGCGCCTGGAAGAACTGAGGCCTGTACTACGAAGCGAGTTCAACATACCCAGGGTATCTTCTCGTGATCTGGCTTAACTAACCCCCGCTAAACAGTCCTACGACGGTGGTTATCAACCCAGGGTTTCTCCATCTGGCTACGAGCGCATTCACATCAACGGGGCGGTATGTGCAGCATATGACCAATCACAAACATGGACAAGTCCACAGACTTGCAGAACGGCACATTTTACAAAGGAAGAGCGAATTCCAGTATAATATTAGACAAATATGAAGTTAAACACATAATCCAGACTAAAAGTAAAACAGTTGAAGCTGCCAAATGCAGGGAGGACAGCTGGCAAAAGAAAAAAATTGCAGATGTGTTAATGCGTAAATTAACAGATTTATTAATTTAAAGGAATACTCAAAAGTCAGATATATTTGTCTAGCTATTTATATATCACTGATTGGGCAGTGATATATAAATAGCTTTTAGAAGTGTAATGTATGAATGGATTACACTTCATAATGCCCTTTAGCAATGATGTGGCGTGTATGAAGTAAAAAAATAAATATAAAAACATAATTCAAAGCAGTAAGCCCAAAGCATAAATCCAGCTGTCCTTCCTGCATTTATCAGTTTAAACTGTGTTGTTTTTAGTCTGGATTATGACTGTAACTTCTTCGTATTTGTGTAATATTTTCATACGATCTGCACACTGAGCTTTGATTGGTTAGTAGGCGGTACTTTTATACAAGTTGATCTCTTATCTGGAACATAACCTGCTCCGGAGCAGGTTAGCTGTTCAGCACAAGTTACCATGGCGATCTACCCCGGTAAGAAGTGATCCACTTTCGTAGGACGGAAAACCCAGGGCTAACCCTGAAGTTACCGCGCTAACCGCAAATCCTGCTTCGCAGTACAGGCCCCAGGACATGTTGTGCTAACATAAATACAGAGCAAGAGTTAATTGTTAATTGTTTTCTGCAATTTTCTTCATTTTATGAATTATACCTTGTTCTTGGTCTTTATAATCTCATTAATTGACACTTTGGCAATATTGTCCTTGTTACATTCATGCCAATAAAGCATTGTTTTGAATTGAATTGTAAAGTACATTTAATCAAGTACTGAAAATTGACTAGTTTACTTGAATATGTTGAAATGTTGTATTTCTACTCCAGTATATTTATTGACAGCTTTGGTTACTAGTTACTTTTCAGATTGAAATTTTGCACAAAAATCATATGCGATGTTTATAAAATACAACACATTTTTTAAGATTAAACCAGCGGTTTCCATCCTGTTTGGCTTGTGGCGCCTTACAAAAAAACTGTCTAGTTGGGGTCATATTTCAAATGTCTTTAAGTATGTTTCGCTCCACCTGAATGACTCTTCAAATTGTACATAAAAAAGTGGAAACACCTAAAATAAAAGAAACTGATTTTTACACTTGGCTGAGGTGGAAAAGTTGGTGTAAATAAAAGATAAATGAGGAGGCTGTAACCTTCCTCATTTTAATACATAAACATAGCAGAAATGCCACATTCCCATCACACTTTGTACATGGTTTTCCATCAAGCTGTCCTCTGTGCAAGCAGCTTATTACGACCCACATAGTATGAGATGAGAACGGGTTGGTCTTTTGGTCTTCTATTGATCACGTTACCGGTCTGACCTACCGTTGAATGAAAAATGTTCGTCACAAATGTAAATCAACTTTACCTCTTCTACTCAATTTAATATAGTCCTGTATTATTTTAAGGCATTATTACATATTTTAGTGTTAAATATGTTTTCTCCAGTACATTATATATGTGAGCTCCCGTGTTTTTCCTCTCAACTGTTCCTTAATGTCACTTGCCATCATTCGTAATTATTTTAAATATTATAATAATATGAACTCAGGTTTGGGGACATAGCAGAGACTGGTGGCTTTTTGTTTTCTAATGGGGCAAACTGGACATGTATGGCCTGACTCACCACAATTGTAACAGACAACCTGTGCCTTGTCGCCTGTCTGAGCCTTGCTCCAATCACTCTCCTGGAACACTGGTCTGCTTGGTCTAGGTTGACTAGGAGAGAAGGTGACTAGACCACCCCACTTAACATTCCCTCAGACTTACCCCTCGCCTGGTGCAGTCCAGCGTAGTGGTAGGCCCCTGGACCTTTGTGTGCAGAGACATAAAGGTCGACCAGCTCTGTCGCCGTCTCAGGAATGTGTTCTCTGACCCAGGTCTTCACCTCTAGATAGAGTAAAAATGGTAAACTTGCATTTATATAGTGCTTTTCTAGTCTTCCGACCACTCAAAGCGCTTTACACTACATGTCAGCTTTCACCCTTTCACACACATTTATACAGTGATGGCAGAGGCTGCCAATCAAGGTGCCAACCTGCCCATCAGGATCTAATCTAAATACTCATTCACACACCAAAGGCACAGCCTTCAGGAGCAATTTGGGGCTAAGTGTCTTGCTCGAGTTACAAAGCATTCTACAACACATTTTTAGGCAAGTCCTTATTCAGAAAGTAATTAAAATAACATTGCTTATTGACAGACAAAATCACCCCTCCGACTCTACCGTGTTTGGTACCTTCCACCGCGAACCACCCGACATAGCCAATGGAACAGTCCAGCTCGGTTTCGGCAGTTCCGGGTCGAAACAGAGGAGCGCAGCTGAAATGTGACAAACAATTTGTTTTCCTTACTAAACAATTTAACAATAAATGGAAATGTTTAGTATCAATACTTGTCCCTGTGTCTAATTTTAAAAAATACATTTGTGTGCTTTGTTACACTATGACCCACGGTAGGAAATATTAATACTTTGTCGGCGGGCCTCCCGATATTAAAGCTACAGTATGTAGAATTGGAGCAAATAATATGATTAAAAAAAAGTTATTTTTATAAAACGGTCATTATATCCCGACAGTAGTGCATAAAACAGGTAATCTGTTAAAAGTCATGTACCTCTGTGTCCTCCGGTGCTCCTAATGGCATCTGCAAGATTTCACAGACTGCAGGAAAACAATCAATCACAGCTGAGCTGGAGCCTTGCCGTCTCTGAGCAGCTGTCAATCACTCACAAACTCCGGTTCACGGTCAAACTAGGCAGTGCTGATCAAATATTAATCAATATTCTGTTACTGTATTGCCTATTTCTTGCCTCAAATGTTTTCAGAAACATCTTGTAGTGTACTGTTTAGCTATAAAATTAGGAAGTTTGTGACCTGGCAGCCATGTTGAAATCAATTGAGGAAATAACAAGCACCGCCCACCAGCAGGAGCACAGCCAATAGGAACGCTCTCGCTCTGAAGTGACCTGTGATTGGCCAAAGTCTAATCTACCAGGAAAACATTTTGAAAGACCCCACCATGTTCTCCCAAAAAAAAGTAAGACTACACTCCTTTCAGCAAAACCAAAAAAAAAATACATGTAATAATCTGTCACAGGTTAATCTCTGGATCTTCAGTTTGCAGTGTATTTCCACACACTGATAAACCAGAGACTGAATTACGTTGAATAATTACCAAAATAAATTGGTATCAAATTAGTGGTAATAATAATAATAATTTTCATCCCTGACTGTTATGATTGATGATGATAAATTGAATACCAAATCTGCTGTCATATAATGTTATATTGTATTTATATTATGTCTCTATTCAGAAAGACATATGGAGGAAGTCAAGTCAAATTTTTTTTATATATTAACCCAATATCACAAATCACAAATTTGCCTCAGGGGGCTTTACAATCTGCACAGCATATGACACCCTCTGTCCTTTATGACCCTCGCAGTTGATGAGAAAAAAACGTAACCAAAAAACAACAACCTTTTAACAGGTAATAAATGGAAAAAACCTCAGGAAGAGCAACAGAGGAGAGATCCCTCTCCCAGGACTGACAGGCGTTCAATACTGTAGATGTCGTGTGTGTAGAGTAACAACATAATGAAATTACAACATAGACAATCCATATGATAACATTGATACATATAATGTGAACATGTATGAAAAGATGGATCCAGGAGGATGTCAAGCAGCTTCCATTTGTCCCCAAACAGATGGAGCCTGAGCAACATGACCTCCTCTCCACCATGTAACCCAGACAGTGTCACACAGATAGGAGACACATAAACATAACGTTTATGAATTTATTGAATGATTTAGAAAGTATAGATGAAGATAGAAGGAATTGTAGGGAAGGAGGAGTGGACGGTTGCACACATGCTCTATATCTTCTGGATATCTATATCTATATCTAGTGTTTTTCCTGCAGATGACTGAATTAGCTGGAATAGAGAAGGATGCTGATGACAACAGGGGCTGGGTTTATCTACTGCACATGTGTCATTGCTGCATAATTACGTAACAACCCGCTCTACTGGCAGGCTGTCGTCAATTAATCTGCTTAGAAACCAACTGGGTGCTTCTACTGTATGTTGTAACCTCTGGGTTTTATCGTCATCGTGCTGGTTGAACGTCTACTTTCTTGTAATTGCACTGACTCATATCCAGTGGTGGAAAAACTCTTAACTTAAGTAAAAGTAGCAATACAATAGCACAGGGTAGAAACACTGTTACATGTAAAAGCCATGCATTAAAAAATATTTTTTGAATTATGCGCTAAATTTTGGCGAGGAAAAACTGCCATGGCCATTTTCGAAGGGGTCCCTTGACCTCTGACCTCAAAATATGCGAATGAAAATGGGTTCTATGGGTACCCACGAGTCTCCCCTTTACTACTACCTACTACTACCACACTGACAGACTGACAGCTGTTGTTGTCTGTTGGGCTTCAGTTTGCCATGTTATGATTTGAGCATATTTTTTATGCTAAATGCAGTACCTTTGAGGGTTTCTGGACAATATCTGTCATTGTTTTGTGTTGTTAATTGATTTCCAATAATAAATATATACATACATTTGCATAAAGTAAGCAAATTTGCCCACTCCCATGTTGATAAGAGTATTAAATACTTGACAAATCTCCCTGTAAGGTACATTTTGAACAGACAAAAAAAGTGTGATTAATTTGCGATTAATCATGGACAATCATGCAATTAATCACGATTAAATATTCTAATATATATAGCAGCATAGTACAGTAGTTGTAGTTAAAAGTAGTTCAAATTAACCCATATATATACTGTATATATGGGTTAATTTTAACTACTTTTAACTACAACTACTGTCACTAAGAGTATTATCTTACTTAGTAATGGTGGGCAACATGCATTAGATGGATCCCGCTGCTTTTTGGACTATGAATAATACAAAAAAGACAAAGAGTCTAGACAGTTTTCATCCTTTATTAATCATCCAAGAATTGGTGGATATTTGCCCGTTATTATTTTAGGTTAATTACTCTGTGGAGGATCACTTGTAGATTATAAACAGCAATTTTGGACTGACAAAAAATCTCAATTTAAAAAAAAAAAAAAGATCAGCAAAATGAAGTTTTAAGGATTCATAGGGACCAACAACTCTACAAAATCTATATACTGTTTAACTTCATTGTAACGTTTATAATAATTGGCAATCTGGGCTCCTAACATCGGTTGTTCACCACTAACTAATCTTTAAGGATTTCAAAGAACTTCACACTTCCATGTAAGCTATTAACCATTTACATGGTAGAATTAAGGTGTGAATGGGCCTGTTTGTGCTTTTGAGAATTTACATTATGATGTCATTCATGAATCACGTGTATGTATCACGATATAGAAAATGGATCTGCTAAAGTATCCCATATGTTTAAAAGGTGTCCACCTTCCTTTTTAGATCAACTAAAAGAAACACACTCCACTCTGACCCCAAGTCTGATCAAGTGTGTCATATGTTGATAAAATTCCTTATTACCCTGTTAGAAACTGAAATCATATGCTTCATTAAACAAGACCACAAGAGTGGACTACTTGGTTTTTGAAACCTACTGTAAGAATATTGATTATATGATAACCAGTATGTTATTGTGAATTGTCTAACACTGTGGTTAGACAATACATTTCAAAGAAATGTTTAAGTAATGTTGTTTTTAAGGTAAGGTTTGGGAAACATAATCACATGCACAAAATATATATATTTGTATTATTATTATTTGCACAAGTTAAATGGATAAATTAAATACTCTAAGTCTCAGCCATAAAAGGGGTTTCAATAACATTAAAGAGAAGCCAAAGCTAATTAAATTTTAAAGTCTAATCTAAACCAGGAATATACATTTGAAATCAATATTTAAGTAAATACCAATAATTAATTCTGACTTATTTCTCTATTTAAATGTCACACAGACTTCTGTTTTTATTTCATATGTAAATCTGCATGTCATGTCCAGTTAATCTACAGCCGCCGTCTAATCTCTAACTTGTCGTGGGGGCTGTGTATTGAACAATGGTCCTCTTGTTTAGAGGATTAGTGCAGATCTGCTCTGGATACAGAGGTCACTCACGACCACACAGAGCATAACGAGAGTGGCGTGCACACACTTTCACATTTCATTGACAGGCGCAATAAACAAGGAAGGACGCCTTACTGTCCCCAGGCCCAAAGAGATCAAATGTCAAAAATCTGTGACATGAATCCTCTGTTAGCTAAAATTTGTCTATTTGGTTGAGAAGCCCCTGACATAACTTTCTTTGTAGAACTGTTTGTATTTAAATCATGAATGACGTCCACTTACATAAAGTGTTTCTAAAAATTAACTTAAAATTAAAAACATCCCCTATTTAATGAAAGAAATTACATTCGATTCCACATTGACCTGAGAAAAGTAGAGAAAACCAGAGAAAACCAGAGAAAACCCGTGTTTGTTACAGAAGTAGCCAAGTCCAATGTTTTTTTTTGTTGCAATGTGTGGTACTATGAAATACTGCTGCACTTAGTAGTCGATCCCAAGAGGAATTGTGTTGGACATGCTAAATTTTTCAGCAGCGTGAACGTTTTTTTTTACAATATGCCAATTCTTATTTGTGGTTGACAAAGTCCTTTACGAAACACAACTGCAGAAACAAAGGACAACAAATCCAGGACAGATATTTAAAAAGGGACAATGGCTACCACTGTTCAAGACACAACACATTCACATACGCTCACAGACAGAAACACCAAGGTAAGTGAGAAACCACCACGACAGTAAGTGTGTGTAATTATTGCATGCTTAATTTATTTGGACTTGTTCTCAATTTGAGGCACTTCAATCTTTTCCCCGGTGAGGAACTGCCAGATGCCTCCTCTGTAGTTCTCATTTCCCAAAGCGTACAGGAATACATTGAAGATGGGAGAGGTCTTAGCCAATATGGGAGCCATCTGCGGAGACAGGTGCGAGCACGACGAGGTTGTTAGTGCTTAAAAGACCTCAAGGAGCAGATTATCGTGAAAATGCACTAAAATACAGTTATCAAAAAGAACTGCTTGTTCAGTTGACTAATTAAAGCCACTATGTGTAGAATCTTTATATCAAAATCCAAATAATTTTTGTCTGCAGAAAAATGAGACATCCCTGGTGAAAATTGGTGCAATCTGTGTGTTGTTTGTGTCTTTTTTGATACTACCACAGGAGGAGCCAAAGTCAGAAATCTTCATATTCTACACATAGGGACTTTAACAATTAAGATATTTTACAATATATGTATGTCCAACATGCGACAGTGTGCAGATCATATGATCTGCATTTCAAAATATATACATTAATATGTTTGAATTATAGTGGAGGGTTTTTGTCTCCATGTATGTGCTGGCTGTCCTTACCATCCTGAGCTTGGGGGAGACCAGGGTGGCGTTCTCCACAGCGGCGTAGAAAGCCAGGAGGCCATAGGGGCCCCAGCAGAGCAGCATAGTCTTAAGAGGAGTGTTGGGGTTAAACTACAGAGGGTAAAGAATAGAGAGAGAGAGAGAGGCAGAGCAGGGGGGTTAAACATGAATGATTATTTATCGAAGTGAAGGAGACAAAAATGCCTTGTGTCATGTGGTCCAGTCACACGCCTGGGATCATGTCTGGGAGAATAACAGTGTCTGCGTTAAGATCATTCACGCTCAGCAGAAACAGCTAGCGAGTCAAGGGGCAGTTTGCTGTAATCCAGGGGTCAAAGGGGGCAGGCATTATTCGGAGTCTGAGTTCACACATTCAGAGTGAAATTTAACCCCTTAACATACAGGTTCCCCTTTTAAGTAGCTTTGTTTCAACTCTGCATAGAAGCTATATGATGTTTACACTATATGAAAATATTCAAAACCATAACTTCCTATTTTTTTTGGCTGCATTTTTCATGAAACGGAAATATTCTAGACGTCTTGTGTATCATTTTATACACCTTGGCATCTCTGCTTGAACTTAAAATGAAGTATTTTTGAACAAAGTTTGGCTGCACGGCATGAGTTTGTACTGACTGAAGGAGTCTTGACCTGAAAAGCCAGTTACAGATATTTGATGATATTTATAAAGCAACTTCAGACACCACTTCTTGGCGACATGGGACACGTCTCGACAATTGTGTCCCTCCAGGTTTTTATGGCATACATTGTGTGACTATACATTACATTACATAATAACACTGCTCTGGTGGAGAACTTGGTGTCTCTACTCGACATTCTTTGTGCATGTATGAAAGTGTCTCCAGCCAACTCAGATGGCTGTGAGTAATGAGCTTATGCAACATATAGTGAGGCAACCTGATTCAGCCCCTGAGGAACTCCACTATACTGAACTCGCCATTCACAGATACATTGTTCTTTTCACCGCACAACAGCTACTGTCCGCATTCCCAACCGAAGCACCCGTTCTTCCCCCCTTTGGCAATGACCTATATATATGTCACAGCCTGCATGCTCCCCATTCACGGTCTGTTTTGTCACTCTGTATAAGGACCACGAGAGGAAGTTGTGCTTACACTAGGAAGAGATGAAATAGATGTCAATATAAGGAGAACTCCTCTGATTTCTTCCCTTGGGCAGTGGTGGATGAAGTATTCAGATTCTTTATTTAAGTAAAAGTACTAATATCACACTTTAAAAATACTCTGTTATAAGTCAAAGTCCTGCGTGGTTACTTCAGTAAAAGTATGTAAGAATAAACATGAAAATGTACTTAAAGTATCAAAAGTAAAATTACTCAATGCAGAAAAATGGCCCCTGTGACTGTTATAATATTATATCATTACATCATTATTATTACTCATGAATTCATGTAAAAGCAGGATTTTACTGTTGTAGTTGGTTGAGGTAAGATAATTTAAACTGTTTGGTATAGGACTACAACTAATGATTCTTTTCATTATGGATTAATCGATTGATTGTTTGGTTTTCTAAAAATTCTTAAAAATAGTGAGAAATGCCTTCACAAGTTCTCATAACTCAAAGTGACATCCTCACAATGCTTCTGTTGTCCAACCAATTGTACAAAGGTTTAAATGATTAAAAATATATTAAAAATAATTAAAAGGAGAAGCAGCAAATTCTCACATGTGTGAAGCTGGAACCATGAAGTGTTTTGCATAGAAAATGACTTAAATTATCAAAATAATTGTTATATATATATATATATATATATATATATATATATATATATATATATATATATATATATATACTATTGGGTAGTTTAATTTAAAAGAACATTTTATAAGCTCTTTGAATTGTTTGGATGCAAAAATCTTAATTTGTGAAGTAACTAGTAACTAAAGCTGTCAGATAAATGTAGTGGAGTAGAAGTAGAAAGTGGCATGAAAACAAAAGACTCAAGTAAAGTACCTAAAATTTGTACTTAAGTCCAGTACTTGAGTAAATGTACTTAGTTACATTCCACCACTGCCAACGAGTGACTTCAAAGCAGAAGACTACTTTTTCTGGACTGCATATTTGTAAGGATTTGTGCATTAGTTATAAGTGCTCTGTTACTTAGAACTGCCAGTGTCTTGGATTTCACAGTCATTCCTAAATTCCTCTGCATCAAGCATGTGATTAAATTTGGGTTTGGGACAACTGAAGTGAAACAGAGCCAGTCTGTCTCTGTGTAGGTAAAGTTGCTATGCCAACTTGAATTTGAAATCTGTGTGTGTCACTTTATACTCCTTTGTTGTTGGATTTAGTTTGACTTTGTTTACTTACCCTGGGGTTGCCAGTCTTCTTGAATTTCTGTGCAATGGACTGGTAAGAGGACATGACAACAAACACCTGGATGGCCATGTTGAAGATGGACATGGGGATCAAGTAGGACACATAGTTTCTGTGGAGAGAAAAATACACCAAAAAGGCATCAGCATAAACAACTCACACTGTGGGATAGAGAATGCAAATGCGTCTGCAGTATATCTATCTTGATAGCATTGTGAAGAGTGCATGGGTGTATATTACCTGTCTCCCTTGGTGTAGTCCAGAGTGCAGCAGGTCCTGAGGGGCTCGTAGTCGTACTCTCCCCAGCCAATGAGGGGCATGGCAGACCAGAAGGCAGTGAAGAGCCAGACAAATACAGCCAGAGTGATGGCGCTGCTCCACTGCAGCTTTGTCCCTGATGAGAACAGGTTCAAAACATCCATCATTGTTATTTCTAACACCTCCAACAAAGGTCACACTACTGCAGAAACTGGCTCTCCTAGCTGTCCCCTAAGCACAGAAAATAGTGTGAACTGCACGTCAGGTGTTGAGTCACTTCCTCTCCCCCTTGTATCCTGTTATTAATGATGGCTAAAAATAGCAGTGGAGCTGATTTTATTTCTCACCATGAAAAGAAAAGGGTTCTCACTCAACACTCAAGCTTCCCAGGTCGCAGTTTTAACACCATTTGCTCATCTGCTTAACGGTGTTTGTTATCTTCACAGGATATTTGGTCACTATTTGGCCACGGCCGGTGGCAAATTTAAAGACAACAGGGCACTTGTTGACATGCTGGCCTCTTAACAATAGCAGGAGGTCTTAAGATCAGCTGGAGACCAGGAACAAAAACCTGCTCAGTATATGCTTGGATGTCGTGTGTGTGTGTGAGCATGTGCTCCACGGGGGAGGGAAAGTAGAAAGCATTTGGTTGTAATTGTGTATACAGGGCAGTGAGGTGTCGACTTACTGGTGCAGTACTGGTGGTATCTGTCCCAGGCGATGGCGGCTATGAAGTGGATGCTGGCGAGAGCTGTCATGAAGCCCTGGAACCCGTGAGTCTGGCATCCGTCGGAGCCATATGGCCAGTACCTGGAGACAGAGGGGTGTGTTGGTAAATGTATTCATTTATTCATCTAGAAATAATTAGTAAAGCTCACTATAGCAGGATGTGCTGAAACAGGTTCTTGACCGAACACACTAAAACTGATGGAAATACTGATTTATGCAAGCAAGCAATCAATTTACATATTTCAGACTTTGGGTCTATATATAAAAAAGAAATAATAACAATAATAGTAGGCTATATATAATCCCCAGACTCATGAACACTCAGCAGCATCTCTCATCTCGTAATTACAGCTTGAAAATCCCCCGTACATTATGACATAGGCTTTAGCTGTGTAGCCTATTGACCGCCCCCCCCCCCCCCCCCCCCCACACTCTGATTGTTCCTCCCTGTATCGATCACACAGCTCCGTGTGTAGATCGATCATCTCGAGGGCAGGTAGCCAGGTATTAATAGCTCATTACATTTCATTAGGCCACATTTTGCTCATCATACCTTGATATAATTCATTATGAAAGCCTTTAAGGGCTGGTTACATCACTCACCTCAGGAAGCTGGAGAAAGCGGCGACCGTGGCGTTCATACAGATGCCCATATCAGCCATCGCTAAGCTGAACACTAGGAAATTGCTGGGGGTCCTCAGCTCTCTCACTTTGAGGAAAGCAGCGATTGTCACCGCGTTTAAAAAGAAGCCCAGCAGACCTTTGGGGGGGTAGAAACAGAAATAAAGAATCATGAATGAAGGCTGTGCGGCGATGGATGGAAAGCAGCGCGCACAGCGATGCTAATTGCGCATGAAGCAGCACCGTATGATTCCATAAACATGCAGCTCATCAACATCGCAGTCATGTCTTTGTTCACAGACAGGTCTAGAGCAAATAGAGAATAAATAGAATCCATATAGAATAATAAATAGAAAGCTATGGACCCTGCCTCCCGCAGCATAGTGTCTGTGAGCGCCCGGGTGGCGTCAGGTCCTGTCAGAGGTTACTGTTACACAGCGGGTGCAGCCTCGCAGCATGTTTGGCTCAATTCCAGCATAAAAACACCACTCACCCTCCACCAGCAGACACGATCCCAGGGAGAACACATCGAAGTCGGAGAAGCCCTCCGGTAACGGGTAAGACGAGACCATCCTGAAGTCGAATTGACACAACAAAGTGCAGCTGTCACAGACTTTTCACTCCTCCCAATCCGCTCGTTTACGATGTGCTTCGGTGTGGCCGAAGGGAGAGCGCTTTTAAAGGGGCATTTCACGTGAAAAGCATGCACTTTATTATGTAAAGCCCCCCCCAGCTCTCCGTCGCCCCAATCCGTGCAGGAATGTCTTAATGAACACAACCACACAAACCGCGACCCTTAATGCGTATTTACCCGCCGCGGCAGTAAAGCCCTCAATTAGTTACACAACAAGCCTTTGTGTCTCCGGGTGAGGATGCAGCCGCTGCCGCCGGTGTCAGAGGACGAGACGCGTTTAGATGGCAGCCAGCAGCTCTGCGTCGCTTTAAGGAGACACAACAGGTGTCTGCAGAGCTCCAGCCTCCTGCCAATTAGAACTACACTCACATTAAAGGGGAAAACAAAACCCTCTAGGCACAACGTCAGAAGATTCCCTCAATTAACAACGATAATCTCATTATTCTTAGACTTCCATGTTCTTGCCAAAGGCTGTGCATGGGTGTTGGTTACAAATATACATGTAAAGACATGTGATGTCTTATCTGCATGCAAAAGATAACAGTAAAGGATTTATCATTTTCAGCATATCAATGCTTTGCAGTTTATGCACAGTTTATATTAAAATGTGATGTATTTCAATTCATTATAGTAACCCTGCCCTTTCACTGATTAATGTCACAAAGTGATTATTGTGACACTACAGAGGATCCATGTGAGTACTGTTGATCTGTATCTTTATTAATCCTCTGCCCCATGTGGCAGGACTCTGTTGTGACTATAGTGGTTGTGAAACCGGACACGTCAGCATTTGTTTTGTGGACATTTTTTTTTTTTTTTTTAGTAGGGAATACAACTTTTGATAGACACACTGACCTCAAGAGATTAAACCAATATGACATCTGCCTGAAATAATAGACGACAAAACAAAATTTCACTTTTGGAACTGCAGACACAACATGTGTCAACAGAAGCTTGATTCAGTCTGGAGTTTCCTGTGTGATAAGGGAAACATGTTGCGTACAATAAAAAGTCTGTGTTCCAATTCAGCTTCAGGGGTTTATCGAGTATGTAACTAACATGAAATCCAGCCATCATCTCCAGCCTTCAGTGGGATTCCTCATGTTTCGGTTGCGACATCATTTGCAGCTTTTCATGCCATAGGGATAGAGGGGACACACAAGCCTGACATTGTGTGGCTTAAGTCTTTCTCAGTCTCAGGATTATATTATTATAAGATCAGAAATCTTGGGAAATATTGGTGATAATGTGTGAAAAGTGCTTAATCATATGGAATGCAAATGATAAAGATCCAATGTATATGTTTTAATTTTAGGACACTTTACATCCTACTAAAAAACTGAATGGCTTCCAAGAAAAACTCACAAAGTGGTTGACCCCAACATGAGTTTAAGTGTGCAGTAGTCACATTTCTGCTTCTTGCTCTTTTCAGTCCAAATTTGCCATCTAAAAATTGGTCACACTAAGAACTGAAAACACTCTAATGCTTTAACAAATTACTATATAGTATTCAGATGTTTTTTGATGACTTTTTCTGCTGAAAGTTGTTGTGCACTAAAGCGAACTTTAAAGTTTAAGCTGATAACGAAGGAAGAGATATAACGCGCATCAAGGGCAATTTTGTATTGGGACACACTTCAGAAATTTTGTTCAAAATATACTCATTTCAGCCCAGTAATGATATTACATGATACAGCAAACACTCCATAACCCTATTTATTCTAATGTTACTTCAGTATATCTGTTCTTATGAGACTTTTTTGCACACTAACAATGACATTGCATCTCAAATAAAATCCAGTCCTTTGGTTCATACAATCTAAAAGGGCGGACTTATTTGCTCAGTAAAAGAGATTAACTACTTGTAGTGCAATAAGGAATGTTTAAGTTTAAGGGAACATGATTGCTCAACACTTTGAGAGCCTCAGTACAGACCTGCTGAACGACCTTTGACCTGAAGGGATTTTAATACAAAAGGTTAAAGAGTACACATCTAAAATAATTAAATTAATAATATTTTAAGGATGGAAGAGGGAAGTATGTGGCACACAACTCAGTAACTATTATTGTCTCTATTAATCTGTCATTATTAATTTATAGGATGTATTAATCTCTATTAAACTTCTTGTTAACCTTTGACCTGGCACTGTGGTTAAATGTGAGCCACAGATGTAAAGTGGCTTCTTGCTGCCAAGTTGTTCAAAGACGTTTAAGGCTTGTGTTTCGCCATCTCTTCAGGCCCAGAGTCGGCACACTTTGTAGTGCCAGCCAAGTGTAACACTGAACTTCCAGCGTGATGAAATACAAAGGGGAAACACAACGAACAGGTGCCAAATAACACATGGATTTACATCCACTGCAAAACAAAAGCTTTACAACTGGAGGTATTTTCCGCTAGTGGTGTTAGACTCCAAATGGGTTACTGAGGTGAAATCTAAATACCACTGTGAGTCTCTTTCATTCAAACTGATCAAACTTTTCTTTATTCTAACAAATCATCTTGGTTTAGAAAATACTACTTTGTTTCCTGTTGGTGAATAGTCTACATGTGTACAGGTACATACTGTAAATGGGATGAAGTGGGGTCGAGTGCCAAAAGGGGGAAAACTGTATTTTCTGTTCAGTGCAGTTAAATGATTTAATTCACTGTTGTAAAATTCTGGTCAGTGGTTCAGGCCCCACCAGCAGGGTCATTTTCTTTTCTCTTATTTTGCATGAAAAAAGTATTTGTATATTACTTTTTAGTTTAAATCAAAGTCTCTGCTTTCAAACTACAGTGATATTAGTTGTTTTGTGGTAATAAAAAAAAATTCAAAGTTCTCCAAATAAAAAAAGGATGGCAGATTAAGAAAATGTTAAGTGAGCATCTGTTGAGTGCAAAGGTAGGAGCCAAAGACTGTGATATAGGGGCCACCTTGTGGTAAAACATAGTGCTGTCCACTTACAGATTAACAGTCACGGCAGGGCTCAAATGAACAAGCTACATTTGAGGGAAAGAAAAAAATCCAAACATCACAGTGGATTATGACCATTTCGGAAGTGTTTTTCTGTGATAATAAATAGGGACGTCTCTGCGCAGCCTATCGGATTCCGGGATGCAATACGCATCCAAATGAAAAGAACGCCAGTCCTTTCGCTAATCCTTGTCTATCCTTTTTATCTCGGGACTCATAGCAGTCGGATCACTATGGGACAGCGAAGCGGTGGGACAAAGCCATGCGGATGATATTCCTGTAAATGAGAGAAAAAGGCAAGTCTGTTTGACCTCAGTGGGCGCAAACTGGGCGCATGTAGGCAAGCTGCGTATGCGTAAAAGTGGGCCAAAATGTTCCTCGTCCTGCTCCTGGGGCTCTACGTGGCCACAGGTGAACTTCTCTCCCCAGTGAGCTCCTGCCCGTCGCAGTGCAGCTGTTTTTACCACAACCTGAGTGATGGATCAAAGGCCAGGTAAGGAAGATGTCCAAATGAAAATTATTTGATATCAAAAACACACTATAAAGTGATCTGGTTTGTGCGCAAAGACGCATCTTTTTAGACGGACATATGAGGACAGATGTTTGCACAGACGTAAACACGTGTACAAAAGATAATTCAGGGAGTGCATGTCGGTCCAATTTTATTTAATGCAGGATTATCTCTCAAAGGCACTTTCAACCTCCCCATCTATGCGTTTTATGCGAGTTTGGATGGATTGGAAAATCTGCATTTTTTTCAGAATTATTTGCAACAGCATTTGTGCTGCTTGTGAACTTACCACATATCTTTGGTATCATCTAGTCTTCAAAACATGATTTAAACTTAGACTTCAATGCTAATTTCAAAAAAAAAAAAAAAAAAAATCATTTACTTTGTTAAAATGTGATGCGTAATTTGTGAAAGATGATTTGGAGATGAACACAAATGATGTCTCCCTTTTTAGGAGCGTGATTTGCAATGATCCCGAGATATCTCTTGTGCCTGTCGGGTTTCCTGTTGACACATCCAAGCTGCGTATTGAGAAGACGGCCATCCAGCGGATACCAAGCGAAGCCTTCAACTACCTCTCCAGTCTGGAATTCCTGTGGATGTCTTTCAACACGCTGTCCGCCTTGAGCCCGGACAGTTTCCGGAGACTGCTCAACCTGGAAGAGCTTCGTCTGGACGGGAACGCCCTCACCGCCTTTCCCTGGGAATCTCTCATGGATATGCCCAGTCTCAGACTTCTCGATTTGCACAACAACCAGCTCACCTCGCTGCCAGCGGAGGCCACCACTTACATCAAGAACCTCACCTACCTGGATCTGTCCAGCAACAGCCTGCTGACCCTGCCGTCAGAGGTGCTGTCCACCTGGCTGTCGGCGAAACCCGTGCAAGGGCCAGAGAGCTCCAAAATGATACTTGGTAAGGACTTCACACAAACATTCAGTCGGCCTCAATTCAATAGCAAAAGCGCGCTGTTGATCACTGTGCGTAAAGGAAAGCGAGTATTTTTCGCAAAGCAATATTCTTGAACAGCAGATGGACAAAACAGTTGCTAAGCAACACATCATTTGATGTATGATAGGGGATGGTCGGTAGTAGTTAATACAAATTGACCCATAAATATTAGAAGACGCTATGTGCTTTGGAAAAGTAACATATTTAAAGACCAAAGTAACATTTTATTTTAACGCACCCATTGCCTACACATTCAATAAGTGGTTTACAATATACTATGATGTAGTTGTAAGTAGATATAAGTGTTTATTAATGTGTTTGTCAACAACTATAACTTCTTCTGTGGACACCCATTATGAATGACAATATAGTAAAACACAATTGTAATAACATCAAATATGTCTTCATAGGAGAAGACATACTGCACAATTATAAGCACTTTTAATGTCATATCTATCCACCTATCTATCCACCTATCTATCTATCTATCTATCTATCTATCTATCTATCTATCTATCTATCTATCTATCTATCCACCTATCTATCCACCTATCTATCTATCTATCTATCTATCTATCTATCTATCTATATATCCATCTATCTACATATTTATCTATCTATCTGTTCATTTGTTCATTTACACTTGCTCATCTTCTGTGTTTAACCAATTCTCTTACTCAGAACAGTGGACAGCTGTTCCAGGGTCAGCTTTACAGGCTGATGCTTTGGTCAAGAACAGGAGGGTGAAATGACAGCAAGACCTGACCTTGATCACTAGACCATCACCATCACTACCATCGTCATCATCACCATCATCATCATCATCATTGCCGTAGTCATGGTCATGATGTAGTTTATGAATTAAATGTTAATCCTCTTACAGGATTAGCATCCCAACATCCACACCGGCCATCTGCAGGCTGGTCTATCATTTTGCACACAGCTGTATGCTCGTCACCCCCTGTAGCCTCACTTGTATCCTCACCCTCAGGTCTCCATGACAACCCATGGGTGTGCGACTGTCGGCTCTACGACCTTGTCCAGTTCCAGAAGTCTCCGACCCTTTCAGTGGCATTCATTGACACGAGGCTCCGGTGTTCAGCTCCAGAGAGCGTATCGGGGGTCTTGTTCAGTGACGCAGAGCTGCGGCGCTGTCAGCTCCCACGCATCCACACGGCTGTGGCACGAGTCCGGAGCGCTGTTGGGAACAATGTGCTGCTCCGCTGTGGGACCATCGGTGTCCCCATCCCAGACCTGACATGGCGCAAGGCGGATGGGCGGCTCCTTAATGGAACAGGTGAGTCAGCGGATCTTTGTACATCAGGGTCTCTCTCTGTGTTGTGTCTGAGATAAGATGCTTTTGTCTGCACTGTATTGCTGCTGTTAATTAAACAGAAAGCTACCAGTGGAGATAGTAAGGTTGTAAGTCTGACTGACAGCTGTGGCTACAACAGTGAGTTACGCAATGCTGCTGATGATCATTGCAACACTGTGTAATATCCTGCTTGGCGTCTCTTTGCGCATCAATGAAAGGGATATCTCACTCTCACTCATTTTCTTTTTCATACGTTTTTGTAACCATTGTGTAACGACCATATTCTCCCCTCTCTGCCACCACAGTCCAGCAGGAAACCTCAAAAGACGGAATCACCTGGTCCATCCTCAGCGTTCCAGCTGTGTCCTATCGGGATTCAGGGAAATACATCTGCAAGGCCACTAACTATGCGGGCAACGCTGAAGCCGTCGTTTCTCTCGTTGTCTCTAACTCACCAAAACCAGAGGGGAACCAGACCAGCAACGACAAGAAAGCCAAAGTCAAGAAACCCAACCAGATGGGCAAAGCTGCCTACCAGGAGAAACTGGTGGCCAGATATGTGGTTCCAACCTCCACCCCTTCATCTCTGCCCGCCCTGGAACCAGGCCTTCCGCCTGGTCTTGGTCCTGATCCTGGACTAGCCAGTTACAGCCTGGCTGACAGAGCCACCCCGGGGCCTGCCACCTCCTCCAACCCAGATGCACTGCTGGATCTGGAGAAGACTAATCTGAGCAACCTGGCGGCCAACACGTCATCGCTGCAGCAGGACCCGGACAGGGTGGTCCGCTCAGTCAAGGTGGTGGGGGACACAGACAATACTATTTCTTTGAACTGGAGGGCCCCTAAGGCCAAGAACACAACAGCGTTTAGTGTGCTGTATGCTGTGTTTGGAGAGAGGGACATGAGGAGGATCAACGTCGGGGCGGGGCAGAACCGTGTCACCATCGAAGGGCTGGTGCCCAGGACCAAGTACATTGCCTGTGTGTGTGTGAGGGGGCTGATCCCCAAGAAGGAGCAGTGTGTCATATTTTCCACTGACGAAGCAGCCAGTGCCACTGGGACCCAGAGGCTGATTAATGTGATTGTGATCACAGTGGCCTGTATCATCGCGGTCCCGCTCACCGTCATCGTGTGCTGTGGGGCTCTGAAGAGACGAATTCAGAAGTACTGGGGAAAGAAATCCAAGGACATCCAAGATTCATACGTGACCTTTGAGACACTGTCGCCTGGCACGAAGGCCAAAGGGCTCGAGGGGGAGTATTTGAACAGAGTGAACCCGGAGGAGTCCAACAGGCTGCTGTCAGCCCGCTCCAGCCTGGACTCTGAGGCCACGGCTAAGATAGAGGGACAGCCTAACGAGTACTTCTGCTGACGTCATGCTCCAGCTCCGGCTACACGCCATCTTCCTCGCACTCACCCACATCCGTGTCCGACCCCTAATACCCATTCACATCCCCATCAACACCCCCATCTCCATCCACAGCCGTATCTCCATCACTGGCCGTACCCTCACCCTCAGCAACATCATGACGTCAGTCCCCCTCCCACGCGCTCCCGTACGCCCACACCATGGGATTCCCCCCCACCTGTCCCTCGTCGCTGGATCACGCCACCAACTCCACCGCCACAGAGATCCAACTTCTATCAAAGGACTTTTGCACGCTGCACTATAATGGAAATATCAGTTTAGAGGGATATTTAACAATTTAATTAACTTGTTTTTTTCCAGATATTTGTAGAATATTTCATGTTTCTTACAGACTTCAGTGTCATACATGTATCCATGAATTAATAGGAAGACAACATTCAAACGCACTCATGCTTTCATGTCTAAAAGAATGTTTTGATCACTAAGCCTGTCAGAGAAAACATGTCAAAAGCTGAAAGATCCCAACAATCATTGTAAACTATGTTTAATCTCACTTGCATGGCCCAGCGAAGAAACCTCTGCAGCCTGATCTGACTTAAAGGGAACTCAACGGTAGATACTCCATTGTTCATATCATATATGCATGTGTATGATTTGTATATACTTTACTGGATGATGTACACTTACATATACAGTTAAGTCTTTGCCTCTGTATATATCTGTCATACGTTTTCAGAGAAGATATACACACAGGCATGGTTCAACACTCTGATGTACGGAGAAGAGCTGGAGCTGGAGAGAAGTACGGGAAGAACTATGACGCAATGTAAATAGGGTGGGAAATGATGCTAAATGAAATGTTAAACGATTTCTATTCCCAGCAATGAGACACATACTGAAATATCTTTATGTACCTGTTTCGTGCCACCTAGAGGCATCATTACCCCATTAAATGTAGATCTACTCATTCCGATGATATTATTTGAATATAGTTGAATAAACTTTTATATATACATCCAGTCAGCGGTACTGTGTGTTCTTATATCGCTACTTTCACCTCACCATGTTGATCAATTTTTCAAAGTGGGTTTCCATACAGATACAGATTATACTCTTTATTTTATTTGATCAAACTTATTTCCAGGAATGAGTTCTGGATTTGCAAACTCTGGACTATCAGTGTCTGTCTCAGGTGGTCTAAGACAGTGGTTCTCAACCTTTTTTTGTGTCAGGGACCCCTAAATTGATACGCATTAGGTCACAGATCCCCATTTGGTAAGATTTTGCCTCAGGGACCTCCATCTGAAAAGATTTTGGTTGTTAGATGCGATTAAGACCAGAATTCTATAGTTGTCAACTACAGTTGAGGAGATAAGCGTGGAGGAAGCGAAACCTATGATCATAATAGTCACACTTATAACTCTTACCCACATTGGGCTCACTTCTATAGTGAATTAAATAGTGAAAATCTAAAATCTCCATGTTTCTGGGGACCCCCTGGAACTCCCTCAAGGACCCCTCGTTGAGAACCGCTGGTCTAAGACTTAAAGGTTGTTACACTGTAGGTTTGTGAGTTTTAATAGCTTCATCGATGTTAAAAAATAATTTACTAATGATTTATCAGTTATAAGCCACTCATAAAAACAACGTTTGGGTTGTCAGCTTGTGAAAAATTCCTCCAGATGTTCCAGCAGGACATTTCTCTTTATAGCTCTATAATGGAGCTCTAATGGACCAGTTATTTTCTGGGAAAACATACAGAGAATGTTGACCAAAATGAATTTATTAACAACGTATTAACTGCAGACTTGATGGCTGATTAAAGAGTGGAACTCGCAAGTATTTATCAATGGACTGCCAACTTTTATAATTGCATTATAACCAAAAAGGATGTCTGAGAATTTTTTCCCAAACTGGCAACTCAAAAACTTGTTCTTATAAATGCCATATATGATTTATAAATAAATGATTAGTTACATTATTTAGGCTAAACACCCTTCATAGAACCGACTTTATAGTGGGTCAGACCTGCTGACTGTCCAGTGTTAATCATGCCTGTCTCTCCCAAGAATTAGATGCCACTTCAGTTCAGTGCGCGGTGCGTCAGGGATTAAGCTTAATAGGCTTCACTCGTCTGCCGCACTCGACATGTCTTGAGCACGAATGTAGTCCTCAATTTTATGAAATTTCGCGGACTATGGACATAATTTGTTACCTGCTAGTTATAGCTTTGTTTAACATCCAGGCGCATGGAACTTATTCTCAATGTTTACGCGGGTGCAGCTGTGTAGCAGACCGCCATGGAAGGTAAGACCTGATTCCTCATGTAGTCCACGAGGTATTTTTAACCTAAGTGTGCCAGTAGGTGTCGGTAGATGAATTAAGGACATGGTTACATACAAAGTGCATATCTTAGTCTCAACAGGCCACACAGTGACCAAATGTTCATGTAAACTCTTCCCTTTAATCATAGGTCCCTCATATGTATGGAGGAGAGCGCGTTTGGGGCCATACCAGAGAACCTTCCAGACGATATGACCAAAATACGCATAGAAAAATCCCACTTCACTGAAATACCCAGAGGGGCATTCTCACAAACGCCCGCCCTGGAGAACTTGTGGTTGAACTTCAATGATATCACAGTGATCAACTCAAAGGGTCTGGAGGGTTTGGGGAACTTAACCGAGCTCCGTCTGCAAGGGAACAGGCTCCGGTCAGTACCATGGACAGCGTTCGAGGACACGCCGGCCCTGAAGATCCTGGACCTGAAGCACAACCAGCTGGACGTCCTGCAGGAGCACGCGTTAAAATTTTTGCCAAATCTGACCTATTTAGACTTATCCTTCAATCGGCTTACGGTCATATCGAAGGAGGTCTTCCAGAACTGGCCTCTCTACCAAAAGGTGCAGAGCGCGGAGGAGCGGGAGGGGACCGCTTTCGGGCCGAACGCCGTGCTGGCGCTCCACGACAACGCGTGGCTCTGCGACTGCCGCCTGAAAGGCTTCGTGGAGTTCATCAGGTCTCTGAGCCCCCCGATTATACTGATGAACTCCTACCTGACCTGCTCGGGGCCGGACTATAAGGCGGGCAAGTTCTTCCACGAGGTAGAGCTGCAGGCGTGCGTAAAGCCCGCCGTCACCACCCCGTCCCCCAACATCAGCCTGCCGCAGGGCGCAAACCTCACCCTGCGCTGCCTCGCCAAGGCCAGGCCCGACCCCGCGGTGTGGTGGACATATGGTCAGAAGATAATCAGAGGATTTCATGGTAAGAGTGTGTGAATGTCCATACCATATCATCCACACACCCAGAGTGATATATCTTGTGTTAAATTAGATACTTAAACACATATTAATCGCAGACCTTCTAACCCCTCTTTAAGATGAGGAGAGCTAAATCTGGATATTGGCCCCCCGCGGTGTAATCACCACTGATTCTCTCAATCTGCACAACACCATCAGTGTTGATTAAGAGCGCTGGAGATTATGTGCTGCAGCCTACCTAATGTCAGCCGCTGGGCTATACTGTGCAATGAAGTAAAAGTCTGCGTCATTAGACTTAACCTTCAGAGTGGAGTGCTTAATGCAGATCATGACTGCAACTAACCAGTCCATCATAAACAAACAGCAACCAGGCTGCTGCTGACACTAGTGTCCCTGCTGCTGTCACTATCACCACTTCGGTTGCTAACGGTCATCAAATAAAAAACAGTTTGGGTAGAGTAGGTGTAACTCAAGTAAAAGTACTTTTAAATACCCACATAGAAGTAAAAGTGTCATCAAAAATAATGATTAAGACTAAAATCAACACAAAACATCAAAAATCCCCCTTGCTGGTGAGTCGTTACTAGTCACATAATTAATAAAAATCATGAATAAAGTGTCTGACTTTGTAATTAGCCACCAAGTCTGCATTTGTAAGTGTTAGTAAGTAGTTAATAAAGGATCTAATAAGCCATCAGCAAAAGCTAGTCCGTCATTTGTAATTGTAAATGTTATTAAGTCATTAATAAAGGATTTGTAAAGTAATCCATTAAGTGTGCACTTTTAGCTGCAACGATTAATCGATTAGTTGTTGACTATTGAATTATTCGCCAACTAGTTTGATAATTGATTAATCGGTTTGAGTATTTAAAAAAAAAAAAAAAAGTTAAAATTCTCTGATTCCAGCTTCTTAAATGTGAATATTTTCTGGTTTCTTTACTTCACTATGACAGTAAACTGAATATCTTTGAGTTGTGGGTAAAAACAAGACATTTTAGGACGTCATCTTGGGCCTTGGGAAACACTTGGGAAACACCGACATTTTTCACCATTTTCTGACATTTTATAGACCAAACACCTATTCGATCAATCGAGAAAATAATCAACAGATTAATTAACAATGAAAATATTTGTTACTTGCAGCCCTACTTTTAAATAAAGTTGTTAATAAATGCATTTGGTCTGGATACGCCGCTGTTTTCCAGAAGGTCAGAGGTCAAATGATCCATTGAGCTTCGTGTAACCCAGAATTGTTATCTTATCTTATAACTGATCTATAAAGTATTGCATTGAATTGATCTTTATTTAGGTCTTCAAGTTAGAAAAAAATATTTTTTAACCATTAATAAAACCCTTAGTTCACGAGGAAAGCACACTGCCATCTCGTTCCCAATTGTTTTAAGAGGACATTTCCAGCATTCATTAAGTGTGATCACAAATGTTCCATGTAAATATTACAACAGTATTAAATTAACTACATCAGTAAGTAAACGCATTTTTATGCCATTCTTTGCTTGTTATGTGCATAATATTATATACATGGACCATGTAACTATTATCCCCAAAAGTAAAGTGCATATTCATTAGATCTTAAATAATTGGCCACTATTGTGACAATCGATTCATCATTTAAATAATTTTTCAAGCCAAAATGCCAAACATTTTCTAGTTTCAACATCTCATTTGTGAGGATTTGCTTCTTTTCTTTCTCTTATTTTATAGTAAATTGAAAATATCTTTAAGTTCTGGACTGTTGCTCAGACAAGACAAGCAATTTGTTCACATCCCCTCAAATTTACACATATTGTGAAAAATTATTCAAATGATTGAGAAAATAATTGCTAGATTAATAATGAAAACAATTGTTAGTTGCAGCCTTACAATTTGTGTGTGATGTCTTGTATAGGCCACTATTTTTTGTGCGACGGGTCACATTATTGTTCAGACTCTCCCTTTAATGGGCAAAAGTGGCTTAATTCATTGGCTTCTTTTTCCACCACAGATAATATTCAGAGGAAAAAGTTACCTGAATTTGGTGATATAATTTGTGTTCAACTTGATATGTGCAAAAATGTCTTAAGATAATCAACAAAATTACCTTTTCTATATTGAGTTGTACTGTCTGAGCTTGCATGTCCTTTAAAATAACTTTGGCTATACCTGTATTCCTCCCAGAGTCTCAGGAAACAGTGGATGAAGACACCATCAGATCCATGCTGGTGATCCCCTCCCTCCACGCAGCTGACCGTGGCGTCTACACCTGCACTGCCGTCAACTTCATTGGAAACTCGTCTGCCAGTGTCCTCCTGGACGTTCGCTCTCCTGCCGGCTCCCAGTCATCACTCCTCCCTGGCAACCTGGCTCCACCTGCTGCTGATGATGAAAACGTCTACATTGACATCCGTATTCTCAAACAGACAGTTCGTGGTATCGCCATTGAGTGGTACGCCGTCTTGGACCGCCCCGCTGAAACCTGGTTCACCATCCACTTTGGCCGCGCAGGCGCTGATAAGAAGGAAATGATCTATATCGGCCCTGGGATTCACTCTTACTCCATCTCTGATCTGACGCCTGCTACCAAATATGAAATCTGTGTATCCCTCAAGAACCAGGTGCTACGTCCTGGCCAGTGCATTGTGTTTGTAACAGGAAGTGACATTAATGAGATGGAACAGAGGGAGAAGCTGATTCATATAGTGTTTATAGTTTTAGCCATGGTGTTGGCTGTGCCTATAGGTATGTATGCCTGCACCACTGACAATAAGTTTGCCTGCCTGGAGGGTATCATGGAGTGCTGGAAGAACCGGCAGAGAGAAAGAGGCCCGTCTGCGATGGAGCGGGAAAGGCAGGGCACCTTCGACAGCCTGCAGGCCGCCAGCGACGAGGGCCTGGTTAATAAAGATTCCAGTGAAGACAGGAAGGTGAGGAGGAGGTCAGATGACAGACCGAATAAAGGCAAAGCCGACAGCAGACTCGCAGCTGAACTATATTAAATTTGTTAAACCAACAAAGAAACTGACCTTGTAATAGATCAAAATCCCACTCTCTATCTGTTCTTTTTTTAAAATAGAATAAAACAAATAGATCTTCAGTATGACACTGATTTTAATACTCATATAAGTACAATATTCAGAAGAATGACCATGTTGTCTGCCTTGGTTTTAATCTCATCTCTTCCTCTGTTCTAGGCCGCGGAGGTTGTTGCAAAGATGTGAATGATGACCGTTATGTCAAGAGTGTAATTCAAGGATTTGCACCACTGTTTTTTTCTGTATGAAATATGACATGTTTGTCTTGTTATCATATGTTTAAATGTGAATTATCACACAATTTAAATTGCTGCTTTATATGAAGCCTTTGTGATTGTTTTGTGAAGTTGGGCTCAAAACTACTTCTGATGAGTACATTTTCGAAAAGTCTCAGTAGTAGGTGTATACTTTATCTTTATGTCATTCTGTGTTTGATAAAAACAAAAAACAATATTAAAGTGCTATTCATTTATGGCATCAAAATAGGGTCAAAAAAACTCTAGCTGTGTATCACCATATCTGAATGTGTGAAAACATTTTGTATGAACAAATCTGTAAATATGTAAAAAAAAAAATCTGAACTAATTGATTACATTTCTGAATCTGAAAGGAGATCTTCAGTTGTGCATGACATTTTGTGAACAAATGAAAAAGATTTGTACAAATGTATGAATGCATAAAGAAGATTTGCATAAATATTTTTAGTTACAAATAAGCTTTTCAGGTGATTTGCACTTGAAAAGCCATCAAGTTTAAAATACAGTAGATCTTAGACATCTATTTGGATCTTGGCTCAACAGCATTCAGTGACGTTATTTCAGCAACTTCAACAAATGTAGTAAATGTAAATGGTCACTGAAATGCTGTTAACACACATTCAGACTATATGCAGCCTATTTAATAAAAAACTTTAAAACTACATTGTGCAGCTGCATCACGACCCTGCTCACTCAGAAATATTAACATATAATCTCCAATATCTAGCTTTGTAGAACGGCTGATAAATAAAAGAGAGAACAGACCTTTTTTTCCCTCTACCTACATGCATAGGTGCCTGTAATGTCTGTTGGCATGTTACAATTAATGTCAATAAACAATGAATTCTGAGAAGTCTGGTGTTTCTTAAATCACTGTAGTTGTTCAGAGTGATGAGATACAGATTAATAAAACAATGTTCAGACAAATGTTTTTTCATGTTTGGTAACCTTTTAACAAAATTCAGGTTATGCTAAAATAACCTTTATTTCAAGGTTTTATTTGACCTTGTCAAAACAAGTGAGTAATCCCTAACAAACTGCCCAATATTTAACACAAAAACATGAATAGCATATAGTTCATACGTCTGTGAATCAGTACGCTTTGTCTGTAGGATTTAGCAGGAACATTCATATTGGCAAACAGATGACGCAGGTTGAGGTGAGTTGGTGAACAGGGTTATGATATTAACTAATATAGGATGGAGAACAACATTTTAAGGTGTGGTTAAGGCTGACACTATCGATTATTTTCAATATAAATAAATCAGATTATTGTTGGCCTATTAGAGAAGATGACAGAAGTGAAAATGTCCATCGCAAGTTGCTAAATGCCAAAGGGATATCTTTTAAATGTCTTATTTTGTCTGACCAACAGTCTAAAACCAAACCTAGGTTACAGTCATTATCATATCCATAAACTAATCAACTAATTGACAGTGTTTCAACTCAGTGTGTGTACTTACAGTATTTACAGTGTGTCAGGGTAAACTACATCCTCAGACTTCTACACTTCCCTTTTTGACCAGAGGTCTGGTAATTGGAGAGGAGACAGTTAATAACGGATTGTTGCTCACTGAGATGGAGAGGGGGATTTTAGTATCAAACAGCAGTGGACTGGGTATCAAGAACATCATGAGCTGACATTTGGTTTCCTTTAGACAGAAAGGCAGGCCGGTGAACTTTGCCAGGGTCACGATACTGTAATATTACCTGAGTGAGTCTTCTCTAAAGACATAGTAGCAATATGAAAATGGACTAACTCATTTTAATTCAAGTGGCTTTGAACATATAAGTTAATAATAAATGTTCACAAATAGCATTAAGAAGACTTTTTCCAAGTAGCTATTTTTCAAATGTATTTTACATATTAATGACAGAAGTAATCTGCATGATGCATATTAAAGTAAGAATACTTTCTGGTTCAATCTCTGGTTGATAAAATGGTATTTGTGGCAGTTTACTGAGTTTAGTGCATCATCAAACAATTCTGAAATGGCTACCATAGTGAGCTGGATTATCTATCTGCACTGCTTGCAGTTTGTCTGTCTTACCTGGTGTGAAATCAAATGTCTTCCGGTGATCCAGCGAACCGCTGCAACCCACAGGGGAACCACCTCCTCATCGGTTTGCTGGATGATATCTGCGGGTTCGTCCGGGTTGAGCTGGGCTGGCAGTGTGCTCACACACTACACTGTGTCTCGGTCTTTTTTGGATACTGAGAAAACAAATACCAAGTTGTTTCATTACAAATGCACATACTGTCCGTGCTCCGTCTTTCAATCTAGCCAAACTCAATGAAGAAAAACAATAAGGTTAACGTTACAGACATCAAGCTAGGCTGCAGGCTAGACGCTTAATTACACACCCTAATAATTGTAGACATAACTTGATATGTACAACATGAAACCTTTCTCCCGTTTGCTGGTGGGTGCAGGTGAAAGTATTGGTTGACATTTATTTGTGATAAATCTAACAGGCATCTCAAAAAATAGAGAAATAGGTATTTAGCGAGTACAAATAAAAGATTCATTATACAATATTTCCCTTCATTTTGCATCTTAAAATCAAGCACACCAAAGAAAACATCCTTAAAACAAAAAGAAAAATCTGCAATGAAAAATGTTCGGATGACCTCCAGAATGTCTGATCACCATTTGTTCGTATGAGAACAATTCTAAAATAAATAAGAAACATTTTCATCTGAATTTAAAAAAAATTGTCAGACTCAATGACTCGTTTATATCTCTAAAGGAAAGATTTTGCTGCATGGGTAGAACCTGTTTCGCTACATGGGTACCAGCTGTGCTTTCTGCTCTCTTTTCTCTGACAGCGAGTTGAAACACACACACACACCACTTTTTATCTTAATAAAAATCAAAAATGTTATGCCCTCAATGTTGTGTCAATTTTCTCTGTGGTATCGAATATCAATATTTTTCAAGGTATTGTATCAAAGTTAGAAATTCCAGTATCGTGACAACACTAGTTCTTTGAAAGCAGCATTATGAGTCACAAAATGTCAAACAAAGTTCAAAGTAACACTAAAATTGGATTTGAATTACACTGATTTGTTCAATAAACTGTTTTAAGTGAATCTTTTTTAATGGCTTAAAACATCCTTAAACTTTACTGTATGTCTGTTCGATCACTACAAGTTCACAGGGCAAAGCCTACTCACATTGTATCTGTATTAAACTCATCCATAACTCAAATTTACAAACAGAAACTTGCAAGGACTGAAAATTGTCAACACTGTGAAGTTTACTGAATCGGATCCTCACAGTTTGTTACCACTGAAGTGACTGAAGTCATATTTCTAAAGACCATTTCACAGTTTTAAACATTCCAAATGTGTCCCAGTTTATTTCCTGTTGCAGTGTATGTGAACGGCATGACAACATGGGACCCAAGCTGTTGCCTTCCTACTGTAAAGTTTCATTAACATATGTTAAATCCTCTCTGCGTCACTGTACTTGGACGTCACAGTTCCCCGTCCCCCACTTCTGCGAACACGACAAACGGCAGCCATGCGTCACACATGATCTGTGTCGACCCAACCCAGACAGATGGCACGCCGGATATGCCTCGGCCAATGGCATTGTTCATTTGACAATAATACCCAAACACTGGCATCCTCTCCAATATCCCCTCCTGCCGTCACTTTATGATCAGATCACAGGAGCCCCCTCCTCCATCCTCCATGTGCTGTCTGCTGTGATGCACGCGGTTCATCCCTGCTGGGGCCCGCTACTGCAGGGTTTAAAACCACTGGCTGAGATTGGCAGCTCTCATTTTCCGGAGCACAGACACATCTGCTTTCTCGCTTGTTCAGGCGTGTTTATATGATTTGCGGGTGGGGGATTGATGATGCTTTTTCTTGTAATCCTTATGCACTGACACAAGACAATGCGAATTCTGCAGACACTCAATTCCAGCCACAGAACACACATGAACTACATCTTTAATTTATCTTATCTTATTTTTCTCTTTACATCCCCTGATGTTGCATAAAGCAGCGTATTATTTAAACACTATGAAAGCTGCTGATCCCATGGGTAGTAATGTTCAAAGATCAGACATTACTGTAATGCTGTACACATGTTGTCTTGGTTAGTTTTCTTATTCAGAAAAGCAAACATTTAATTGACCCTTTTACAGTAAAACCTCTGTTGCTTCACACACAGCAGGGTTTTTGAACCCTGTGCATAGCTTCCTTTCATTCTAAAGCATCAATGCTCTTTGCAACTTCTAACTCCGTAATCCTCTATCAAATAGCCCGGTAATCCTGGCTGCCTCTTACATGGCATAATGCATGATCATTTGGGCTGCTCCTCATATTCCCTCATTTCATTTCAGAGCATTAGCAGCTTGCAACACTGAAAACTTTTATGTGTTTCTGTGTGTGACAATTTTGACCTAAAATTTGGGTTTGGGTTCCTCAAGAATCTTTGGAACCGTACTGACCTGAAAACACATCACACATGTGTATGTATAATCTGACTGAGTTTAGGAGGCAGCTTTTACTTTGTCAAATAAAAAAATCCAGAGCCCGCTCTGCGTCATCATAACCATGCGAGGCTGCAGAACGTCCAAAGCCAGTCACACACATCTTGTCCGTCCAAGCTAAATCAGGGCAGATGGACTTTTGGTTTTTCGCCAACGATGCAATATTGTACAAAGATGAACAAGTTGGTCCTTGGATTAGAGAGGGTAATCTGCAAATTCCATGTTTTATGTAACTTTGAAATAGTGTGCATGTTTGCTCATGATGTCTACACAAATACCCAGCGAGTGGTTCAGTGTAACTTCATAATTGGTAGTGCTCACATTGATATCAGCGCTAAGGGGAGCATAAGGGCTTGTATCGGGATAATATATTACATATTTTCAGAACATCTGGTGAGGTTTACTAAAAACAGCGAATGTAATATTGTTGTGTAATGCCTTCATCATACATCTTATTCTAATTCCCATCATATGCATATTCTTGTTGTTCTACATGACTATTATTCAGTATTTGGATACACTGCTTTGTTCATATTGCTCTATTTTTTACAATAACTTAAGCAGTGGGAAACTTCAATGCTTTGAGAAAATGACCCTACTTCTCACTTGATTTATTACCTCAGTAAACATTGTAAACATGAGTTTATGGTCTCAATCGCTAGTTTCAAGTCTTCTTCAATACAGCATGATGTTTATTTAGTAAATTATGGTCCCATTTAGAGTCAAATAGACCATAAAGCAGGGTATGCTTTAGGGCGTGGCTACGTTGTGATTGACAGGTCGCTACCACAGCGTTGTCCGGTCTGGAAGTTGTCAGTGTTTTCGTCTAACAACTTTAACCCGTTCACAGTGTGTTTTCAGTTTATGAAAGTTAATGATAACATTTGGTCGCCTAAAAATGTCTCATTCAGCGTTCGGTTGTACTTGGCTACACCCTCGTGTCACTTCTGGTTGCAAATAACCAAGATGGCGACGGACAAAAAACAACCAAGATGGTGACGGCCAAAAACCAAGATGGCGATGGTCAAGGCCAAAAACCAAGATGGCGACGGCCAATATGCCGAACTCAAGGCTTCAAAACGGCAGTCCACAAACCAATGGGTGACGTCACTGTGAATACGTCCACTACAGTCAATAAATTGGTTAACACATGCTGCACCAATAATTAGGAAGGAACAAAATGATTCAGCAAAACCTCCCTCAAGGCATTAAAAGCTTCAGTTTTAGAGAACAGTCATCTCAAATGATTTTCTCACACCCTCTTTATCTTTCAGCCAGCAGCTGTGGTTAAGCAGCTTCTCCTCTGTCTCCAGAAGGGGGCAGTAGAGTATATTTGCAGGCTCATTATGGAGGTGTTTGTCTTAAACTACAGTAATAGCAACAAAGCTGTCTCTCTCTGTGTGTTTCACAGAGCCTTCAAGGCTACAGTCTAATGACCTGAGCATCCTGGAATCAGTATGTTTTAATCCTGGACGATTGTAACTGGTTGGGACCAGATCAGCCACACTGTCCCACTGGCAGACGGAGTGAGTTAAAATCTAAAATAAGTTTCAAGTTCTGTTCTCTACTAAGTTCTCTACTGTAAATAATCCAAAATTAAAATTCAGTTGTGGAAAGTAACTAAGTACATTAGTCAAGTGCTGTACTTGAGTACAGTTTTTTCCACTATACTTCAGAGGGAAATATATATATATATATTTTTTACTGCAATACATTACTTTAACTGCTGTAGTTACTAGTTACTTTCCAGATAAATATTTTCTGTGCAAAGTATGTGATTATAAAAAACATAAAAACATAAAAGTATATGAGGCAGTTAAATGAGCTTCACCTCCAACTACAACATTAAAGGACTGCTTCAGCAATTACACCAATTATATACGGTAACTTACAATGTAATAAAATAACACTGACTGGGGCCACTCTACATGCAGTAATAAGTACTTCTATTTTACCAATGTAAAAGTGCTTGTAATTGAGAATTTTCACGATGTGGTATTGCAACTTTTTCTCGAGTACAAAGATCTAAATACTTCTTTTTACACGTTTGAAATTACAAATGAAGTTCTTTTATTAGTAGTAAAATCCTGCCAGGTGTTTTGACAGCAAAAAAAAGACACCAATTGAAACAGATAAACCACCACATAGTAAACAAATGAGACGCGGTCCTTTAAATCAGAAAACAAACATATTGTGACTGCTGCTCTAAACAGTGCTGTACACCTGCGCAGAAGGATTAAGGATCTTCTTTACGTGATCACTTTGGTTTCCTTCCCTCGGGCTGATCTGTTTAGTCAGTTCAAGTGTCATGAAATCTCTTGTAAGGAGCTTGGTTGGATCCCAAATAAACAGTCTCGCTTTTTGGAATCTGAATGACTTCATTCCCGACAAGGGATCTGGGGTGAGGAGCTTTAAGCCACTAGTGTGTCAACAAATGGTTTGAAAGGGGGAATTTATCTGTTACAGAATGACACAGGAACGAGAAACAAACAATGAATGGTCACGAATTGAAAACATGATCTGAATGATGATACACACGAAGGGATTTTTTTTTCCATCACATGAAAATTACATTATTGATACACAAGGAATTAAGCTGTTTCAGTGTATTTAATCTTTCTGAAAAGACACTCACGCACACAAAAACACGCACGCACGCACGCACGCACGCACGCACGCACACACACAATCTCACCTCAAGGTCTATTTAGCAGCTATTCTGGAGCTTTTGATCAGAACACATGATCTTCATCATCTTCAAATGAAGTCTGCCCACTTGTCAGATATGTAGATGTTTAAGATACCATTTTTATTTCTCCATTTGGCTTTACGGTAAACATGGATGAGGAGACCTTAAACGTCTACATTTCCATGACAACTGGGCAGACTAGATCTGCTGACAAAGATCCTGAAAGCTCCAAGACGGCAACTAAATGGACCTCGAGGTGAGATTGTTCTGTCCAGCATTATTAATGTTTCAGCATCCTCTTCTGCTCCAGCCTCATCTTGAGCTCTGAGACCAGCGCTAAGTTCACAGTGTCCTGTCTGTTCATCCCTGGCTTCTTTCTAGGTTTAGGTGCCACTGTTGCCGAGACGGTGGGTACCGCCCACTGCCTCCCCCCCGGGATGTAAGCGGGTGGTGGAGGGGGAAGAGATGGGGCGCAAGGCGGCGGAGGCCACTGTCTCACAACATTGGTCACGTTGTTGTTGTAGTTGACATTCTCCACGATGACCTCCGGCTCCGGCTCTTCCTCTTCTACTCTGAATTTCTCTCCGGGGTTTTCTGGCGTCTTGAAGGGGTTTCTGAAGTTCCAGGGGTTCTGTTTCCGGGGCCTCCTCCTCATGCGGCGGTTAGGCAGGATCCGGTTGGATTTTTTGTTGCGTATGAATGTCGCAGTGGAGATGATGACTGTGACTATGACCATGACACTAATGACACCAGCGAGCATGCCTAGGATTTGCAAAGGCTTGTTTCTACTCTGCATCAAAAATGATTCCAAAGGCCCCCCACTGATTTGGGTCTGTAAAAGAGCACAGGGAGGGTTCACATCCATGGGACTGAAGTTACAGTCTGTCACACAAAGATTAACTTCTAAATATTGTCCCGTGTATGTACTGTAGTACTGCATGTATTCATCATTTGGCTAAAAATATCATGTGAAGTGCAAAATACAGAACTCTGTAAAATAACTGCAAATGTACTGCCATAATACCGTTTGTATAAAAACAAAATATGTTTCTGTTTCCTGCTGAATGTCTTGCAAATTAAACATACTACACATGATGATTAATTCATTGTTCTACTGTTTTATATTTTGTCAAGACAAGATCAGAGAGGTTGACTGGGAAACCTACAGCTGAGACCATCCAACATCTGAGAATTAATACATGAATTGATGTGAAAATGAAAACTAATTTGGTTGTAGTTGTGGTGTCATAATGTGCGTAATAAATCCCCCCTCACATAAAGGAAAATTAGAAAATTGTGCCCCTGTACTCTTTTACAGACACATCCTTGATCTACTGCAAAATCCTTTGAAAATGAATAGCTACAAATTCTTGGTACCGCGGGGTAAAAGCAGCAGTACCGCTGTGCTGATGATCTCAAGGCAAGCTTCATTTTACGGCACAGGCCTCCTTATAATCTTTCTGATCTTGCCCTGAGCTTGTACGCGGGACTTTTTCACAGAGTTCCAGTATATAAGAGTCGAAATGAAGATTGTCAATGAAATGGCGAAGGTGACAGCGGTCAAACAAATCCCAAACACAGCCCCCGGACGTTTCCTTAGGCCCAAGAAGTATGAGACAAATCTGGATTTGACCTGAAAACATGACAATTGCATTTGTGTGAGATTCAGATTTTTTTTTAGACTACAAATTTTTAATTGCTACTTAAAGGTACAGTGTGCAGGATTTGGCGGCATCTAGTGGTGTTGTTGCAGATTGCAACCAACTCAGAACCCCTCCGCTCTTTCCTCCCTTTCCAAGTCTGCGGTAACATGAGCCGCAGGGTGAAAAACCGTGGTGGTTCACCTCGCTCAGAGGCCATCCTAGCCATAATAACACTACTTTAGGAGCAACGGAAGTCAGATGGCAGCTGGCGGTACCACGGTTTTGCACTCTGTGGCTCACGTTACCGCAGTTTCACAAGCGTGTCGGAGAACTACGGTGCCTTCAGGTAACGTAAAAACCCAAAAGGCTTTTACTAGAGCCAGTGTTTGGTTTGTCCGTTCTGGGCTACTGTAGAAACATGGTGGAGCAACATGGCGGACTCCGTGAAGAGGACCCGCTCCCTATGTAGATATGAAGGGCTCATTCTAAGATAACAAAAGCATGACGGTTCTTAGTTTCAGATGATTATACACTAATGAAAACATAGCTATGAATATTATATTGCATTTCTGCTAATAGATCCCCCGAAATGTTACACACTGTTCCTTTAAGCAAACAACTGGTCAACCTGATAAACTGGGCTATGATGAAATGGGTTATTCTGCAGAAAAGCTGCACCTCCACATGCAAATTAATCAGATGTTTTAACACTTGATTATTTGCTTGCATTACAAATCGTTGATAGAAAAAGATAATTAGTCACTGGGAATGTAGAGGGGATGAGCATTTACATTATGTACTCAGCAGAACTAATAGTTGCAACTCTGCACACTCTATTTTTCATGTATTTGAAGTGTATAGCTTTATAATCCATCATAATATATCACAGATATAGCCCCTCATATGGGTTTGACTGACATATTGCTACTTACAGCTTCAGTGATGTCGATCTTGATGACCGCGGTGGTGCTGAAGGACGGCTGGCCCCGGTCCCGGGCCTGCACCACCAGCGACCAGGTGCAGTCTCTCTGCTTGGTGATGTTCTGAATGATGGCCATTGACTTGATGTAGGACTTGAGCATTATCTCCCCCGTGTCGACGTCAATGTCAAAGATGTTGTTGTCCGGCTCGGCTTTCATGATGGCGTACTCGATGACGTTGTTGGGTACTTCTGCATCATCGTCTACAGCCTGTGTAGATGTCGATACATTTCATTAAAAACCTAATGGTGTTGACTTTATTCTTGTGTTTCACTTTATCTGACATAGTAAATCATGAAAGACTGTATACCTCTATTTTCACTGGTGCTCCAATCACCATAGTCGTCTCGAGAAAGTTGTCATTGAATGCAGGCGGGTGGTCGTTCAGGTCCAACACAGTCACAAACACCTCAGCCAGGCTGTACTTCCCCTCTGCGTCCTCTGCCTTCACATAGAAGTTATACTTGGACCTCACCTCTGCGTCCAGGCTCGCCCATGGCTGGGTGTAGATGATCCCAGATATAGGCTGGATCAGGAACCTGGAAATGTGACGGGATTTTTAATTGAATTCAGATTTTCCATATGCATGTAATAGACAGCCATGTTTTCTGTGCCCTAACCTAAATACCATGGGTCAAAACTTTAAGAGAGACAATTAGGGGTGTACAAAGTTACCTATTTCCAGCTGAGAATAGATTATATTACTCCTGGATGGCATCATTTTTTGAAAGTTCATGACTGGTTCTTTTCAAACCAGTATATACAGTATATGCTGAATTTGAAACTTTAAAGGTGCTAAATATGGGATTGGGAGCATTCCTATTGCCTCTCAACAGCTCGCAGCTAATGGTGCTAACGGTGCAAACAACGGCAAAAGTACTGACAGAGATAACAATGTTAACCTGAGGGGTAACCGGAGGGTGGGTGCTACAGTTCCGCGACGACGCCGTCGGTCGGGACGGCGTTATCAGCTGTAACCGCCGTATGAGAGCAGTGCAGAGCAGCGGCCGTGAGCTAGCCAGTGGGGCACGCTCACATGCACAAACATGCACTAAAAGTATGCGCGGCTGGCCCGGCTATGTGAGCAAAGCATAGAGAAGCTCTGATTACAACACACACAGAGATAATGACTTCATTCTCTGCTCAGGTAGACATTACTCATCTATATCTTTACAGAACAAATGTTTGTTTGCTGCTGTATTAAAAGGTCCAGTGTGTAGGATCTGGCGGTATCTGGTGGTGATTTGAGGAGATTGCAACCAACTGAAGCCTCTTCCGTGTGCCAAGCGTGTTGGAGAGCTACAGTGGCTGATGTGAAACGAAGCAAATGGTCCTCTCTAAAGCCAGATGGAGCAGAGTCAGTGTGTAGAATGTGTGTGTCTACGTGGGAAGTGAGTGGTGAAGCAAGAGAGAGAGAGAGAGTGGTGGCGACGGGAGCGAGTAACATTATCGACTCCGGCCCAAGGAGGATAAGTTAACAGTGTTCGGTTTGTCCATTCTGGGCTACTGTAGAAACATGGCAGTGCAACACGGCAGACTCCGTATTTATATTATATTCCATTTGTGCCAATAGATCCCTCTAATTGTTACACATTGTTCCTTTAATGCTCTGAATATCGAATTTAGCACCTTTAAAGCAATAGTTCATGACGATACCACTGCCAATTAACATTAGTCATGACAGATTGAACTGTTTACATATAGAGCTAGAGTGGAATTAGACTGTTTCACTGACTGACTTGTTTATTTACCCTGCAGTGACTTTGTCACAGTCAGGAGCAAAGAACAGTCTATTTTCTCCTCCAATCCCATTACAGGATTATCAAAGATAGAGGGCAAGCAGGCAAAGATCACGACTGCATGGTCCTGTGTATGCTGAGGTATTCTACAAGATACTGTAAAAAAGTGTAAAGTCAGAAATTTAAAATGCATAATTTTGCAGACGTAGCCATTTATTGCTTCATGACACATTTCAAAGAGGTATTTTGGAGTAATCTGAAGTGACACAGTTTCAAAATGACCAAACAAGCATGCAGTAAGATAAAAGTGTTCCAAATCTCTCTCCTCTGCTTATTTTGGAAATCCTTTTCCTGGATGCCACATCACATATCTCCTCTAATTCGTCGCTACAGAGCTCAAAATCTGTACCGAGAGGTCCACAAATACTACCTACGTTTCATCGTACACAGCAAGTGATTTATTGGGAACAGCCCTGAGAGATTAAATACGTCTCCACTAACATACACCTGTCTGTTTATGTTACAGCTTCATGTTTCGTTGCTTTACTGTTTCCAAATCCAGCTCTTTTGGTCCTCTAAGGCATGTAAATAGAAATGTAATTAAAACTAACTTTGTACAAAGCGCAGGTGACCTTTAGGACTGTATCTGTAGTGATGTGAAAGGAAGGTGAGCTGTGGGTATACTGTGTGTTATTAAGAGAAAACAGAGAGCCTTTTCCTCTGGAGGTCAGACTTCTAACTGGAAATCTAATAAAAATCGAGTTCAGAGAAAATACCAGCAAATCCTCTGAGGGACTCCAGCATATAGGTGCAATAAACAGAACCAAGTTCTAATATGAAAACAAGTCTGCTGTGATATTTATGAACGTCTTTCAGGTAGATGTGTTTTTACTGGAGGTGGTCTTCATATACACTAGTACAGTGGTCTACACATAAAATGACACATCCGACATTTAATTCAATTAATTTTCTGAGATAAGTGTGCCTTAGATTCTTGTTTTAATGGTGCCTTCAAATGAAACTCGTGAGCTCGTGCTTTCAACATGGGAAGACATGTACACGACATGCTTGGCGTTCCAGTGGTTAAGTCGTGAGAACACCGCTGTAAAAACAGCAACGGCAATATTAACGTTACTGTCGGCGTCTAGTAGCCACAGAGGCTAACAATTTAGCAAGCTAGCAAGTGGGTAACATAAAGCAGGAAATGCAAAGGCATAATGACAGAGGAAAAAGATGACAGAGGAAAAAGATGGGAATATCAACATTTTCCTCAGACATATTATAAAAGTACGAAAAAAACAACAATATACGACTAAAATTACAATATATTAACTTATTATGCACCGGAAAATTAAATTCCATGGCATCCTACATTTCTGACAACGTCAACAAACACGTCACAACTTGTAAACTCGGAGCTTTCAGAAACTTTCCACTGAGGGTGGCGTTCATATGGACTCTTCTTGTGAACACGGTAAACACGACCCCATTTGAAGGCACCATAAAAACAGTGTGGTCTGTTTTTCTACTCTACTCAGAGTACTAACTGCTAATAATGTTAGCGTGTTAGCGTTTGTGACTCTTTTTTTGTATGTTTTTATTCTCATTTACAGTCACCACCTGATTTTCTCCACAAACACGGGTTTACACTGACATAATGGAACAATGAATAGACTTAGGGGAGGCAACATAAAGGTAGTCTGGCACTTTGAAAACGTGGTTTGGTTGTAACATAATAGATGTATTTATCTTGTGTGGAATAACAAAAAAATCTTTTTTTCAACAGCAACATAATGCTGTTCAAGCATTGATAAGCAAATGTCAGTCATTGCATGTGTGGACATTATGGATGAGATATTAATGCTAGATATCTAGATAGAATAATAGTGTTATGAGAGGAATTTGAGACGATGCTGAGTCACCTCGTGTGAAAGGAGCCCATTTCATTCAGCCTAAGTTACATTCTTATACTCACAAGTCGGCCCCTGATCCGTAGATGGAGTACCTCACTTCGCCCCAAGGTCCTGAGTCTGGGTCTGTTGCCTGTGGATAAACAGAAAAAACAGATTATAGAGCAGATAAAAAATATGTTCTGAGTTTGGTTGTGGCACTTGTACAAATTAGGTCAGTTCAACGTAACTTTCACAGCAGTCGGGGTAATCTGCCATTCCTCTTTAGTGAGTTTTAGTGCAATATGTGGCTCAGTAAGCTAAGGCATATCCCACTTACTTTCTACGTCACAACTCTGATAAACCTCAAAACATTGATGTTAGATTTGTTTGTATCTCTTTGCTAAAGCAGAAAAGAGAAAAACCACGAACTCAGTAAACTGAATGAATCTGTGCTGGATTGGAAGATGATGCTGCAGAGGTCAGCTATAAAAAGACTGGTTTTTGATGTCATAGGAACATCATCATCATGGACATCGGCTAATCTGTCTGTCTGTCTGTCACCACAGGGATGCCTGTTCGCTGTCTCCGTGTGTCCAAGGTCACTTGTTGGCTGTTCTTTTATCTGATTGAAATAGCCCGGGATCAAGGAAATGAGCCTCTGTGGTGTTCACGCAAGGGTGGGATTTATCGGCGAGCCCCCCTGTTGCTTTGAGCCTCTGCAGTGCTGATATGAACTGACAAGGGCGAAGGATGAGATAGTTAAAAAAAAAACATCCCCCATCCATCTATCATTTTTAAACGAAATGGCCCTGAAAAATGTTGCTAAATGTGTTCATGTTATCTCTGCACACATTTTTGTGCTGCAGCTGCATGTGCTACTAAGCATTAGGGGGGAAAAAAAATCTGGGAATTTGGTGTTACACAACAAAATGAAAGTGATAGCCATCTGGCAGCTTACCTCGCCTAGCTTTTATCTACATGTTTTCACATGTTATCCCAACCCCTCACCGCTCAAAAAGTCTACATTTAGGGAATTAACGGCCCTGTTGGGCATTTTGCTCAAATCAGCATTCCTCTTTAGCTCAAGAGTGACGTACGTTGGTGTTTGCATGTATTTTTAGACAGCTAGGATGAAGACTCTCTCTCACCGTGACCGACACCACATTAGAGCCACCGGGTGAGTTTTCTGGAATTCTGGCGATGTAGTAATCGGAGGAGAATTTGGGAGCGTTGTCGTTCGTGTCCAAGAGGTGAATGACGATGTCTGCTGTGGCGCTGAATCTCTCGGGCGTATCGACCTCAATTGCAAGTAGCTAAAAAGAGGAGAAGGATTGTGAATAAATAAATGGAAAACAGATGCAGGTGATATAACTGCCATTTGTGGAGGAATGTCACTCTACTGTGGTGCAACCTTGTATGTGAGAAAGGTGTGTTTCTCGTAGTCCATGGCGGCAGAGTCTTCTACTAAGATTGTGACCTGGGCCTCATTGAGTACAGTCTGAGGGACGACCCGCAGCATCCTTCCTGGTCCGATCAGTCTAAGATTGAATTTAGCGTTCGCACCCTGCGAGAGCACAAAGCGCATCATCACATCAGTCAGAATGTCTCATTAGAGAAAATGACAGTTATGTTATACAAGCATGACTCTATTTATAGTAATCTTCATTTGTTACAAAGCTATATCGCACACAAACATATAATCCACGTAGTATACAGTCCATTCAATCAATATAAAAGCTTTTCATTATTACAGTAATGTATGAGAGATCAATAGGATATCAGTGGCAGCGGTAATGTTCTTGGTGAAACATAATATCGCCGGCCCTGATGTTGTAACAGTATTATCAGAGAACACATTAGATGAACGTGGGCCATTTGGACGAGGCTCGCACAAGGAGCTGGAAACACAGAGAGACATGCGTAAGCTGACAAATGGCACAGCTACTGCAGGGAGCACCTTTTAATTTGTGTTGGCTTACTCTCAAATTTGTGCAATTTTAAAGGGATTGTCTGTGATAATGGCAGGCTTAAAGTCATTTCATAGACGGACAGGCACAAGGAATGTTGATTAAATCAGTTTCTTATTAGATAACAATGTAATTTGATGGGGAAATGAGTGTTATTACATAATCACTATAGCAAATCGCTGCTCCTCTCTCCTGAATAACTGAGGCAGCTTTCAAAGACAATAATAGCTAAAAGATGATACCTGCTCAGTAAAACATCACTGAAAATAGCATTTTTTGGGGGTTATTTTCATACTAATCAGTCAGTGTGTGAGGAAATATGAAAGACAATAATGGTCTCCCCACCTGATCGGAGTCGTTGACTGTAATTTTCAGCCCCCGGAGGATCTCTCCCTCTGGTGGATGCTCATACATGGTCAACTCAAACATGTTCTGCGGGCCGTTCTCTCCGTAGAAAGTAGGTGGATTATTGTTCAGGTCCACCACACGGATCACCACCGTGGTCACCCCATAGTCCAGGAGTCTGCCTTCAGGACTTACTTCTGATGCCTGGACACAGAGGGTAAAGGTCATGCAGGTCAGCCCACATTCATCTGTGGGATATTTACAGTAATCTACCAGTTTTCCCCAGATCAGTTGTACTTTGTGAACGGCAACTTACCTTGACTTTAATGTTAAAGATTTCTCTCTTCAGAGAGATGGGGAAAGTCAGCAGGGTGATACAACCGCTTGTTTTGTTGATGCTAAAAACCCCATCGGCGCCTGGAGAGACAAAAAGGCAGACGGACCGGCTGTATGAGCACTTTTGCTTCATTTTAAAATCATTCTAATCGTCTTTGAGTGAAATGCTTACCAGAGTCAAACGAAGAGTCAAAAGAATAACGGATTGGATTTGGGTTTCCCGCATCGCCATCTTTTGCTGTAACAGTGAATATTTCAGATCCCTGCATGGGGAAAAGATCATCAGAAAGGTTTTGCTGTTAAATTTATATTGAAACAAGACTGATAATTAGTGGTTTAAGTTAACCAGGATACATGAATGATCTGTTATAAAGCTGGCTTACTGTAAAATATTAATCAAGTTTATCCAATAACTGACTGATATATTCAAAGACCTTGTTTTTTCTGCCATTAAACAACTCTAATCTTTCACTCTTAACATGATGTAACTCAGTATTTTTTTGCATCACATTGTCTATACTGGTTAAGATTTTCCAAAACACCTAATGAAGCAGGACATTTAATTGAGTCACCCTGTGGCTGGTGCACAGCTATTCAAAGCATACCGCGAGTCTTTAGATGTAAATTAAAATGTCATGACCCTAATTATTCCCTTTAGGATGAAAGTCAGAACATGTAATCTCTCCCCTATGACTGCAGTGACATTTTGTGACTGAGGAGATAAGGTGGCTTTCACCTGCTGTGAGAAAAGCTATGAAGAAGGCAGCATGGACATCACTGGAAATGTCAGCAATTAAAGCTGTGTGATATGAGATAATGCTGCCTGTCTTGTGGTGTGGGATCTTCTGTTGCTTCTTATTTATACTGTGAATATAGAAATAAAATATAATAAACTAAAAATTTTAAGAGCTTTACAAAATGTTTAAAGACTTATGAATAGTTGTTATACAAACTCAAACGTTAGTAAAGTTAAAGGGTACAGTCGAAACAGAACGTCACTGAAGGTTGTTTTCATACTCACTGGCACTGAGATTTCATAAACGTAGCCAAAATAAGGTGTCCCGATAAAAGCTGGTGGAGTGTCCTGTGCATCGATCACATTGATCGTCAGGGTAGCAGAGGACGACATAAACTGCTCTTTGCCATTAAAATCACCACCACCATCCTGGAACGAAAGAAAAGTGCAGTTCAAATCTTCATTTTAAGAAAGACATAATGTTCAGATAGGACATACAGGAGTGTAATTTTGTACAATATTTTTCTCTATAGTTGTGTTTTGTAAAGTTTATAATTTTTCTAATGAGGGCACTCTATAAAAATCAAACACAGATTTCCATCTGTTTTGAGAAAGTTCTTAAAGGCACAGTGTGTAACATTTAAGGGGATCTATTGGCAGAAATGGAATATAATATTATTAAGTATGTTTTCTTTAGTGTATAATCACCTTAAAATTAGAATTGTATGTTTTTTTTACCTTAGAATGAGCCGTTTATATCTACATACGGATCGGGTCCTCTTCATGGAGCCGGCCGCCATGTTTCTACAGTAGCCCAGAACCGACAAACCAAACACTGGCTTTAGATAGGGACATTTACGTTTTCACGTCTGCCATCGTAGTTCTCCTACACGCTTGGCACACGGGAAGTTTCAATTGGTTGCAATCTGCAACCTCACCGCTAGATGCCGCCAAATCCAACGCACTGCTCCTTTAAAGGTGCCTTGTGAAGTTTTCTTGTAAACAAACAAGTTTATGTTTACATTCAGTGTTTCTCAACCAAAAATATTTTGTGTGTGCTTGAGGCCTACAAAATGTGTGGAATATATTTCCTTCCTTATAAAACATTTGCAATGCTGACTTTTAAACGAGCAGTGTGTAGGATTTAGTGGCATCTAGCAGTGAGGTTGCAGATTGCAACCAACTGTATACCACTTCGCTCAGTTCTCCCTTTCCAAGCGTGTCGGAGAACTACAGTCGCTTCAGGGAACATAAAAACATAAAAGGCTCTCTATAGAGCCAGTGTTGGGTTTGTCCATTCTGGGCTACTGTAGAAACATGGCGGAGCAACATGGTGGACTCCGTGAAGAGGACCCGCTCCCTATGTAGATATGAAGGGCTCATTCTAAGCTAACTAAAAAACAACGATTCGTAGTTTCAGGTGACTATACACTAATGAAAACATAGTTATGTATATTATATTCCATTTCTGCTAATAGATCCCCCTAAATCCTACACACTGGACCTTTAATGTATTTTTGAAACCTGCATTATTTACATCCATGTATAATAGCCATATCTTGGTGCAATATAACTGCTAGCGCTACTAGCAGTCAAAAACTCTACTTGTTTTTTAATTGAAAATGAAAGTACACTATTGCACATTTTATGCGTTTCTATTACCTTTGCAATGATAGTGACAAAGTGTGTCTTTGTTTTCTCATAGTCCAACATTTGTCCAGATTTGATACGAAGGACACCACTATGTCTGTCCATGGAAAACAAAGTGGACTGAGGATTCTGTAACAGAGAACAGGACAAAAGCAGGATTTTAAAAGCACACACACATACAGAGACAAATTTTAGGTCACATGAGTAAAAGCCTGTCGCTGAAACCCCCTAAACCCCAATTACAACCACTCACGTGAGATATCATGAAAAGTGGTCAGATGGCTGCATTAAAAACACTCAGTAGCCACTTGAATTAGGCCACATCATGCATGAAATCTCTTTGTATATCAGGATGTAAAGAGCCCATATGCTCAAGGACAGGGCAGGCAGGTGAAAGCTGCTGTGACCAGATGTGCGGTGCCTCACTCGTCACTGTCACTCCAGTCCAGGCCAGCTGTTCTTTGGACCTAATAGCCCAAAGTGCAAACTAACAGTCTCTGCCACCCCCTGCCAAAGCAGCCCTCTAAGCCTCCAATACCTGACACAAATGTAATTGTGATTTAATCCCCATCCTCATAACTACACCAACATATTCAGGCACATGCACACATACACACACCAGCAAAATCCAACTGATGTTAACCTCGTTATTGGTGCATCTATACATTATTTCCGTGACAAGCAGATTAACATTAGAACTGGCCAGTTTCAGATAGAGTTTCATAATGGAGCATTTAAAAAAAAATGTTTTGTCCGTGCTTAATCCGTTTTATATTCTGTATTAATTTATTGCAGAAGCCAGAGTGGATGGGTTGTGAGCGGGCCGAGTGATACCTGGAGGAAGTAGGTGACTGAGCCCCCTGAGCCTGTGTCTTTGTCCACTGCCTCGACATTGTAGATGCTGCTGCCAGACTCGGTTGTCTAAAACACAGAAAATAATTAAGGTCACAATATATAGGGCTTAAAAATAAATTCAGGTTCATAAATCATACACATTTGGTGTAACTTACTTCCAGGACATCAATGAATGCCGGCATGTTTTGGAATTCAGGTTTTTCATCGTTTGCATCCATTACAAATATCGTGACTCTTTCCACAACCTAACAAGACCAGAAAAAAACAAACACATGAAACCTGCTCAAGTCTATTTTAGTTTGATTCATTGATTCATTACAAGGGATGGCACTAAACAGGCATAATCACACATTGAACCAGATGTTGATACCTTGCTTCGCCCATCTGTGATGCTGACAAGAACATCAATAGAATCTTGTTTCTGAGCAGAGATGGAAAACAAGTTGATATGAAGACATAACATGATGGAAAAATTTTTTATCATCTTAGTTTTTTAGTTAAAAAATTAAATTGATCATTTGTCCTGTTATAGGGTCCTCTGTGGCCTATGTTAAATTCACCTCTCTGTCCAGCTGTTCCACCAATGTGATGTTTCCGGATTTGGGGTCGACCCTGAAGTATTCTTTGGACCCTGGATCAAAGGAAAGGCCATACCTCACCTCCTGGCCCTCAGGGTCTGTGCCATTGAGACAATAGATCTGTGTGCCTAAAAGAGGATGTCACAATTTAGTCAAATTAGCTTGAGTGAAAAACTTCTTTTAGACAAAAAATGGGTATGTACATTACTTTTCCAATTTCTATATTTAAGAATAAAAGATCACTTGATGAAACTGGCTCTAAATGCAAAACAAACCAACCTCTAACCAGCAATCAAGGAGCGTTGTTAACCCACTGTTTGGGCCAAACTGCTGTGGAACAAGCCAGGCTGAGACACAGTAGCCAGCAGTGTAATAATAAGACTGATGGAAGGTGTGGAGGGACAGCTGCACCACATTCGCAGCCAGCAAACTGTCCCTCACATCAACAGGTGGCTCCAGCAGATGAGCATGTTAGTGGGAGTATGTACATGTCACACAACACCTGCTCATCTATCAAAGACTATTTAACAACCTGGACTCCCAGATATTGGCAACCAAAACATGCCATTTAGATGATTGGTTGTTCCACCAGCCTATTACTGTAGCTGTTCACCCTAAATGTCCTGTATATCAGAGGTTGATCTCACCGACAGCCGTATCCTCTGAGAGGCTGAACAGCGCCAGGTTCCCATTGTAGATGTAGGGCCCATTGTCGTAGAAATAGGGGGCAAAGTCTGCTTGTGCTGTGGACAGTGAAATAAAAGCACCATTAAAAGCTTGAAGGTGTTATGTAATTCACCTTAAAGTGGGACTAGAGAAGAAGAAATAACACAATCTTCCTCTTACAAATTGAAAGTTGAATTCATAACTTTAAAAACATATCCTTAATAAAAAACAATTTAGTACACTTTTAGTACACACTTTTTGCTGCAACAGTCTTACTTGGTCTGGTATCACCAGTAGCTTATGGTGGCTAATGTTTGCTAATGTTAGCAAACTTAAGCTAGATGTTTCTCTTTTGTCCGTTGTCACTGGTAGTCACAATGTTCACTGAATATCAAAGTTACATATAGTCTTGAAACTAGAGTAACATAAACCAAGCTGACTATACTGCTGCTTTCTCAGTCGCTTTGACTGGATTACAGGAGAGTTACGTCAACCTCCTAAGAGACCCTTTCTATACATAGATCTGGGATCTATGGTGGCAGAAATAATGCTGTTTTTATTTGATGTAATATCACAGCCATCTGAATATTGAAACTAAATTCTAACTCAAATTCTAAATCAAACAAATCAATCAATATGATAGTAGTATAAAACACACATGCACATATATAAGAGCAACTAACCAGGTAAGGAAATAATAAAACTTTCACACAATAGAATTCAATTATAAATTTACAATCATCAACCTGGAGGTTGTTAAATATATCGGAACAGCATTCACAATCTGATCACAGCAACGCGCTAACTATAGGCTAAGTAGAGAATTAAGGAGTGAAACTCACCAAAGCAGGGATGCACAAACACAAAAAGCAGTGGCAAATGTAAAATCTTCACATTCTTCATCCTAAAGAACGAAGTCATGAAACTGCACCATGAAGACGGCTCTGTCGAGAGTCCTGTACATGAGCCGCAGCTCTCAAAGGTGTTTGTGTGCGACTGGAGGAGGCTAAAGGCAGATGCTCACATGCTAATCCAATGACACATCTTAAGAGTTACTCCTGGGCCGCCTCAGTCGCAACTGGGCTTCTTCAACCACCAAGAAGATGGCTCTGTCAAAACAAGGATATACCACCACCAACTTTGCAGATGATGGACAGGTGTATTTTCACTTTTTGGGGGTTTTGGTGAAGATCAAAAGTTTGAATTTACCACAAATAATAAATAAACATGCAATTTTTCTTATCATGTCTAAATATCTTGGAAAAATATATATAATAATATCATGGAAGCTTGTGTCTGAAGGTAAGAGAGCTAAACTGTCAAAATATTATGACTAATATGCAAATGTTAAATTCAATACTATACTTCAGTCTGATACGAATATTGTATTTGCAATATATACTGTCATTACATTGAAAACCTTGCTATCAGGATGTGAACTTTGATAAATTGCTAAAACTTTGATTTATCACCTGTTTTTATCACCCCTCAGCTATTGTAATAATTTGCTTGTGATAACATACAACTATACTGAATACTGAATTGTAACTAATAGAAAGTGTGTTAGTCCTTTATGAATGAGAATTCTGTATTAAATGTAACTTCGGTCATCTGCCCTTGAACTATTTTGTCCATGACAGAGGTCACTCACAGCCATGGACACAATAGAGGGATTATAAATTATGCAGAATCTATATAGTTATAATGGTCAGTGCTTTACCCCTACTGTATACAGTACCATCTGCTATGCACTCTACAGCCATCTGTTGCATTAGGGAGAAGAAAAAAACGGCACGATTTACTCAATTAATAGAATAATTACAAAACAGAGGATGATGCAGATGACAGCGGTGAACGATCTGATGAGATTATAATTCCTGTCCTGTCTGGTTGAAATCATGAAGTGAATGTGTGGTTTTAGTTTATGACATAAACTGAGAAATCAAAACAAATGATAATGACAAACAAGGCAGAATGATATTTTTACCACATCAGAAGATATGTGTTTTTATTTACAAAGTATTGTTTTATTTGTTTTTTGTTGGTTTGCATCTTTCGTATCTCATTCATTTCTTTCTTTATTTCCATGTTTACTATGTCAATTGTGTGTTGTCTCTTTAATTAAAAAAAACAAATGATTAACTTAATGTCTTTCTGGGACTTTTTGAAAGGTATTTTGGACCCTGAAGCTGGCTAATCTTCTTGTTTGATAATCTCCTTGTTTGATAATCTAAAGCCACCCAGAGGTAAACTGTCGTAAACAATGTTGTATAATATTAAAGGTGCTAAATATAGGATTGGGAGAATTTCCTTTGCCTCCACACGGCTCTCAACATGGCGACTGCTGAGCGCCAACGGTGCAAAAGCGCCGACAGAGATAAGTGTTTACCTGAAGGGGAACCGGAGGGTGGGTGCTACGCTTCCGCGACGTTAAAATTATTATTTTTTTTTACTACCTTCAGTGTTTGAAAATGTCCCTTACTATGATCTGCAATCAAGGAAAGAAAAAAAAAACATTCTTACATTTCTACAGATTCTGTAAAATTAAAACCATTACAGTTGTAATATTTTGCCATTCCTATTGAAAACAATAATAAGTCAACAGAACATCTGTATGGTGCCTGTGCACACCATTAAAGTGTTGCGTGCAAGAGGATTTACACACATGAATAAACCTTTTACAGTCCATTCTCATGTTGAAATTAAATCTACTTTATAATCTGAGTGGTGCTGGTAGAATGTACAATATGTAGCATGAGCTCAGGGGCCGCTTGCTGCACGAATTGTGCTTTCAGAAAACTGGAAGTTGGCACAGAGTCACGGGGAGGAAATAAGCGACACACACATACAGAATAAAAACCACCAACGTTCACGTTTAGGAACATCAGTGTTTGAGTTAAGATCAGTGACCTTTGGCAGCAGACAACTGTCCTGCATGTACAGTGAGACCTATCAGAGACATAATGTGTCCAGATGGCAAAGTATTTAAAGGCGCATCAATAATTTTAATGCCTTTTGAAGCAGAATATGCTTTACTTTCACTAGAAAAGATCACCTGTCAGGTTACTTCTGTATGTTGGTGGTCAAGGCCGTGGCTCCAGGTTTAATTCTCATAGTCCTGGCAGATGGCAGGCCTAAAGATTAACCCACTGTGCTCTAATCTCTCCTCATCTTGTAATGCACAGAGCCTGTCTGTGGTCACACAGGCTCCATCAGACATGAATGTAAAGCACAATTAGCACACACAATGTTGCCACAAGCAGAATCGACCGGTGGACATGCTGCATATAGTGTGCACCATTATGCGAGTTCACAAATGCATGATCTTTTTTAGCATCTGTCACAGTGAACGTGGCCTTGTTTAACATAATTAAACCCTCACCAATGTACACATTCTACAATAAAAACCTGCCACTGAAGCTTAAATGTGCAAGTGTCTTTGGAAGGATCACTGCAAAAAAAATCATACGGATAAAAGCTCACTGCTCATCTGTAGTCATCTTCTTAGTTTCTAATCCCCGTGCCTTCAATCACAGCGGCACATGCTGACCTCTTTGTTCCTGTCGGGGTCGGAGCCACGAGGCTGCCCATAGGGAAATTTCAGGGAGATGCTCATCACTTCAGCTTGCTGCTGCATGTGCATCATTTCATCTGGATTATTGTCACCAATAGACAAAACTGCGTCTAAATAGGCTCAGTGTATCCTGAAATATATCAGTATAAATCAGCCACTAACACGAATGCACAATGTCTCAGATCATGTTGTTCCCTTGACCCGAAATCACCCTTAAAGGGTTTAGTATCTGCATGAAAACAAACAAAATTCAAGGAATCAAGAGCAGATTAGAGTAGATATGTTTCCTTCTTTGCTGCATCATGAGACAATTATAAGAAAAGAGCAGAGGTCATCTTTCTCTGACTGGGACCAAAACACATCAATGAAGTTCTGCTACAACATCAACCAGCTCGACCTCTCAGGTCAGCCGGCACCGGTTTGCTGATTGTTCCTAGAATTAAATCCAAACATGGTGAACCTGCTTCTATGCTGTAAATACCTGAGACACACACTTCTAGGAGATCTCAGACTTTCTTAAGCATGGACTACTTTCAAATGCAAACAGTCTGCCATCGCTTTTAATTACACACTGTGCAATCTGCACTGTACATTTTATTCTTTCACCTATTCAATTATTTTTTTAATCCTTTTACATAATATTTTCCTTTTAGTTTGATTTTTTACTATCCCACCCCCCTCTTTTATTGTTTATCTCAGTGACTTAAAGCACTTTGCATTATCCTGTGTATGAAATATGCTGTATAAATGCATTTTGCATTTTGCATTGCATTTTATGCAAGAAGCAATATGATTTAAATTAGAGGGAAGGGAAAAAATGTATGTAAAAAAAAAAAAAATTCAGGCACTCAAGTGGATGGAAGATAAAAAGCCTTCAATTATTATGGGCTAGTACATTATAAAAAACTACAATAAAAATACGAGTGGGATTTTAAAAGTGTTATTGATAACTTTGACATTGCCACTAGATGTCGCATTCTCCTTCCCCCGTTCCATTGCATTTACTTCACAACAAATGGTTGCCAGGCACTTACCGTAAATTTCATCCATTTATCCGTTTTTTTCACACTAACTGACAACACAGAGATACCACATGATACCAACGTTGTTTTACTATTGGCTCACAAGCCTTGTTAAAGGTGGGAATCAAACGTCAGATATCTTCCACAAAGATAAACAAAACATTCATTTTGGACCCGCCAAAAAAAATGATTAATTCACAATCATTATAATTTTTTTCAGGAAAAGCCATACTTTTATTCAACACTTTTCTAAAGGCTTTGTGGATGTATTATTATTATTTTTTTTTTTTAAATATCCATCTACATAAAAATGTAAAAAGACCTTTAAATTAACCACAAAACAATTGTGTATCATATATTATCAGTCACTTTATCATAATAAAATAACAGCTGAAGAATTTAAATGTATTTTATCTCATTATTATGTGAGAAAATGTTTCCCTCCGCAACATTTGGGTTTGCCGTGTATGATTACATTATGTGGTTGAAGTTTAGAGCACGTTTTTGGCCGTTCATCAAGAACTGTTGTTGACGGAGAGAGCTGGAATTAGTTTGGCTCCAGTCCTGTTCGTGTCTCTGAAACGTCAGGGTCCATACAAATGTCAAATGAACGTGTAAACTACCAAATAACAGTTCACTGCTCTACATCAAGAACATTTTGGATTACAAGATTAAAATACACCCATCATATATACGAAAAAAGCATCATTTATCAATCTTATCTCTCCATTCCACATAACCAACGTTTTCTCCAGCAGTTTACATACAGTAGTGTACACTATTGGTAAAAGTATCAGTTGAAAAATTTGTTTTTGGAATGGTAAAAATACTGGCTTGGTAAATCCTTGTGTTTTTCCTGATTTTTAAAAACACATTAAAAAAATGTGGGAAAATGATATTGGTCAAAAATAGAAAGACAAACTTTGCATAATTTTTAGGCTGCTTGTGTCACTACAGGATCACTCTGTCTGTCAGAGCACCTGTTGTCAAGATACCCAATTCAGCTCTACCATTTTGGATTATTATTGATAATCTCTAGTGCGGTTTGCCAAGGGCAGAGGTTCGCTTTTAGTCCTGGTCCACTCTAAAACTAGGTCACTCCTTTAATCTCTCCATGTAGAGTATACTGTAGGTTAATTCATTTCATAAACCTCACAGAGTGCTAGCAGAGTGAATACAGAGTCATGAATCATGTCAAATCCTAAAAGATGTGACACACTACTTCTGGATTGAAAAGACCACTAGTAGCTGTCCACTGAGGTGGTAAGATCATTTATGAACATGTGAGTCCTGTATTATGGGTCTTGCTAAGAATTCAACCAAACATTGAGGCCTTAAAGCAAAAAAAAGTATGCAACTGTAAAATAAATGTATGCAAATCAAGTAAAAACACATAAAATCCATGAGTATGATTAACTTAACGTAATAAAAGTGATGTTAAAATGTGTGTACGAAATCAAATCTAAGAAGTGATTTTGTAGTTCACAGAAATGTGCAAACTGAAACCCCTCCAAGAAATATATTTAAAATATGTTTAATATGTTTAGAGGCAATGCAATTGTAAAAATAAGGTGCATCAAAACAATTTTGTAGGTGACATGATGCTGACGTACATCATGTTGGCTTCTGGTGCTAAAACTAAGCCTGTGCTCTGTGGCAGACAGCCCTTCTCTGATACACTGCGCCAATACTCTACATTCTTTTACACTGCTGCCCCCAAGTGGTGAAACACTGCTGGTAAGTGCAGTTTGTTTGGAAATATTTAGAAATGAATGTATTCATCTGGAATTGTGGATAGGGTGTAGCAGTGATACTGAAGCAGCTAAATGGAATTTAATGTCAAAAGAACGAAAGTAAAACTGAAAGCAAAGCATGTTGAGGGCGAGTCTAGACCAAGATTTTATGTGACCTTTTTATATTGTTTTGAAATTTTTGCCGTTTTGATTTGAAGTCTGTTATTTGTGCTTTTATGTGTAAAACTTCATTGCTGCCGTCTTAGCCAGGACTCCCTCAGAATAGAGATATTAAATCACAATGGGACTATCATAGGTTAAATAAATAATACATGCATTTATTTCCAACTGAAAGAAAAGCTCTACTTTTCGTTGTTTGTAGTCTTATTAATAGGGGTGTAAATCACAAGTTTCCTCACAATACGATTTTATCGAGACAACGATACGATATTTGCTGATATCACAAAGTCTGCCACGATACGGTTTCGATTTGTTTAAATTCAGGGGCCTGCGATCGATATGAGACGATATCATATGACCATTTAACACAATCAGTTTATTACATTACATCAACTCACAAAAATAATATGATTTGACAATTTTATTACTGAGCTTTTCAAGAGATTTAAATGAAAAACAATATATTCTTTTTAATAAAAAAACAAAATATGAAGTGAGAATTTCAAAATAAAGACGCATCTTAAAGATATGTATCGATGGTTTCACTTTGCATCGATGATATTGGATAATTGAATCGATACATCGTTCCAGATCGATGTATCGTTACACCACTAGTTATTAATGCTTTAGTAATCTACATGTATGTATTTATATGTACTGTATATACACTGTATATGTTTATTCTAGGGCTGTCAAAGTCAACACAATAATAACGCGTTAACGCAAATTCGTTTTAACCCCATTGATTTCTTTAACGCATTAACGCAACTTGTGATTTTTAGGTTGTAGCGGCTCAGTTTTAAAGCTAGAGTGAAGATACTGGCATCATATGAAACTGTAAAACCTAAGGAATCCATAGGAACCAACCATGTCATACTAGCTTGTCATGAAGGAGGTTAAATAACGCTCCAAATTTACGCTAAATTTTGGCGAGGAAAAACAGGCATAGCCATTTTCAAAGGGGTCCCTTGACCTCTGACCTCAAGATATGTGAATGAAAATGGGTTCTCTGGGTACCCACGAGTCTCCCCTTTACAGACATGCCCACTTTATGATAAAAACATCCAGTTTGGGGCAAGTCATAGTCAAGTCAGCACACTGACACACTGACAGCTGTTGTTGCCTGTTGGGCTTGAGTTTACCATGTTATGATTTGAGCATATTGCTATGCTAAATGCAGTACCTGTGAGGGTTTCTGGACAATATTTGTCATTGTTTTGTGTTGTTAACTGATTTCCAATAATAAATATATAAATACATTTACATAAAGCAAGCATATTTGCCCACTCCCATGTTGATAAGAGTATTAAATACTTGACAAATCTCCCTTTAAGGTACATTTTGAACAGATAAAAAATGTGTGGTTAATATGCTATTAATCGAGATTAACTACGGACAATCATGCGATTAATCACAATTAAATATTTGAATCAATTGACAGCCCTAGTTTATTTATGTTTTACCAACAAAACTACCCTATGTTAACATTAAGATGGCCTATAATTTGAGGCTAAACTGTGTTGCTCTGAAGATGTTTTAGTCTATCTGAAGCAGATTATGTGACTTCACGTGCTTCCATTTCCCTGCATGGGATGAATAGACATTGTATTATTTTATTAACATAAAATACAAAAAAACAATAATTCCTAAATTAACACGGTAGCCTATTTTAGGTTGCAATATTCACAACATGCAATTCAATGTGATTTAAATGACTGAAACAGCATGTAAAGTGGCATGGACTCTATGTTCTGGGGGGCACTTCCTCAAACAAGGGGGGTCTTTATACATAGCCCAAGTGCAGGGGGGGGGGGGGGTTTGGGGATCACGTGACCTCGCCCATACAGGATGTCCCACACAGAGAGAGCAGTGACGTGAAGCCCCAGTTGGCTGGCTCGCGCAGTGCCATCCAGGACCAGCACGTGGGGGAAAGTTTGGGAAAAAGTTTCGAAACACAGAAGTCATTTTAAGGCAAATTAGTGCTTCAATCTGTCGGGTTGTCGGGAGATTCTACAATTACCTCCGAGGCGCAGAGTTAATTGGTTTTAACTCAATATATTTTTTTTTATCAAAAGTTAAATAAACAAATAAAGCGTCCGTTTCCTTTAATGCCGATGTTCCTGCAAGACGTCCGTGCCTCCGCGCTGCCTCTCATTCATCCTGCAGAGGAGAGAAGCCCGCGTCCGAGGATACAATGAAGCAGTGTGTCCGTGTCCGACACAATGCAGCAAGATGCTACGAGGGGGGACGACACTGTTTCTCACAAGATCAGGGGACGCTTTTTGCTCGATTGCAGAGGGAGACCAGCTAAAGGTTTGTACCATCCGATTACCCGAACATCACCGCATCTTATTATTATTCTGGCAGGAAATGACTCAAAGCTTTTTTTTTTTTTTTAAAAACAACAACCTACAGATCCACCGGCACACGGTACAGCTTGTAAACATGCTGCTACTGCCATGCGCGTAAAAAACGCTATACATGCTGAATAATGATAAAGTCTACCACTATTCCCACTGCTGTCAAACCATGATGTGTTTCCTTATATGATGCAGGTATACGTGATGATCGTGGCTGCAATGTAGTCCACTATAATCAATAATTCTTTCTATTACAGATGTGAGTTGCTCATATATATCCCCTTTTCCAGATTTTATTTTGAACATTTGAAAGCATCATGTCCTCATCTCAGAGCATCAGAGATAATCAGAAGTATTATATTAGTCTGTATCATTCTGATTCAGGGGTGGGGGTGTTGGAAATGCTCCTGAATTGAAAGCCCCCTCCCCCCTAATGAGTATGCTATAGGAGCACCAACACACACTCTCTCTCTCACACACACACATAGGGGGGTAGTTTCCTTTTTTCCAAATGACATCCAAACTAAAATCAATCAATCACATTGAAGGGATAAACAGCACCTATACAGATTATAATGTTTTTTTTCAGTATTTTGCCTATAACAGTTAATTGTTTACACTAACACCCCTGGATGAACAGCAAAGCATTCAGTTGAGAATTTGGCTTTCAGCGTCTCCATGAGATGCTGCTGCTGCTGCTTCAAGGCTCTGACGGCAGCCATTAATGTAATTTGTAGTGAGATGATAAACAGAGTGATGTGTGTTTCTGCTCGAGCAGATTTTGCCAAACGCTCCAGTGACTCTTGAATATGTAAAAGTGCTCAGCTCAAGTGATTCAGCCTGACAGTTTGACGGCTATGGCGTATTAAGCTCAGATAATTGGGTGATATTTACTTACAGAGCGCACGATCACTCCACAAAACTGTGTCTTTTTTCCCGTAATGATAATGCTTTGTAGAAATTATTCACTGTCTTGACAGGTCCAAATAGTGTGTGTGTGTGTGTGTGTGTGTGTGTGTGTGTGTGTGTGTGTGTGTGTGTGGATGGGGGGGCGTGCATCGTCTACATTTCTTTTTCAATAACATGAAAAAGAGTTGATGGACAATTTATTCAGAATTAAGAAATTAGTTGTACTGATTCATTTCAAATGATGTGAAAATAGTTAATTTGTTCAAAAGTCTTTCAGAGGAGCAACCTGACACCAGTGTGGGCTGGTGTGGCTACATAAATGTGGGTTGTCTTCCGAACTGATTTAGTGAATAGTTATGAGCTCAGGTTGCCTGGAGAACCTTTGAAACGTGGCAGAGTAACACAATACTTCCAAAGGAGGGGAAGAATAGTACACTGGGAACCACTTATAGTGATCACGTTTGAGATACAATCATTACTATACAAATACTGTATAAAATAATCAAGTAGTTTGCTTACAGTGTTCACTTTGGGCCTTTTCATACATAACATATGGAAAAAAAATGTTAAAACGAGGGTTGTCAATTGATTTAAATATTTAATTGTGATTAATTGCATGATTATCCATAGTTAATTGTGATTAATCGCAAATTAATTGCAAATTTTTTTAACGGTTTAAAATGTACCTTAAAGGGAGATTTGTCCAAGTATTTAACACTCTTATCAACATGGGAGTGGGCAAATATGTTGCTTTATGCAAATGTATGTATATATTCATTATTTGAAATCAATATCAACACAAATCAATGACAAATATTGTTCAGAAACCCTCACAGGTACTGCATTTTGCATAAAAATCAAATCATAACATGGCAAACTGAAGCAAGGCAACAGGCAAAGAGGCAACAGCAGCTGTCAGTGTTTCAGTGTGCTGACTTGACTATGACTTGCCCCAAACTGCATGTGATTATCACAAAGTGGGCATGTCTGTAAAGGGGAGACTCGTGGGTACCCATAGAACCCATTTTCATTCACATATCTTGAGGTCAGAGGTCAAGGGACCCCTTTGAAAATGGCCATGTCAGTTTTTCCTCGCCAAAATTTAGCGCAAGTCGGAGCGTTATAATCCTCCTTCACGACAAGCTAGAATGACAGGGTTGGTACCAATTGACTCGTTAGGTTTTTCTAGTTTCATATGATGCCAGTATCTTCAAACTGAGCCCACGTTAACTTTGACAGCCTAGTTAAAACTACAGTAACAAAACTTTTGAATTTTTATTAAATTTTGCTTTGCCTCACGGTAACCCGTCTCTTTCTGACTGGTTACCTGAGGCTGGGGCTGTGTGCGCATTGAAATCATGATGGGAAAAGAAAGTCATTTTCTCAATGAAAAACGTAGTGTCTTCGAAGCTTGTGACAAACTGCCAAAAACGAGTCAACGAGATATAGCAGCCGAACTTGGTGTTCCTCAGGCTACCATGTGTATAGTCATGGCTGCTAGTGATGGAGACAGAAAACGAATACGCAGCTGTGGTTGAAGCCACGTTTGAAACAGATGTGTTGTATTTTGAAACGGTCAATAAAATTCAGTAAATAGCGCAGCTGTCCGTATTAGATGGTAATCTGTAGGGTTGTCCTCAACCAAAGAAATACTTAGTCGACTAACACACGGTTGTCGACTTATCGATTAGTTGATTTAATCAACAGATCTGTAAAACTGAGTTTCTCCACAAAGAATCGCACAAAAGCACCACTTTACATCTTGTGTTTACCAGAGATGTGCTCATAAGTTTCTTTGAAATAAGTCATTCAGCATGAAAAATGCATAAAAACAACTCGACTAAAGAAATCTTAGTCGACTAAGACCAAAACGACGAATTAGTCGACTAATTTACTAAGAGGGGACAGTAAATAATCTGCATGAGAAATAAAGAAAACAAAAAATAATTTGGTTTTAATAATTATATGCTTATAGTGATCAATTTGACCCGGACAGACGTGATCACTGTAAAAGGTTTCCACTGTACAACGGCTAACGCAAGATTTGGTCATGATACCAACAAGCTCTGATTTATCTCTCTGATGATAAACTATGAACATCAGCATCAACGATCACGTGCCTGTCGACATGTTGAGGCTTGTGCCTCAATGATTATTTCACAATGTGGGCAAACTTTATTCCCAGAAATGACGCTTATGAATGTACCTGTATGATGGTGTGACAGACTCACTTCTTGTGAAGTGGCTTCAGGTGAAGGAGATGGGGGGGTGTTGAAATCGCACAGCGCTGGAATCAAAATGTACCGTGACTCAGCGCCATGTGGAAGATTTCCACGTTGTTTACTCTGAGTGAAAACCAGCCCTGTTTACTCTAACGCCCTCTCATCAGTCTTCGTCTTTATCACTGACCCCAGCCAACCGAAAAGCAATGCCGTCTTTTTCTGGGGTTCTAAGCAATGAGCAAACAAGTTTAAAAAAGCTGTGCGTTGTACAAACTGCTGGACATTCCTCAGGTTTCAGGTCAATGCAACTGTTGTTTTATATATAAAAAGAACGCTGGCTGAGTTTAGGTTCGTCTCTCAGAGCTAAGATGGGAGATCGTTTCATTTTCTCTTTTGTGTTTCTCTCCCACTTTTTTGTTAATGATGGTTTATGTCTTCAGCGTAATCCATTATGTCTGTTTCATGGTAGTGTTGGGCATAGATTTTTACTTCTTATTCAGCTTTATACTGTATTTACCCACGAAAGTGTTCACAAGACTTGAGCCAAACACAATTTGCAAGATTATGATATATGTTTAGTGTCATCATAAACCAGAAATCACATCTATTTGCATACTCTGTCTTTACCGGAGTGTCTCTCTTATTGCAGAATGAAGCTTTAGCCTCTGCATGACAAGCTATGACCAGCACACAGACTAGACTCTAGACGTCCAGTGACAAAGCCAGGACTCAAGAATGAAGACCAAATATGCAATTGTCTTCATCTGTATCGTGGCCCTGGTCATCATCGAAAAGGAAAGCAACATCCTATCAAGGTAAGAGGATAAAGGACAGTCTGTAACTTAGGGGTGGGAATCACCAGAGGCCCCACGACACAATATCATCACGATAATTAAGTCACGATACGATCTTATTGCGATTTTAAACATTTTGCGATATGCTGATTATTGCGATATGACATGTTGCGATATGTTGTTATTTATTACTGTTGGAGAAATTATTTAATAAACTGTATTTGGTCATTCAGTTAAGAAGCATTACAGTTTATTCAGCAAATGCATTTAGGTCCATACAGCACACAAGTCAGTGTAAAGAGACCAAGAGCTTCCTCACTACAGCATTCTTTATAATCTTGGTTTAGCCTCCCCCCTCTTGTGACCTTCCACCCTGACTGTGTGTGAGAGCATTGTCTATTCATACAAAGGAGATACATGTGATTAGTTAGTTTTAGAAGAGTTCAGGTGCGAGGATGATAAGAAATGTAACTACACTAGGACAGTCTGTGCTTTCCCGGAACATTCAGATTTATCTGAGTACACAAATACTACATACACATCACAAGGGACGTGGTATTTTTCTCTCACATTACCTTTTTTCAACTGCAAATTATGCAGTTTGTCAACATCTGTTTTATCTAATGAGAGACAGTTTTCACTCTGTTCCTCTCAGAGTTTTCATTCACATATCTTGAGGTCAGAGGTCAAGGGACCCTTTTGAAAATAGCCATGCCAGTGGTTAACATTCCATGGTTGGTACTAATGGATTCCTTAGGTTTTCTAGTTTCAGATGATGCCAGTATCTTCACTCTCTATGACTGAGCCCACTACAACCTCTGAAAGACAGAATAGCGGCGGGGCCCGCCCGTCGGATTGTTAAGAGGTTAATAGTTTATATATTAAAAGATTGATACTTGACGTCCGTGTATCGATACAATATCGCCACAAAAAATATCGCGATACTATGCTGTATCGCAATATTTTTCTTGATATTTTTTGCTGAAAAAATTGCAGTAAGTCAAAAGAGAACTTTATTCCTTTGGATGGAGTCATACCTTCTGGTATTTATCACTCTAGAAATTCATCTGTGCTAGGCCCTTTATCTTGCCGTCTATGTCCTGAATAAAGTTTGCCGTCTTGGCTTGGAAAGCTCAGAAAAATCTACCTCCTTCCAAATAAAAATTACAACGCTTTTTCGCCACATATTCGCCTTCTGTGTGAAAGAACTCATGACAAAAACAAAAGTTTGAAAAAAATATATTGACATGCAAATTAATCGCATGAAACTTGAATAAATGTATTTCCCATAATATCAAACTATTCCTTTTAAAGGATTTAGACCAAGACTGTGATCCTCTGGATCTGTTGTTGTAACTCAAACATCCAGTAGCTCCATGTAAAAATGTCGGCTAAATGTAAAATATAAGACCTATCTCAGTGTTTCTACTGCTAATCAAGCCTCTCTATCTCATCAGGGTCTCTGATAAGCTGATCCAGAGGCAGATTCCACAGCAGACCCCACAGACTCCACTGGATTACAGCAACATAACACAAAATGGCTCCCTGGCGATGCTCAAGATGCTGCTCTCTAAACTCACCGGTACAAAAGGGAATTACTCAAGTCTCTCCGAGGAGCAAGAGGAGGAAGAACTAGATGACTTAGGCACGTACAGCTTCAGCGGCGGCCGTAAGCACATATTACTCCTGGCCACCACGCGAACAGGTTCCTCATTTGTGGGGGAATTTTTCAACCAACACGGGGAGAACATGTTCTACCTGTTTGAGCCCTTGTGGCACGTCGAGCGCATGCTGACCATGGCCTCGGAGGCAAACAACGGGACAGTGTTGGCAGGAATCTACAAGGATGTACTCCAGGCGCTCTTCCTGTGCGACTTCTCTCCCCTTGAGAAGTTCATCTCTCCCCTACCTCAGGACCACGTCACCCCGGCTCTTTTCCGCAGAGAGTCTAGTCTATCGCTCTGTGAGGAATCTGTCTGCAGTCCTGTAATCAAAGATGTTTTTGAAAGGTATTGTAAATTCTCTAGATACTCGCTGTTATTGATCAAGTTTACAATGTTGGTTGAGTCTGAGTCCGTTGCAAAGAAGGAGAGGCAGTAATTTGTTTTTTCTACCGCTGTAAGTTTCCGTATGAAAGCTTTCTTTTAATGATGATATCCGCAATGTTCTTCAACGTAGAAATAGAGAAGTCGCTGGATAATTTGACAATACTGTAGGTTTATGTTATGCAAACCCTAACTTAGCTTCTGAGAAGTCTTGTTTTTCCTTCAGTTTGGTACAGTAAATAGACTACTACGTATGACACCCGCAAGCCTCAGCCTACGTTGCTAGTTGCAGAGCTGTAGCTCATTCAGAACGCTATGTCATTGCAATCAGGAACAAAACCTTGCACCATAGTTGCTGAATTCACTGAACATTGACTTAGAACTCAAATAAGTCAAGTCAAGTCACCTTAGGATTTAGGAAATTGTGATGGGCATTTCTTTCCATTTTCTCACATTTTATAGAATACATAAAAAAATTGTGAGATTAATTGATAATGAAATGTATTAGTTTCAGCCCTATAAACAACAAAATGTTAAGCTTGGTGATGAGATGTTGCCTGAAAAAATGTCCTTTTGGAGTCATTGTTGACTTCACCCCTTAAAGGGATAGTTTATGTGTTATGAAGTGGGGTTGTATGAGGTATTTATCTATTGTCAGTGTATTACCTACAGTAGATACAGTAGATGTACTGCTGTGGACGGGGCAGGCAGCAAAACGTATTTTAGCCATCTAAAAGAAAGGCCTACCTAAAAAAATCAATATCAGTTTAAGGGTACGCTATATTTAGAATATTTTTGCCGGTTTGTACTGATGATTCAGCCAAGAGAGTTTCATGCCCATACAAGCTTTGGAAGTGCTCCGGACTATTTCAACTGTTACAAGGAACCCTAGATGCTTGAAATAATTCTATGAATAACTCTATGAAAGACATTGTACAAACTACACCCCTCTTGTTTTAGGTATCACTGTAAGACTCGTCGCTGTGGGCCGCTGAACTTCACCCTTGCCTCCGAATCCTGCCTTTCCAAGCAACACCACGCCATCAAGACTGTCCGTGTGCGTCAGCTGGACACGTTGCAGCCTATGGTGGAGGATCCTCGCCTGGACGTGAGAGTGATCCAGCTGGTCCGAGATCCACGGGCCATCTTGGCATCCCGCATGGTGGCTTTCTCGTCGAAGTACCAGACGTGGAAGACCTGGGCGCAGGACGGCCAGGTGCCCGAAGACGACGAGGAGGTGAAGAGGCTCAAAGGGAACTGCGACCAGATTAGGACGTCCGCAGAGGTGGGACTAAGCCAACCTCGCTGGCTGAGGAGACGCTACATGTTGGTGCGTTACGAGGATATCGCCCGCTACCCCATGCAGAAGGCGGAGGAGATGTACAGGTTCACAGGGATACCGTTTAGTCCCCAAGCTAGGGAGTGGATTCTGAGGAACACTCAGACCACGAGGGAAGCTAGCGGGATTTACTCCACCCAGAAGAACTCGTCGGAGCAGGCAGAGAAATGGAGATTTAGCATTCCCTTCACACTGGCTCAGGTAGTGCAGAGAGTGTGCGGACCTACCATGAAGCTGTTTGGGTACAGATTTGTGGACGATGAAAAGACACTGATCAATAAGTCCATAAGTTTGCTTGAAGAGAAACTATTTTATTAATCGAGAGGTCAAAAATGTAGCTGTGAATCTGCAAACCGCTGCACGCGATGGATCGGAGCCAGGAGAAGCCATTATTGCACAGACCAAAACTAGTACGCAAAGGTGCCATAAAAGACACAAAATGTTTTACTGGTGACAGTAAGATTTGGGCCATACAATAATATCCATATTCACCAATGATGTGCCTCATTGTGACAAATGAAGAGCCACTTGAGAAAGAGAAGTATTTATTTGCATACTGCGTTCACGGAGAAGCCTGACATTTAAGCTTTATGTGGCGCTTTGTGTTTCATTTCAAATGAAATAAGCATAGATGTCTAGCCTGACTTGAGACTTGAGAAGAGATTCCTATGTAAGATTTTATTGATAGCTGATCATATTTAGACATTCAGGGATGAACTACAGTGAAAGTGATGTGTGTTTTGTTTGTCTGTGTGTGTGTTTCTGGAAGAGAAGATGTTTCTTTTCATAGAGTTTATGACGCTAGTGCTCAATTCGGCCTAGTTCAACCTGTATTTTGATAGATCTGTACTCAGCTTGACAACTGATAGATTAGACCTGATGTGCTTTTCATAGGGCTTTACATATCCAACTCAGGTGATGTGAATGTGGCATTGCATTTTGTGGTGTCTTCATGAGGAGTATTCATATCTCTACAAAAGCACGCTGTGTGAAAATACAGAATTATCTTTGATGAATTTAACTAAATGCCATTTAAAGCAATTCTCAATATACCATAAAAAAGAGAATGGAGTGCTGCAGGGATGACATATTTTTGTAGGCCAACCCGGAAGTTAGCATCGCCCTGGTTCCCTCGACAAAAATCCAATGGGATTTTTCCATTGGATTTCGGATATTGCATAAAATAACCTCTGCGACAAACAAACATTTATGTTACTTACACGTTTGGTTCCCTAAGATAATCTCTACAAATGAACACCCCTTCTATGATTTTTGAAGAATGAATGCAATCGCCGGAAGTAACAAGTTAACTTTAGGCTATAAACTAACTACACCACGGTCGCATGAGCGCGAGTATACACAAAGGTGTAAAGGCGGGCCAGTCGGTGTGATGAAATTTTGCAATCTCATTTACTTGTTAGCAACCGCCTTTTTTAAGACATATAAAAGCTTCAAAATTCACGAGTGTTTATCAATTCATTCAATTTATCTAACCAAACACACATTCAAAAAACCCATTGACTTTGAGACGAGGGAACCGGAAGTGTTAAAATGCTAACTCATTTCTGGGTTTTAGGACTCATTCCTGCACCCCTCTATTACGATGGATATACAATACTCATGAGGTTATATAACATGAGTAGCTATAGAAGAATTATATCTTACTTCAGATACCTCCATGTGTCTTCAACATACAAGTGTTTCTTTTCCCAATAGCCAGTAGCCAATGCGCTGCCTCCTCACCTCTAATGAAACGGGCAGTTTGGGTGTTATTTTACATAAGTGGCTTCTGATAACCTGTGTGTTCATGGGCACACAAACAACATTCTTGTGCAAGAAGTTGTTTTAAATCGCTTCCCAACTCAAAGTACAAAATCACCAGAAATATTAAAAAATTCTAAATACTCGCCCTGTAAAAGTTATTAGTAGTGAGATTCGTGTATGTTGATGGTTTTGGTGACAACCAATATAGAAGATGTTCGTATGTAGCTGTATTAATGTGGCCTATCACTTTAAGTGAAACCCAGGTGCTGTTGCATTAACTGTCACTCTTGATGGTATATAAAGGTATCCACTGTGGCTCTAGTTCAATGGTAGCATTGTGTTCAGCTTGGCGGAGGCACAGCTGAGACTGCCACGCTGCTCGTGGAAAGGGATATGCTTTAGAGGTACATATAGTAGGGGGCTTATACTTAGTGTTTAAAACATAAATATGACTACATTATGACTGGCAGGCCTCGCGTTGCCCAGACTCACTACTGAAGTATTTAAGCCAAAAAAAGGGAATACTGTGAAATACCAAGTGCAGCTGAAAGAACGGGTGTAGTCAGTTTATGCATTCAGCTAATTCAGATACCCACAGTGGCGATACATTACATAAAGATATGTGTTTGCCTATAAAAAGTCAGTGGTTCAACCTTCAAAGAGAACTGATGCCCTGGTCAACTTGAATTAAATGTTTTCATGGTCAAAACATCAATAGCAGAGCTGTTTTAAAGTAGTTTGTCAAAGCGAGTCTCAGTTCAAGTCTCAGTTTCTTCTTCACAACTCTTCATCAGCTAATGCAAGTTAGTTGCAAATCTTTCAGGTCTCTGAATGGAAAAATTGAAATGCCATGTTATTTAAACCTTTTTCTTCCAAAGCTCTTTTAAAAGGTGATTTTTTGCAGAGCTGACTGAGAGACATAGTCCTATCAACGCCTAGTCTATTCAAGTGGTGAATAGACTATGCAAGGTTGATTTTACCAAGTCAAAACCTGAGACATTAATATTTTGCTTTCAAGTCTTCAGGGAGTCCTAATTTTTGTGACTTAAATCTGACTTGAGTAAGTCTACAGCTCTGGTAAACAGAAGTGGTTTCATAGGTTGTCAAAGTTATGAGTTTCTTCAATAACTTGCTGTATTACAACTAAGTTACCATCATATTCTTGTTATTCTTGCAGAAGAAACCAAGGGTCAAAGCACAGATTAAACGCTCAAGCAATTAGAAATGTATCACACACATGTAAATGTTAGAGTTTCTTCTATTGAAATAATTAAAATGATTTTATTGTTCTAAAAATCGTGCTATGAAGCCATGGGTATTTTCTTTAATGTGTATATGCTACTTCTGTCAAACTAAAGATGATTTCTTTTCAGCAGTTCAAGGATCCAAAATAAAACCAGCAGTTAATTCCTCAAGTTTTTCCAGTGGTATGAAAATCCAATCACCTGTCTGTGACAACTGTCCAGCAGAGGAAGTGGAGCACTTCTAGAGGAATAGTGTTGCTGGTACAAATCAAGCCCCCAGGAAGAGTTGAAGCAAGTTTTCGTAGTGGCCAAACAGCGGTATTACAACTTCCGTGTCTGTCACGTGATGCCATTGGGCCCAAAAAGACTTTCCCATAGACTTACATTGTGAAAAAGACGTCTATAACTCTGCGGATAATTTTTAAGTAAATGAACTTCCCAGTACGAACACTTGAATAGGCCTTATTTAAATCATTAGGTTCTAAAAGTTGTAAAATGCACTAATAGCCGAATCCAGAGTTATTTCTCTTCCTCCGTTCATGTGAATGAGCCCCAAACCGTGGCAGAACAGATGGCTGGGAGGTGGAGTTAAAGGTAACACTACTGCGCCTGCTCTATGGGCCAAACGGATGCGGAAGATCGCCAGATGATCCGGGTACTTTATCACTCGGCAGTCGAGCCTTTTTGGGTTCATGCGCCACGGAGCAACTCTCATAGGAATGAAGGGGAGCCCGCCTACAACGCTGTATCCAGTTCTCTTTATACATCCATGGTACAAACACAGGCTCTGTATAGCCTATTCTCATTATGTTATGACCTAAATATGTGTATATTTTATCCATAAAGTTATGTTGGCAGGGGTGGAAGTAACACATTTAATTTTCTCTCATAACTGTAGGCTAACAAAGTTGTTTTTTTGTGTGTAAAACATACATGTTTTGTTACAAGAAAACATACATTAAAAACAAAAGTCGCATTAAAAAGTCATGATAAACTGTTTGACAGAGAGGAACAAAGGAAAGACTTTAAATCAGCAGCTGCAGCTACTACTGTATATGCTAGTACTCTTTACATCTCCCAATAGTTTGGTATCATTATAAAGACTTTTCAGTAGAAAACCTGACTCCAGATAAACCAGGACACACACAGTCATTCCTCCTACATAGATTCCACAACAAACATTTTTGCTTTCTTATCAATGTATTTTTGTACGCGCTGGAATACGTAGAGGCCGAGAACAACATTGGATGACATGAGGATTAATGTGGGATTGTTTACTCAGTTGCATTCTCTCAGTCTAGCTCCACATCTAAATGCATGCTTGTTGCCAGGGATCCCCAAAAGGCTGGGTTGGAATAACTAGAGAAAGAAGGCAGAAACAAGGAGCCCATTCAAGTCTGCATTTTTTCTGTCCGTTTCACGCCCCGGCTGAGAGAAAGCACTTCAGAGTTCACAGCTGTTGGTCAAGCCGATTCTACCCCTGATTGTTTCCTTGATGCTGAATATTCCCACAGCAACATAACAGATGTTGCCGTGCTGCAAAAGAGGAAACGTCTTGGTGATATAAGCCACCGAGGAGCCAGGTCTCAAGTTTCCTGAAGTGGACGTTGTTTGAAAGTTTCGAAATGATGATGACTGATTTACTCAGTAAGCTTCCATTGGCAACACTGCTGTTGATCCAAGAGTTGATGACAGGAACTGGGCCTACCTCAACACGTCCCATCACGTAATACATTTCAGACGAAAAAATACAAATACGCATTAAAATCAGCAGACATGGGAACTGGGCTCTTCATAACCTGCTACTTTCTGGCGATTTACTCAAATTCACACATTATTGACAGTGAAGAGAAAATCCCAAATTAACTGAGATAATCCAAGAGAGGGAAAGAAAAAAATATTATCTTTATACAAAATAATCCAAATGTTTGGAGTATCACTGAAGTATGTGTTAGTCTTAAACACAGTCTGATAAATTCCCTCAGTTGTCTTCTCTCCTTATCCTAAACTTTAAGATGAACTAGTCGGCTCTGACTTGGTTCCTCAGGTTGACTATTGTTAATATTTTCCTGCTCCAGTACCAGTTGGAAATTATAAATGTAATGATCTGCTCCATGCAATCACGCATACAGATGTAATCGCTTCAAACATCCTCTCTCTGGACAGAAAAATCCCTATTTGTAGATTTGTTTCCTGTCAAAATGAATTATTTATTTGATCACTTGTCCACGAGGAAAGCTTTTGTTGACAAGACAGAAAAAGAACTGAGTGTTCAGATAACTGAACACGGTGTATAAAATGTGCAGTTACTGCATAGGTTTAGCACATTTATTCATATTTACATATTTACCTGACATTTTTTTGTGATTGGCCGCATTTTGTATTATTCTGTAGAATTTTTGCTCAATTCATTTTTGTTTTACTCTCTATTCTCTGTTTACTGGTTACTATAATGTGGACATATTAATAGATCTTCAAGGATTAATCGATTAGTTGTCAACTATTAAATTAATCGCCAACTATTCTGATAATTGATTAAACAGTTTGAATAATTTTGTAAGAAAAAATAATAATTCAGAATTCTCTGATTCCAGCTTCTTAAATGTGAATATTTTCTGGTTTCTTTACTCCTCTATGACAGTAAACTGAATATCTTTGAGTTGTGGACAAAACTAGATATTTGAGGACGTCATCTTGGTCTTTGGGAAACACTGATCGACATTTTTTTATCATTTTCTGACATTTTATAGATCAAACAACAAATTGGAGGCCTTCCTCTCTATGAACTCTATTTCTATGATCATGTTGATTGCTCTGTGAGCTAACTAATTTGACTCACCTGCCTTATACAGTATACTCTATATGTCACCCAGATGCTTTGTATTAGTTTCTTGAAGAAGGCAGAAGTGCTGAAATGACTAGATAAAGAATTATTATTTTTTTTAATTCAGTAAGTCTGGTCTAGTCCATGCTGAAAACCACAATGGATCTATTACTGGGTTTTTTGGGCCTTTTTAACTCATGATTCAGTTTTTGATCACAAAATTCTAGGGAACCCTGCAATTAGCTTTTCTTGATTTTTGTAGATTATCTTCTTCGCAAACACACCAAACATTTTGTGGCAACAGTATGACAACAGATTTGTGCTGTATGACGTACTGTACACAGATGAATCAGTGCATATAACCTACCTCCCTACCCTTCACATAGATGACTAGCTCACTTTAGTTTAAGGTACAATTTGGCACCGCTTGCTCCAAGGGTGATACTGGTTTAGACCGTCATGCCATTAAACTACCAACTACTGCACCGACAGATGCACAGTGTCCTTGTGTGCACACAGATTCAATGACTCTACTTGTGCTGCTTAAGGGAAGGGAAAGGAGGGAGGGGGCTAAGGAAACAGGAAACCCACCCCCCCCTATCGAGCTTTTCTGGCTCTCATCCATGTTCGTCCTTTCTTAAACATCCCCTGTCCCACCTCAGTCTTCACACAGTAGGTGGTTTGGACCGGTAATGATTGTTTTTGGAAAGGTTTCTTGATTGCCGTCTACCCGAAATGGAATGTTTTTTGTGTATATTTTGGGTGTGTGTCTGCTTTGTGACTTCTTTTTTCTGGGACTATGACATCCACTTTCTATCTTAAGTTTTCCAGTGTCCCAATCGCTATGATACAGTCCAGCTCTCCACCCCTCAAGCAAACACACACACACACACTCTGCACCCCTACCTTTCTCTAAGCACACTCCATCTCCTCTTACTGGCATGCCCCTCGCTGGAAGGTAAATAAATCCTGTGGTCAGGGTGGAACACTGAGTGCCCTCATATGCCTCTGGAGTCGCTCTGCCTGAAAGAGGCCTTGTGTTTGCCTCTGTAAGGGGCTCCACTCAGCCACAAGCTGGCCATGCACAGACGGGCTGCTCTGTTGAACACCCACAAAAAGGAATCGGCTCTAAAAAAGCATAGTTTAAAACTAAAAACATACACTTTATGCATTAAAACATACAATTGTTGTAGATACATCCAGTGACATCTTCAGGATGAATAATGTTCCAAGAAAAAGCTATAGATTGCCATGCTGTGACAGGCCGCGTTTATTTCCTGTGTGTCCTGCAGAGGGCAGTAGAACCTACAGGATCATCAAGAGTCACATGTTTCTTCTCTGTGTGTGTGTGTGTGTGTGTGTGTGTGTGTGTGTGTGTGTGTGTGTGTGTGTGTGTGTGTGTGTGTGTGTGTGTGTACAGAGAACACATATGACTGTGTACAGTATGTGTGCACACGGGCGTGCAGAAATGCATATATGTATGTTCTATATGCATGCGAGCATATGTGCATTTGCATGTGTGTGGGGCCTCTCTCAGGTGATCGCTCATATGTGCAGCGGTAATTGTTATGAGTGACGTTTTATCTTCCTCATTAGGCCTACAGGAAGTTTTCCCGCAGTTCAAGACAAAAGCAGAAAATGACTTCTGCTTATTCCGGTTCTTCTTCAATCTGTTGTTGTTCCTCTCACCGTGTCCCTAGAGCTCAATGGGGACGGAAGTGTGAAAGATGTCCACATCAAAGAGGGTGCAGGCCAGCACTAATCCGCAAATAATGACAGGCAGGCAGGCAGGCAGGCAGGCAGGCAGGGCTGGACTTAACACACATGTCCCCTCGCTTACTAATCTTGGACGGTATGGAGCAATCCCTCATGAGGATCAACGTACAACATAACACCTGCACGGCAGATAAAGGCGAGTTTGAATTGTCATGGGACTCTCAGATGCATAGGCGGATTATGAGACAATGAGCATCTGAGCCTGGACGCGTAAAAGCATATTAGCATAAATTCACCTGCATCTCAACAGGATTTACAGCACAGGAACACTCAAAGCCAACGGCACAAAAACTAGAAATAAATTCACCTGTATCTCAACAACACAGGATTTACAGTTACACATGCCAACAGCTGGCACATTATGATGAAATAAAATACACCGCTCTCAACCACAAATAAGACATGCATTTAAGCCACCGACAAAGCCTAAAGCGACTGACAGTAGGGTTGTGTACCGAATAGTTCGAAGCTTAATTCATGACGTTGACATTGAAATTATTATTATTATCTTACAGAAACATTCTTCTTCTTCTTGTCTCAGTCTTCAGTCCAAAAGACAAAGTGTATTAAATAAAAGCGGATGTAATCATTTCCACAATTCACATGTATTTATCTAACGAAATATTCTGCTTCAATCCATATTTGTTGGCGTTAAGCCTTTCAAAAAACGATATTTTCACTGCGGTCAAAACAGTTTGCTCTCCGACTTTGCCGCTTGCTGTCACTACAGCAAGCGGTGTCACATAGAGCAAACACAGGAAGACTTTATAAGCCTAAATTAATCAGAAAATAGTCTTACCTTATGCAATGCAGTTTTGCTGGCTCTGCTTCGTGCAAAATCCTCCAAGATATCATCAAAGTCCAAAGTATTGGTCAGTTCGCCCTCAATTGCCATGAGAGATTGGGACCTTGAGGTGTTTTTGCGTCATCTTAGTCCTCAATTCATTTTTAATCCTGGACAGGAGAGAGAATGACAGTTACTGTTGGGCAGAGTCAGAAATTTAGATTGCAGGCTATAATCCAGATGTTTTTTTGGAGCAGTCCTTTTGGGCTTGTATCATCTTTAGGCTTAATAAATGATCTGAGCTGAATTAGTTCATCACTTAGCCTAATCTGTCATCTAGGTCAGATGGGTATGCAGATAATAGAACTTTGGACTTCTCAATTACTGAGGCATTGGACTCAGATTTTGCACAGAAAAGCACACTGAACAGTGTACAGGTGTCCCCAGGCCTCCTCATCACCACCTCCCACCGGTGGGCTCGCGAGCAAGGCTCTGCAATGTTGCTATTCTGATCATTCATTTGAATGTTTTAGAAAAAGCTGGAAATGCGAGAAACTTGATGTAAAATATCTGCTTCCCTTACTGCTTTTTCTATCCTTAGCTTTCGTTTAGCTGCTCCGCTTAGTGTCCGGCGGATCTCCATTTAGCATGATGTGCAGTTGTCAATCATGCACAGATTGACTTTATCGTGACCTCACATGTGACCTGTCTCAAATGCACACACTTTAATAGCAGCGCCCTCTATCGACCAGTTTGAGTATTACTCTACTCAGACAATTTAATGGGAATGGACATTTGTAGCCCCCACAAGCTTCTCTTCTTGAAAAAATGACGTTAATAGGCTTAACAATATTATATCTGTAATAAATAGGGCATCCCCTGATCTTTGCAAAAAGTGGGCCACTATAAACTATTCAAAATAGTTTTTTTATGTTCATGTAAGGAATCAATTGGCCCAGTTAAGACCTAACACTAAAACATATAAAGGAGGATACAGTCAAGTGATACACCACTTAAAAAAAAAAATCAATCAATGAAGGTTATCTGGCATGCACAATATTTCAAAGAACATTCTTCAACAGGCAGCACTATTAAATATTAAATATTAAATGAATATCTCACCCCGCCCTGCAAAAAATCTAATGTATGGCCAATGCAGTTGTAGTTTGGTCTGCAGGCCCCCATTCAAACAGATCAGGGGTGGATAATAACAACATTATTAATGAACCGTGACTTGCAAATGCAAAGTGCAATGCAAACAGCAACTTCACGCAGAAAGCCCAGTAGGCCCGTTCTGTAATCCACCAGTGCTCGGATGAAATGAGCGAAAGAGGGTCTAAAGACATCTTAATGTTTAACATCTTATGTTTTATTATGAGGAGGAAGAGTGTGAAGGAGGAGTGTAGAGCACAAATAGAGTACATCACTAGACGAGTTTCCTTCTGTCCATAAGCTGATTCTGACCAGAGAAGTGGACACCCTCTAGTGGGGAAACACTAACTGTTTATACACCAGTATTAAAAGCTGCACATAAATGTGAAAATCTAGTATTTTTGAGATGAGAGCTGGAATAAAGACACACACACATGCACACACACACACACACACACACACACATGCACACACACACACACACACACACACACACACATGCACACGCCATTTAACTGACAGGTGGGCAGCCCTTGAGGGAGAATTCCTCCAGACTCACCTGTACCATTGTTTCCTGTGCTCTTCCTGTGTGAGGAGCCTGTGTTGTTTGAATACAATGGGGTCAGGGAAATCACAGCACCTGTCAGACAGACACTCCATCATTGTGACAGAGAGCGGAGTGACAACAAACGCTCACTACCAACTAGCCCCGTTTAATGTTTACTGACCGCTTTTATGCTGGTGCCATTAAACAGCGATTTATGTATGTACCTCAATATGCAGAGAAATGTCCTGGATATGTTGCATTTGCTATTTTAGTCTTTATTTTACATGACTATGTGGCACTACCTCTGTGTACTAATGGCATTGCAGATTATTATAACAAAACATCCCCTCCTTATCTTTTCCTTGTCTTAGATATACTATAACAAAGGTGTATACTTGCAGTTGCACTCTCTCATTAAATAATAAATATAATAACTTAATTCTCCGATACAGTTTTATTTTGTCAAACCTGAAATGTAGAGAGCAATTAAGTTTAAAGCTGAAGTAGACGAGATTGGAGCAAATATGATTAAAAAAAGTTATTTTTATAAAACGGTTGCTATATCGTGACAGTAGAGCATGAAACAGGTAACACTCAAACAGAGTGTGAAAAGAGATTCTGCAGCACAGCCGGTATGAGAAAAATAAAGCATTTTTTGAACATCTAAGCATGTAAACATGTTCTAGTAGAAACCCAAAATACAAGTATGAACCTGAAAATAAGCACAATAGGTCCTCTTCAACTAGTAACACATACAGTATCTTTAACTGACGCAAATGTAATAAAGAAGTCCAGCCAAATTCAGGTTTGTTTGTTGTGTTGATGTATTTTGGGTAAGCATGAGTTGCTGCACAAGCCTACATTATAAGTCTTTTTAATTTAGATTATATCAAACAATATTTGAATGTTGTACTTTTTGCTGGAGCGTATACCATTGTACTCCAACATGTAAAAGACCGCAAACAACACGTAACCGATATTGCAAAACTGATAGCAGCAGCATCCTTTAACAGAAATTGATATCATATGATATTGTGCCATCCACTAAGTAATACTAAGCCCTCCTATTCACTCCCTTAATCTCCCAGTGAACTTCACACAGGCAGCCAGGTTATGTTCGGCTGACATGAAACAAAAGGTAACAGTGTGCAGCTGAATGTCTTCCAGACGCCGAGCCCCGTAGGAAAAGGTCTATCTGAAGTGCCAGAGTTGGGGATTAAAGCTCACTCTGGGAATGTCAGCTTTGTCAGACAATACAATCCCATCCGCTGCCGTCGTCTTCATTAAGATTTTATCATGCAGCCTCCAAAACTGTGGCTTTTATCCAGCTATTGCAGCCTTATCGTGGCATGATTTGGGAAATGTTTATTAGGTTTCACGTTTAGCAGTCCAGTTGGTATTGATCCTCCATCAGTCCAAACCTCAATCGACACTGTGGTCAAATACACGAAAATAGCAACAGCATGACGTCACTTTTTCCCTCTTATACTGCCAGTGCTCTTCGGTACCTGAGTGATGGGTGTACCCCATCAAGGTCAGCCCCCACAGAAGACTCTATCAGTGTTACCTTATACTATGTTGTCTCCTCTGCACCCCGCTGTCAATCAGGCTGCCGGTCCAACCTTCTCGAGTTGCATGAGCTATGATTAGCAATTTCTACCATTATGTATCCTCCCTGCATAATTCATGCCTTTCGTTCTTTTTCACCGTCCCCTGGAGAGAACACGAGAGGGGGAATCCCACCCTGCTCCGACAAAATCCCAGAGGGCTTGTCTTGGGGTGGGAGTGAAAAAAAATAACGTTGCATTTTTAATCGTCCAAACATTGGATGCTTTATAATTGATGAGGGGATAATCGTAGTTGCAGGTTTGCCCCTCCGCCGTCAAGGAAATGAAATGGTGCGGAAAGTGTTGGGTCATTAGGCCGTTAGGGATCGGGTGCTCTCCTGATCCGGAGACCGAGTATGACAAAGCGGCAGTGAGGAGATCCCATACACTGACCAAAGTGGAGCAAGCATTTTCCCTTCCCTCAGTGGAGTCTGCTATTGTCCGGCTGTGTTATTCTGCTGAGAGACGACGAGGTTTGTCATCGGAGCAGCCTGCTCTGGTTCACTGTGGGACGGGTTAAAATGACAATTTGTTTGGGTAAAATAGTAAAGTGGGAAAAGCCCTGCCTGGAAGAGCTACTGTCTTTGGATGATTAGAATATTATTTATCAAACATCACTTTCCTTGGCAGCATTTCCATGCAACTTTAAAGGAAGAGTGTGTAACATTTCGGGGGGATCTATTATAAATGGAATATAATATTCATAACTGTTTTCATTAGTAATCACCTGAAACTAAGAATCGTTGTGTTTTCGTTATCTTAGAATGAGCCCTTCATATCTACATAAGGAGCGGGTCCTCTTCATGGAGTCCGCCATGTTGCTCCGTCATTCTACAATAGCCCAGAACGGACAAACCAAACACTGATTGTAGAGAGAGCCTTTCGTGTTTTACATTACCCGAAGGCCACCGTAGTTCTCTGACACGCTTGTGAAACTGCGGTAATGTGAGCCGCAGAATGCAAAACCGTTGTACCGCCAACCGCCATCTGACTTCCGTTGCTCCTAAAGTAATGTTATATATGTTTGTAAGTCAATGGGTTTTTTGAAGGGGTTTCTAGTTAACGTTTTGTTTTATGATATAAAATACATCAATAAATACCCCACTAATGAATTTTGAAGCCTTTATTTGTCTTAAAAAAGGTGGTTGCTAACAAGTGGCCTAATGAGAATACTAAATGTCATCACGCCGACTCCTCCACCTTTACAGCCTTGTTGTGTTTACTCGCGTTCATGCAACCGTGGTGTAGTTTGTTTATAGCCTAACGTTATCTTTTTACTTCTGGCGATTGCGAAGTGGTGTTCATTTGTGAAGATTATCTTGCTGAACAAAATGTGTAAGTATCATAAACCTTTGTTTGCCACAGATCTTATATTATGCAATAATCCAAAAGCCAATGGAAAAATCCCATTGGCATTTTGTTGAGGGAACCAGGGCAAGGCTAACTTCCTGGTTGGCCTACAAAAATACGTCATCCCTGGAGAACTCCTTTCGGGTAGCATGGCCTCTGAGCGAGGTGAACAGCGTTACCATGGTTTTGCACTTCGTGGCTCACATTACCACAGTCTTGGAAGGGAGGAGTGAGCAGAGGGGTACTCGGTTGCAATCTGCAACCGAACCACTAGATGCCGCCAAATCCTACACACTGTACCTTTAATGAATATTATTTGAGTGACAAACTTAAAATAAAAGCCGACAAAGGAATCTAAAAATACTTCCCGTCTTTGAGGGCACAGGGTTATTACGGGGAGGCAGTTTAGAAGTGGTCATGTTTTCGTCCAAGTAATTCTTAATCGCTGTGTTTTCATCTCCAGGCAGAACAGTAATGACCAATTCTGAGTGACTGACCATGGGAATGAGCACAGCTTAAATCCCCTCCATCCCGCTCCCTGTGTGCGCTTGAGTCTGATTCCTAAACTCTACACACACACACACACACACACACACACACACACACACACACACACACACACACACACACACACACACACACACACACACACACACACACACACAGTCAGGGTTACAGAGTTGAGTCTGCTTTATGGCGTAGCCACCCTTTGATTCACCGCTCAATGAAACTTGTGACTCTTTTAATTAAGGGGAAAAATACACTGACAGTGTAGCACACGGAAATCCGCCGCCGTGCACATAAAGGGCGCTAATGCTTTTCTTCCTGTCGACGCAAGGCTGGCCCCCTTTTGTCAGACTGACCATTCACTTCTCATTCATTTTCTTTCCCTCTCTTTTCTTCTGTTCTTAAGTACGGCATCGCATGAGGTCTGAAGCTAATGACAGGAAAAAACATATTCAGGGCCCAGCCAGGTGAGAGAGCTTCATGTGACCAGTTGGGATTGGCGTTTTGTTAAAAAACACATTTCTTACTTGGTTTTCTGGTCTGTTTGTGACAGTAGACTGCCACGGGGGACTCTTTATGGCAACAGGGAATGCTTCACCCTCTTCTGTTGTTTGGTGTGCCTTAGGGCAGGAGGAGTTCATCTCCGCTATCCTACGGGAAATAAACCAGAACTTATTTGTCTTATTCTTTACTTTTTAAAGGGAATTTCATACCATCTTATGATCAGTAAGAATTTCAGGGTCAGTTTGTGTACTATTTAAACTTTTCACTCTTAGTTAAGTAATGGGAAAAGAATTGTACTCTCTGGTCATCAACCAGCATCCAAAACAGCTGACAGCTGTCTGCGGGTTCCCATGTTAGTCACAGAGGTACAGTTCTCTGTCGTCGTGCTATTTTGACAGATGTTTTGCCGAGGTTTGTGTATGCTGGCGTGTGACAAGTCCTCCCTTCCTCTGGGGATCAATGTCTGTCCTGTTCTCTCGCCGATCTGATGTTTATCTGCTGGTGATCAATCACACCGTTGACAGCCCGCGGGTTAGTGTTACCATCCCCACTGCCTCTGAGTGGGCGTCTGTAGATTGAACACAAAGGACAGGTGATAACTAATAAGGATGCATATATTAATTAAATATATATGCCAATGTGTATGTGGTACATCAGGTTTTAATTTTGCTGTATGTGTATGTGTGGGAAATGAATGTGGGGAAAAAAACTTCTGCTTATAAAAGCTTATATCTTTAAACAAAAATGTGCTTTATTTTCACATTTTGACAGAATGTGTGAGTATATTTTTTTTAGTTTGTCATTAGTTTGCCTTTATGAATGAATCTATATAAGTGTACTAGGGCTGTCAAAGTTGACGCGATAATAACACGTTAACACAAATTAGTTTTAACGCCACTAATTTCTTTAACGCATTAACACAATTTTTAGGTTGTAATAGGCTCAGTTTTAAAGCTAGAGTGAAGATACCAACCATGTCATACTAGCTTGTTGCGAAGGAGGCTAAATAACGCTCCAAACTTACAATAAAGTTTGGCGAGGAAAAACAGGCATGTCCATTTTCTAAGGAGACCCTTGACCTTTGACCTCAAGATATGTGAATGAAAATGGGTTCTATGGGTACCCACGAGTCTCCTCTTTACAGACATGCCCACTTTAAGATAATCACATGCAGTTTTGGGCAAGTCATAGTCAAGTCAGCACACTGACACACTGACAGCTGTTGTTGCCTGTTGGGCTTCAGTTTGCCATGTTATGATTTGAGGACATTTTTTATGCTAAATACAGTACCTTTGAGGGTTTCTGGACAATATCTGTCATTGTTTTGTGTTGTTAATTGATTTCCAATAATAAATATATACATACATTTGCATAAAGCAAGCATATTTCCCCACTCCCATGTTGATAAGAGTATTAAATACTTGACAAATCTCCCTTTAAGGTACATTTTGAACAAATAAAAAATGTGTGATTAATTTGTGATCAACTATGGACAATCATGCAATTAATCGCGAATAAATATTTTAATATATTAATCAATTGCCAGCCCTGAAATGTACACACAAGTTTAGGTCTTAAGCTCTTTGATATATAACTAATATGTTTAATGCTAGATAAATATTTCAGAGAAAGATGAAACTTCAGTGTTTAGATAACAGATGGGATTCTACCACAACTGTTCACTTGAAAAAGACAAAAGCCATTTAATACAGAGTGGGCCAAGTTTCTCGTATCCCAAGCCCAAAATAAAGCCTCTCCACACTTAAAAGAAATGATTGATGATGACTCCCCGCTCACAGCAAATGGGCCCAAGTCAGGATTTTCGTTCTAAATGCAGGTGTCAGTAATCCTCCTTTGCCTCTTCAAGTGATGTTTTTAGCCCGAGGCAATGCTTGACCAGATTCCTCCCTTACCGCGTAGAAACAGTGTAATCTCTCAATCCTTGACACAGCAAATAAACACTGCACAGAAAGAGAGCCCGGCAACTTTATCTCTCACTTCCTTCCGCATTGTCTCGTTGACAAGTTTCAGGGGGAACCTCACCGAGGAGAGAAAAGAGGAGACATATTTCTTAGGTAACGAGCCCAAAGGGGCTGTGGCCGGGGACTGAAGGTTAAGTGCATGTACTAATACTCACAAAAAGGAACTTAACGCCTTAGGATATAATGACATTGCATACACTTCCTCTTGGCCTTCCATTTGGTTACCATCTCTTCCTTAAGAGAGGGAAACTGCAACGTTATCTTGTTACACAATATGGGAGGATAAGATTCTGAAATAAGAAAATAATAATAGGTTGCTTGACTAAATAATGTGATGATTAGGGCTGCAACTAACGATTATTTTCATGCCGATTAATTTCTTGATTAATCGATTAGTTGTTTGGTCTATAAAATGTCAGAAAATGGTGAAAAATGTCGATCAGTGTTTCCCAAAGCCCAAGATGACGTCCTCAAATGTCTTGTTTTGTCCACAACTCAAAGACATTCAGTTTACTGTCATAGAGGAGTAAAGAAACCATAAAATATTCACATTTAAGAAGCTGGAATCAGAGAATTTAGAGTGAAGAATTTATCGATTATCAAAATAGCTGCCGATTAATTTAATAGTTGACAACGAATCGATTAATAATTGTTTCAGCGCTAGTGGTGATTAAACATTTTATTGTAATTTCTGTCTATTATGTTAATGTAATAAATATTAGTCAAATTAAAAACAACTATCTCAGAGAGTAAGGCAAGCCACCCTGAGGAGAAAATTATTTTGGGCTTCTTTTGTGTCCACGATGTCACTCACATCGCTGTAGCCACAGCACCTAAGTGGAGGTTAATGTCTTTTAACCTCTCTCATAAATTATTCCTTCAGATACCTGAACTCCCACTCCTCCAGTTGCCCACCCCTCATTTTAATTGGTCAGGACACCTTTTTCCCAGGAGATTACCGTTCAGCCTCAAACGTTTAGGTGCAGTCCTTTTCTTTGTTTATTCTATGGGACTCATCCTTTAGGAGTGTCTCAGTTAGCTGTATATTGTAGCAGTAGACATCAGAGATCATCCCAGATCAGATTTGGTAAAAAGATATGACATGTTGTCTTAACAGCCATAAGTGCCAGAAACAGTAAGGGGGTTAGGGTGCATCCTTTTTATAATCTCATGTCCACTTTAAACACACTTAAATGAATGTCAAGAATTCAAATGAAGGCTTTAATGTGTGTGCAGCACCTCATTGAAATTCAACAAATGCCTGTTTCTCTTTGAGAAATTATGGCTTTCCTGAAGAAAAAAAAAATATTATGATTGTGATTTAATCATTTTAAAAATGTTGGCAGGTCTGATGTTTGGTTCCTACTTCTAACAAGGCTTGTGAGACAATAGTAAAACGACGTTGGTATCATGTGGTATCTCTGGGTCGTCTCTTAGTGTGGAAAAAACGGATAAATGGCTGAGATTGATGGTAAGTGTCTGGCAACGACTTGTTGTGAAGTGAATGCAATGGAATGGGGGAGGGAGAATGCGACATCTAGTGGCTGAAGGTTATCAATGTTATCAATAGCACCTTTAATATGGAGAATTTTGGTGCAAAAATGTAGTTACTATGCACAGATTGAGTTCAGATCTGGAAGGCAACTCTAGGTTAGTTGTTACCAAAATGAGCAATGAATTCAACATGTAGGACTCTGGGGTCAATCAACTCTAGCACCTATTGTATACACCCGCGTCCCTAAAATTCATTTTTGTGTATGCACAATTATTTGGGGGGCATTTTGCACTAATCTTGGTGAGACTCTCTTGATCACTGAGAAAAAAACGGCAACGATAGCAGCAACATGACAGATAATAATGAATATTTGCACTTCGACGCAACACCTCTCATGTCAGACAACTCAGCCGGTTTGACTGTTATCAGGTCATTAAATGGGTGTTATTAGTGTTTATCAGCCTCATAGATGTGGGTCAGAAGGGGCCTACTACACCTACTAGTATCATCGATTCACATGGGCGATCACCGAAAGACAGAATAAAAGAAGACGACAGCGACGCCTACAGTAGCAACCGTAGTATTTATGACAGGAGCAAAAGCGGAAGTCAGGTGATGTAGTATAGACAGCCTGAAACTCCATATGGGGTGGAGGTCACAATGGTTGGGACACACTGTTCACAAGCATTAAGTTTCACTTTCACTTTTCAAACATACTTATTTTAAGCCAAAACACAATCTTTTCCCCTAAACTTAACTAAGTGGTTTTGTTGCCTAAACCTAAAGAAGCTGTTTTGTTTGTGTTCAAAACGTAACGTTTCATTGAGTTGTATGTGTTAGAACACGTTGCTTTTAAGTTTCAGTTTCACTTCCACAACGTAGTGGATTGTAACGACTGATGAGGCACATTTAATGAGCTGATGTCAGTGGTGCAGCTCAACTATAGAGACCACCCCATCAAAGAGTTTGTCCACTGTTATGAGGATTTGATTATAAATGATCATCCGCTCAGCCTCCTAAACACACAAAAGAATTACATTCCTCATACCAACCAGTTTACAGCATCTACTGTATGTCTGCTCTAGCTCTGACCTTTGGTGACAGGTTTTGCACCCAACACTGACTTGGTCCTGTGCAGCTTCTAAACACCTCGTCTCCGCTGCACCATTTCCTCTTCTACCTCCAAAGGGTCCTTAATAATTCCCCTTTCATCTCATTTTATTTAATGTGGCACCATACTGAGATTTTGTACCGCTGTAAAAATTCACAGGTAATTTATTCAAGTTTTAAAGCACATTTTCAATCTTTCTAATGAAACTCATAAATGCAAAGATGACATTAACAGGAAAGATGTTGGATTTAAAATATATTTCATGTTAATTATAATTGCATTATATTAAAAGGAGATTATTTCACAATTAGCTCAAATTGTATTACTTTGTTCATTACATTCCTGATTTATTTTATTAATGGAAGTTTATTATTTTTTAGAAAATTGCAATGCTATTGACATTTAATTTCAGGTAAGCATGAACACGATTCAAATGACCATGATGCGATATTTAAAAAAGTGACAAACAGGGAAATATGAAATCTCTTTCTGATGCCCAGGGGGCAGTATTGGCTGTACATAATCCAACTAAAACTGCAACATTGCATATTAACCTTTGTAGCTGTATGAGCATTATGCTTAAATATGTCCTCAAGAGTCATATAAAAACAGTTGTTCAGCTCGGTGTCGACTACAACACAAATTGAACTGTGAAAGGAGGCGTGTAACAAGCCCGAGGAGATTTTTGCTTTTTATTTACAACCTGTAAACAAGATTGTTTACTTCTGCTGCTAAAGCGAACAGATTGGAGTTCAACAGACAAAAGCAGGTCTGATAAAGACACGACCGATCCGGAGGCCCGGGATCAGCAGCACTAATGGGATTAGATCTGCCACGCACACACCGAACACCATGCAGGCTGGGAGCTCAAGACCTACACTTTCACTCAAAGTCAAAATAATCCACCTTTTTTAATTTTCATTTTATTTAATTTTTTCAAAATCCACCATTGTGACAAAATGAGAATGAATTAATATTTCAATTTTAATTGGAAATAGTCATAAAAATAGATGTTATTCATGATATATTGCTGAGAGACTTTTCAAATTCCACCCCTAAGGGGCAGCAGAGGCCTGCTTTTACCAGAGGCAGGTCATCTTTGAGCAATGACTGTCAAGTGGGACCCTCTCGTCTCCACCACCAAGAAAACAGCAGTAAGGAACAAAGGACCAAAGTTCAACAGACACGCCAACTAAAAATCAAAGTACGTCGGTATTACCTGTTTTAGTTGAGGCATGTTTTTGTCTTTATATTTTGTCTTTTTTTTTCGCTGATTAGCTGAATAGTTTTCACTGCAGCAAATTAAGTTTTACAGGATGAGCAAAAAAGGTAAGTTTTAAGGGAGAAACAAATCCTCTTTTTCTCTGACGCACACACTCACACACACACACCTACACACACTTCATTCGGTGAGCTCGCTTTCCTTCTTTCAGCAAACAGGTTGATACGCTGAGACCGAGCTGCTGGGTGGGCTCCACCGCGGCAGCTGAAGGCCCTCGGTTCAAGGCTATCAAGTGAAGTGTTCTTTGATAACAAAAAAAAAAAATGAAATGAGCTAAACATTTTTTAGTGATAAGTGAAAAACGTGGCCGGGGCAGTTCTCTGGGTCGAGCTGTGGGATGCGACAGAGATTAATAAAGAGAGCAGGTCTGAGAAGGGAGAGGGTGACGCTGAGGTTAGCTGGAGGGCCAGACAGCGCCAGATGAAAGTGGGAACTCTCTCCCACAGCTGTCAGCAGCTTTTAATGCAAACGTTGCTATTGATTGGCAGAGCTGGCCAGGTTCTACCACCAAACTTTTCTCGAGCGTTGGACGGATTGTGTGGTATGAAGAGTCCAGTATCAGGTTTGTCATATTGAGAAACTGAAACTGGAGCTATATCTCTGCTTACCAAAATGTTTTGCATCATTATTCTTTCATTTATTTGTCAATTGAGCCACGTATTTTTCATTTTTGTAGCCGTGAAATGGGAGTTTACTGCAATATAAGCTTCCCAGGGCTCCACAGAGAGCAAGCCTGAGTTCTCTTAACCGGTTTCAATCCATTTAAAGTTTGTGAAATCAGCGCCTATATTTACCTCAGATATGTACAAGCGAGGGTCCATGTTGAATACAGTAATCTTTAGCCTTTACACAGCACTGTAATTGAATCAAGCCATGATCTTTCATCCCTGTAGTTATTTTAAGACATGAATGACACAACAAAAATTGAAATGCACCCCTCCCCCCCCTTTCCCATTTCAACAAAAGGTCAGAAATTCAATCACCACCGCTGCTATTGCTATAATAATATATGTATGGGAAACAGCCACAGTTACTGACCGCCAAATTCTTTGGCTGCCTTTGGTCATTTTGTCTTGCCTAAGAACAGAGGCGTCTCTCACTGGAGTTATCCATTAATCCCAGCAGGCTACAAGAGTACGAGCGTACAACACCAACACGTTCTCTCATTCTTAAATCTGTTTGGTTCATTTAAATCCCCCTTATCAGCACTGGACATTATTTATATTCAGACATTTACATTTATTTTGATTATCTAATTATTATTTTCTTTATTTATTTTCTGATTATCATGAAATTGATACAAATAAGACTTTTATTCTGTGTTTTAAATTGGAATTAAAAGGGCCTTTACACAGTTTTCATTCATGCGCAGTATTTCCTTAAGGATTAATCAGGTTTTTATAGTAAGGTGTACATTATATATTCTAGATAAACATATATATGATAGATATGAATTTTTTGTATGTAGAAAGATGCATCGATGGTAATTCCCTTTTAGTCTCAGGCAGGAATACATTGTTACTGCACCTACTGTACATCAGATAAATTGTTGAACACACAGACGAACAAAAGTCTAATTTCATCGCCTTGCTCCACATCATATTTTCATCGACAACATTGTTTCATGTTAAAGAATTTGGCATTGGTAAGAGCCAGTAAATGAGAAAACTATTTCACAGAAGTGCGAGATAAGAGAGTAAAGGAGTGGGAGTAACGTTAACAGCATGATACAGAGCACACGAGAGAGAGTGGGGGAGAGGAAATGTGGACCGGGAGAACAAAGTGAGGGAGGTAAACGGAGGAAGTGGAGTTGAGTTGAAATAAGCAGCCTCATTAATGCACCGTCACAGCTTTCATTAGCCTCCGAGAACAAGCTGCACCGATACAAGTCAGACAGAAAGAGATGTAAAAAAAAAAAATTACAACAAACTAAAGCAAAAGACAATCAACAGATTAGACTAAACTGAATCCCTGGATTATTTTATGTGGGTGTGTTTTATTACACGAGTGGCAGTGAATTAGGTTGAAGTGAATCTCTGAAGAATTTGTCACAGATAAACTGAACTGCCTCCTCTCCAACTCCCCACATGCAGTACTTTTCACTCATAGACACAATTATATGAAAAAAATAATCCTCTATTTCTACTTTTGGGTCAAAGAGTGCACATTTTTACACAGTTACCACCTCATAAATAGTGAAAAATAATTGGGAAAATACTCTGAATTCAGAGATTAGTGATACAAAAAGGTAAAAAAAAAAAGCGCATCTCATACATTTTGTCCTCCTTTATACAGAAACTATTGTAAATAGACAGTTTTCCTGTTGCGAAGAAGAGACGAATGTTTCCTATTGTGATATATATATATATATTTTTTTTGCCAGTGTGCTTGCCGTTTCTTGCAGCAGGCATTTTTAAACCCTTGCATCTATTACCTTTCACCGGGTAAATACCTAATGCTGGAAACATTTGTCAATGTATGCAGCTGGCTGAACAGAATAGATTATTAGGAAGTGAGGGGAAAAACACACACACACACACACAACCACACTGCTTCTCCAAACAGCACAAAGCTCGCCATACAAAGTGTGTTTCTCTACCTCAGACATAAAATGGCAACGCTGGCCATTTGCAGACATTAATTGTAGTTCATTTTCACTAACAAGAATATTAAACATACAGTTATCGTAATAAACGTAGACCTGCAGCGTATTCGTCAAGTCAAGTTAATTATTTACAGCTTTTAAAGAGCGTACAGAAAAACACACAGTGATCACAGACAATAAACAAGAAACTCATCTTGCATAGAAGCTATTGGACCAGAGGTGGTGTTTGTGTGTTTTTTGAGTGTGCATGCACATGTGTGTGTGCGAAAGGTGCAAATGTTGTGCGAGGAATTTATGTGCTTTGTATTGTGGTGTTTACATCAAGCCTCATTAGGGATTTATAGCTGACGCACTGCAGCTCATTCATTCAGACATGCCGGGGTCAACACGGTGGAAAGGCATGAAACGCTTATTGTAAATAATTGAAGGAGAGTGCAAAAATACAAATTACTGAATATCAAATGGGGTTGTAATGTGATAAAGGAAGTTTTGTGGTACAATATGCAATGAACAGCTACCTGATTTAGGGCTGCAACTAACAATTATTTTCATTGTCGATTAATCTGTCGATTATTTTCTTGATTAATCGATAAGTTGTTTGGTCTGTAAGATGTCAGAAAATTGTGAAAAATGTTCATCAGTGTTTCCCAAAGCCCAATATGACGTCCTCAAATGTCTTGTTTTGTCCAAACTCAAATATGTTCAGTTTACTGTCATAGAGGAATAAAGAAACCAGAAAATATTCACATTTAAGGAGCTGGAATCAGAGAATTTTGACGTTTTTTTTCTTTAAAAAAATTACTCAAACCGATTAATCGATTATCAAAATTGCTGGCGATTAATTTAATAGTTGACAACTAATCGATTAATCGTTGCAGCTCTAAAAACTAATCTGGATATTCCAGAGATTTTCCAGAAATGTGCTTTTAAATCATCTGAGAGAGCAGTGGAGTAACTTGCAGTACAATTTGAGAAGTTAAAGAAGCCTATTATATATTATCGGCACAATAGAGGTTAAATACTAAGTCTAACTAAGGCTCGCAGCTGTAAAACAGAATGAGAAAGCAGAATAACATGTTTCCTGTTAGAATACAGGAGCAACGAGTGGTGCAGCGATATTCCTTGCCGGGCGAAACATTTCAAATCATCCAAAATATCCACAATGGCCGAGCCGCTGGTGATAGTCCTCTATAGTATAGCAGGCTTCACACAACTAGAATGTGCTCGGCAAGTGGTAAAGAAAAACTAAAAAACATCAATAGTATAGCGGCCTCCTGTTGGGTCCTGTGGCCAGTGTTGTGCAAACAGCAGAAAGTTGCGGCGTGTGAAGGGTAATGGGACATCCAATGCCAGGGGACAGCAGGCGGCAGAGTCACACACCGCTGCCGAGAGAAAGATGAAGTAATCTCAGGAAACAAGTAGACACACTCCACTTCGAATTTCGCCCCAAACAAGATTAAAGTGACATTATTCTATGAGAGTGTGGCAAGAGTATTAATCTTACACATAGAGGCGGAGGCTAGACAAACACCGGCCGGCTGCAAGAGTACGAGAGCACATTCTTTATTTTGTCAGTATATAGTGAGGTTCAGAAGTGGCCTACAGCGCACCGTCGTCTCATTTTGTCCTCTCCTTTTTTAAAACTATTTTGATAGCATCTTGTGTGTGTAAATGTTGCGTAATGAAACTATTTTGTCATGCGCATTTTACAAATGTTATATATTCCATTCAGTCTTTTAGCTTGAGTTGGTTTTCTCCACTAACAAATATCCTGACCAGCATCAGGCCACAGTTGTATGAACTGATAATCCATGTGTGTGAACTGAATGTTGTTGATGCTGGACTATTTATTTAGTAGTTTATTTAACAGGGACGATACTAGGGATGCACCGATTAGACTTTTTCGGTCCCTATACCGATAGCGATACCTGGGATTTGGGTATCGGCCGATACCAGTGTTTAATTAATAAGCTGTATGTCTTTTGGGATCAAGCTAGACTTAAACATTGCTTTCCTAACTTTGTAAGACAAAATATAACAAATAAATACAAAAATCTAACTTTACTAAATTGGTATTTATTATTAAAATAATAAATCGTGCACCAGCAACTTGATAAAAAGATCTTCAAAATTAACAGGAATTACAACTCAAGTGTAAACCTCTACATGCAGTAACAAGTTGGTCAAAACTATGAATTAAAATTCCAGTATATAATGTATATAGTATATAAACATAGAACTGAACTGACTAGATCGGCCCCATTGTCACCGAAAGCTGATGCAGCTATTTGAGTCAGTAGCAGCCCGATATCTGATCCGCTATCAGTATCGGTGCATTCATAGACAATACAGACACATTATTACTAAGGCTGTCAATCTATTAAAATATTTAATCGTGATTAATCGCATGATTGTCCATAGTTAATCACGATTAATCAAATTAATCATACATTATTTGATCTGTTCAAAATGTACTTTAAAGGGAGATTTGTCAAGTATTTAATACTCTTATCAGCATGGGAGTGGGCAAATATGCTGCTTTATGCAAATGTATGTATATATTTATTATTGGAAATCAATTAACAACACAAAACTATGACAGATATTGTCCAGAAACCCTCACAGGTACTGCATTTAGCCTAAAAAATATGCTCAAATCATAACATGGCTAACTGCAGCCCAACAGGCAACAACAGCTGTCAGTGTGTCAGTGTGCTGACTTGACTATGACTTGCCCCCAAACTGCATTTGATTATCATAAAGTGTCTGTAAAGGGGAGACTCGTGGGTAACCATAGAACCCATTTTCAAGTCAATGGCCGTGTCATTTTTTTTCTCGCCAAAATTTAGCGTAAGTTTGGAGCGTTATTTAACCTCCTTCACGACAAGCTAGCTATAACATGGTTGGTGAAATGTATTCCTTAGGTTTTCTTATTTCATCTGGTGCCAGTATCTTCACTCTAGCTTTAAAACTGAGGCCGCTACAACCTAAAAATCGCAAGTTGCGTTAATGTGTTAAAGAAATTAGTGGCGTTAAAACAAATCCGCATTAACGCGTTATTATCGCTTATTACTTTGACAGCCCTAATTATTAGCCTACATAAGAAGAGGTAATGCAACAGATGTAACTGAAGCTAATTTCCCCGGTTAGGCTTTTAAATTCAGCAACAAAACAAATAAATAAATGCTGAATAAATACAGTAGATACATGAACAAGTAAGTTTGGCCTGACAACCAAAGAATCCCCACCCATGCCATTTAGGAATTCATCAGTTTCAAATCTACTAAATGAGCGTTACATGGAGGTTTTGTTTAGAACCTGTTGCATAAATAAGCCGGTCACTAAAACCCCACTGAGAGAGACAGAGCTTTAATGAGTGGGGTTTAAGCCCCTCCACCCATCTACTCCTCCGCTCTCAGCTTGGTCTCCTAATGAGCCATCATCATGCAAAACTGCCAGCTTGATACACATTAATTGGATTTTCACTTTTTCACCAATTAATTGACCAGCATTGTCATGTTGGCCGGCCTCCGAGGGGCAGCTAAGAAAAACGGGGAAGCTTCCCCCTTTTTACTCTCACTGACTCTAATAGCCGCTGACTGGAGAGGGGAAGCTTTTTCCTTTTCTTTTCTTCTTTACTACAGAGATCAGCTATCTCATTATAGGCTTATGACATTTGTTGGAGCCAATCCCTTTGTGGAGAGCAAACAGTTTGTGTGCTGCTCAGTTGAAGCCTTTTACAGTTTGTTAACCTGCCTCTGCCAGTGCCAGGGCCCCCGGGGGGGGGGCCTGATGTGCAGTGAGTGACTCAGATTCCTCGCACCCTAGAGGACAGACCACAGGGTGAGGGAGAGCAATCCCACGCCGCCTTGTTCAGCAAGCACCAAAACAAGGAGCGAACGCGGCCACGGCATTTCACAACCGTTATATGATATGTTGACACATCGGTGGTGTTTCCGATTCTGCCAGAGGGCAGAGCTGTTCACATGATTCCACTCGGGGAAGGTGCGAGTGAACTCAAATTTTTAGTCACCCTGTTGGATTTAAAAATAAAAAAAAGCAAAGACAAACGTGACCTTTAGTTAATCATCTACCCAAACTGATATTTCCTAGTTACCTTGTTGAGTTTGTGTCATGACTTTGGTTGTTTAAATATTAACAAAGTCTTAATGCTGTTTACAGTTGGGCCCCATGGTGACGGCAACGGTAGTGGAAAGGAAAAGGATCACAGAGGCAGTGGCTGTTTATCCAAATAATAAGCAATATTTTACACATTCTGTCTACATAAGTTTATCACATACAGTATGATTCCCTTCTAAATTTGATAACAACCTCTTACAGAACTAGTTTTATCTTTGTTGTTTTAAATAGGGCTGTCAAAGTTAACGCGTTAATAACGCGCTAACGCAAATTTGTTTAAACGCCACTAATTTCTTTAACGCATTAACACAACTTGCGACTTTTAGGTTGTAGTGGGCTCAGTTTTAAAGCTAGAGTGAAGATACATAGATAGATATATATCATATAAAACTAGAAAACCTAAGGAATCCATTGGTACCAACCATGTCATAGCTTGTAGACAAGGAGGTGAAATAATGCTCAAAATTTACGCAAAATTTTGTCGAGGAAAAACGGTCATGACCATTTTCAAGGGGTCCCTTGACCTCTGACCTCAAGATATGTGAATGAAAATGGGTTCTATGGGTACCCACAAGTCTCCCCTTTACAGACATGCCCACTTTATGATAATCACATGCAGTTTGGGGCAAGTCATAGTCAAGTCAGCACACTGACACACTGACAGCTGTTGTTGCCTGTTGGGCTTGAGTTTGCCATGTTATGATTTGAGCATATTTTTTTATGCTAAATGCTGTACCTGTGAGGGTTTCTGGACAATATCTGTCATTGTTTTGTGTTGTTAATTGATTTCCAATAATAAATATATACATATATTTGCATAAAACAAGCATATTTGCCCACTCCCATGCTGATAAGAGTATTAAATATTTGACAGATTTCCCTTTAAGGTACATTTTGAACAGATAAAAATGTATGATTCATCTGCGATTAATCGCGATTAACTATGGACAATCATGCGATTAAATATTTTAATGGATTGAGAGCCCTAAAACACATTTGCATAAAGCAAGCATATTTTTCTACCCCCATGTTGATAAGAGTATTAAATACTTGAAAAGTCTCCCTTTAAGGTACATTTTGCACACATAAAAAATGTGCAATTAATCACGATTAATCATGGACAATCATGCGATTAAATATTTTAAGCGATTGACAGCCCTAGTGTAGTTTTAAATTTTGATCCATTTCACCTTAGCATCACCGACTAACCGACAGCAAAGAGCAGCGGATTTGTGAATAAATCCGGAGCTATCGCGACCCCGAGAGGTTAAACTCAGCGGAATGAACAGTAAAGAGCAGAACATTGTTAATCGGATCAACGTGTTGCCATGAAGAGGACATCCTGAGGCTGACCACAGTTTGACCACACTATAGCAGCTCATTACGCCTGCATTATTGCTCTGCTCCGCTGACTGGCGAGCAGCTTCAGGTCAGGATGACGCGAACCATCGATTGGTGCGTTTCACTGATGCATTGCTTATTTATATAAATGCTGTATTGCGTTTGCAAACATTGCATGCTTAATTTGTCACAGAAGGAGAAAGATCCTCCATCATAACAAGAAAAAGTGAAATAAACACTATTTTGAAAGCAACAAACTTGTCAAATGAATCACATCGCATGCACTCAAATACAGAAAAACAGTGGAAATAATCCATTTTTGTTGTATTGAAGGTAAAAACAGGGTGTTATTGTGTCTGAATTACAGGATGGGTAACTTTGTGCATCAGTAGCTTTCAGAGAACAGTGAGCGTTATTGATCCCTCACTTCATTTTGACAATTATTTAATGTAATAGTTGTCTAAATGGGTGCAACTTGATGTGTGAACCTGAAGTGCACAAAAATAATAGCTACAACAACAGCTCTCTGGGGTCAATGAAAGGACACTTTGTCAGCAACTCTTTTTTTTAAAGGTAACAACAACCTTTCCAGCAGCTGAAAATAAACTATTCCCCTCAATCAATATCCTTCCAGTCAGAGAAGGTTGAAGGTTAGAGGGCGAACCCCGATGAAACATTTGATTGGATAATCAAGGGCAATAGCCTTAATTAATTGATTCGGGGTTCAGCAGGAGGAGGAGTGGTTTATAACATATAATGTGTTGGTTTCCGTAACCATGAAGGATTCCATTATTTATGTAAGAGAGTCCATTATGTCACATTGGGGAGAAAAAATAGGCGTTTTTAATGGCATCACCATTTAATCAAGCAGAACTTCATTAATCCACATAATTAATTGAGCAGGCTTTGCTATGTTCCTTTTGCTACCTTTACTTTCTGGTCGGACGGACATGTTTCACCATTATTGTTGTCCCATCCCTCCAAGGGTTGTGAGTTAATCTGCATGACCCAGCACCTGTCACATACTAATAAACACAGAACTAATTGACTTTGTTGCCCCACTTATCAGCTGCCTCGCCAGTCAAAGCAACCTCCGAGATTTTTTGTTTGTTTACAGCGGGACTACCAGGTGTGTCTCATCAAGCAAGAAAAATATAGTTTATTATATAAGTGTTATGGGTCATTATAGTGGAGAACAATGTATCAGAAATTAGCTTAAATAATACAGTACGACGACGCCAGTACAAGGACTGCTGACAACTTATGAAAAGATTAAAAGGAGTTAATTATATATATTATTAAAAAATTATAAGAAGGATCAGAGGTTGATTCCTATAATCTGTCAATATGTTAATGGATTAATACACCTTTTTTAAAATAATTTATAAGTAGTTATTAGTTATTATTGTTTATTGTGTCATGCACATAGAAGTGCCTAGCCCACATGGACTTACTGTTGCAGTGGTGACATTTTTTCAGACAAGGACAAAACGTCTTGAATATAAGATTATATTACAAACAAAGAACTTTGTCTTCTGTTCCTAGCTTGAAAAAAATAAAATCTGTTTTAAAAAAGATTCCTTTCCTAAAATACAAGTTTTTTTTATATAATAATGCATCTCATCAACAATGAATAATTTAATAATTTCAATTATTTTAAATGCCTGAAGATGTAAAAAAAGATCCATTATTTCACAATAGACAAGCAAAGATCAGAGAAAAGTCACAGAATCGAACATATTTTGCATGGCAGACCCCTCAGATTTATCTTGTGACCCCTAGGGGGATCCTGACCCACAGGTTGGGTACCACTGGTCTGAAGTCACTGCTTGTTGCGTGAGTGACAACAGCATGGTGGCTCCTGTTTTATCAAGTGGGATTCAAGCTGTCTTTACTGGCATGACAATAAGTATCGTCAAACCATTTTGTACGATGTTTACAGTGTTTGTATAATAATTCATTACGTGAGAAAAAAAAGTCAACAAATGGTTTGCACATTACTACACTATTATGTACTATATTATTAAACGGCTTTGTTGAATACTCGATTCTGATTGGTCAATTTCGGCACTCTACGGCCTGCTATTTCTTTACAGCAGACCACTGCTATGTATAACAGACCGTTGCTATTGACGCAGTTCTGATTTCGGACTCTGGAGGACCATTTTTGTGTCAAATTATAGATTTCTCCCAAAACGACATTTCTTATCGTTCAAGTGACAAAGCCCTCTAGCGGCAATGACATCGGGAGCAACAAAGGAAGTAGAGTGACATCATTATACAGCCACAAAGTAAGTATAGAGAGGAGGTCGGGATGCATGGACGGGTCAACAAAATGATTGACTTTAACACAGGAGACTGCTGCTCGTTTCCTGTTTCCAATCGACAGTCAACGTTGGTTTCTTTTAACCAAGACCGTTGTCGTTCCCTGTCCTTGTGGTTATTGTTGTAACCATGACAACCAAGGTCCCATCACCTAACCTAGTTGTAACGAAGTGCCTAAACCTAACTTAACCTAAACTAAAGCACTGTAAAATCAGAAACAATGTTGTCCTGTTGATAGCAGCTTCAGATCAGAAAATGCTTACATGTGATGTCGTGGGGAGCACGGACCAACTATATATTTTGTGGTGTTGAAAACAATTTACTACAAAAAATAAATAACAAAACAGCAGTCATCCTTTGGGGTCCTCAGTGCATTTGGGGTCAAAAGTTTGTCATGAAGCTGTAGAGATGGTGGCCTCCTCCATCAGAGGGATACGCTAGCAACAAAGATGAGAGCTGACCATGTAAAACTACGGCCCATGTGCCCTACTTATCCAGCAACACAGCAGCGGGAGAATGTGCCCGCTATATACGGAGCAACCACATGCCACAGTGTGCTCGCTCTATACACTCTCTCTCTCTCGCTCTCTCTCTGTTGCTCTTGTTGTCTCTTCCCTTTACACACTTACGTGCACACATGCACACGCGCACACAATGGCTGTGCAAAGTTTTTCCAGGGTATTTTTCGGTTAATTAACAGATTAGTGGTGTGGGGCAGCTCTGAAGTTCACAGGTCAAGACTAAACCCTCTAACTGGGAGGATAATCAGTGGCAGGTGGGTCCACACTTCTCCTGTTGCCCCTCACAAACCCCTCCCCTCTTGACTTGACTTGTGGCAAAAAAAGCCCCCACCCCCGTATAGGCTACCAACGCTCTTGACTCCGGCCACTGCTAAAGCACCTGAAGGAGGGAAAGGGAGAGAGGTGGTGCGAGGGAGAGAGTAATCGGGGTGAGGAGGGGATGGAACAATATTTGAAAGAGCAGGAGGAGAGGCCTGCACTGGATAAGTTCTGGAAATGTGCCATCCTTTCATACGCGCTGCCAGGACCCATATTTACAAAACTGACCAGTGGGATTCTCTGAACACAGTTTCACTGAATGGAACGTGGACTATAGGAGCGTAGGCCTGGGGCTAATGCTATAAAATAGAAATACAATAAGGGAGACGGCTGCAAAGAGAATGAGGGCTCGAGTCTCTCTCTTTTTTTTCACCCTGTCTCCATTCACTCCTCCCATATTCCATTCCAGGTTCTGCTTGGTGGAGACCTCCATTGTGAGCTTGTGAATGGGAGACTTTGGGAGTGTCTCTCCTTCTATTAATTAGGACTGGCCAGCGTTTCCGCTCCCCTGTGAGCCCCTTCATTATTATTTCTTCACATTCTTTTGCAAAAAGTTAACCCCATTCCTTCGCTCACACTTCAAAGACCTCTGACAAAGATGCAGTCTCTGTAAAAAAAAAAAAAAAAAAAAATGGTGAAAATTTAAGCTTTAATTTCAAGAGCATCCGAAAGCTGTTTCCGTTAAAAGCAAATATATGTATTTTGAACAAAATAATCCACCTTTATGTCAAAATACAACAAGGATAACACCGTAAAAACATTTCTCAAATAAGGTGTTAAATTCCTCACATACTAACAACTAGGTTTATTTGATACAGGGTTAAAACACTAAATGATGCATCATTATTAATAATGCAATAAAATAATACTGCAATGCAACACACCCTCTGGGGCCATTTCTGCATAATACACTGTATTACCAATTCTTTATTTTTATTTAAGTACAGTAAGATTTAAATTTGTATTTTTTATCGTGTTATTGCTACGTAAGTAAAGGATCTGAGTACTTCTTGCACCACCGATTGTTGCTTTTAGGGCTGCAACTAACGATTATTTTCATTGTGGGTTAATCTGTAGATTATTTTCTCGATTAATAGATTAGTTGTTTGATCTATAAAATGTCAGAAAATGGTGAAAAATGTCGATCAGTGTTTCCCAAAGCCCAAGATGACGTCCTCAAATGTCTTGCTTTGTCCACAACTCAAAGATATTCAGTTTAGTTGTAAAGATACCAGAAAATATTTACATTTAAGAAGCTAGAATCAGAGATTTTGACTTTTTTTCTTAAAGAATGATTCAAACCGGTAAATCGATTAGCAAAATAGTTGAAGAATAATTTAATAGTTGACAACCAATCGATTAATCGTTGCAGCTCTAGTGGCTTTGTTCCCTAAATATATCCAGCAACTCACCTGTGATCATTTAGTTTTAGTTTTTTTGTTTTTTATGCTTTATAATATTCACAAAATGATGACCACAAATGTCGGAGGGCATAACAAATATATGTCATTGAAGTACAGTGATTCATGGACGCACTTATTGAAATGCCAACCTAAAATACACCTCCCCTACATCTGTGGTGAACATCAGCGAGCAAAGAAGTCCTGGGGTGCATTCTACCGCTGCCCAGCGGGCATCCATTTGCCGAAAAAAAAAATCACTTTGCCTCATTAGCTACACACACTCTTAGTTTGTCACAATGCCTTTGCTTGAGTCCTGCTAACAGAGCCCCCCCTCTTCTCTTTCTCTAGGTGGAGACTTCAGGGGCCAGAGGCACAGTTTGGGTGAGTGAGGCCTTTTCTTTCTACCCCTCTCCTAGCTGGTTTAAGGGTTGTAATTATCTTTTGCTGGGGGAGGCTGTAAATTGGATTAAAGTGGAGGGTCTCGGCTGAGTGGATCACCCCCATCTCCCCCCCTTCAGCCCTCCACTTCCCCCGCCATCTCACCACTTGGTGGGCCGCACGCTGATAAAGTGCGGAAAACCGGATTTGGATTCAGCCTCAGCATTCATGGCTTCCTGCCGGAAAAAATGAAATTTTCCAACAGAAGGGGCCAGTGTGCCTGTGGTATCTGTCCGTGTGGTGTATTTCATCTGGCCTCACTCTTCCAGAAACACCATTACCTACGTTATCAGTGTGAACCAACTCAGCCTGACTGGACCAGGAAGCCTGGCCAACTACTATCCATACAGTCTCTGACCATCTCAGTATTGTAGCTCTCCAGTGCTGGTGGGCTGAATTACGCTTTATTTGATTTAATTGGCAGCTATTTATTCAGGATTTTGCTGTAAGATATATAGTATGTTTATTGATTCGACTAAGACATTGAAAAAAAGTGAATTTAATGCTCAAAATTTATGGTACAAGATCCATAGAAAAACATATTATATATGACGGTGAATATAAAGGCAGTTAACATCAAAATTTGAGGGACAAAGTAAGAAAAGCAGATAGGGAGAGGATGACTTTTGGGGGGTGAAGTCGTTTTCCTGGCGATCGTAAAATTCTAATCCTGTCGAGGAATGTCTCCTGGTCTTTACGGATTGCTGGGATACTGGTGCGTGAAATGGCAAGTCTACCTTTCCAAATGATGTGAACCCTGTTTTCACTGAAATTGCAAAAGCTTTTACAACTCGTGGCAGGTGCTGCATTTGCATTGAATGGACTTGTCTATGGAGAGACGGGTGCCCACGACTACATCTATATCCTGCGTGATTAGAGAAACCTTGTCTTCACTTTTTTTTTTTTTAGCCTCTGGTAAATGTATGTGGATGGACACAAAAACACCCGTAAAACATACTGTAGTGTAAATAACCTTGCTGTGAAAAAATACCATTATGTGGGTGATATTGCACTTTTTTCCTCCAAAAATATCAGGAATATAATGCAATCCAACACAACAACACCATTTATATCCCAAGAAATAAGACATCTTCAAAACGGATTTAAAAAAAATGTACTTTATAAAATTCAGAAAGGTAGCTTTTGTTGCATGGCATTGTGTTGGATGCATTATATTTTTCAGGAGAAAGCAGTTATGAAGTATTTAAGTGCGATTTTGAGGTACTTTACTTAAGTATTTCCAATTTATATTCCCTTTAGACAGAAATATTGTAGTTTTTACTCCCCTACATTTATCTTTACATACAAAACATATAATGGGATTATACAATATGACACATTGTTATAGATAATTATAAAACATTACTGTATCTAGAGTAGGGCTGGTCGATATGGAGAAAATAAATATCACAATATTTTTGACCAAATACCTTGATGTCGATATTGCGTCGATATTGCATGGTTGACTATTGGTGCTTTCACTAAATATTTAAACAATGAGATTTTTGATAAATAATCATCAGTAATGTGGATATAATGACTAAGTGGGTAACAGCAAATAATAGAAGAGCTAGAACAGTCTGGTAAGTTCAGAAGATTACATCACTTTACTGTAATGCAGCCTTTAAAACCAGGAAAAGACAACACTTATGCCACATTACGATATGCAAAATCAAAGATATCACGATATCGATATAATATCGATATATTGCTCTGCCCTAATCTAGAGTAGTTAAAATAAGCCCCACCTCAACTAGCTTTAACATTAATATGCTGGTTAAATGTCAATGCATCATTATTCATAATGAAATAATATAATACTGCAATATAACACACAACACATTCTGGGGCCTTTTCTGCATAATGAATACTTTTCATTTTGAAACTTTAGATACACTTTGTTACCTATTCTATTGTACTTTTACTGAAGTAAGATTTAAATTAGTATTTTTACATCGTGTTATTGCTACATAAGTAAAGGATCTGAGTACTTCTTGCACCATCGATTGTTGCTTTTAGGGCTGCAACTAACGATTATTTTCATTGTCGGTTAATCTGTCGATTATTTTCTCGATTAATCGATTGGTTGTTTGGTCTATAAAAAAAATGTCAGAAATGGAGAAAAATGTCGATCAGTGTTTCCCAAAGCCCAAGATGATGCCCTCAAATGTCTTGTTTTGTCCACAGCTCAAAGATATTCAGTTTCACTGCCATAGAGGAGTAAAGAAACCAGAAAATATTCACATTTAAGAAGCTGGAATCAGAGAGTTTTGATGTTTTTTTTTCTCTTTAAAAAATGACTGAAACCGGTTAATCAATTATCAAAATAGTTGGCGATTAATTTAATAGTTGACAACTAATCGATTAATCGTTGTAGCTCTAGTTGCTTTGTCCCCTAAATATATCCAGCAACTCATCTGTGATAATTTAGGCTGTAGAGAATGCTTTTTATGCTTTATAATATTCAATATGAATGTTTGGGAATCATCATCATCGTAGCCACTGACAAATGTGTTGCAGACTGTATTGTAAATAATGCATTTATGTGAGTCAGCAATTGATCAGACATTATCTTTCATAAACTCCGAGCTATAAAAAATTAATCAATGACGCTTACACCAGACAAACACCATAATATTTCCTCAGGTGAAAGGTTTATACTGTATCTCTCACTTCCAAAACCAAATTTGTGAATGGAGTAAGTGAAGTAGCGGAAGGGTTTTCTCAGAGGTAATACCAAACTAGGTTGAGTGGTCCCCTATTGCGGGTATAATGACCTGAAACCTGAAGAGCAATGAAAGGGAGTCTATTGAGGAGGGTTTTTCCATTCACGCAAAATGTCAATGCATTTTCCAACAGACACTTACAAGGGATCAGTGGACCCTCAAGTGTTCATGAAGAAAATAACCTTTCAGTACTACACAGGGATGCTGCTCGCCTGAGCCATTCTACGACCATAACACCTCTAATGATTTAACCAAATAGCTTTGGCATTTTAGGAAGATAGCAAAAGCAAAAATGAACACAGAAAAAATAAAAACACGAGAAAACATCAACGGCCGTTCGAGGTTTAGTTATGCCTTCAGGCAATCTGCATGAAATGATGGAGCAAAAGGCCACACAGAGTGCAATCGAGTAAGCTATCTTGGGTTTTAGTTACCAGCGTGGAGGTGTTTTCTCATAAGGGCTAGAAAAACAGAGCTATCTGGGATGCTCTTCTTTTGATGTTCCCTCAGCCTCCCAGCCTTTTCCCTGCTCTCAGCCACTGAGATAAATGGGTGGGAGTGCTGCTGGTAGGAGATTCCTCAACACAGTGGGAGCTCAGGGCCGTCACTACGAGTGTTTGTCTAAGATATGGACTGTTTGTAGTACTCCCCACTACTAATTCATTTATTATTACACACAAGAAATATGGCCGGGAAAAAAATGTGTTTTTTTTCTTTTCATTGTACATCATGACACCGCCTCCCTTTTGTTTCCAGTAGGGCTGTCAATCGATTAAAACATTTAATCGCGATTAATCACACATTTTTTATCTGTTCAAAATGTACCTTAAAGGAAGTATTTAATACTCTTATCAACATGGGAGTGGGCAAATATGATGCGTTATGCAAATGTATGTATATATTTATTACTGGAAATCATTTAACAACACAAAACAATGACAGATATTGTCCAGAAACCCTCACAGGTACTGCATTTAGCATAAAAAATAGGCTCAAATCATAACATGGCAAACTCAAGTCCAACAGGCAACAACAGCTGTCAGTGTGTCAGTGTGCTGACTTGACTATGACTTGCACTAAACTGCATGTGATTATCATAAAGTGGACATGTCTGTAACGGGGAGACTCATAGGTACCCATAGAAACCATTTTCATTCACTTATCTTGAGGTCAGAGGTCAAGGGACCCCTTTGAAAATGGCCATGACAGTTTGTCCTCGCCAAAATTTAGCATACGTTTAGAGTGTTATTTAGCCTCTTTTGAGACAAGCTAGTATGACATGGTTGGTACCAATGGATTCCTTAGGTTTCATATGATACCAGTACCTTCACTGTATCTTTAAAACTGAGCCCGCTACAACCTAAAAATCACAAGATGTGTTAATGCGTTAAAGAAATTAGTGACGTTAAAACAAATTTGCGTTACCGCGTTATTACCGCGTTATTATCGCCTTAACTTTGACAGCCCTAGTTTCAAGCATTGGAATTAGTTAGATATATTTTATTAATTCAAATCATTTTATCTCCCAAGTATGCTCATAGTGATGAATTAAACACAGCCACTGTACCTAATGACTATGAAAAAGACCATTTACTGTGCATTATTATGAAAAGACATCGGCAATGAGTTAGAAAAACAATAAATGTTCACATGCGCCGCTTTTAATTTGTAACTTTTAATGGATTCGAAAACAAATAAAGTTGTATTGATGAGCGCACATTCTTGAAGTTGACACAGTGCGATGCTCCTTTGAGGACACTGTGTACAAAAGGGCTTTGCTAATCCAGGTCTGTGTGCGGACGGATCACCCACACATCCTACACGTTTAGACCGGATATGTGGCGGCAAATGAGGGCATTTTGTCTCCGTGTTTATTAGACAGTAGTCAGAACCTCCTTTCAACTTTAATTTCCTGCCGTGTCATCTGAAGACAAAGATCAAACGGGGGACAAAGTGACCCTCCACGCTCCAGACTCCTCTGAGGAGAGAGTGAAGAACCCCCACCGTTCCCTCGCCCTGACCCTATCTCTCTCCACTTCCTCTCCACACAACCCTCCTCCACCAGGCCAGCCCTTAAAAGGTAAAACTTATCATAGCTATTTGTCCGCAATGAGCCTGTTCACCCTGCGTTACTGATTAGTGATTGACTCGGGAACCATTTGTACACTCGCAACTTGATTCTGTCATTGACGGATACCGCGTCACTCCCCGGGATTTAATGTTCCGTACAAGCGGCCGTGAATCTGTCACGTTGACTTAATCTGCTTTTAATTTGCATTTCGACTTCTTCTGTATCTCCTTGGTGTTCACCCTCCGAAATGGCCATTCGGTGAGCCTCTCCTTTCTCATCAGAAAAACTTTGATTGCCAATCTGCGCGATCCGTGTCAATCAAACATCTGTTCGGCGTTTTTGTCCACCGCCGCACCTGCTGACCTCCAAGTGACCTGCAGAATAAGCAGCGAGGCGGGAAACCGCAGGAAGCAATTTACTCTCCCAAAGCTACCTTGGAATGGGAGAGCCAATCGGGGCTCTGCGCAGAGTGTCCATTTTTTTGATTAAACGTACTCCAGACCTGGCTTCTTATGTTTGATTTTCTTTCTCTTTTAACGGCACCCACAGTGTTACATATAGGCAAAGGGGAGGTGAAATTTCTCCCTTCCAAATGGATTGCAATTTCCCCCCATTTAGCACCTGAAGGTAATTAGCTTGAAGAGATTGCAGAGTGAGAAACACGTTCATGGAACATTAACTCTCGCACATTCTCCAGTTGCAGGGAATTAATAGGAAAGATTAAAGTTTAAAGAGAGCAAATGCCATTAGCTCACAAACCCCTTCTCTGGGGCTGCAACCAAACCATGCTAAACCAATGCTGCTTTTAAAATAGACTTTCTTTCTCCCCCATGATTTTCGTCATGTTACAAGCAAAGTTGCATAGGTGTATTAGTGATGACTGTGATAGTGCCGCAGCTTTATATTGTCCTCTTTATTGAGATTTTTGTGTGTCCTCTCATCTGCCCCTGCATTATGCTAATGACCAGCTTGGCATGTGCTAAATTTAGCAGCTAGCACACATAAAATAACCAGCATCAATGCAGATTTTGATACACTTTTTTCTCTTAACTTATCATGTCTTCTTTGCTGTGCCTTCAGGGATTTTTTAAAGTCTCTCTATGTGTATCTAATCATTTATTTTCATCATACATTGAGTTTTCGTTCGGATCTACTTTTCTCCACTTATTTGCCCATTTAGCCATTCATCCATCAATCTATCTACCTTAAGGGGATAGAGGAGGAGACGGCAATTGGCAATGAATTTTTAGAGGCCATCCCACTCACAGATTCCATCATGGCCTGGAAAATTCTGCGAGGTAAAAAAAAAAAAAAAAAAAAAAAAAATGAAATTGAGACATGGTAGAATTTATTGCCCAGAAAATTCCATTCTACTATCTGATTTGAAAAGTCCAGTCCTCCTAGCTTCAGAAAATCTATTTCCCCCACATTTTAATACCCCGCGTAGCAGTCCTCATAATTCATTCAAGTGTGTTAAGCTCAGTTTTATTAGATCTGAAACAAATTTTGGTGGGGATCTTATAGGTCATTAACCATGGAGTAATTTTATCCTTGTTTCCCTAATGATGCCATAATGGTGAGTGAATTTCTTAACTAAAGACCAAAGAACATTGTGAAGGTCAGCTTCATCTGCAGGCTCCTTCAAGCGCTTCTCGGAGAGATTGGAAAAGTCGCACATTTTTGAGGAGTCATTAATAACCTTAAAGCTGAGAGCCTATTTGCGTTCTCGCTCTCTACCTTTTAATTTCCCTGCTTTTTCACTCTCTTTCTCTCTCTCTCTCCTGCTCTCTGTCTTTTTTTTCTGCTCTTTGATTGCCCTCATGCAGAAAGAAAGGAATGCTGTGTGAACGGGTTGGTGAGAGTCAGAGAAAAAGAGAGGGAGAGCAGGAATGGTAGTGTAGTGACATACAGATCCCAGATGTGATGCTGCTATAATTTGAATTTTATGCCTTTGTTATCGCTTTAATCATTTTCTTTATTCGTTTTGTTTCAGTGGTCTGGGAGAGACACCTGATAGGGTAAACCACCGAGGGACCCATTTTTATTTGGAATGTGGTGCAAGGTCTAATTAGAATTTGAATTTTGCTGAGCCTTGAAATGGCTGGTACTTTATCCTGATCGCCTTAGATATTGTTCCAAGTCAATCATTTGTCATCGCAAAGCATGCCGGGAAGGCTCCGCTAATGAAGCCCTGGGTTTGTTCGCCATTTTTTTTGCTGCCCTGGCATTTTTGTCCATTTAGGCAGCCTGATGTAGGGACGACAGTGGTTATATATCCACGTTACGACACCAGCAGGAGCTCACTGTGGTTGGACTGCTGGTGTCACATCCATCTGAGGTCTGTCACCATTCAGTGTCTGCACACTGTAAAGGATCTGAGAAGGTCTATTACTGTACTGCCTTTTATTTTATCAGAGAAAGCAGTCAGAGTTAGCTCTTTATTTATATTCTACATACAGTGGTGGACAGTAACAAAATACCAGATACTACTTTAAATATTTTCATAGACCTCATCTACTCTACTTTTTTTCTTTCTTACTCCACCACATTTCAGAGGGAGATATTGTTCTTTTTACAGCTATAGTCACTTTTTATTGAAAACATATCATTTATAAAACATGATGCTAGATTAATCGGTGGTAAGTAACTAAGTACATAACTGAAGTACTGTACTAAAGAACAATTTTGAGGTACTTTTTACTTGAGCATTTACATTTTATGGTACTTTATATATCAACTCCACTACAGGAAAACATTGTACTTTTTAATCCTCTACATTATTTGAGTAGTAACTCTTTACATTAAGATTTCACATATAAAATCCATGATCAATTTATAAAATAGGATACATTTTTATAGATCCAGTAGTATATGAAGTTAAAATGAACTCAACTACAACATTAAAGTTCCTCTTATATGTTAATGCATCGATGATAATGATCTAATGATATAATAATATAACACTCACAGGGCACGTTCTGCCTAAACTTTTATTTTAAATACTATGAAACAGTGTGTAGCATTTAGGGGGATCGATTGGCAGAGATGGAATATAATATTAATAGTTATGTTTTCTTTAGTGTATAATCACCTGAAAATAAGAGTTGTTGTATTTTCGTTAGTTTAGAATGAGCCGTTTATATCTACATAGGGAGCGGGTCTTCTCTTCACGGAGCCGGCCGCCATGTTTCTACAGTAGCCCAGAACGGACAAACCAAACACTACCTCTAGATAGGGCCATTCACTTTTTCATGTTTTCGCATCGGCCAACGTAGTTCTCCTACAATCTTGGCACACGGAAGAAGCATCAGTTGGTTGCAATCTGCAACATCACCACTTGAATTTTACTTTCAATTTGCACAACAGATATATCTTAAATCTTATATTTAATTCTATTTTATTGTATTTTTTTCTTTTATCTAGTTTAAAGTAGTTGGTATGTACATTTATATAGAGATTTGTTATTACAGTGTTTTTCGTACCTACCTCATGTCTTTTTGAGTGAGTGATGCACATTCTTTGGGATCTGTGTAAATTGCTGCTGTAACACCGCATTTCCCCTTAAATAAAGTCAATCTATCTATAAAGGGATAAATAAAGTCAATCTATCTATCCTAGATGTCACCAGATCCTACACACTGCTCCTTTAAGTACATTTTGTTGCTAATAGGTCTGTACTTTTACTTAAGTAAACTTTTGAATGCAGGACTTTTGCCTGTAATGGAGGATTTCTATGGTGTAGTATTCCTACTTTACTTAAGTAAATTATCTAAAATACTTCTTAATTACACAACAGTATATTGGCTCCACCATAACCCTCAACAACATATACATGAATCCACCAGTATAATGATCCAATAAAAATTATATAAAGCTCACAGCAACTATTTTATTACTGCATAATATGTATTTTTACTTTGTGATTAATACTTTTGTCAATACTATTAATACTTTAGTACTTGTTCTTTTACTTGGGTAACATTTAAACTGCAGGACTTACTTGTAATGAAGAATTCTTACATTGTGGCATTGATACTGATACTTAATCGGACTGTCTACAGAGTATGACGCATGCATAAGAGAAAGAGTTCCAAGTAAAAACTAAAGAATAGCAGCTCAATAGCAGCTTAACTAAATGAACAATGAATTTTAGTTAAATATACCAGTATAAGTTTTCTTTACAGATTTAAAGACACGACTTTTCATTACAGAAACAGAAAACTATAAGTTCACAGTCCTTGTTCCCACAGTGTGAGAACATATGTGTATGTGTGTGTCTCTCATTTGGAGTGATTCCTCCCAGGGACAGGGGACTACTAGCTGTCCTGTACGTCGCTGTGTGAACAGGAAAAGGTAATGGTGTTTTGTCACAGCCTATCTGGGTTAACGTGTGTCCTCCTCTCAGGTCCCCTCCGATGCGTTTTATTTCCCGAGCGCCTCCTTCGGAGAGATTGGAGTTGACAGGCGTTAACATTTAGAAATGTACCAATAAATGGCATTCATGGGTGCTGATGTGCAGTTTGCTGGAGGTATATATGAAGGGCAGTGCAGCTGCTATGTGTGCAACACTGGAATATTAACTTCAAAGTATCTATTAATTATGATATAGTTGCATTGTGCTGGAGGATAACGCATACTGTAGAAGGAGTTCCTTTATCATTTATGCAGAATGTTTGTTATTCAGTTGTATTATAAATCGTTCTCCCTCAGATGTGCTTGAGCGGGCAGGTATCTCTCGACCATACACACGGGACTAGACTTTTCTGTTAATTGTGTTGAAATCTAATTGGAACTGAAGTAAAAGAAAAAAAAGTGTGGAAAGCCTGCTTTGAACTCCTTTGAAAATAAAATAAAATTCTTCTGACAAGATGATGGATCACCTGTAAGTCTACCTGACACTGAAATTAGGGTTTTTAATGACATGCTGCCTCCTCCTAGATGTGAAATTCAAATTCCCTCCCTGGTCTCCCTCCCTGTCGTCACCTGTCCCTTTGACTCGCGTACGCCAAACACAGGCACTTTGTCTTTGTCACTGGGAGCAGGACAATGTTTTTCACCAGCAAGCTTTTGTATTAACCAATCTCATATGGAACTGAGGACATAGCTCATTGAGCAGCGTGTTGTTGTTACGCGAGCGTATTTTTCCTTTCATAGGGACCAGCCACAGATTTCTTGTACCGCTCATTTTATCCCCGCTGTAGAGGCCTCCTTATTGTTCTATACATCATCAGAGCTGAATTCCATTTTCTGACAATTTATAGATCAGATAAAGAAATTAAAATCTATTCTGGTTTTCCTGTTTAAAACCTAAATCCACAAAAGTAATATTAAAATCCTAATATTGACTGGAGGCACATCAGATTAAAACTGAACTGAACAAGGATTTGATCTTGATATTTGAGCTCTCCTGGCACAGTGGATGACGCTGGTACGGTGTCACCTGTAATCAGGTGTGGCACCTCTCATGAACACCAGCGTCGGCTCCCTTGTCACCCCCACGACGCTCTGTTTCAACGGGGGCCACGGTAATCCATCCTGAAGCATGAGGGAAAGGCCCCGGCTGGCTCTGGGACTGGGGGCAGTGAGAAGCAAATGAAAAATCAATGCCACTGTGACACATTAACTTATCCCCCAATTTCATAACTGGCATTAGGTGTCAGGAGAAATCTGTAGTGTGGAGGTGGCTGGTCGGGCCTTATTGGCTTTCACGGCCGCCGTGTGCTCTCGGCTGGCGGAGGAAGTGGGCGAAAGTGGGGAGTTACAGCAAAATAATAAAAGGCGATGAAAACTCAAGGACTTCATCAGTTGTAGCTGCTGGGCTCACAGTGAGCAACATGCAGTGCAGGCTGCCCTTCTGGCTGAGCTCAGCAAATGAAGCCATGGAGCAGTTTCCTTGTGCATTAATAAATATTTGATTTACCACTGTTAGGGCTGGGCGATATGGCCAAAATCTCGAAATCACGATACAGGTCATTTCATATCTTGATAACGATATACATCACGATATAGCATGTTTTCTGGTCATTCAATAAAAAAATAGTCTATATGAAATAACCACATGGTAAAGCCTATTTTTGTATACTCCCGTGTGAAGTAGCCAGTTGATGATTCTGAGCTGTAGATTAAAAAACAGACAAAAAAAAAAACTTATACTACATATATAAAACACATCATGTGTGTGTATGTCGAACCCTGTAAACTAGAAATTATGTTTAGATACGACTAATTTGTTTTCAGGGAAAACTGCCTGGACTATGTTTGGCAGCAAGGTTTTTAGAGTGTAAGTGCTACATCTTTGTACTGCAGTATAAATTGCAAGTCTATGACACTGGTGGCCCAACTGGTATCACGCCAAAGCGTGTAATAGACCTGCCTGTCCACCAGAGGATATCGTGTCAGTATCACGATTTGCTTTGCCGAGGCGTGAATATCACATGCGTGTATGAAGGTGCAGTACCAGCAGGGGGCAACAAAACCACTCACTTAGGTTTAGGACAAACGTCATGGTTGGCCTTAAACAACGTATTCTCATACAACGGTTCGATATCTTATGAAAAAGTTACTTCTCCATTTTCGTTCGTTCTCCTACGAATGTCCAGCAACACTTGTCAATTTCCACTCGTTACATGCATACAGTCTTTTCAAAATAAACTTCCGTCTTCACAGGAAACAACTTCCTTAGGTTTAGGCAACAAAACTACTTAGGTAGGTTTAGGAATAGATCGTGGTTTGGCTTAAAATAACTCCGGAAGTGGCGTTTACTTAAGTACGTAAGTTACGTGACACCCATCCACCATGACCTCTTCTCTACGCGGCGTTCGTCGCTCTTTATATTTCCTGGTTTACGATTATGTGAATTACACATGAATTGATTTTGTGGGATATACACGAATTACAGTGCATTACTTTTAGTTGGTATAGTAACAAACAGTGTATGAGACCAGCCTGCCTTAAAATAAGTACGTAAAACGAAATTCAATACATACAGAAGCAACGTAACATAAGTATGGGAAACCTGTCACAAACGTCACTAAAAAACATGACAAACGCCACTAACGTAACTTACAAAACAAAAACACCGGTCTCAAACACCGGCCTCCTGGTTGAAATTCCTGTGTTTGTTGGACCTATCCATCTCCCCTCCTGCCCGCCATAAGCAGTCTTTCTCCCTTTTTATTCTACGTCACTAGCTCGGAGCGTAGCATATTCACACGGATGCATTTACTTTGCAGTCAGTGCAGACTACATGGTGTACAAATGACACACTAAACTCAAGAATGGCGCTCTTATTACACGCTTTTGCCTTGTGCATTATCGTGTCATTCACACGCCTTTTCCAGCCGCCATGTTGGGGGCCGGTGGTGTGGTTAGGTTTAGGCAACAAAAGGACTTTGGTCAAGGTTAGGAAGTAATTGTGGTTGAGGTTAAATATTAATAAAGTAAACACATTGTGTCTTGTGCTTTGAGTTACTTTCGACTTTTTCAATATTTAACCACAATGTTTCCCTATTACATGTCAGTGAGTGCGCACATTTTTGTGACTTGGCAGGTAAGTAATTCAGGTGGCATTACATTTCTCACAAAACAAATTTTCTCGTGCAAATTAGTAGCATTTAAAAAATGTCTTTGTTTCTAGGAAACATGGTTTGTACATCACATGTATGAGTCACTTTAAAACCTTGGCTTACTTTATATATGTTAAAATGTTCATTTTCATTACAATAATCCTTTTATGTGTAACAGAAGGACTTTAAAGGAGAAACAAAGGAGAAGTGATTTAGGAAAATGACAGATTTTATTGCTCTCTTTGCCTTTGAAGTTCCTCTTAATTCAAAATAAGCTCGCCGTTCATCTGTCACATCATAACAATAATAATCTACAGCAAGTCAGTGGAAATAGCGGGGAGAAAAATAGCCTTCACTTGGAGAGCGGGCCTAATCAGTACTCTCTCTCAACTGTTAAATGTATTTAAACACTAAATTAACAACCCATAAAGGGCCTCTGGTACACTACATTCAAATTAGAGCCAGTTCTTATTTACTGCCACAGAACTGCAAAAGTGACACTTTCCCTGATCACATTAAGAAAAGCAACGGAGTGACCTTGGCGTAATGGAGGTGGATGAGATACGAGCGCCACCGCCCTCATCCTCAAAAAACACACAGATTCCCTGTATCCTCTCAGCCAGCAGGCGGGGATGGGAAAAAAAAGAGAGAATGATAGAAAGAGGATGACTGTCCTCATCTACGGTGTCATTAAATCATCAGCTAATGGCGTTAGCATCAGTTCAGCTACTAATGCTGAGGCGAACCACTCAGATTTATGGGACTGACATGTGAGAGTTGGAAAACAGAAGAAAAAGAGAGAAAAGCTCCAGGTCTGAGTTTTAGAGAAAAAGCCCAGCCAGCTTGCGGTTCACCTCTAAGTTCTGTGCCGGGGGTGTCATCTTGTTTAGTGGGAGTTGATCGTTCACATATTTAATGCTTTAATTACACCTCAACAGCTGTGCACAGTGATTTAAGTTTATGGATGTGAAAGCTCTTAATTATGAAGCAAAACGCATAAAGTCATTTCTGATGGTGGATGCAGACAATTAAATTTATTTAAGATTTTCTGCAGCGGCAGAGTAAACGGCTTTCTGAAAATGACCCTTACTGAAGTGCACAATATGCTGTAATGTGTTTCCATAATGTACGATCAGTGTGAACAGAAGGCATCAATCAGGAGGCGTCAACGGGAAGTAAAGAACAAATTCTTGTTTTTCACATTTATAGCGCACGAAAAACAGAGTCTGTAAACAATGAAGGACACAAGAGGGACGAATGTGTCAGCCTCACACAAAAGAGGTTCCTATCTGGATATATCTTGGGGCTTGATGAGCCCTGACGATGGGGATGCAGTACTCAGTTCTACATAGACCTGAATGGAAAGCGCCCGGCAGCTTCTGAGTTGGCATTTGAAAAAACAAACAAAGGGAAATAAGTGATTACCACAAAAGTAGGGCTGTACTATTAGTCGAATATTAATCGCGATCACAATCTTGGCTTCCCACAATTAAATGAACATGATCGCCTGCATTATTGATGTTAAAATGCACGTTCTGCTCATAGAAAAGGATGCAGTATATCAAATCAAGCGCTTCCTAAACTAACAGCTACCAGCCGGTGATCGAGATGTTTTGGCTTCACCTTTTGGTATAGATATTATCTATACAACCATTGTGTTTATGATTAAATCAAGAGCATAAAATTGTTTATCTAGCTCTTATTGTTGCTAATTTTGCCCTCAATGTGTACCAGATTGAAGAATTTAACTTTAAAATGTAGCTAACAAAGGGGAAGGGTGAATATTACTGTATTTTTTTCATATTGCAATATATATAGCAGAAAGGAGTCAGTTTTTTCAAACATCGTGCAGCCCTAATTTGTACATTAACAGGGATGTAGCACAGCATGGAAGTGAAAACACTGCTCTGTTTATTTTTAATGTGAAAGTGCAATAAAATATGTTGTCGCTAAAACCAATGAATAATCGTGATAAATAATCATGATATCAATATTGATCAAAATAACTGTGATTATCATTTTGGCGATAATCGTGCAGCCCTACACAAAAGTAATCTGAACTAAAAGATAATTGTTCATCTTATCATTTAGTATTTTGTCATATTCATGTATCATATGTAGAAAAATATAAATCTAGTATTAAAAAAAAATCTGTTAACCTTGTTACTCTTAAACCTCATTACAGTGCAAGATTCTGCCTGCATTTGTCACGATAGACAAAACGTCAAAACATAAAAGACAACATTTTTCATTCCAAATCCAAACCTGTAGACACCAATAGTGCTGTCACAATACTGGAATTTCTAGCTTCTATACAATTCCTTAAAAGTAGTGATATTCGATACCATTTTTGATACCACAGGGAAAAATTTAAGCAGCACTGAGGGCACAACATTTTGGATTTTTATTAAAAGATAGCAGTGTTTGTGCCAACTCGCTGTCGGAGAGAAGAGAGCGCAGAAAGCGCAGCTGGTACCTGTGTATCGATAGTGCAGATAGAGCTGCAACGATTAATCGCTTAGTTGTCAACTACTAAATTAATTGCCAACTATTTAAATAATTGATGAATCGGTAATTAAAAAAAAAAAAAAAAGTAAAAATTCTCTGATTCCAGCTTCTTAAATGTGAATATTTTCTGGTTTCTTTACTCCTCTATGACAGTAAACTGAATATCTTTGAGTTGTGGACAAAACAAGACATTTGAGGACGTGATCTTTGGGAAACACTGATCGACATTTTTCACCATTGTCAGACATTTTATAGACCAAACAACAAATCGATTAATCGAGAAAACAATCGACAGATCAATCAACAATGAAAATTATCATTAGTTTTTAGCCCTAACTGCGGAAAATGAATATCGAAACCGTTTCAAATATTCAGTGTAGATATGAATCGATACTTTGATATTTTTGACAACACTCGACACCAATTCCGACAAGTGGCCACTGGACATTAAGAGTTTATGTAAAACACTGAATATCATCATAGAAAACCTGGACGCCCATGTACACAACACATGCCAGAACGCATAAAGACGTGTACAGGTGCAGTATCGCACTGATGTGTCCACACACAAGCAAAAACACCATAGAAAAAGCATTTCTTATGCACAGAATTTTACGTGAGCAAAATATGACATGCAGTGCTATAGAGCCGTCATTCCCAAAGACTGGGTCGGCTCCTAACGGTGGGTTTCTGGAGATTTTATTAGGGTCACCAAATAAATTTGCAGAATTTCTTCCATAGTCTTTTATTTAACATTTATATCTGCAGTACACATTTGAGCCACATGGGGGAGCCTCAATGTTCGTATTGTTCTGATAATTGTAGCCTACTGATAACATTGAATAGAATATGAAAGGCTAGCATACATGCTGTTTGTTTTACTGATGAGAGGAAAAAATTAGCGCCTGTTAACTCAGCCTAAATGCATTTATTTGGGCTCATTTATAAAGTTTTTAACGTGTATATGTTTTCAATAACATGCATAAAACAAAGTTATGATTTATCAAACAAATATCTCTTTGAAGATTTCAAGATCATATAAAGTGATGTGGAAATGGCCGTAAAAACGGTCATTTACGTACAAATTGGCTCTTCTCACGATTTATAGATAAGGATTGTAATTTTTTAAAAATAGGTCCCCAGAAAAAAAGTTTGGGAAATATGGAAGTTTGGGCTGAAGTGAAATTTGTATTCACTTATTATTCAGCATTTTGTGTGCAAAGAAAAGGAAGATGGACTGTCACAAGCATCCAAACATCATGTATTTACAGGCTTAATGTTCTGGCTTCAAGATGACTTCTACTTGCAGGGAACACAACAGCTCAGCCTAAAAAAAATGAAAGACCACCACTGCCTGTAAACCCCTTCAGGATAATTCTGTTATTTGTCAGATGAGATGTATTTGTCGTCCGCTGGTCACCGACAATCGTACACGTTAGCAGTACTGATGTGCCTCTTCAGTCAAGCTCTCCTCGCATTATTTGGCAAATTGACTCACGAGTGCCGTTTGGTAACAGGAACGTAATGTGGCACATTTTTCTTTCTTCCTCTCTCAGCAGCACCCTTTATTCTCTCTTCCGGCCTCCCTTACAGTCTTTTAAAGACTATGTCCTTTTTTCACAGTTGAGCGGTCGAGGCCCGGACTTGGACTGATGATTTCAAATAAAGTAATTCCCTTAAATGTTTTTTAAAAAGCAGCAGGAGCCACGATATCACGGCCATTATTGATGACATCATTATTATGTATAGGATCTCTCAGTGAATAATAACCCATGATCTGTCATTTTTCCTGTTATTGGCACCGCAAGTTGTAAAGGTTAGGTAATTTATTTTAATGTTTAATGTGTCAGCTGGTATTTCCATGCACGGCTGTCCCGATATATTCCACACTTAAAAGGCATTATTGTTCCGTTTTACTCCAGCTCACCATCCTGGAAAAGTACTTGTCATGAATAATCTACAAAGTCTTATTTAATTGTCTTCGGGCCTTTCTGCAGTTGAAACTCTTTTCTGTAGGTCAGAGAGAAAGATCAAAGCAATAAAATTCTTTTTTTAATAAAATGACCAAATCAGAAAGACATACATACGTATTAAAATATCCCCTTTGCCAGAAACCCATTTTTAGGTAATCATTTATACATATCTTGCTGAAATCAGCCTACAAATGTGCTTTGCAGTGAAATAAATATGCAATCTTGTTGGATATATTTTCTTTCATTTCATTTTTTTATTATTTATTTTTCTATTATTTAACCATGAAAAATAGGTGGACGGCTATATGAAACATGGGACGCAGCAACAGAAAAAAAAAAGGCCCCACATACAAAGACATTTCTGTACAGCATATTCCCCAAAGATGAATAGCTGTTTGGTGGTATGGTCGTGCAGAACAATGAGAAGGATTTCAGGAAAATGGGCTTTGGGGTGGCATTGTACGCATACATTGTGGAGCGGGGGGGTGGTGTGGGGGGGGATCAGCACGCTTGAGCGCATTTAAATTTACACAAACTCTCTAGGAATGACAGTGATAAATGTTACACTCTATTCTACAATATGTTTAATGCATAGGTCTGAGGAGTTAAGTTTTCCCCTCTGGTACGAGGCTGCTGTTGTAGTTACCACTATATGTTACATCAGATTCCCTTCCATTAAAATGCCAAGTGGCACAGTGAAGACAGCAGGAGAATATGACACTGAATTTGTTTACCTGTCACCTTCCTCCATCCTTCATTTTTGCCCCCCTCCTTTTGTGTGTACGTATCTATGTGAGTGCATGTGTAAGAGGTCAGGCTTGACACATGTTCTGTTTAAATAAGACCAGAAGAAAAAGAAATATAAAAATGCACACAAAAAAAAACAGTCTTGCCATAATTACGCAAAGAATACACACTACATTTTCTAGCTTTACTGATCAAACCTCAGCGAATGCATTACGGCGCTGTAAGGATGGACTGTCAGGCCTCTCAGGAAAAAAAAAAAATCTATCCTTATCACTGAAGAAATTCAACTGTGACTGGCCACATCGTAGTGCATTTCCTGTGCTCTGCCTATGACTGTCACAAAACAACCAGACCACTGCTGTTGACACACACGGAAAAAAAAAATCCTCGAGCTCTCTCCCTCACTTTCTCTCTTTCTCTATCACACATACACACATACGTACAGAGATGCACTTGGTGTGGATTATAAGCTGTGTGTACGTTGGGAGTCTCTGACCTGCGTTTGATCTCCTGTAAGCAGGGTCTGCATGAGTAGCTGAGTGTACTCCTACTGTACGTGCCACCACTGTAAGCACTGATAAGATAGCGTGCAAGCTTGATCTCTCTTAAGGATAAGTGTTTTGGCTCACAGTGCACCTGGATAGACACGGTAACACCTGAGTGGATGTTTTTAAAATGTACTGTATACCAGGGTGCCACAGTATATATATCAGTGAAGCAACTGGGGATTATACACACACACAAAAAAAATACTTTTTATGTTCGCCCGGTAGGATTTGGAGAGATGTTTCCGAGTCTGACTCATGAAAATGCCGGTTCTCGTTTTTGAACATGCTGTTCTGTAGACGGGCTTTAATTCATTTCGCATTCATTCTGCTCTAAAATGCTATTTAAAGGTTTTATTGATAACATTTTTATGTAGACAAATCTAAAAAAAAAAAATTAAATACATCCACAGAGCTTTTAGAAAGGTGCCAAATAGAAGTATGGCTTTTCCTGAAAGAAATATATATATTTTGATTGTGAATTAGTCATTTTAAAAATTTTGGCGGGTCCAAAATTAATGTTTTGTTTATCTCTATGGAAGATATCTGACGTTTGGTTCCCACTTCTAAAAAGGCTTGTGAGCCAATAGTATAAGGACGCTGGTATCACATGGTATCTCTGGGTCATCAGTTAGTGTGAAAAAAACAGATAAATGGCTGAGATTGACGTTGAGTGCCTGGCAACGACTTGTTGTGAAGTGAATGCAATTGAATGGGGGAGGGAGAAAAAAACGACATCTAGTGGCTGAAAGTTATCAAGGTTATCAATAGCACCTTTAACAGTATTGAAGAATAAAGATCACATGAAAATCATTGTTCAACATCCTAAAACTGTGTTTACCCAGTGCTATTCATCTTTATGTATCACATGTTTCACGTCTTTTTTGGAGAGGTTATGCAGTCTTATTGCTCTTTATAAATGTGTATCATTCAGAGCTGTTGTGTTTGTTTGTTTTTCTCAGATTCCAGCTTCTTAAATGTGAATATTGTCTGGTTTATTGACTCCTCTATGACAGTAAACTGAATATCTTTGAGTTGTGGACAAAACAAGACATTTGAGGACGTCATCAACATTTTTCACCATTTTCTGACATTTTATAGACCAAACAACTAATTGATTAATCAAGAAAGCAATCGACAGATCAATCGACAATGAAAATAATCATTAGTTTGTAGCCCTAGACAAATGGTTTTCCAGACACTTAATTCAAGAAAACTGTTGAAATCCTTTTTTTTTCACACACAATATTTGGCTGAAATAAATCCTTGTTGTTCTTTTCCAAATGTTTGTTCTTGTAACACGACTTTTCACTCATCTGAACAAAACAGTATTACCGTTGAACAAGTGCAGGAGTGGGCGGTTCGAGCGGTACGCAGCCATTATATTCTTTAGGTTTATGACCCGTACAATAGCCTGGGTCGAGCACAGCTCCTTGTGTACTGTAGTAGGCCGCACTGTAAAGCCTGTAATATGTAAACAAACAAGCCCCAAACTTTCTGTGATTTACAACGTTAGCGGGTCTTGGCCGGGGATCCTTCACCACCTCCAACAGGCCCGAGCCAGCCAGCAATTCTAGTCGCAGACAGCTTGAGCACTTTCGATTTTATACCTCAGCAATTTTTATAGCGTCTTTAGCTCTGCACGCACAGACCTCTCGCCATATACTCTGGAAAAAGAGAGAGCCTGCAAGAGGCAGAGAGGAAGAGGCAAATAACAATATTGTGTACACACACAAGAAAGAAAACAGGTGTTGATGAAGGATGCTAAGTAGCTAGGTCACGTGACTTGAACTGTTTTGCGCTGCGATTGGACCCCCCGATGCAGGATGCGGTGGCTTCTGATTGAATTGGCTGATGGTACAGCGCTGTCTCGGTGCTTCCCGCTCAGATTAAGTAAGGTAGAGTAGCCAAGCCTCTGAGGGTTTTAGCATCTGTGCAAGGTTGCTGTAACTGATACTGTGAAGTTATAATTAAAGGTTCCAACTGAGGGAGCCTCGCTTGATGCAGCTCGCACCTTACCCTCTCTCCTGCAGGATAACTAGAGGAGTAATGTGGGAGGCAGGATACAGCAGCCGAAAACTGCATTTTAAGTACCGTCTAAGAGCTTGTTTGTTCCCGTGCAGATGTGAGTACAGCACTGGGGAGAGAACATAAAGCTACAACAGGTCAATATCTACTATATATCTCTTCCACTCCAGTAAACATGTGGTCCGTCATTATTTACTATTCGTCTTTGTAAGATATTTTCCTGCTACTCCTGCAAACAAAAGCTGTAAAAAACAGTGAAATCACGCAATGGATAAGTGCTACTTAGTCCCTATAATTGCATTTCAAAATAGACATTATTTCTCTATTCTCTTAAGTCCTGATACGCAACTCTGAGTCCACATCTTATCGCCCCGTGAACAAGGTTAGAGCTCTCGATTGCCACACACCGTCTCCCATTTTTCATTTACCTGGCAGAAAATCAGATGCGACAGTTAAATTTTTGACAGTAGAGAAAATCTACTCTTTGCCATTAGAGCTAATGTCATGTTTCTGTGCTAATCCCTCATCATTTTTGGGCCTCATTGCCTATTTTTCTCTATGATATTAAGTATTCAAAGCTCATTTACATTCTTATTTTTCAATTTGCTGCTGCAGTAGTTTAATTTATTCCATATAATTTCTTTTTCTGAGAGGGACATTAATCATTGACTGTACGTTTTAGTGCCTCTGGGATTTTTTTAATCAATAAAATAAAAGGGATAAAAGCCTCAGCAGCGCTGGGCTAGGTTACAAAGGCTGTACTGAGGATTTGTTTTTCTTCACTTCCTTCTGTTTTACCGGATCTTTATGTTTGTTCAAATTCAATTATCAGTCTTAGCGCACCTTATTATTCTGTCTTGTTGATAAATGTGTCCAAGTTCATTATCTTTTTTTTTTTTTTACATCTCTAGATGTTGTGGCCCCTGAAGAACTTTCACCCAAAAAAGTTATTTCTATTAGTCTTTCTGGGTTTTGTTTGTAAAGCAGCGACAAAAGCATGTCTCAGAAATAACACTCATATCAATGAGGGCCTCCCTGTAATGCTTCTGGTAGTTCTATATTTCTGGTCTGTTAAGCCGGAGGCCTAACCACTTTCATCCTCTTTCTTCCTCTCTTTTCTTGTTGTTTCTTCATCCTTTCACATTCATTTTATGCTTGGCTATTCCGTAGGCTATCAGTGTATTAATGCCACGGCTTAAGCCAAACAGCCTCCGTGAGATAAGCCTCCGGCTCGTCATGTGGCTGTTCACAGTTCATACTCCGCTTTCCCCCCTTAGTTGGAAACCCCAAATCATTTAATATTATTAATCTGTTTTTTTGGGTGTGTGTGTCCCATTTTTGTGCTTCAACATTTTCTCTCAACATTTCATTTTTTTTTTTCCATTTCCTCGTGTCTTAGAAGAGACGTTGCACATCTTCATTAGTTATTGACTTGTTTGAGAGGCTTGACCTTCCAGAGGTGTGAGTGAAGGTGGGGGTTTGATCGTCGGGGTCTGCGGAGATGGAGGGGAGGGGGGTCTGTAAACTCTGATACATAATGCTGTGGGCTATAATACTTTGTGCATGGCTGGTCGCAGGCCTGCTAATCACAAGGAAAAGACCCCACTGTCTCACTCCATAAACCTGGCCCAGTAAGAAGACAGCCATGGGGGCACAATGTCACTTGTAAATCCCAAATTAAACTCAACTGCCCAAAGCTCCCCCAGCGTAAAAACACCCTCACCTCAATCCTGCCTCCCCATGTCTTCCTCTGGCTGTAAAAAAAAAAAAAGAAAATGGACAGAGCGCTGATAGGTGTCCAGGTGTCAACGGTGTCAAGGTTGTGGAGTGGTCAATTTGTCCGCTTGTTGGCCACGTTTGGCTTTATGCATGTATTTCATGCCACAAAGCGTCTGCAGCTACTGGGCCTGCGCCCAATCCCCCACCCCCCCACCCCCCCACCTCGAACCCTTCATCCCCGCCTGGTGACTTGTGGCAGTTTACAAAAATAAATTATGCCACAGCAAAACAATATTTCCATGTAACTTTTCTTCAAAACCCTCCTCTTCGTTGTTTCATAGATTGCAAAAGGAATTTCTTTATATGCATAGTGGCTAGTTTGAGCTTGCTAAAGGGAAGGGGAAATGGTCTCCTTGAAGGCAATCTGTTCATTAAGATAATGTGTTAGTTCCAATTAAACTAACATTAAAACGGTCCCCATAAAGAGTTGGAGTCAGCGTTTTTCCCTAACTTGCTCTTTTAATTACATCGTTCCTCTCCTGTCATTAAGGATATTAAAAATTCATTAACAAGAATAGTACTGCGTCACAGCCACAAATCAGAGAGACTTTCATCTCATGTTGTCAAAAGATTATTGCCATTAGTGATTTCATGTGAAAGGCGTTAAGTTCACCTCAAGGAACCTGGGTGTCAACAGGTTACTGTGAACTGTCAAGTCGTTAAAGCGTCACATTTATTCGTAAGGTGTTTTAATATGAGATTTAATGGAAAAAAAAAGAGGGAGACATTTAAATGATGAATGAGCTTTGGCAACATAGGGCTTTATGTGTTGTATTTATCCATTTATTAAATGTACATTTATTTGCGGCGGCATCCAGCGTCCCCTCTAATGTGATTCCATTGCCGGCTGTTATGTTTTCCGTCAGTTATATTTCGCTCCTAATTTGTTTTCATCAAATGTGTTTATGGCTAGCTGAAACTGTTTTACAGCTTCACTATCGAACCGTGCTGCTGCCGCCGCTGCTGCTGCAGGAAATGAGTCTGTCCATGAATAACATGAGCTCTGCCAGTGTGATCCTTGCCAGAGAGAGAGAAGAAAGGAGGGAAACTAAATCTGCATCTCTTTCATATCATAACTGCAGGTTTGTCCTTATGCTGCCGCACAGATTCCAACAGATAGTATATGAAGCCGACTTTCTAGCGCAATAAACACCAGTGCGTAGCCCGGGCTAACCCACCTAATGATGAAGATTAAACAGATAGAACAAACATACGCACACATGGGAGATGCAGCAGGTGTTAATGTGAAAATAATTATGGCTTTGGCATGAAAGTGAAGAATAATTAAATGAATAAATGTAAAACAACAGCTTTGAAATGTTTTGTTGGCACAGGAATGTTTTTTTGTGTCCCAAATATTTCCCTTGTGGTATCTGTGAACACCTTCATGCAAATCTCAGTCAGTATTAAGAAAATGAAGCAGAACTACATGAGGGAATGATTGGCAAAATGTTGTGAATATTACACATTTTTGACATGCATGTCAGACATGGATGTTTAATGGCTGGAAACGCAGACTTTCACTTTCTTTTATGTGATGGTAAATGCGCACTAAAAAATATATATTGGAAAAATTAGAAAAAACTGATTCACCCTTCCCATCTCAATAATTAAAAAAAAAAAAAACACCGGACTTGGTGTCCAAACCGGTGTTCGTACCCCGTGTGAAACCAGAAGTCAACATTCATTTATTTGTCACGTGACTTCCGTTCTTAAGGTTACGCCACTTCCGGAGTTATTTTAAACCAAACCAGGATCTTTTCCTAAAACTAACTAAAGCTTTGATGCCGAACCCTAACCAAGTTGTTTCCTGTGAAGACAGAAGCTTACTTTGAAAAGACTGTATGCATGTAATGAGCGGAAATTGACACGTGCGTCATGTGTTGCTGGACATCGTAGAATTTTTTTTTTGGCAATAATGTTTCGTCAGATCATATAGTAAGATTGTATGAGGATACGTTGATAATTTCCATACAATCTGTTCCCGTAGTTGTTCAGAACCTGGATTGGGTTTCATCTGTTGTTCGTAAATCTAAATCTAATAAGTTTGTTCGTAAAGTCCTTCCTATGTTCTTCGTAACTATACCAGCTAGTTTCAAACCAGTGGCTTTCTAAATCAGGCTGCAGCATTACTCAGCTGTAACCATCGTATAAGAGCATTGCAGAGCGGCGGCCGTGAGCTACTAGCCAGTGGGGTACGCTCACATGCACAGACATGCACTAAAAAGACACTCGCTGTCGGCCCGGTTATGTCAACAAAGTGAAGTTCAGATTACAACACACACAGAGGGAGAGCGACTTCATTCTCTGCTCAGGTAGACATTTCTCCTCTATATCTTCACAAAGCAAATAGTTGTTTGCTGCTGTATTAATGGTCTGGATATTGTATAGAGCACCTTTAACAAATGTCTTAGCACGTAAAGACTAGTATTGTGTAAATTGTTAGCTAGGAAACAATCACCTATGTAAACATGAAGTTACTGAAGCATCACAAGAGCTCACATAACTTCTAAAAATACTAGTTTTAGGGGCAATATATCAAACTTTACTGTCGGTCCTTTTGCTTTGATTACTTATGCATACATGAGGAAAAAGTGTTTACAATGAGAAGGAAATATCTCATTTGTTCACAGGTGTATTGTGTGTTTTTGCAGTGAATTAAACAGCGTTTTGACCTCTTTTACTCATCAATCTAAACGGGTCATATCAACAAGTTAATGTTAGTTTTGTCAGATTTCAGTTAGCTACGTTAACAGTTACAGGTCACAGATAGTATGTGTAGATATTTAGTAACAACTAAACTCTACATAAGAGCAAGTTTCGTGAGGTGCAACCCATTTTAATTTAGTGATGTATAAATCTCCACTCAGTTAACACTATATATATATATAACTAGGGTTGACCTTACGAACTGCTGGTACAAAAAGTTTTAAACAGATGTGCTACAGCGCTTATTTATATCAATCTAAAATGCCTGTTTTGGTCATGAATGCATGTGTTGGACCCATCACTTGAATAAACCTTAAATACAACAAAAACAATGCGTTTTAAATGAAACTTTCAGTTTCAGTTTGACAAGGAAGAAAAAAAAAAAAAAACACATTTAGGCTGATAACTCTCTATCCAGCAGTGTGACCAGTGTGTGAACCCTTTTCACGTGTACACCTTCACTGAAAGCTGAGAAAAAGAGGAGTATAACGTCACCACATTATTAATATTCCATTAGGAGTTGTTGTGAATTCTATCTCGGTGCAGCCACCATTGTATCATAGAGCACTGAAATATTCATATCCTCCTAATTAATTGGCATCAGAGGGGTGCCTTGTTTTGTTTATCAAGTAGTACAACAGTGAAGTAAACCAGAGATTAGTTTGAAATATTCACCACAGCAGGGGATTAGTGTATGAAGTTATGGAATAAAAAGGAACATTATCTATACACATTTTAATCCCCTTCATTATCTCACAGATAACCAGATTTAAACAAACGTCACAGTGTGAAAGTGGGCTTCTGTTGGTGAATTCTGGCCAGGTTAGCAGTTTTTCCCCCCAACTCCAAAAACATACCACACCCCCTCCCACAAGTGTAGTTATTGAATTGCATTACGTTGCCCAGTGGGGCTCCCATTACTCACTCTGGCTAATCTGTAATGACTGGCTATCATCAACCAGCCGAGCCCAAACGGACTCTCTCATTGATTATACTCAAACTAAAAAAAAAAAAAAAATCCAGTGGTCCAACACAATACTGATTGCGAGAAACCATCTTCACAGCCTCCCTCACTTCTCTCCAATATCACTCACTCTATAATCCCACTTATGTATTTCAGCACACCTCCTCTCCCTCAGAGGAATACGCTATTGATCAGTGTGTGTTTTTATGTACGTCTGTGCGAGTTGTGGACGGACAGCTCTGAGCCTGTTTTTACATACCGGCCCCGCTCTTATTGGCTTCGGTCTGGGGACCCATATCCCAGCTGTGTTGGAGATCCATCAACCCTGACAGGTCTATTGTACCAACACTCTTCACAGGCTCTGACCAACGACTCGCACTAAGATATCACTTTCAATTAGAAAAACATTCATGAGCGGGGATGGAGGTGGATTTGAAATGACTGCTGCAGCTAACAGGAGGCACACCGGGCTGCTAATTTAATCTTTTTGCATCCAAAGAAAGATCACGTTCAGCTTCAATGACAACACGGTTGAGAGAGTTACCTTCAAATTGTTGTCTTTTTAACTGAATAACTAATTTTTGGATCACTTTGTCTCAAAAATGCAGTTTGTTCCTTCTGTGTTGAACTGGACAAATGAGAGGGTCGAAATTTATTTCAAAATTCTTTGTGTAGTCATTTCATCCATACAGTATATCGCTCATCCTGTTCAAGGCATAGACTGTACATAAGAAGTTGACATAGTCACTGTGACGTCACCCATTGGTTTGTGGACTGCTGTCGCCATCTTGGTTTTTTGTCTGTCGCCATCTTGTTATTTTGCAACCAGAAGTGACATGAGAGGGTGGAGTTAAGTACAACCGAACGCTGAATAAGACGATTTTAGGCAACCAAAAAGGTTATAATTAACTGTCATGAACTGAAAACACTGTGAAAGGGTTAAAGTTGTAAGACGAAAACTCCCAGACCGGACAACGCCGTGGTAGTGACCTGTCAATCACAAGGTAGCCACGCCCTAAAGCATACCCTGTTTTATGGTCTATTTGACTCTAAATGGGACCATAATTTACTAAATGAACATCATGCTGTATTGAAGAAGACTTGAAACTAGCGATTGTGACCATAAACTCATGTTTACAATGTTTACTGAGGTAATAAATCAAGTGAGAAGTAGGTTCATGTTCTCATAGACTTCTATACAATCGGACTTCTTTTTGCAACCAGAGGAGTCGCCCCCTGCTGGCTAATAGAAAGAATACAAGTTTAAGGCACTTCAGCATTGGCTTGGAGGTTGCCGCCTGTTCAAGGAATATATTTTGCTAAGAAGTGAAAGTCAATTGTTTGTTCCATTGTAACTTCAGCGCCCAGCAGCAAAGCTGCGCTTCCGCCATTTTGGACTAAAAAGTGCCGTACAAAAGTTAAAAAAAATTATTTCTATTCTATTGTCATGCCTGTGTTGAACAATAAAATATTATAAATATAATAAGCATTTTTTGTCCGAATGGGCGGCAGCAGCTGTAGCAGCAAAAAAAAAAACACCAGAGTTTCGTCTCTTTGCTTCTATACTCCTTGGCCCGGTTCAGGGTTGCACAAGGCAAAAACCTATCCCAGCATGCATTAGGCAAGAGGCAGGATACGCCTTGGACAGGTCTATCACAATGCACGTGTATCGAGGATCTCATAATCTACTGTAAATGTATTCCTAATTCGAACATTCTACAGTTTATTTTTGACAGGTATTCCAAATACTTTTAAAATTGTGATTTTAACTGAATATACGTGGCTGCCATTATTTCTAGTCTGACTGGTTAGTCTTTATCCCTGATGACAACAGGTTAAATTACAGTCATTATGATAAAAGATTGCTATTCTGTGGCTCCAGTGTGAATTATGTATGGTAAGGATATGGCAGAAAAATGTACTGTTATCATTACTATATTTATTCTTTACACAGAAAGAGGCTCCAATAATTTCCATGCTTGACGCCATAGACACAGGTCTGAAAATCTCGCTTAAGAACAAATGAGTGTCTTCCTGAGTGATATCATATTATATATCAGTGTCTATGAATCAAAGAGACAAGCCCACTCCAAAACCAAACAAATAAACGGGCTCTCGATGGTCCTCGGAGGATTCAGAATTCCAGAAATGAATGGGTATTTGAATGATCGCTGCTGTGACAGGCTCGCTGTGATAGAATAACACATTCTGTTGAACAAATAGGCCCTTGAGTGCCGGCTGGTCCCAGGGGTCTGTCTATAGCCCCGAGGCTACGGCTTTCACAGAGATGGGGCTGCTCACAGCATGGCTGTACCCTGACAAACACTCTGACTGGTTCTGTAATGCTCCCTGTGTGTATGCAGGCATATTGTTAACATGCTGTACTGTTGGTGTGTGCATGCTGTGTGAATAACTACTGTACATAGAGTCAAAGTGGAGATAAAAAAAGACAAAAAAGAGTGGTCCTATAATAAAATGAATGTTACCGTGTAGTAGGTTTGGTCTCACTAAACACAACAGACTATATCAAAGAAGATCTTCCTAAGCCCTCCAAATGCAAACTATTGTAGTTTATTTTCAGACTGTACAGAAAGAAATCTACTGTCTTTCTGGGACAGAATCAAAATCCGAACTCTCCTGGTTTACCTTGTTGCAGCGGTATGTTAGAAAACGCTCCAGCAGGGGTAAAAGCAGTGGCGCTCAGCGTTGCTCACTGGTGCCTTACGAGACATGTTGCTGGTGTTGTAATGGCACGAATCCTACACTGCAGCCCGGCAGCCCCACACAGCACGCTCTTTGATGATGTCACAGGGTTAGATAGGCGCCATTGTAGATACGGGCTTCCAGAGAGCCACTACACACTGTTCTAGCATCTGTTGAAAAAAGAAAACACCCTCCCTAGTCCCTTTGACACAGCTTTTTTTTTTTTAAAGGAGGAGAGCTTGGACAAAAGCCACAGTTTCTTCTGTGATATCCTGTTAAGGCTGTTCTGGAGCCAGCCAAGCATGGCCTTCCTTCAGAGAGCTGGGGCAACATCATTCAGCTTCCTCCGTGTGATCCGAGGCACACAACAAACCCTGTGGTCCACAGCTCAGTGGCCAAGGAAAAAGACCCGTCACACAATGTCTTTTACCCGTACGCACATTCAGAGGCATGCACATTATGCATCACCCCCGGTTGGACGTTACGCTGTTCACAAGCGCATGCATGCACGCAGAGAAGAAAAGTTTTAGTCTTAAAAAAGTTATAACTTCTGATATTCTTTAAGTAATTAAAGTTATCTTCCTTACTTCAGGTTAACTGAACTTTATCTTCAGCGGGTCATCACCAATGACAGACCGACTTGTTATCATCATGCCCTGCAACAGTAGCAAAAGACTCACAATGTGTTGCTCAATGGTTCTCTCATTGAGCAAAAATGAAAAACAAAGGTCTTTGTGCATACACGCTGCCACTCCAATAGACCCTCTGTTTCCACTGAGCTCAATTAGCCCAGTGCTAACTCTGTATAATTAACACCCCCAACAGAGTAATCAAACAGAATCTAAATTATTGGCAATGGTGACGTCTTGAGGAAGGGCTTTGAATAGTGGGGGGTGGACAAGATACAGAAAGCACATCTCAGGGGCAAACATGATAGAATTACAAAATGAGCAGCTTGCAAACTGTCTCAGCTTTGATGAAGAAACGTTTAATTATCCCCCCGGTGGAAAAGGTCCCCTATTGTCTAAAGCTAATTTGTCCCTTTTGGCTACTTCCCTACCCCAGAGGCCTGTCTGTCTCAGGTTACCCCCCCTCCTCCTCCTTTACCAGCCCACTGCCACCCTGGGTATCAGCATCTCCCAGCTCCGAAGACAACCACAACCCTGAGTGAGGTCCAGACAGTATTTTGTTTGTTAAGTGTAGCCCCAAAGATCTGGGCCCTTGGGAAAAGATGAAAGGACGAGTGCCGCCTCCCTCTCAGGGAAAGGATCAAGCAGGTCAATTTCCTCTGACTTTGTCCTGTCTTGGAGTTTGTATTCCCTCAGTCCACAAAGGCCACCATTGGACTGGACCGGAGGCTCGCTCTCTCTCGGCTGCCCCGTCTCTGCCCCCGTTTGATTCACAGAATAATAGATGGCAATGCATGCCTCCTAAGCACAACTCCTTTTTAAAAAAGTGAAACAAGAGATAACACTCCCTAGAAAGGCAGGGACATCCAAATAGAAACGGATACTGTATAATTCAACACAATGTCCTTGTGGGACACAGTGAAAACAAGATTATTGTAGAAGAAAACATTTTTTCATGGCTAAAATGTTCTGAGTATTTTATTTAAAATATTGTTAAACAATCAATGCTGTTAATTTTTCCTCTTTAGCCCTGAACAATTTCTCATGCTTTCCAGATAATACAATTAAATATATTCGCATTAGGCCTGACATTAGATCCAGTTCACATTTAAATGCAATTTAAAAGGGGGCATACATTTGCATAGTGAATTAAAATTAAGACCTAATTATGCAAATAAATTATCAAATGCGACAGGGGATGGTTTTCAATTCAGTTAATATCTCATTTTGTGAGACAATAGTTACTTGATAGTCCAAACGGCATTGCGCCCATTTCACTGCAGAGCCGCACTATGGTGTTAAATATTCAGGTGGTATTTAATTACAAAAAAATATAAGCTCATAAATTACAAGCATTGCTTCTTAAATACACTTAGACAAATCCCCCTCCCTTAGGAATTAGCTTTCCTTTATACATACCCCTTTATTCATTTCGCATGAGGCCTTTTGAAACAGAGAGCAGTAGTATGAGCTGCAATTAGAAGTAATTTAATAAATAATGTGTGCATTAAAATAAAATATGATGCCAATTTATGAATAAAAAGATTGACATTATTTTTAAAAGATGATGCTCACGAATGACAATAAGAGCTACAGTACGAAATCACTGAATTTACAGTCTTACATTCCACTGTGATTATGAAAGTTGTGCAATTTTATAATCAGAATGAGGCATTAATAGATCAAATTCAGACTTTTTTCCACAAGATAAGCATTTTAAGCATTTCATTTTATTATGAAATGAAACTCCAGTGACTCCATGGCACCAACTAATCAACATTTCTAAGAATTTCAAAGTTGGTAAACATCTTTTAAATATTAATTATCTCAGAGGAGGAGAAGCGGAAGGCCCAATTCCCAAAAGAGCGTCGCTCTGATGAACATCATCTGAGACAAAATGAGAAACACTGCAGCCAAACTGAACAAACAAATCCCCACCATCACACCCAATCTGACACACAGTGAGCACAGAGGGTCAGCCCAGATAAGAAACCCTGTACTTTACATGAATATATAATGGGGTGGAAAAAACTCTTTCTTTGACAAATGATGCCTCCAGCAGGGGTCCTCCCATAAACAGGAAGTAGCGAAGGTGCCTGAGCAAAAATATTTAGCAATCAATAGTTTTGCCACAAAAAAAGACACTGTCATGTTCATGACTTTTAATTAGTAGCCGTTTTAAACTACACTATTAAAACCAAAGATGCATCTCTTTGGTAGATGGTTTTTATGTCGAGGACGTCTGTTGGTAGTTTGGCTTAATTAAAAATCCCATAAGGATGAGTATGACTTTTAAAGGGATAGCAAGGACAGAAAATATAACTTTCACTGAAGCTGATCCTCCAGATTTCCTCAATCAAAGTATGGGAGATGAATAGCAGTGGGTTAATGAACTGGCCAAACATACTTCAGCATTAATTAACATAGTTGTAAAATAGAGTTGAGCTGAGACGGCAAGAGAAGGATGCTCATATATGAATTTGTGTTTATTTTTATTCACTCTCCTCGTGATTCTCCGTTTTCAAGAGTCTAGTTCAATAAAAGCTGCTTTGCATTTGCTATTTTCTGGATGCACCTCACACACTGCCAATTTATTTGTTCTCTCTCAGAAACCAATCCTCTTTATCAGACACAAACAGGTTCCTCCACTATGACTGATCCACATATCAGAAATAATCTAATTCAGAGAAAAACCAAAGCAGAATTCACAGCGGAAGATAAAATACACTTGGAAAAAAAGAATACTATGTGATTTGCAGTGTAAAATTACAAATTAATGAAAAATAATAATGATTTCCAGTCTCCATTGTTTTACGATTCGCTTCTCTCCATCATTCTTGCATTATAAAAGCGATGGTGACATATCTTAAATACATGGGAATTTTATTCACACAATTAAAGATTTTGTTAATGCAATAATACATACAGCTTCAGGGTTGGGCTTTTACAAATTCTGACTATGGCCACCAAAATAAAAAAAAATGTTTATTTATTTAACTTGTCAGTTATATTTTTTTGTACATTTTATGTCCCTAAATGCTGCTCAAAATGACCAAACTAACATTTTCTGTCCAAAAACATTCAAATTTAAAGATATTCAGTCTAAAAAACCCATACAAATTAGCCTTCAAAACCAACCATGTGGAATTTATGTGGAATTGTAGAATGTAAATTTGTTCTTTAAAACTGCCAAATTCCCGGACACAATACAACCCTGCACACCTTAAAGGTGCTAAATGCAAGATTGGGAGCATTGCTATTGCCTCCGCACGGCTCTCAACATGGTGACGGCTGAGCTCGCAGCTAACGGTGCTAACGGCGCTAACAGTACAAAATACGGAAACACTGCTGACAGAGCTAAAAGGGTTTACCTGGGGGGGAACCGGAGGGTGGGGGCTACGCTTCCGCGACGCTGTTGGTCAGGACAGCGTTATCAGCTGTAACCGCCGTAGGAGAGCAGTGCGGAGCGGCGGACTTGAGCTAGCCAATGCACACTCGCATGCACGTACATGCACTGGAAAGCACGCACGGCCGACCCGGCTATGTCAACAAAGCACAGAGAAGCTCTGATTACAACACACACAGAGAGAGAGAGAGTGACTTCATTCTCTGCTCAGGTAGACATTACTCCTCTATATCTTTACATAGCTAATAGTTGCTTCTATATCAATGCTCTGGATATCGTATAGAACACCTTCAAGAATTATTTTCTAATTTATGCAAAGCTGACAGCTAAGCAAGTATGTAAATACGCGCGCCCGTTGTTTTAAACTTTCCTTCATGATGCAACTAACATCACACAGCCAGGCAGAGCATGGAGGGGAGGTGGTGGATGAAACAGGTGGAAGGTAATGAAGAGTATCATAGGGTAATTGATGACCCTTCCTCAGCATTGGGGATATTGTTCCAAGGCTTAATCTTTGTCATCAAAGAGAGAGAGAGAGAGAGATTGTGTGAATGAGAGGGAGGGCAGAGAGCTAGAGGCTTACTGTGTCAACTCTCTCTCTCTCTCTCTCTCCTGTGGGTCAAGTAAACAGCCTTCGCGGGGACAGCTCAGGGGCTGGTGTCTGACCAGCCAGGCTGAAAATGGCCCTTGTCCATTCCTGCCATGTAGCATTTCTTTCCCCAGCTGTTTGTCCTTTGTCATGGACACAGCTTGTAATAAGAAGAGCCAACATATTTATGGAGTGGCCGACCTCGCTGGTACACAGGTCTTTTATCTGCCGGGCACAAAACAGCTTTGTTACTCTTTAACAATTCACAAACCCGCACAGTGTTGGAGAGGGTCGTTTTTGAAGGGTGTTTGGGAGCGTGCACGTACTGCAGCCTAGTTTTATGGCGTGTGGGTTTGTTTGGAAGCAAGAAAAGAGAAGAAACAGATACATTTTTCTTCTTCAATAACAGTGTTGTATTTTTCCCTCTTGAAGCTCTGACTCGCCTCTGACCTTGGGGCCAATTAGGGTGTTCATGGCGAGTGATTTGTTTTGCCGTGCGCGGTGGCCGTCCACTCAGCAACATTTATGAGTGATTAGTTAAGCTTCGCCTGAGCTCTATGAAGAACCTGCGAGGAGTGACAAAGCAACATTCAGATGGCTCTAGTAAGGGGAGTCCAGGGTAGGCTTAGGAGTGAACTTTGGTAGAAAAAGAAATGAATGATGAAACGAACAAAGGAGTCCTTTGACACGTCTGGTGTGTGTGTGTGTGTGTGTGTGTGTGTGTGTGTGTGTGTGTTTTCAAGAGGCAGGCAGGGGATTCCCATTTAAGCAAGTCAGCGGTAGGTTAACAAGATACATTGGGACTGCAAACAGTGGTGGAAGAAGCACTCAGATCCTTCACATAAGTAAAAGTACCAATAGGCTACTGTACAACAAAGTAAAAATACTCCATTACAAATAGTCCTGCAGTCTTAAGTAAAAGTACAGAAGTATTACCAGCAAAAATATACTTTAAGTAACAAAAGGTAAAGTTATTATTAAATTGTTAATACTGATGCATCAACATACAAGCAGCATTTTGCTGTTATAGCTGGTTAAGGTGGAGCTAGTCTAGTATTTTACATAGAGTTTGTCTATTGGTTTCCAACCTAGGGGTCAGGCCCCTCTCAGGGTCACCAGATAAATCTGAGGGGATAATAAATGGGAGAGGAAAGAATTAAAAGCAAAGTTCAGATGCAGAAATCCGTTTTAATTTGTTGGACTTTTTCTAATCTTTTAAATATAGATAATTGTACTTCTTTTGGCTTTGAACAGTTATTTAAATGAAACCATCTGAGAAGTTTCAACCCGGTAGGCTATCACGCCAGAGCGTGTAATAGACCCGCCTGTCCACCAGAGGATAGCCTGTCACATTTTGCCTCGCTAAGGCGTGAATATTACAAGCGTGTATGAAGGTGCAGTTACCAGCAGGGGGCAACAAAATCCATCACTTAGATTTAGGCAACAAAACCACTTAGTTAGGTTTAGGAAAAACAGCATGGTTGGGCTTAAAATAAGTACGTAAACTAAACTAAACTAAAATACATAAGGTAACACGTAACATAAGAACGTAACGTAACTAACGTAATGTAACGTAAACAAAACACCGATCTCCTAGCGTAGCATATTTACACGGATGCATTTACATTGCGGTCAGTAGAGACTACATGGCGTACAAATGACACGCCTAAAGCAAGAACGCTGTTCTTATTGAACATTTTTTGCCTTGCGCATTATTGTGTCATTCATAAGGCTTTTCATGCGACGAGGCTGGAAGTTTAGGGGAAATGTCTCTTTGGCAGAACTAGACATCTGAAACATGACAAGTTGCTCCAACCAGACACTTTTTTTTTTGCAAGGGATCAGTATAACAGTATAATATTTCCTTCTTTAATGTAGTGGAGTGGAAGTAGGTAACATAAAATGGAAAAACTCCAGTAATGTACCTCAAAATTGGACTTAAATACAGTTTTTGAGTAAATCACCACTGACTGCAAATCTACCAAACCTAGCGGTCTACATGTTTCTTCTTGGAAACACATCAAAGCATTACATTTTTAATATGCAAAAGATTTTCCCCTTTCTATTTGCTACAAACACGTGAACCTACTGATGCCAAAAAAAAAAAAAATGTAATTTGATACATTCCCTCATATCTTTACATTATATTTGATGCGTGTGACATCTCAATTTCCAGTACTTTTATCAAGGTTAAAGAGTGAGAATGTGACCCCCTTAATCAATTAATAGTTCACATCACATAATGGCAGTTGTGTCTAATGAATACTGTTAAATAGCCTAAATGCATTTTAATCCTCTCCATCAAAGCATGATTACAAAGGACGGGTATATCAAGTGGTCCTTTCATTTGGTTAACATGATCAAATTGACTCCTGTGTCATGAGAGATGACACCAGTAGTAATTAATTTCTCCATTAAGGGTGGCCGATGTGACAGCCATGCAAACAGAGCGGAGCGACAGGGAGGACGCGATAACTTCAGCAAACTGAGACAACCCGACTGCCGAGGAGGAGCAACGGGTAATCACATTATCCGTCTGCGGGGGAAAGCATTGTTCATTAAAATAAAACAACACGGGCTACATTGTCTGTCGCTGCATCATCAGCATATTTGCAGATGCGGCAGATTTCGTCGTGGCTATGCATTTACATATAGTAATGAACTTTTTAAAATTCATTCCAAATTAGTCAAGTGAGCTATTAGAGCCTGTGGGTATTTCCACCAGGGGCCCCGTGCGCTTGTAGTTCCTAGTTTTCTCTTTTCTTTTCATCAACTATTGAGCAAATGAAACAAAGTGATTTATTGCATGAAGACAGAGGTGCTGCAATGATGAGGTGTTTATTTAGATGTGCATCAGAGGAAAGGAAAGCCTCAGATGATCAGATCAGTAGGCATATGAACTGATTGAATTCAACGCAAATCTCTCCTTTAGCGGATTAATACACAACGATGGAATTATATAGAGATGCTAGAGAGAAACAAACAACACTCCCCTGTATATTGAATGAGTTAATCATTTTAGTATGGACTGCAACACTGTCTTTCTGCCTCCCTCACAACCTTTCTGCCCCCCCCCCCCCCCCCATCCCATCCTAATGCATATCATTTGTGGCTATCATACAGCTTGTTAAATAACCTGCATATTTATCAATGAATGTGTGTAAGTGTGAGGCTGCCTCTGCAGGCTGTCTGGTCGCCCACGGGGGTTTTGATAAAAAGTGAAACCAACAGTTTCTCCTCCAGCAGCGAGACCCGGGGGCTTCTCCCAGGGAGGGGGCGATTGTCCAGCATTTTCACCACAATGCCGCCATATGGGGAACAGAAGGATCAGCCACTGGCTCCCCGCCAGAGCAAAGGCAAACACCAATCCACATATGCATAGAAGTGGTCATTTAGAGCCACCGCGTTTTACCATAACAACAGATGAAACACAGGAGTCATTTTGTTTCCTCTGAGAGGCATTGTTCCCGGGGCTCACCGCCTCTTAAGCTGGCTCCATATGAGGCAGGATAAACTTAGGGGCCCAGGCCCGGGTGTAAATAACAAAGAAAACCTCACTTACATGCCTCCTAAATCCTATCGAAAGATGAAAAGGAAGAAAAAAAAAACACTCCATTTCCTCATCTCCTGGAAATGAGCTTAACACGAGACAAATGAATTTATTTAAGTGGCTGTCCATAGTGTGTGTGTGTGTGTGTGTGTGTGTTTTGGGGCTCTATGCTATATCATTTGGAAAACTGATGTACGAAATGCTCCAGTTGTTTTACAATTTTTAACATTAATCCGCAATAATCAACAGCATGTAATCATATAAGTGGGTTTTAGCAGCAATTACACTCGCAACTGTCATGATGGCCACAAACTAAACGAGCGCTGTCCTAAAGGAGCTGTTGTCAAAAATGATTAACGGATACATTTAAGAATTGTTTATGGATGAATTTTAATTGAACAGCATTGTCCTAACGGCTTTGTCTGCAGAAAATATGTTTACTTTCACACAGGACGTGATCTGAGCTCACATAGTTTCATTTTTGTATACAGGGAGGCCACTTTCAAATGTCAGCTTTAATCTTAATTTTGTTATTTTTATTGACAAATATGTCCGTTCATAAGCATTTCTAATGAGCTGCATCTTAACTGGCCCATTTTATAGTCAAAATAATTTGCAGTTCTTTCTAAAAACTAAACTAAATGCGGATTTATATTATAAGTTTTATACTGAAATACAACTGACTGAACAACACATTAAAAAGTTTTCCCTCCAAAAGGCCCTCAGGTTTGAATTTACAAACAACTTTGTACTAGCAGGTGTCAGTGTTCTCCTTGTTGTGAGTTTCTACATTTTATCACTGAAAGCAATGAGCCAATCGGCCATTTTGTGCAGACTTGCAAGCGGTTTAGTGTGTATTTCAAAGCTGGTCAGCCAGTCAGTGAGCTACTTAAGAGCAGCAATATTGTAATAATGACTCACTGATGGGAAGGTAGCAATGGAGCTGAACTTCCTACATTCCTCTGATGCTACCTGATTATGACTTTAAAGGAATAAATTATTACGGCAAACAACCTCAGAATCTTAACTCCCTCCAGCAGTGGCTGCGTTCTGCATTGTGGAGATTTGTTTTGTAGGTTACCTTAGCTGTTACTGATGTTTGTTGGGGTGATTGACATAATCTTTAATGTTAAGCATACAGTATATATTTTAACATAACACAACAAAACACTGTGCACATTGCTTGTAGTGTTAGTAACCATTTAGGCAGAGTGATACACTGTAAGTAAGACAGTGAGGTGACATATTACGTTATGCTAACAGAATTCTGTTGTCTGTGGCGATGTCTGAAATCACATACTATGCACTACATAATCAATATGTGTGTTATCCTTCATCATACTTTTGTGTGAATAAACAGTACTATGGATCTTTTCGGATGCACTGAACTGTAATTACCACGTCACTTCCTGAGAGCCTCCTTGCCGGTTGGAGACGTGTAACCATGGTAACCCGTACCAATGTGACCAAACGACGATTTGAGAGAATCATAAAGTCTGAACTATTTAGTGGTGCAGGAATGAGTCTTAAAGCCCGGAAATGAGTTAGCATTTCAGCACGTCCGGTTCCCTCGTCTGGAAGTCAATGTTTTTTTTTTAACGGATTTTAATGTGGTTAACACAAGCTTAAGAGTTGTAATGTTCTACGATATAAAATGCGTCAGTAAATACCCCACTTGTGACTTTTGAAGCTTTTTTACGGGCCTTAAAAAAGGCGGTTGCTAACAAGTGGGTAAATGAGACTACAAAGCGGCATCACGCCGACTCGTACACCTTTACAGCCTCGTTGTGTATACTCGCGCTCAGGCGACCGTGGTGTAGTCCGTTTATAGCATAAGGTTAGCTTTTTACTTCTGGCGATTTCAAAAATCATAAAAGTGGTGTTCATTTTTGGAACAAAACGTGAAAGTATCATAAATGTTTGTTTGCCACAGAGCTTAATGGAAAAATCCAAAAGCCAATGGAAAAATCCCATTGGCTTTTTGTCGAGGGAACCAGGTGATGCTAACTTCCTGGTTGGCCTACAAAAATACGTCATCCCTGCACCATGCTATTTAAAAAATATATTACACCAAGCAAAGTGAAATCTTATACTTACATTTAAATTGAAGCGTTATTGACATTAAAGAGCTTTCCACCATTGTCTGTTATGAACGTTGTTATTACTTCCGCATTGCGTTGTGGGATATTTATGCCGCTATAGTCCAGCAAACACTTGAGCCTAGCATTGCATGCTGTAATATTTCACCGGAAATAGTATTCAATTCACATACTCTTGATTTCATATTAAGGTTTCAGACATACTAAAAAACTGTTTTAGCGTACTAAATAGCATGTTAGTATGGAATTTTGGACGCAACCAAACTTTTGCGGTCACTAAAGTGGACCGAGTTACACTGAAGAAATTTTCCCTGTGTTTTTACTTTTAACAATAATAAAATAATAATGCCATACCAAACTCTGACATCATCTCCTAACCATGATTGTGCATCACTGCTACTAAAGATATTTTCTACGTGCAATATATCCATTAATCAGTTGAATGGATTGATTGTCTGACCTTGATCATAGAAGAGAAGAAGAGTGTTACGGTCAAAAACAGCCAGGGGTCATTTTCTCCTTCCGTAAGTTCAACCTTGATTCTTAATGTGAGGAGATCATAGTAAATCATGGCCACAGAGGCCGCCAGCCAAGTTTATTGGATAAGAAATGTAAGACTGCAAACTTGGTGGAAGTGTTTGTCGGGGGGGCACGCTAATGCACTGTGTTTAAGCCACAACCAATCTCAGTGAAATATTATACAGAGTTTTAATATCCAGAGGGTGTCGGGCTGGAGCGAGAGGCAGTCAGCTGCTTCAGTATAACCAAATGTTACAGTATAAAACAGCGTGTCGCGCCGCTATTTGACATGGTGGAATGAGATTAGATGGAATTCATTTCTAAGTGAGGGGAAATTACAAGCCTATTGGCAACCCCCCCACACACACACGACAGGCAAGCCTCTGCTCACCCCCACCAGTGGCCCAACAACGGAGGGGTAGTCGGGCATGAACAGTGACATGAACAGGGAATGACCCCGCAAACCACATCCGTAGCCACCTCCAGTACGGCGGGAGGAAGCTGTGTTGTTTTAAAGGTCAGATCAGTCTGAGGTCGCACAAGCATATGTCTGCTGCTCAGGATACACAGCAACACTGTAGGCCAATTGGAATAATCAGGAAAATTACAGTGGTTTGACTTTAAAAATACGAATAAAAATAAGAATTTGAGGATAATACACACGTAAACAATAAACCATGACTAGTGAAGTAGTCCATTTTAGAAAACCTCCTCATAAAGAAGCCTTCCAAACAATACAAATCCCTTCTGTTCAAGCCACTGGACTTTTCTGCTCATTGTTCGTACGGCACTGTGACCAGAGAGAGGCCCTTGACATTCTGATCCTTTAACACATGTCTCGGGGTTTCCAGCACATCAGGATGACACCTCGTGAAAGGGGAACCCCACCTTTGGCTTCTCCGGGAGAACAACACGTGTCAGCGGCCCCCCGTGGGCCCTGTCAGGGGGTGAAGAGGTTAGGCGCTCTGTGCGGCCGCACAGATCCCGGCCTTCTTCGAGACCACCATAATGACTGCTAATTACGCTGCCATCTGTGGGGTGGGCTGTGTTATGTAGACACCTGTTCATTAAGTAGGAGAAAGAAACTTTTCTCACAGCAGCGTGTTCCACACACACACAAAACGCTGGATTCAATAGCTTTCCTGCCTCCGTAATGTTAAACATTTTGAATTAAAGTGAATAATTTCAGGCTTCCACAAAAAACCTCCCAGCTCACGCAAATGTCAATAAAACGTCTGAGCATGCAGAATTGAACTCCTCTGCGCCGCTAATGATTGAGTGAACTTTGTTTGATACCTTTACGGCTTCAGAAGGCATCACCAAGGTTAACCAGGCCATCGGGCAGCATTAGTAGGAGGGTGTTTGGAGGGGAAGCCAATAAAAAGCTCTCAGATATCTGCTGAGGGGGAGCGCAGCCTGTCAATTCTGTGGCCCTAAGAGGTGATCTGCCATTACCGACTCACAGACGACTAATGAGAGCCATTCTGTTGCCAGCACCTTGAATAATATGTCAATACTCATTCAGGCTATGTTGAATGCTACCTGTTTTACTTTCACTTGATGCGATACAGATCCTCCCTTATTTCTTGAGAACATTTAGCAGTTGGCAAACTGTCCGGGTAAGTAATAATGTAATAATAATTCAGATTTCCTCTACTAGAAACTTTGATATTCTGAAAGGTTTTAAAGCTGTCTCCTCCTTGAACATCTCCAGACACATTAATCTAATCCCTATCTCTCAGTTTAAGATTTATATAAACGGATGATTGCTAAGCATCACATATTTCAACATTTTATCTGTTGAGCTTATGACTCCATTTAGCTTTAGATCCTCCGAGAGGGAGCCAGCACAGCAATCATAAAGTGAGGGCCAATTAGGATGTTGACGGATTGATTTTGGAAGATAAATTTGGGATGTAAAAGGTTGACATAGCTGCTGTGTCTCTTTCACTGCGTGTGTGGCTCCCAATTAAGTGAGGAGAGGCAGTTTTTTTTTTTTCCTCTCTCTCTCCAGGATCAGAGTGTCTCCCTGACAGATGAGCCACTAATGAGAGCAAATCTCACTAAATCCTCGAGAAACATGATGAATTGAATCATGTTCACCCTGTTCATTTGTCGTGTTCACAGATGAGACAAAAACGCAACATTTATCTAGTCAACAAATGAGTGGGTGGGTCCATCATTGTTCATATAGTGTTTGGCTTTTTAATATAATATTAAGCTGAGGATACTCTGGCACATATTTGTACGGTTCCTAAAACTGTATTTTTTATCCTCCTTGTCTGCCTTGAAACATAGTATGGAGGTTGAAAGCAAACATATGTTAAGTCCTGAGGCCACAATCTGCCTCCCTCCCTCCCTAATATTTATAAGACAAATTAAGGAGGCTATCTCTCTCATTATCACACTCCAAACCCTCACCATATGTATCCCTATTATTAGACAAGCGGCAGAAGATGTCCTATTTTCAAATTTAAATTACCAAGTCTAACCTTAATTGGTTAGAAACGTTGTTTAGTGGATGGTATCAAAGTCGGGCTTGGGAGAGAATCCGACAGATGGCTTAGTCTTATGACTTGTATTAACACCTTCTAAGTTTAATGAACTGTTAATTGCTTTTCTAATACATAATGGGACCATTGGAATACAAGCGGTAATGCAAACAGATTAGTTTGTAGACAACAGATAAACACCCTTCCTGTTCAATGTCACCTTTAAGTACCTTGAAAAACAAAAGCAAGCTGGAGGACAAATAGAGAAAAAAAATACCCATTTTAGAGGTGATGGAGGTATTTTAAAGGCCCAGTCTCTTATTTTTTCACCATGTAAATTTTTATGTATATAAATACATATAATTGAAGAGTTTGACTTATTGATGGGAAATCATCTGTTTCTGTGTGCTTCAATTAATTATACTTGAAAATTGGCCTGTTTTACAAATATTACTAATGTAGACAAACCTTTAAAGGTGCAGTGTGTAGGATCTGGCGGCATCAAGCGGTGAGGTTGCAGATTGCAACCAACTGAAACTTCTCCAGAGTGCCAAACGTGTAGGAGAACTACGGTGGCCGACATGAAAATGTGAATGGCCCTATCTAGATCTAGCGTTTGGTTTGTCTATTCTGGGCTACTGTAGAAACATGGCGGCCGACTCCATGAAGAGGACCCGGTCCGTATGTAGACATAAACGGCTCATTCTAAGGTAACGAAAACACAACAATTCTAATTTTCAGGTGATTATACACTAAAGACAACATACAGTACTTATTAATATTATATTCCATTTCTGCTAATAGATCCCCTTAAATGTTACACATTGTTCCTTTAGCAGCATTACAAAACATGAATAACTCATTTATTTGTTGTCTGTTGTTGGTCAATCAATAAGGAAGTGATAGCAGGTTCTAATCCTCTGTTTTACATTTTGGTGGTGGGGGTGACCCTTTTTCTTTAAAAAAAAAATTGGTTTGCAGACTGTGCCTTTAAAGTGAGCCTATTTAACTTTCTAACTGCAACTGAACAGCAGCCATTGTGGCCACATGTGACAATTGTGTAATAATAATAATTGCTAAAATGTAATGTAACAGTAGCACAAGCACAAGCTGAGAAGAGTCATAAAGTGAAAGAAGAGACTCATTAATAGAGTGGTGCAGGAAATATGGTCCAGGAAATATCCCATTCATGAATATTGAAGCTTTTATACGTTTAAAAATGGTTGTTGCTAACAAGTGGCTAAATGAGACTACAAAATGTCATCACGTCGACACGTTCGTCTTTACAGCCTCGTTGTGTATACTCGCGCTCTTGCAACCGTGGTGTAATTCGTTTATATATATTAAAGTTAGCTTCTTACGTTTGGCGATTGCATTCACACTTCAAAAATCATAAAAGTGGTGTTCATTTGTGGAGATTATCTTGTTGAACAAAACGTGTAAGTATCATAATCGTTTGTTTGCCACAGAGTTGATTTTCTGCAGTAATCCAAAACCCAATGGAAAAACTCCATTGGCTTTTTGTCGGGGGAACCAGTGAGATTCTAACTTCCGGGTTGGCCTACAAAAATATGTCATCCCTGCAGCACTCCAACCAAGCTGACTGAAAAAGGAAGGACAACAACTACAGTCATGGCGGCTGTGGCTAATGCAAAATGCGAAGCATAAAGTAGTAGTAAGATGGACCTCAGAAACGGAGGACCATAACTTCATCCATTATTTTTCTTTTTTCAGTACAAAGTAGTGCAAAAACTAACATCGCTAATTCTTCCTGCTTGTCGTCCGCCTTGTTTACACTAAGGTCAAGTTTAATCGTGCGATTTCTGCTAGTGTGTAGTGTGTTGTTTTGGCCAAATCGTTGCTCACCACACACACTATATGAACAAAACTGTTAAATTTAACATAACATGTCGTTTTTGTAAATTTGTAACAGAATGAATATGCTATTTATGATTTTAAAATGTACACAATCTTGCTTTAAGCCATTTGTAAAACCTAAATTGTATAACATTGTTCAGCTACTGGTTTCTAATGGATCTTGTTTGTACAGTTTGTTTACCCCATTTGGACCATCCAACAGACATCAACATTAAGGTTGTCATTTGGTAATAAAAATTAATGTATGTCACCTTTCCAGTCTGCTGGACCACACTCATGTTCCTGAGGTTGTAGAGAGTAGAATCTCTCAGCCTCCCTGATAAAACTGCAGGACTCTAAAAACTCCTCATTCACTGCAGTAGTTCATCTATCTGTTTTAGCCGTGCTTGTAATATGGTGTGTGTGCATTGTACCTGAGCAACCATAAATGCACTCCTACCTTCGGAGGTAGTGCTTTATTAAATTAAGCCATCTTTAAGGTCAATATACTTCTGTAATGAGTTGTCTCTTTTGATCATCAGAGGTTAGATTGTACTTTGATCCTCACTCCCTTTAATGGCGTTGGTGTCACAGCTAAGCTAACACCAACACTGATGTTTTTCATATTTCAGCGCAAGTAATGCTTTGCATGTTTAAAATCCATTTCCATAACTAAGTGTAATTTCCCTTCAGTTTGTTCCTGTTTAATGAGGTGAAGTCTTGTTTGTATGCCTCCCAATGTCACCAGAAAAGTCATTCAAGCGTCTGTGTCAGAATTAAATCAAATTAGCATTACTACACTGCCACTTTACATCAAACTGTTCAAGTAAAAAAATTTTTGCTCTAGTCAATTTTACATGAAATTTGCTTTTCCTTTTCCGTGCGACTCTGCGGTTTCATTCAAAATTCTTGGAGGGCTCTTCGTGATGGAATGTGTAAATGACTCGGGGGTAGGTGCGGTGAGGCAGGGGGGTGATAGCGGAGGAGAGAAAATGACCAACATTGATTTATCCTGGATGTGCTCTTGTCTGGTTGGTGCCGTCAGAACACCTCGCTGCATCCCATTCCCTCCCATTATCTCCCCGCGATCACCGCAGTCCAACGAGTTTCCTACAGGGTCATAAATACTTCCCCCAGACCCCATACTGCTTCCACATCATCCTCTAGACGCCGCCTAATGACAGCGAAAGACAGACAATGCATCCTTTCTCTCGTGACTGCCGTGCCTCTCTCTGTTCATACACATTTTACAGTGGCTGAAGAACGCGTACATACACCGCGAGAGGCCAGCAGCGGCGTGTCCCCCAGACTTTGCATTTAAAATGGTACATTAAAGCAACATGTCTGAAAATATAGCACATGATTGATGTTGGTAATGACAGTGTTTTCTCAGTGTGAAAGTCATATGTGTGCTTTTCTCTACAGTTAAGGTCCCCAAGAAAAGAAAATGTCAGAGAACTGGAACAAACAAAAGATAAAAAAAAAAAGAAAAACAATGGTGACAATCATAACAGAAATATGCATTCAAATACTTCCAACATTCCTCGATGGGAAGGAGACGATCTATCAGAAGACAATGAATCAAATTTATTATTTTGACGCGCTGGTCATCCGAATCAATTAGAGAGCTGCACACAATGAGCCACCAGCATAAACAAATCCCCAACAACAGCCTATTAGAGAGAGAGCCACATTCATGTCTAAATGAAGTCTAAAAAAACATTGAGACCCATCTGATTCGCTACAGCTTTGAGGCCAGGTCAAGTGGGCGGTCAATTGAGTCATTGTTTCGCTGATCAATTGTGTGTACAGTAAACTGCAAACAAGTTGCTTTTCATTCACCAGCTTACAGAGGGAAGCAGCACATTTCAGACGAAACTAATAACGTCTGGCTAAAAATTGGGCAAGTGACCGGACGTGAGAGCGCCTCCTCCATTCAGACTATCCTCTCCAGTATTTTGCTTTGACGGAAGCCTGGCAAATTGGATGTGCAGACAAACAATCAGGATGAACAAACGTGCAATGGAAATACCCAGTTTTATTCCAAGAATAGGAAATCAGTATATACATCCTCGGTGTTTGTTTTTACTTGTGTACTTATTAGGTCAAAATTGTAATTGCCATAATAGGAAATTTAAGTCTAATTTATTTTTCTGCCGTGATAGCGCCCCCTACATTAGTGTTCTCCAGGTTGCATGAATTTCGGTTTGAATCGGATCCAACTGATAATGTCGGTACTGATCTCTTTTTTTTAACCAGCAAATATTTGTTGGATAAGCACTGACAATAGGACTTTCTTTCACTTCAATTCCAACAGCCACACAGACAGTCAACAAACTTGGCGCCGACATTGTTAGTCACTGCTTAGCCCCGTTTTGAGAACCCTCTACGGTACTCCGTACATTTCTTTGTGTCATGATTTGAATTATGTAGTAACATATGAAGTGCTGGGGCGGTACGGTGGTGTAATAGTTAGTAGTGGTGTAACGGACCGTAGTTGATCCGTGATCCGTACAGGTGTCACTAGCTCTAAGCAGCTTAAAATACATCATTAGAACTACTAATGCCAAGAATGTTTTTAGCAATAAAAATGCAATCTTTTATTTCCTAATCATTTGAATCGTGTGTTTTTATGTAAATAACCACTATAGATGACATACAACAAAGTAAAAGGATAACATTTAAATTAAAAAAAAAAACAACGATCTGTATCGGCCGATATGGCTTATCGCCAATCTGCAACCTGTATATATGAGCCAAAAAAACGTGATCGGGGCATCTCTAAAAGTTGTATTTGCTCCCTGTTTTTCTGCTGATCCGATCCGATACGTGACTGAAAACTGTGATACGATCCGCACCGTGAGTTTTGTGATCCGTTACACCCCTAATGGTTAGCACAGTCGCCTCATAGCAAGATGGTTCCGGGTTCGAACCCACTGGCTGGCGTGGGCCCTTCTGTGTGGAGTTTGTTAGTGTGGGTTTTCCCCGGGTTTTCCCGCTTCCTCCCACAGTCCAAAGGCATGCAGGTGTTAGGTAAATTGCCCGTAGTGATCGTGAATGGTTGTTGTCTGTCTCTATGTGTCAGTGGTGTGATAGCCTGGCGACCTGTCCAGGCCGTACGCCGCGTATCGCTCAATGTCAGCTGGAATTGGCTCCAGCCACCACGCGACCTTGAATAGGACAAGCAGTTACAGACAATGGATGGATGGATATGAAGTGCTGAGATTACAGGACTAATAGTTCACAGTCAGGTTTTTTTGTCTGAGTTCTTGCCATCACCACAACTGGACCCATGAAAAAGAGACAGCTCATGCTAGCTAGACGCCGTCCTTTATATAATGTGGGAGCAACACAGCACTGAGTGTGCAGGAGCTGCAGGTGACTCGGCAGGTGTTGAAATAACTCAAACGAAAAGTAACGTCTTGTGAGAATCAGTGCTAACATTGTAAACTAGGCTAACTTGTCTCCAAATTCCAAGGGGAAAGCTAGTTAGCTTAGCTAGCTAACTTAGCTAGATTTCGAGCTTGGTCAGTAACGCACCACAGAATTTGACATTTTGTCTCCCAGCAACGCCGGCTCTCAAATGTTGGAAACGCCCACCAAGAAGCCTGAAACTTAGACACTGTTTCCACAAACACGTCCCAGATTTTTTTTTTATCCTCTTTTGAAAAATGGCTAAATATGCCAATAGTTGCAGTATCGTTGACTTCCTTGCACAAAAAGTGAGAATAATTCAAATTTCAGTTCAGCTTTAATATCAAAATAACATAGGCTACAGTAAGTTAGGGTGTACGGAGAAGTGCTCTGAAGCCTTTTACGACAAATCTATTACTGAACTAAATATAAGTCAGTTTATTCACACAAGCCCACGCTGTGTTTGGCAGACCATATTTAGGGACAGTCAGCTGGCAGAGTGAATCGGCCACCCACAGATCCCTTGCATTGTAAAGCTGCCACATGCTCTATTAGTCCCCACTGTCTGAATGTATACATTAAAGATAGCAGCACAAAATCAGACAGCAAGGCCTAACTCTGCGCCATGAAATCAGAACACGATCATCCTTTGGTCCGAACATGAATATTCACACCACGCTGCAGTTTACATCGTTAGAGAACATAGCGTGAGTGCCAACGCGGGCTTTGATGTGACGCTTTTGAGGGGACTCTCCATTCACGGAGTTCAAGCACATATTGTAAACTGTAATATATGACCTCGCCGCGTTGAGCGTATTCTTTGTGGGGTCTCGCAGACAAGCCGTGCACTTGGGAGGGGACACGAGTGACTGAGCATTGCTCTATTGAGTAAGCCTCCTAATAGAATGGCATGTTTAGGCCTGTCATTCAATTCAAAGCGGAGGAGCGTCGCGTGATGAGGAGGCTTGGTAAATGAGTATAGCAGGCATGGCTAATGTCTACAAACCTGTGGTGTTTAGCTTGCTGTTAAGGATGACATTAACAGAGACACAGACCCAGGGATGCTGATCAAGCCTGAGGTCCTAACACATGGGATGGCGTTTCTGGCTCATTTCCTGCACCATAATCAAGGCTTATGTACCTTTTGTGCGACGTTGGATGGACGTGTGTGTGTGTTTATAATATTTTGACGCCTGCTTTTGTGTGACTGAGCTGACTAGAAGTCTCTTGTCCCTGTCTGTCTGTCTGTCTCTCTCATCCTCTCTCTCTCTCTCACCCTCTAATGGAAGCGGGAGGGAATCAGCTAATTAAGGATGTAAATGGAACTGAGGAGTGACAAAGAGCCTGCTTGTAATTCGCATCTAAATTGTCTCTTACCTCAGCAGAAAATTTATCACAGGAGACAATGTCAACTTTAACATGGGGAGAGCCATTTGCATTTTTTCGAATTCATTACAAGGGTGGCACCGCAATCATAAGGCGTGATACAGAGCCCGGCTACCCTCCCTCCATTCTGCTGCTGCGCCCACCCTGCCCATCGCTACCGGGTAGAGGATAATCTGATGGGTTCCTCTTCAGTGGTCACTCAGCAGTGGTGGAGATGCAGGGAGGAAAGAAGCAGAGGAGAGGGGCAGGAGTAACAAGGAGAGAGGTGAGGAGAGTTTGTTGGATGTGGAGCATAAAGTGGCCCACCCACTTGTTTATGTGCGTGTGTGTGTGTGTTTGCGAGCGTGCATGCGTGCAGCAAAGCCACACCACTCTCCCGAGCGACAGAAACCTTGTTGTGATTTATGCAGCCTGAGATATGAGTGCTGGTTACGCAGTAGCAAGACATCGATCTGACAAAGCAAACCAAACAATAAAGAGGCGAGGAAGATGATGTGCCCAGTGGAGTGGAGAAATGGAGAGTGTACCTATAAGAGCTAATTATCTGAGCACATAATTCTTCAGGTTAAGACAGGGGGGAGCCGAGAGGCAGCCGAGCCGCAGCTGTCTGAGAAAAGGCTCGGCTACACAATGGGCCCAAGGTCCCAGACCCTGGTCAAGAATAATTCAAAATGAAATTGTATATCTGTGCAAGTTGTCAATAAGCTAGGCTTAGCTAAAATGGGTTGGGCCTGGATTAATCGGTGTGCAGCAAACTATCCCACATGTCGCTAAAGAAAGAGCTAAAAAAAAATATTTGTATAGTGTCATAAACTGTGGTTCAATCCAAGTGTTTTTGTGCAAATATTCGCAACAAAAGGCCTCCCAGACTGATTTTATATGCTGCCTTTTTCAATTAAATAGGTACCAATTGTGAATGTTCAACCATCAGCTCATAAAGTATTATCAAAGCCAACCTTTGTTTCCATTTTTGGACAACATATTCTATAGTAGGCTGGTCTCATACACTGTTCGTAGCTATAACTACGAAAAGTAATGCACTGTAATTCCTGTGTATCCCACAAAATCAATTTGTGTGTAATCGTGAACCAGGAAGTATAAATAGCGGCGCACGCTGCGTAGGGAGGGGGTCGGGGGGGATGGGTGGGCCAAAAAACAACAGACTTTAACCCAGGAGGCCGGCGTTTGTGTCCCGTGTGAAACCAGAAGTCAACGTTTTATTTGTCACACAAGTAACGTGCTTAAGTAACGCCACTTTCTGAGTTATTTTAAGCCAAACCACAATCTTTTCCTAAACCTAAGTAATTGTGTTGCCTAATCCTAAGCAAGTTGATCTTTTCCTAAACCTAACTAAGTAGCTTTCTTGCCTCAACCTAAGGAAGTTGTTTCCTGTGAAAACGGAAGTTTATTTTGAAAAGACTGTACGCATGTAACGAGTGGAAATTGACACGTGTTGCTGGACATTCGTAGGAAAACGAGCGAAAAAGGAGGAATCACTTTTAGACTGATAAATTCACTTGCACTTTTGACCTTGAACCTGTGTCAGATATTGCTACTATTTATCCTGTGTATGTCTTTCTAACACATTTGTCATACTTGTATTTTTAGATTGTTTTTTATATGTATAAATGAATTGTCTGTGTATTTATGTTCGCGCGCTTGCTTGCCTTGAATTGCCCCTTGAGGGACGAATAAAGTATTTTGAATTGAATTGAATTTTAACATAGTTTGGTATGAATGGATGGGGTCCATAATATTTGCAGTTTATTTAGCGTCAATTAAATTCAGTGATAATCCTCTAGTTGGAGGATTTAATCTGTTCGTTCAGCAGCGAGTGCAAAGTTCCACCTAGAAAACTCACAGCCTTATTCTTCCTCAGCTGAGGAGATTATAAAGTCTTGGTCAGAGGTTATATAATAGCTACCGCTGGCCCTTATGCTTTTATCAGCAGTCCATTACAATCACTGAGCAAGTTCCCAATTCACAGTTCAAACACAGTCTTCCAACCTCATGTCAGTTCTCTATAAGCCGTGAAAATAATAATGATAATATTTGCAATTATTATTCCCTATCTTGCAAACCCATTCTCTGCTTCTGTAAGCAGCGATCCTTTAATTAGACACAAGCACACATACACAAAGACTGGGGCGGTGGGTGCTCGCTGCCATTAATAACACTATATAAAAGCAAAGCCAGACAGCCTCTGACACTTTTAGTAGTTTGGGAAACAAGATGTAATCTGCGTTCGGTGCCAGGAGCGGACCGGGGCCGTGTGTGTACGAGAGAGAGAGGGAGGGAGTGTGGCCTGTAAGTCAACGCAAACAGAGCCCTGTGAGTACATCACTGATGAAGACATTATCTGTGAGTTATACTCGCACAAAGAACGGGTGGGAGAAGTGTATGGGAACCATAAGACAGAGAAAGTGGCAGACGAAATGGGCATTTGCTGTTGCCAAGGCTAGTCACTGATGTGTACATTATTAGTCTGTGAATTAAAGGGAAAATTCACACATTATTATTATTATTACAAATAACAACTGTTATGTAGAATTGATACATTGTGTGGTCTTTTTGTTTTGGTGCTGTGTGTGTCCACTGCGTTTTGTTTTATATGGCGTTGTGTTATATTGCAGCATTTTGTGTTGGGCATGAGAGGATAGAGCAGAGGATGAGGTTCCGTTTAGTGGCACCCTTGGCACCCATCTAACCTTGGCATACTGCTGGGCATGCTCCACTGGCCCCGAACATGCTGAGGTTTGAATCCAGAAATGCCTTTGTGCAGCACAGGCCACCAGAGGAGAGGTGGGAGGCTCCATTAATATATCCCCAACTGTATCGCATCAGTCAGGACTCCATGGCTAAACCCACAGATCACATCTCCAGCAGTATATCTGCAATATCTGAAGAGCATATGCTTCAAAATGTGATTCATCTTCCAAAGTACGTAGGCGCAATAATAAACGGTCAATAACCAGTTTGCATATATTCAAATTTTACCAATTTGGAGAATCAGTTACAGTACGTTCAGTTCACGCAAGGTCAATTTGTGTCATTGTTTTCTTGTTTGCGCGTTTGTTTGTTTAATATAAACCATGAATTCTAATTCTGGCAGCACAGAACGGCCACATTAACCCGGCATGGCAGTCTGGGACGGGGTCCAGCTGGAAGCATACATGGGATGCTGCTTTCCCGCGACAAAACTGGCGAGAGCTAAATAGTTTCCAGAAATGGTCAGTAAAAAGGAGAAAAATTGGGAAGCTAAAATCCAACATTTAATAGTAAATCTTTTGACTGCTTTTTTTTTTTCTTTACTTGTGGTTTCTACCCCCTCAGTAGTCGTAATTATATAATGATTTGTAGATTGGCTTTCAAGGGGTTTTATCTCACCTGAGCCAGAAGTCACTGATATGAGATGGAGGAGGGTTATATGTTATATTCCCATTGGAATGTTGGAGACATGATAATTTTCAAATTTTACTTCACTATTCATCTTTTCCTCCCTCCTGTTGGTTTTTTTTCAGCCCGGCTGGCTGGTTAGTGTGTTGGATGGGTGTCTGAGCTGCGGTGTCTGCAGGAGGAAATGTCTGGGTGAGGGCTGAGTTCAGGAAAAGTGCATCAGTGTGTGTGTGTGTGTGTGTGTGTGTGGTGGTGAGTCCCTGGTGACCATATCTTATTTTCTACATGGCAGTCACCCAACTTCGCCCTGAATTAGTGTGGTGAGGAGGGCATATTATTAATTAATAATTACATATTATGCACAACACACAAACATGACAAAAACATGTCAAAGCTACACACATACACATTTATGCACGTTTGCCTACAGCCACGATGTGTTTCTCTCTGCTGTTGGTTAATGTTAAGGTCCTGACACACCAAGCCAACGATCGGCCGTCAGACAGTTTGGGGCCGTCGATGAGCGTCAGTCGGCCTAGTTTTTGCGGTGTGTCCCGCACCGCCGGCTCTTGTCTGCCCGTGTCGGAGGTTTTTCGGTGAAATAAATCACTCTGATTTGATGTTCAGCTTAAGCGAATCAGTGCACGAAAAGAGAAAGGGAAGTGAGGAAAGCAAGCCAACGAATGAAGTCAAGAGAGCAAACACAGAAGGCTCTTTTCATTATTCATCTTCATCTCATCTGATCATTCGAATACAGATATTTTCACGACATGAAGCTAAGTGGTGAGTGAGAGTGATGTGAAAATGGTCGGCAAACGCTGCTTTGTTTCAAGTACGTATCATAACAACGGCTTCTATAGAGTCCTCGGTCTTCCGGTTTCCCTTTTTGAATGACGAATACAGACTACCGCCGCCTGCTGGTGTGGACGGTTAATTCCTCTCACGCAGGCGCAGAACGTACGCGCTAACTGTCCGTCAGCTGTAGTCTTTGTGGTGCGTTCAAATGCAACTTGTCGGCCAAGACAAAGGCGACGTGAGGCGACGCAACAGTCGGCCTTCATCGCGGCTAGTTCTCTGATGTCGGCTTGGTGTGTCTGAGCTTTTACGTTCAGACTGACACAACTTTGTGAAAATGTGAATGAAGTTCTGAATGAGTTTCATTGGCTCTTTGGTTGTAAGCCCTTCTCAAACAGGACTCCAAAGTCAAACGAACATTAACAACACGGGTGGCGATACTGTCACGTGGAAGCAGTGCTATTAAAATCTCCTTTCCTCCTGCCATTCCCCAACATGCCGCAGAAGCGCGGCGCTAATCTTTGGTCCTTCATTGGCCTTTGCTGTGTACAGCCGCCTTTCTCTCACACTTTCATCACAATCCCATTTCCCCCCCCAGCCTGAGAGCCCCCTCTGAAACTCTACCCCTCGCTCCACCATTCTAGCCGGCTATGATGGATGGCCGCACCTCAGGTCCCCTCAGCCTGTCCATCAAGCCCTGCGATTAAAACACTTGGAATGACCAACATTTTTCTCTCTCTCTCTCTCTCTCTTTCTCTCTCTCCCCCTCCTTCAACCCCTTGTCCCCCATGCCACCCCTCCACTCTCAGGCCACCACCACTGCAGCCCTCTGCCCCCTCACCTTTCTCACCCTCCCTCCCTCCAACACTCCTCTCCCACTTCCAACTGCCCCCAGAACCCCACAATCCATCTTGTGGAGAAAAAACATCATTTATTCTGTACTTCCCAGATAATTTACTTTTTCTCTCCCTCTTTCGTTCCTCTTCTCTTTTTTCCCCTCCTTTCTACAGGAATTCTCCATTTCCCTATAAAATGAAAATTCATCTGGAATTACATCTTATGTCATCATTATGTTTATTAAGCGTGGATGATGTATATGAGGAGCTGCGGCGTGCCGCTGAGTGCTTAATGATGCATAAGATTAAGCCGAGCCTCTCAGCTGTGCTGAGACTCCCCTCTGCTTCCCAGGCTGCAGACACACGCTGGGGGAACAGGCTCCAAACGGCCATCAGGTGAACAGGGGAAAAGGGAAAGCCTACATCCTCTTTGTGTGTCAGCAGAGAAGGAGGAAAAGTGTGGAGTTGGTGCACAAGAGTTGCTGATAGGGGAGGATCAGAGAGTTGGCACCGACATCAGAGAGAGAAAAAGCCGTGTGGTGTTTGTATCGGTTTGTTGGGTGCAGTCAAAGTGAATATCTGAAATTCTGTCCACACATAGTAACTACTACAGTCATTTTCTGTAATAATCACAAGCTTCCTGTTACCTCCTCCTATGTCCCACAACTCCAAAAAACATGCCTCCCTTTCTGTTCTGTGATCTCATACTTTTGATCTTAGTTCACGCACACACACACACAGAGACACACACACACACACACACATACACACAGACACACATCTAGAGGATTTGTTCCCGGCCTCCCTCTAGCCTAGCAGCAGAAGCACCAGCAGTCTATGACAAAAACATTATCCTTCTGGTGCTAAACAATCCAATAAACCTCTCCACGGGGAAGAACTTAACCTCTCCTCTCCTCTGATGCCGGCTTCCAGACCACGTGACTGCTGCCACAGTAAATTCAAATCATTAGTCTTCTCAGTCCGCCATCACACAGGGAAGGGGAGAAAAAAAAATCTGCCTCTATTAGTAATGGAGACCTCGTCAGAGACCTTCCTCTGAGAGCCCTGCCTTCCCAATTCCCACAGGAAAAATCCCCGGCAAAAAACTAATTCTACTTTTAATAATCTGTCATCAGGACCAGAGGCAGTCATAAATTATGTGGGGAGCATGTGCGGGAGCGGGCCACGAGAGGGAACTCGGGGGGGGGAGAAATCAAAGCCTGAGTTTGACAAACTTTGCGGAAGATAAATAATAACTTACAAACAGGATTAGTTGTAAAGTCGCGGTTGAGTGCCCTGCCAAGCAGTTTCCCTAGCAGTCTATGCAGGATGAAGAATTTACAGACACACCTGTCATTAGCACCTCCCCCCCTCTTCCTCCACACATCCTCCATCCTCTCTTTTCATTCTCACTCCCCGGGTCTCTCTCTCTCTCTTCACAGACCCCCTTTTGCTTTTTCACTACCAGCAAACGTTGTTTGTGTTTCATCATTAACCCTCTTATTCCCAGGGACAGGGACAGGAGTATGAATCTGTGGAGATGTACAGTAGGAGAGACAGCGAGGTGGTTAAGAGGCAGTATTAGCGTAGTCTGGCAGGGGAAATGGCCTCTTCCTCCACCCTTAAGTAAATAAACAGAAATAACCAATCAGCCTCCCACATACACACACACCCACACATACATACACACACACACACACACACGCACCACAGTACTAATACCAAATGGAGCCGGGATTTACCCTGAGAAGCTGATGAGACACACCATCGATTGGGATGATTGGTTTCTGGGCATCTTTGCACACAGCACAAGTGTGTCTTTATTCGTGAAAATGTCTGTAAACTGTAGGTGCGTTATGTTTTCTGTGTGCGTGTGTGTGCATCTGTGCGATGCAGAGTCAGCGAGTGAAGCAGCCAGTATGGGAAGAAGGGGCTA